>JACCIC010000052.1:0-1247500 GCA_018907035.1 Sycobia sp. Sy_11 | reverse complement strand
ATAAAATATTATTAAATGGAACGGTGTAGGGGGTGGGGTAGTAGGAGTGGAATGTGGATAGGGGAGGAATGGGTGAGTTTAGGGGCTCTGCCTTCTTGGGGGCAGAGGCTTACGTACGAAAACGAAGCACGGAGTGGCCGGTAGTGGCTGATGAGGTTACGGATCGTTGATCAGGTGGCAAGGCCTCCTTTAGCGATCCGTCTATTTAGGACGGATACTACACAGGGATTGGATTTCGGGTGCTGTTTAATTGATTCGCTCAGATTTTTGGCGAATTTGTTAGCGTAATCGTTGAGAGCAAGAAGATTAGTTTCCTTAAGTACTTGAGTGTTCCTTAAGTACCAAGGGGTGTTCAGAGAAAAGCGTAGCAGCCTCATGTAGGTGCCTTGGAGTCGCTGAAGTCTTTCTAGGGGGATTGATCCCCAGATGGGGATGGCATATGTGGCAATGCTCCTGATGATGGCGGAGAAGGCTCTGGCCTTTGTTCTGGGTGACAGGGTTTTGCTATGGAAGAAAGGTTTGAGCTTTAAGAAGGCTTCTAGCATTTTGCTCCTGGTGAGGCGGAGGTGTTTGTTCCAGGATAGGTTCCTGTCGAACGTCACTCCGAGGTATTTGACAGATTGGCTCCACGGGATGGAGGAGCCTTTGATCGTTATTTTTGGAGGGGTGCGGTTTTTACGGGAGATGAAGATTGCACTGGACTTGCTCTCGTTGATGGAGAGTCTCCACCGTGAGTACCAGTTGATGAGATGTGGGAGAAATCTGTTTAGCCTTAAGGCGCTGTGGCAGATTGTTTTAGTTGCGTCTATGAGGGCAATATCGTCCGCGTAGAGTGCCGTGGTAATTGTATCGTGTATGGGAAGATCATGGCAGAAAAAAGTAAAAAGTAGGGGGGAGAGCTTAGACGCTTGAGGGACGCTGGCTGAGATGGCCTTTGGAGCGGAAAGTGAGTTGCCTACCCTAACTCGAATAAATCGGTCTGGTAGGAACGACTTTATTATCCCGATCAAATAATGGGGGATGTCATTGGCAATGAGCTTGAAGACGAGCCCGTCATGCCATACCCTGTCCAAGGCTTGCTGGACATCTAGCAGCAGCATCGTTGCGTGCAGCCGTCTGTTCATGTTGTCAGTGCGTTCTCATCATTGCGTTTACGATATTGCAGATGGACATGATGTGTTTATGGGGGAGGATTTTTAGTGTGTTGTTATTGATTTTGTCAGCAGCAGGGGCTTTCTTGTTTTGAAGACTGCGAATGAAGTCGCCTATCTCTTTGGGGGAGGTAGGGGTGATGTCCCTATTTGAAGGGAGGAAGTGTTGAGCTGTCTGGGTGACATGCTCATGAAAGCGTGAGAGTTCTGGTGCGCTGGGTAGAGGTGAGCACTGATTGCTGAGAGATGACACCAAGATCTCGGCCTTTTGTTCAGCGAGTCAGAAGGTTTGGCCATTTTGCTTGAGTGGTGGAAGGCAAGGGCGACTGCCTCGTATAGATTTTATCACCTTCCAAACGTTTTTGGGGTGAGTTTCGGCTTCAGTGATGAAATCGTTGAAGCGGCTGTTTCTGAGCTCGTTTATCCGAGAGTGGATGTCCCTTTGTAAAGAGTTGAGTTGGGTTTTGAGAATTGGAGTTCTAAGATGTTGCCATTTCTTCCGGATTCTATTCTTTTGCTTAATTAGTTTCAAAATACCGTCGGGGAGGTTATTATTAGTGCCCTGTGGAGGGCAGGAGAATGTAGCGATTCTAACAGTAAAGTCATTAGACAGGGAGGTGATCTCTTCATCGATTTGAGAGATCGATAATACTGGTCTGCATCGAAAGGCTGACGTCTCTAAGTTGAATAGGGGAGGGAGGAGCTTCCACTGTAAAATCATGCCGAATTGTTTTTCTGAGGAGGGCGCGACCGTTGCTGTTTCTGGAGCCGCAACCCCAAGAGGGATGCTTAGTATTTAGATCTCCGGCGATGATTGTGGGGGTGTTCCTGCTGAGAAGCAAGGCAAGATCTTTAAAGTTGTTTTGGAGTTGTGGAGAGTTATAACATGCAATTACCCTCAAGGGACCTTTTTGGTGGGAAATTTCAACCCCTATTGTCTCGCAGATGGAGATAGTTGTAATTCCACGGTGGCGGTAGGATTTGTGGACGAGGATTACCACGCCCCACCGTTAGAGTGCTCTCTGTCCCTCCTATACGTGATGTAGTTTGGAAGGAAGAGTTTCTGGGATGGGTTGAGGTGGGTCTCTGTGATGCAGACGATCCCGATGTTTTCCTCCTCCAAGAGTTGGAGGAGTTCTAGAGATCTATTTCTGCAGAGGATGCCGTTGGCGTTCGAGTTGAGGATCTTTATCTCGGAATTAGCCATTATTAGGTCTGCAGAGAGCGGCGGTAATGTTCGTGACGAACTGCAATATAATGTTTTGCAGTTCGGACGCAACGGGAGGCGAGTTGATTTGCAACGGTGCCGCTGATGCTGCACTGTTGCTCACTATGCTCGCATATGTGGTTCGGGTGGGGTTTGCCCGTTTTTTATGAGGATTGGGGGTGATGCTCTTTTTCTGTATGAGCTGCGGTGGGGGGTGTTACCGGTTTTCGGGGCATTTACCGGCTTCACTAGTTTTGGGGGAGCTTGTCCTTCGTTGGGGCTCTGGGGCAGCCCCTGTAAGTTGCCCAGTGCTGTCCTTTGCAGTTAGCGCAGGTGGGGGGCACGTTTTTATTGTCTTTTAGAGGACATGATGGGGTGGCGTGATTTTTGCTGCAAAAAGCGCAGGCCCATGCAGTTTGGCAGTAGTTTGGCGTGTCATTATATTTGATGCAACGCCGGCACTGCGGCGTGCCTTACAACTTCCTCTTTGCCTCCACTTTTATGTTCAGTCCACCGTTGGTGCTTAAGTCGAACATTGACTTAGCGGCGGGTGAGGAGGGGTCTAGGTGAACGGCCACAAGCCGCCAGGAACATTCGTTTGAGCCGACTTGGTATTAATAGTTTAAGCGGACTATTTGAGTTGATGATCATGATTCAAGACGCCACCTAGTGGCCGCTGGTGAAACTGATTGTTAAAACCATTAACTTCGTTTATTGATGAAAGTAAAATGATTCTCAATAAAAAACATAGCCTATGTCCTTCACAAGATAATATAGAATCTAAAACAATTTAATTGTACTTATGTCGACTGCCCATATACATAAATAAAAATAAAAATAAAATTAAAAAGAAAATAAAAATTAAAAATAAAAATAAAAATAAAAATTAAAAATAAAAATTAACTTAAAAATTAAATTAAAATTATAATGACAGTCAGACTGTCCTGGTTTACATTCACTCCCGTAGACTAATCTGAAAATAAAATATTAGCTGAAAAAATTCTTTGTTAGTAAAGTGCAGTCTGATTGTCTCCGACACCCTTACCTAATTGAAGATCTGTCCAACGTTTCGAGCTCGCTACGGCTCCTCACCAGGGACTAAACTAAACCTTATATTCTAATCTATATACACCCCATCCCCACCACCAAATTTAGTAATTTAAATCTAAATTCCCCGTCTACACAAATTATTCGAAACCAATCAATTTAATAAGGAATGATAAACACTGTCCAATTTACCAGAATCTAATATCAAATTCACATTATTTCGATTCCTGGAAATGTGAATACTTTCAAGACTCTCCCTTTTATACTTATTATTAATACCATGTTCCAAAATATCCACATTCACAAAATGAAAAGAATGTAAAAACTTTAAACAATGCTCACATTATTACTACATCTAGTGACATTAATGTCCAGAAAACTTAACTGATTATTAAGCTCAACCTCCCTGGTAAATTTAATTCTGTTATGTACAGAATTAAAAACATCCACCATTTCATCCACAAAAACTTCCCGAACAATTGTAAAGATATCATCAACATATCTCTTAAATATCATTGGTTCAAAAAGCAATTTTAACAAGGCTATACTTTCCAACTTTTCCATAACTAAATTAGCTATAACCGGTGACAAAGGCGACCCCATTGGACATCCGTATTTTCGTTCATAAAATTTATTATCAAATGTAAAAATTGTGTTATTAAAAACGAAATTAATTACTTTAATAAATTCATTCATTGTTATTTTTATAAATAAAATGTAAACAAAATTTTGTAAACAAAATTAACAATGAATGAATTTATTAAAGCAATTAATTTCGTTTTTAATAACACAATTTCTCAGCGGAGGCCGCAATTTTTTCATCAGAATAAAATAATTTATACGTTCAACAAAGGCACTTAACATTAAAATTTACAATTAGCAGTGTATAAAAAATATATTAATAATTATTAATTGTTAATTGTAAATCATAATACGTAATAATGCATATAGAAAATAATTTATAAATTATAATTAAATGGTATGCGTTACCTAAATACGTAAATATATTTTTTATTTTATATAAATAAATATTAAAAAGTCAAAAAATTATTCACTTGATCGAGAAAACAAAATTAGAATAATTTATAAATCGTCTTAATTTCTAAATTTTCTGACTAGATGCTGTCTAGTTTTTAACTTGGTATACCTACCAAAATCTAAGCTCGTTCCCTAAAAATGCTATTAAAGCTGGGTGATTAAAAATCAGAACTAGGATCAGACTAGATTTCCTTTCTGGATCCGAACGTTTAATAAGGAAATTAACCCGATTCTAGTTAGATTCGAGAATGAATTTCTACACGGAAAAGTATAAAAAAACTATTGATTTCTGATGTTTTCTTTTGGTTTGTTTATTCAAGATTATCCATCGTAGACAATCCAATGCCTCAAATTTACTTTAATACGTTTTCAGTGTAATTGGATGCCTGTATCGTTTGTTCCAGACATTATTTCTAATTACAGAAAATACAATAAACAATCCATGTTTACATTTTAGGAAGGCATAGCTATACAACGCAGTTTCCTCTAATACTTTACCATCTGCTATCTACAGCACAAGTACTTATGAGACTCTTTTAATATTACATCAAATATGTGAGTATTACAGACAACTATTTCTACTTATATGCTTGAAAGATTTCGTTGAATGTAACCGCAAATTTGTGCATAAAAAAGAATAGGGAGCTGAAATCATTAGTTTCTTTTATTTCATTATTTTGTTTTATAAACAACTATCAATAATGTCCTTTAAATCGTAACAAATAAATATTGTAGTATTAATAATGCTCACTTGTACATTGATTCATAAAAGTAAATATCGGGATATCGATAGTAAATATTTACAATAAAACGATTCATTATAAACTTTTCAATGTATTAGAATTGAAAAAATACATATATAGATTAAGATACGTTGCTATGTTTCTATAGTAGATTTATAAAATTCATTAGGATATAACTTGATAATTGACAAATGTCGAAGATACGTTCAATATTTATATTCATTAATTTTCTAGAATGATTTGTACAAATTGATCACGTTTTAATTTATTAATTTACATTTATGAAATTAATATTGAACTCAATGAACTAATAAGAGCAGATTGATTTTGAATTATAGTGTGCTGTAAACTATTCTATGAAACTATAAGAGGCCAGGTTCTGCAATGATCAATAACCGTTTTTTATAATGGGAAATGTGGATGCTTAATTATTTAACAGCGTTTGTTTTCAAATTTTACCGACTTTTTATCTATATCCTCATTATTATTATCTTTGCTTGTTTATTCCACTACCATAAAATTTTCTCCTAAACATGGTTATCTTATTCTATCAGGCGTGTGTTTATTTTTGTATACATCGAGCTTGTCGTCGGTGTGTAATAGTAATAAAAAAATACGATCAATAATTCTAGATTTTTCCACTTAAAAAAATAGCAGATATTATTTGTAGAAAATATTAGTAAGAGGGAAAGGTAAAAGAAAAAGAGAAGATGTGATATCACAGTATTCGTATACATATATTTTGTAAACTTCGTATCTGCAGTTCAATTAGTGTCTGTCCTCTTCAGGAAATTAATCAACTCCAGTCAAAAGTATACATATGAATGTTTCTAATACGTTACATATCAATATGGTTTATTGGTGAAAGTGATTAAAATTTAATCATATTATGGACGCGCACTATAGATCTATACGCATGACCAATCAATTGCAACAAAATAGATAAGTGGCTGTAACTATAAAGAATTCTCTTTATTTCTATCATATATTTTCGTGTGTTTAAATTTTACAACCCTCTTTTATTAGAAATAGAATGTTAAAAAGGTATACATTAAGGATAGTTCACAAGCACTAACTAAAGGAAATTTGAGATCAATAACTACATTAGTCTTATGAATTTCAATTATTCTTAGTTGTATTTAAATACAATTGATCTAATGAATATTTAAATATTTTAAATTAATCATCAAACAATTCATATAGATTGATTTATTGAAATGCTGTAGAAATCGTAATTCAAAATCGTTTAGTCAATGTACCTAAGACGAATAATCTATATATTTACGAAAATATATAGTACGTAAGTGAACACATCTGATAACTTGTTGGTGATACATGTTCTATACTTGTAACATTCGGTTGAGGACCACAAAAACGTATAATCATTTTAAATAATTTATTTGCAACTTAAAAGCAACCACTTCTAATATTTAACCGGAATTACACTGTAATGTTCACTAAAATTCTGATATAATACAGAAATTGTTAGATGAATTGAATGTCTTTGATATTATTACCACTCATAATAGATTGTAATGAGATATTCTAAAGAGTGATCGCTATATAGAGCGAATGTAAGCGAGCGAATACAGCACTATTAATAATAATTACACTGACAAAAACAAATGCTGAATAGACAATTATTTATATATCATATCTTTGATGTGCTACATATACGATAGCAGTTATAGAAATAATTTGTATAGAAACTAAGGCGGGCTTAATGACGAAAGTAAGTGTGACGACTATCAAATTATATCTTAATTTAGCTGCTAACACCCTTAAACAGCTTTGCTATATATCGTTACGTTTACTTCCTTCATGATCTAACCTTGCGACACCGTGGTATACATTTGGATTGGTTGAATTTTCAATGTCCAAAATTTGTTCAAGCTTAGCTTCTATTTTATAGATTTACGTGAAAACTGCAATAACATTAACCAAATTAATTGGTGCTGTTGAAAATACGTATTAAGCTTCAAAAAAGTTTAAGGTTTATCTAAATATATTTTTATATGGACAGGAATTATTGTTAAATATCAAATATAACTGCATAAGCTTAACAAAGACAATATTCGATTGTAATATATTCCAGATTTTATAGCTATGAGGTGGGACAGTCTCGGTGGAACCATCTATTACTGGCAGGGACGTTTAAAGGTATCTGGCAACTATGGTAAAACCAGACATAGATCATCTAAGTATGCGGAAAACGAGAGGTAGAAAGATATAAAAGAACTTATTGATACTTAAATAACTTACGAGGGCGGTTCAATAGGTACACGTATTAGAAATGAAGACACTATTTTTTCAAAAAAAATTTTTTTTATTTTTCAACATAGTCCTCTTTTAGAAAGATACACTTCTCCCAATGTGCTAGTCATTTTTCTAACCCCTCCAAAAAAGGGAGTTTTCGAAATTTCCAAAATAAGCCTCTGTCTCGGCGATGAGCAAAATTTTTTCATTTGAGAAAAATTTTTTCTCGCGATCCATTTCTTCATGTTTGGGTACAAGAAGAACTCACGGGAAGCCAGATCGGGTGAATACGGGGGGTGCGGCAGCAATTGATAACGCAATTCATGCAGTTTGGCGGTGATAGCTCCAAATGAATGTGCTGCTGCGTTATCGTGATGAAACAACACCTTTTTTCACCAAATGTGCCCATAACTCCTTCAATTTGTTGTCGAAGCGTTCCAATAATTCATTGTAGTATTGTCCAGTGATTATTCTTCCTTTTTCTAAAAAGTCGCATCAGAATGATGCCCCTCGCAACCCAAAAAATCGTCGCCATGACCTTTCCGGCCGATGGGATCGTCTTCTCCTTCTTTGGAGCAAATTCACCGCAAGGAATCCATTGTCTTGATTGTTGCTTAGTCTCTGGTGTGTAATGATGAATCCAGGTTTCATCAACGGTGACAACTCGACGCAAAAAGTCCTTCCTAATACTGAACATAGTATAAATTAGTTTATTTCCGGTGCATATTTAATAGCAATTACATTTCTATTATATTTTCATAGCACATAATTATGTTTCCCATCGTTTTTCCCGTAAATAATATAAATTTTAAATGGTTATCATTCATAATGAATATTGATAGAAGCATCAATATTCAATATAAGTATCAATGTTCAACATAAGTATCAATCTTTTTCAAATATTCATAATTTAACATTTGTTTCTCAATTCGCAAAAGATCAAAGAGATCCTATATTAACATTCCATAAAGAATATATATGTTCTATTTCATTTACAATATAATTTTTCGACAATTTTGTTTTTTAAGCTCTATATTTCAAAAGATAGACATACATGTACAGAATATTAATTATTTCATTTCCATTAAAGGATAAATTTTCAAAATTAAGCCGATAATTTAAAAACAACGTTATAATTATAGACATTAGGGTAAAATATTGCGATTTAGATAAAAAGTGTAATTTTAATAGTTCAATCAACGATAATTATAAATAATAACTGCCATTGACAGGAGTTCTGCTTTGCTTACCTGATCCCATAACAGGTTATCATTACAATTTCAGATTACAGACTATGCATGTTTCGAAGTAAGATCTTTTACTATAGATATTATTACTACATGGAATCAATTCATGTTTACTTTGAGTAGAATAGAATATTGATATTTATTTTACAAACGTCTCCTAGCTTGATAAGGTAAACAGAGAAAGGCGCGAAAACCAATTGTTTCTAGAACTCTGAAATTGATAAAGAATAATATCTATCTATTTTGAAAGTTCAAATAATTTATACTTAATTAATTTTTAATCCAACTTCTGTCTGTAAAATCTTTCAAAGGAATTCATGGATGAATATTATATTTTATACTATTAAAATATTATTGCTTATTGATAATTATGTTTTATTTCTCCAACTAAAATTCAGAAAAATTATATTAATTTGTAATTTATTTATCTGTATTTCTTAAATAGATGATAATTTTAAGAAGTTATTATATATTGAATTATAGATGTAATTTCATCATTTTTAATATTATTATTATTTAACATAGCTCTATGGATGCGCTCAAATAGTAGCCAAGTGCTATTCTTCAGTTGTTGAGTTGGAGGCAATACTGCTTCAACGTTAATATACGAGGGAGTATTCACCTTTCTACGGTTAAATTAATAAACGCAGACATGATTGATTTGATTTCAAAAGAACGTATATTTAATAAAACATAACAATCTGATTCTTAATGGTACAGTAGGAAGGCTCAAGAAGACTGAGCTTTACAAAACATTTACGAATCTATATGTACAGGTAGCAGGTATAAGTGCTAAACGGGAGCATCAAATACTGTTACATTGCATTTGGCAAAGAGCGTGGTCGGTATTATAATATATAGTATATTGCAGTTATTGTGAATTCTTAATTAACAAGATGATTAAAAGGGATTAAGTGCGGATGGACCTAAATAAAATGCATTTCGGTTATAAATAGAGGGTAATTCCATATTTTTGTCTGGCATTAAGTATGTATTTAAACTGGAAATAATAACAGAATTTTATATAGTTTTAGAATGATATAGAATGAAGCATACAAGGCTTCAACATCAGTTTTAAATGTACAATGTGTTTTATGAAAAAAGCAGATGCAAATCTTTATAGAGGGGCGTCAATGACTTCACAATATATAATAAATAATAAATATAATATAAATAAATATAATTATATTAAGAACTTTAAAAATTATAATAGAATTTTTATATAAATTTAACAAATTTATAGTTTCATCTTCAATACAGGAACAACAGTCTCGTTTCTTCAACACACTAAAACTATATAAAATTTTCTCTTCAGCTGGTACTACTAGCGCCATCTCTGGGTTAGTCTCGGGACTTATTGAACGACGTATTCAAAACTAATAACTAATTCAAAAATAATAAGAAAATTCTCGGTACATATAGAACAAACATAACAACAACGCTCGCTCTCCCTATTTGCTACTGGAGAGAACCGCATCGATTGGAAAAACCTGCGCACGTGTTATATGCTGATATAGCCGTGTAGCTCACTTCGGTCTCCTTGATCATCATATAAATGAGAAACGAAATATAATATTTTTACAATTCTTACGCCTTCTGTATTCATATATAAACTGGCAATTGCTTTACACGAATGACTATATTTGAAGAAAGGAAAAGACGCTCGAGCTCGTATATGCAATTGGGCGCGCCACAAACACGCTCGATAAAAATTCTGTATTTTTACTTTTATACCATTTTCACTCCCCCCCCCTCTCTCTCTCTCTCCCTCTTTCTTTCTTTCTCCCACCTTTATTCGTTATCGGTATTTTAATAGTGGAGCGTAATGCATGTGTTAGTGATTAGATTGAAGCTCATTTGTCTACGTGTCTATTAATTTACCCATGAAATCGATAAATAGGATAGGTCGCTAATGCATTTATATACACCGAACTACAGAACAATGAATGAAAATGAAAGTAAAAAATCATAAATGGCGAGAATTTTCTCTCTATTTCAAAATTTTTGATACTCAAATCAATGTTCGCATACTCTCAACTGCCAAAATATATCTTTCATTCGTTTTATGCTTATGTGAAATGACATTCAAATTATTCTATTCAAACTAATATCTTAAAATACCTTAATAATAAAATATTGCTTAGCATATATTCAATATTTAAATTTAATTTCGGTTTTACAAAGTTTTCTAAATCTTGTATACATATTATTGTCAGTATATATTTACGTTGGATTATTTTTTATATGATACATGTTTTTTACCTATATTATTAATATAAAAAATTGAAGTGTTAGAATGGTCATTCTTATTTACAGATAATGAGAAAATACATTAAGAATTTTGTAATATTCCTTATAATAATGAAATTAGAATGCTGAAAAATTGAGTTTCAAGGTGCAATTAGATCGAATCGACTTGCTCAATCGTTTCGGCGTCGTTGGTAAGAGAATTAAGTAGAGCTTAAAAGTACGAAGCTTTGATCGCATTCTGCATGAGCGAAGAACTGGTTCTGATTTCTCAAGACAAGTTTCGAATTCATCTTATGTGTATGTGCGTCACAATAATTCCTACACTCATTCTCAAGCTGATATTATCTTTTTGCCTTTTATACCGACCTCAAGAGCTTCATATTTTCGGTATTAGTTTCTTTTTATTTACATA
Source organism: Sycobia sp. Sy_11 (assembly GCA_018907035.1). NCBI lineage: Eukaryota > Metazoa > Arthropoda > Insecta > Hymenoptera > Epichrysomallidae > Sycobia > Sycobia sp. Sy_11. Next base: position 1,236,149 of record JACCIC010000052.1, on the reverse strand, counting down.
CAATAAAAAATCCTTTTTATTTAATGATTTCACCTAATTTATAAATAAAAATTTTTTTATTCTATAAGGAAAAGAATTTTTGTATTTTATTCTGTTTGATATGTTCTTTTGTTAGTATATTATAATCTAAGTCAATATAAAATAATCAATCATATGTTCCACTGGATTAAATATACATAAACTGTACGTATTCTCATGGACAAACTTGATTATCGGGGAAAAATATATTTTCCATAAGCTTTTATAAAGTGTGTTTATAAATATATATATATGTATACCAAAATTGGGTGTAGAATATGTAACAATAAATATTTAATTTTTGAAAATTCTTATAAATTATTTATAATAACAATTATTATTTCCATTCATTTTATGAAACATTATTTTGAAGCAAAAATTTCATCAATTGGAACTTTATTCAAAACTTGTTGATAAACATAAAATAATAAACATTAAATATTGAATATTTGATAAAAAATTATTTATTTAATGATTACAATTTTGTCTGCTCAATCATTCTCATGGTAAATTTATATTTATAGGTTTATATTGCAGCATAGTAAATACGATCGCAGCATAATAAAACTAATTATGTCATTGTTATTTTAACACGGAAGACATGATAAATTTGGCCACATTATTTTCCTATTTCATTATCTTTTCTTTTTATTATTTCTTATTACTATAGTATTCAATTTTATTTAGGAATTTATTTTAATTCTTTTGTTGTTAAAATATTTCTCTTGAAAAATTCTAGGTTTTATTGATTAAAAATTGAAAGTCTTAAATTATTGTCGTTTATCGTGAAATAGTTATTATATTATCGGCGAGATCTTTCAAGCTATCAGACAGAATACCTATAATTAGTATCCCCCGTTTCTATTTTTCTGAATCTTTCAGTATTTATATTTTTTGATGCACTGAATACAAACAATAGGTTACAACTGAATACAAATAATACTACAATATTTTTTTAAAATATTTTTTGGAAATTTTACTATTTCCCGAGATACAAGATCGGTTTAAAAAATTTTCTGACTTCAAAAAAAAGACAACAATAAATTATTATATATTTTTTATATTTTTATTTTATATTTCATATCTCATTATTCTCAAAATGAGAACCCAAAACATCATCGTCATCACTCGTCATCACTACTAAACAAATTATCTTTAATATTTGACTTTTAGCAACGATTATAACGATCATACAATTTACCGAAAATATTTTTATAGAAGGACTTGTCTTTACACTCAAAATAAACCTTAGTTTCGGTTATTAGCTCTTTATCAGTGCTGAATTTTTTTCAACAAGCATTATTTTAAGGTCTACAAACATGAAAAAGTCATTGGGAACCATAGCTGGAGAATACGGTGGGTGGGAAAATAATTCATAGCCTAATTCATGCAATGTTTTTATTGATTTGTGAGGTGTACTTTCTTGACGTAGCAACACTTTTCTTCATCAACTGAGACTGTTTTTTGTAATTTTTTTATTTAAACTTTCCACCAACATTACGTAATAATCGCTATTGATAGAATTGCCCTTCTCAAGGTAGTCGATGAATATTATACCACGCGCATCTCAAAATACTGATGTCATAATCTTATCAGCTGACTGTTGTATTTTTTCACGCTTTGATTTGGTTTACCGCGTTGAATCTACTCAGAAGACTATCGATGGGACTACGAAGTGTAGCGATGGAGCCATACTCCATCCATTGTCATATATTGATAGAAAAATTCGTCTTTTTTACAGTTGAATAGCTCTAAAAATTGCGTCGAATCATCAACACATTGTTGCTTTTGATCAATTGTGAGCACACGCGGTACCTACTTTCATACAACTTTTGTATATTCAAATATTTATGCAAAATATGTTAAACTTATTTTTTTAATATCTTTAGAGTCTCAGCTATCGCCATCAACTTGACTTTAAAATCATTTAAAATTCTTTTGTGGACTTTTTTGCTGTTTTCGTCGGTAAGAGTGTTCTTCCGACGTCTACTGCGTGCATCCTCTTCGATGCTTATTTAGCCACGTTTAAAGTTAGCAAACCACTTTTCAACGGTAGATTTTCCAGATGCAGTGTCGATATTATATTTATTAAACAAAGCTTTAACATCCATAGTATTATTTTCGCGAAAAAGCAATGTTTAATTAACATACGAACATTTTCTTATCATACTCTTATCATAACATATTCTTATCCATTTCTTTCGCGATCACAAAACTTACATTACTCACAATGCTATATCTTATGAACCAATTGTCTAATAGCTGTCAAATTTATATAAATATCTTTTGAAGGTTAAACCTAATTAAAAAATTATATGGATTTAATTCTAAGAACAACATCTATATATCAGCCTACGAACTTTTTAAACAATCTACTGGTACATATTGCTAGCGAGAACTGACAGAAATATCAGTATATTTCAACATTTGCCCCTGGTATACATCTTACCTACTACTTCTATGGTGAAATATTGTAACTCCGTATTCGGGCATCAGGATACGATATTCAGGTGTGTAGGGACGACTTGTACGGGGGGTTTCGTAGTTGAACGGTAGAATACGATGCCCAGGTGTCTCGGGAAGACTTCAATGGGGAATTCAATATTAAGTCGGTAGAATATAATGTACAGGTATCGTGGGACGATTTCTACGGGGAGTTTCATATTCCAATGGCAGAATACCATGTGCACGTTTGTATGGAATGCTTGTACAAGGAGTTTCGTATTCAGTTATCCGAAAATCATACTTCCCGTAGAAATCTTCTCGAAATTCCTGGATATATTTTTCTGCCAAACGAAGATGAAACTACAATATTTACTTGAGATAACGTATTTAAATTTTAAATACAATGTGTAATTAAAAGTAAGGTGAATTTTTATTTTTGTCAAAAATATTTAGTTATTCATCAATATTTATGTTCTCTGCTTCAAAATAATCCTCCTGAGATATAATACGTGTGCTTATGTTAGCACTTTTTCTAATTTCCAAAGCATTTCTATTATATATTTTCTTAATTATAATAAAACACCATTTTTTCATGGATCTTTTAAGTTTTGCAAACAGGAAAGGTCACGGGGAGCCCAATCTCGTGAATACAATGGCTGAAATATGATTACGGTCTGGTTATTGGTCAAAAAAATACGAACAAACAATGACATATGAGCTGGCGCATTCTCGAGGTGTAATAACTATGATTGGTTTTTCCATAGTTCCCGACGTATTTTGTGTATTGCTTAACTGAAACGGCGCATAACTTCAAGGTAATATATCTTATTAACTGTACGTCCTTGTAGTAAGAACTCTAGATACACTATGCCATGATAATTAAAAAAAAAAAAAAACAGTAAGCAACACCTTGACATTTAATCGAACTTGGCTTGCTTTTTTTCGGCTTGGTGATTGCTAATGTTGCAACTGGGATGATTGAACCTTAGTTTCAACGTCATAATCATATATCTATGTTTTATCAACTCTTATGAGCTTTTTCAACAAATATGATCTATCATTGGTGTCATTTAACAGCTCCTGAGCAATGCTTATGCGACATTTCTTTTGGTTAAAATTTAGCAATTTCGGAACAAATTTTGCTAACATACATTTCATGCCTAAACCTCCGATAAAATTGCTTGTCACGAACCAAACGAGATGCAGATATCATCAGAAACTTTCGTTACGGTAATTCGACAATTCCCCAACATTATTTTTTCCACTTTTTCAACGTTTTTGTCAGTTGTTGACGTGTGGGATCATCCAGAACGAAGTTTGTCATGAGTATCTTCTCGGCCTTCTTGAAAGAGCTTGTACGACATATACACATTCATTTTACTCAAAGTAGACTCACCGTATGCAACTGTCAAAACTTCAAGTATTCTAGAAATTTTGATTCTGTTTTGTACAAAAAATTTAATGCTAATTCTTTGATCCTTTTTCTTAATAGTAGGTCTCGATAAACAGGCAAAATATTTCTAACCTTTATACCTCTAAAAAACAAACTAAAAATGCTACAGAACTCAAACGATGATCGGAATAAGTGTATCAACAAATAATAAAAAAAAATCAAAGATCGAACGTACGTAGTTCGTGAAATCTGAGCATTCACTTTACTTTTTGATCACACCTCGTATATTTATATTTCATATATTTCCGTATTTTCAAATACATACTTCGAATAATGTGTTTCTGGTGTCAACTGAAGAGAGAGAGAGAGAGAGAGAGAGAGAGAGAGAGAGAGAAATTTTCCCATATAAGAAAAAATAAACTGTACAAAAGATATCTAAGGTGATGGAAGTGTTAGATGAACCTGAAGAACAAAAAAACTAATATTGACTAATCACAACTTTTCAGGATACTAATTCATCCCAATTAAAATTAAAAATTGTACTTATGCCGACTGTTCTGAATTAAATTAATAAATATTTTATCGGTCTTACAGTTTTTATAATATAACTAGCATCCACCGTCTCGGCTTCACCCGAGATAATAATTTAATCGATTTCATAAACAATTCAATAATACTAAGTAAAAAGTACTCTCTCTCTCTCTCTCTCTCTCTCTCTCTCTCTCTCTATATATATATATATATATATATATATATATATACATATATATACATATATATATATATATATATATATATATATATATATATATATATATATATATATAAAGCTGCTTCAATGTAGCATCCACTTCAAAAAGTTGATATTTTGCCGACTATTTTATACTATATATATATATGGCTTCGATGGAGAAAATTATACTTTCGAGTTTGAAAGATAGAAAAATGTGTCCAAGTATCTCAAGACGACGTTTACAGAGAGCATCATGTTCGGGCAATAGGAATAGTCTCGGGACGACTACTATAGAGAGATTTGTGTTCGGAAGGTAGAATGCAATTTCCAGGTATGCAAAGACGACACTTACTGGAAGTGTACGTGTTATTCTATCGAATGATAGAATACGAATCTCTTCATAGAAGTCGTACTGACATAGCTGGACATTGTTTCCCACCAACTATATACAACACTCCCCGCAGAAGTCGTCTCGTCATACCTGGATATCATTTTCTACCGTCCGAAAAATAATAAATAAAAATACTAAATACTAAAAAAACCAACTAAATACGTAGTCTTAGTAGAAGTCGTCCCGAGAAAGCTAGCATCACTTCCTAATGACTAAACACAATACTCCCCGTAGAAATCGTTCGGAAAGACCTAGATATCGTATTTTACCGTATCTACCCGAATCTTCCCATAGAAGATGATTTCTTCATACCTAGATGTCGTTTTCTATCAACTAAATACAATATTCTCCGTAGAAATCGCCCAGAGACACCTGGACATCGCATTCTAGCATCGGAACACACAACTACCAATAGAAATCGTCTTGAGGCAACGGGATAACGTAAACAACCGCCCGTACACGCCAATACAATATTTCTCAGTAGAAACCGTATTTAAAATGTGTATATATAATATGTACAATATATATATATATATATATATATATATATATATATATATATATAGTTTTGAGGTTATTGGTAAAGAACTTTATTTTGCCATCATTTTTTTTGTTCAAACTAAAAAAATATAGTCTCTTCTCACAATTCTGAAGTTAATATAACGTATAGAAACAAAAATGGGATACAGAACCATTTTATAAGAGAAGAAGAAAGAAACAGAGAGAAAGAGAGAGAGAGAGAGAGAGAGAGAGAGAGACAGATTTTCTCACGTAAGAGAAAATAAAATTTACAAAAATCAAAAGATATCCATAAGGTGTGAGAGTAGTGTCAGATTAACCTGAAGAACAACAAAGGTAATACCGACTAACATCACACCTTCTTTAGGATACGAATCCCAAAGTTGGATATGAACGTTCGTTTTTTTTTTTTTGTTTTTGTTTTTGTTTTTTTTGTGACGCGGGGAGGGGAAATCTTATAAAGACACATCTCTAAGAGAGGTAGTGTCGGATTCATGGAGCCTTTGCTCGCATGCCTACCGACTAAAACCCCTCCCCGCAGGGATTCCTACCCGAAGGTATCATTCCCTTTACCTGTTGGGATAAAATATTATTAAATGGAACGGTGTAGGGGTGGGGTCGTAGGAGTGGGATGTGGATAGGGGAGGAATTGGTGAGTTTAGGGGCTCTGCCTTCTTGGGGACAGAGGCTTACGTTCGAAAACGAAGCACGGAGTGGCCGGTAGTGGCTGATGGGGTTACGGATCGTTGATCAGGTGGCAAGGCCTCCTGTAGCGATCCGTCTATTTAGGACGGATACTACTCAGGGATTGGATTTCGGGTGCTGTTTACTTGATTCTCTCAGATTTTTGGCGAATTTGTGCGCGTAATCGTTGAGAGCAAGAAGGTTATTTTCCTTAAGTACTTGAGTGTTCCATAAGTACCAAGAGGTGTTCAGGGAAGAGCGTAGCAGCCTCGTGTAGGTGCCTTGGAGTCGCTGAAGTCTTTCTAGGGGGATGGACCCCCAGATGAGGATGGCGTATGTGGTAATGCTCCTGATGATGGCGGAGAATGCTCTGGCCTTTGTTCTGGGTGACAGGGTTTTGCTATGGAAGAAAGGTTTGAGCTTTAAGAAGGCTTCTAGCATTTTGCTCCTGGTGAGGCGGAGGTGTTTGTTCCAGGATAGGTTCCTGTCGAACGTCACTCCGAGGTATTTGACAGATTGGCTCCACGGGATGGAGCAGCCTTTGATCGTTATTTTTGGAGGGGTGCGGTTTTTACGGGAGATGAAGATTGCACTGGACTTGCTCTCGTTGATGGAGAGTCTCCACCGTGAGTACCAGTTGATGAGGTGTGGTAGAAATCTGTTTAGCCTTGAGGCGCTGTGGCAGATTGTTTTAGTTGCGTCTATGAGGGCAATATAGTCCGCGTAGAGTGTCGTGGTAATTGTATCGTGTATGGGAAGATTATGTCAGAAAAAAGTAAAAAGTAGGGGGGAGAGCTTAGACGCTTGAGGGACGCTGGCTGAGATGGCCTTTGGAGCGGAAAGGGAGTTGCCTACCCTAACTAGAATAAATCGGTCTGATAGGAACGACTTTATTATCCCGATCAAATAATGGGGGATGTCATTGGCAATGAGCTTCAAGACGAGCCCGTCATGCCATACCCTGTCGAAGGCTTGCTGGACATCTAACAGCAGCATCGTTGTGTGCAGCCGTCTGTTCATGTAGTCAGCAATGAGTTTCGTAACTCTGAGAAGTTGGTGACAGGTGCTGTGCCCTGTGAGGAACCCATGCTGACAGTCAGGTATGAGGTTTTTTCTGGTGACCGAGGTGGAGAGGCGTTTTAAGATAACGCTTTCGGCCACTTTGCTTAGGGAGTTTAGAAGACTGATGGAATGATAGCTTGCGGGGTCGTCGAGGGGCTTCCCGGCTTTTAGAAGACAGACCATTATGGCCGTTTTCCAGGCCTTGGGAAACTATTGATGTCTCATCATTGCGTTTACGATATTGCAAATGGACACGATGTGTTTGTGGGGGAGGATTTTTAGTGTGTTGTTATTGATTATGTCAACACCAGGGGCTTTCTTGTTTTGAAGACTGCGAATGAAGTCGCGTATCTCTTTGGGGGAGGTAGGGGTGATGTCCCTGTTTGAAGGGAGGAAGTGTTGAGCTGTCTGGGTGACATGCTCATGAAAGCGTGAGAGTTCTGGTACGCTGGGTAGAGGTGAGCACTGATTGCTGAGAGATGATACGAAGATCTCGGCCTTTTGTTCAGCGAGTGAGAATGTTTGGTAATTTTTCTTGAGTGGTGGAAGGCAAGGGCGACTGCCTCGTATAGATTTTATCACCTTCCAAACGTTTTTGGGGTGAGTTTCGGCTTCAGTGATGAAATCGTTGAAGCGGCTGTTTCTGAGCTCGTTTATCCGAGAGTGGATGTCCCTTTGTAAGGAGTTGAGTTGGGTTTTGAGAAGTGGAGTTCTAAGATGTTGCCATTTCCTCCGGATTCTATTCTTTTGCTTAATTAGCTTCAAAATACCGTCGGGGTGGTTATTATTAGTGCCCTGTGGAGGGCGGGGGAATGTAGCGATTCTAACAGTAAAGTCATTAGACAGGGAGGTGATCTCTTCATCGATTTGAGAGATCGATAATACGGGTCTGCATCGAAAGGCTGACGTCTCTAGGTTGAATAGGGGAGGGAAAAATTTTTCCACTGTAAAATCATGCCGAATTGTTTTTTTGAGGAGGGCGCGGTCGTTGCTGTTTCTGGAGCCGCAGCCCCAAGAGGGGTGCTTAGCATTGAGGTCCCCGGCCATGATTGTGGGGATATTGCTGCTGAGAAGCAAGGCAAGATCTTTCAAGTTGTTCTGGAGTTGTGGAGAGTTATAGTATGCAATTACCCTCAAGGGACCTTTTTGGAGGAAAATTTCAACCCCTATTGTCTCGCAGATGGAGGCAGTTGTAATTCGTGGACGAGGATTGCCACGCCCCCACCGTTAAAGTGCTCTCTGTCCTTCCTATTCGTGATGTAGTTTGGAAGGAAGAGTTTCTGGGATGGGTTGAGGTGGGTCTCTGTGATGCAGGCGATCCCGATGTTTTCCTCCTCCAAGAGTTGGAGGAGTTCTAGAGATCTATTTCTGCAGAGGATGCCGTTGGCGTTCCAGTTGAGGATCTTTATCTCGGAATTAGCCAATGTTAGGTCTGCAGAGAGCGGCGGTAATGTACGTGACGAACTGCATTATGATGTTTTGCAATTCGGACGCAATGGGAGGCGAGTTGATGTGCAACGGTGCCGCTGATGCTGCACTGTTGCTCGCTATGCTCGCATATGTGGTGCGGATGGGGTTTGCCTGATTTTTATGAGGATTGGGGGTGATGCTCTTTTTCTGTATGAGCTGTATGCCTTTCGACTTCCTCTTTGCCTCCACTTTTATGTGGAGGCCACCGATGGTGCTTAAGTCGAACATTGACTTAGCGGCGGGTGAGGAGGGGTCTAGGTGAACGGCCACTAGCGGCCAGATTTTTTCGCCGCTACGCATTCGGTGAATTCGTCGTTGGGTGTAACCTTTCGAATTTAGTTCATTCAGGATGTCTTCGTCTTGGATGGCTTCGTTAATATCACGAATGACTACAACCAAGTCCCGTTCTTCGGGAAGTTGATTGGTGGTATATTGTATTTTAGTATTTTCTAGGCGGGCCGTTATGTGTCTGAAGTCGTCTAGCGTTGCCGCGTACACCTTGACCGAGTCAGAGGTGTTGACGGCCCGGCGAACGGAGATTCCGGCATTCTCTATGGCGATCTTTAGTTTTGGCCAAATCATTTTTTGGCGGATGATAATGGGAGGTGGAGGTCGAACAGCGATGGTGGATTCTTTTTCAGTGTCAGAATCCACATCGGAGAGCGTTGATGCGGATTTGGCAACGCGAATGCGTTTACGGCCTCGCTTCATGAACTCGGCTTCTTCGGAGATCGGAGTTGATTCGGAGACGGTTATTTTGGTAGCGGGGGTGCAGAAAATTGCTGCCTCCTGACAGAAATCCGTGGCGGACGAGAATGATATAGAAGTTCCGGTGGTGTGGCGTGATGTTGCTACCGATTGAGAGAAGGTTGGGTCTGTTGTGGTAGTGGTTATTATATTTTGTAAGCAGTCAATGTGATCCCGGAGGCCAATGATAATTGCTATCAGCTTGGGGGGGGGGGGAGACCGTCGAGGTCGGTGGTAAGACCGGTGTCCATGTCCATGGAGTCGGACTTACAAATGAGTGGAGGAAGGTAATTGCCTCCAGTTTATGATTGGAGGGGGGTTAAGGGTAGAGGGAAAGGTGTGAAGTGGGAGATTATAGCTATGAAGAAATATTTAAATATGTATATATAAATATAAATATAGGAATGATTAAATTCTAAATAAATATATATATATTAGTTATAGAATTAGTTAAAAAGTGAGGTAAGTCAAATATAAATTATATAAGTTTAATTTAAGAGAGGTTAGTTTGAGTCTAAGATAGATGAGAATTTAAGTTAAAATTAAAATAAAGTTTATAGTTAAAATTGAATTAAAATTAAAATTAACAAATTAAAAAATTAAAGTTAAAATTTTTAAGGTTAGTTTTAAAATGTTTTAAGAGTTTCTTACAAACTTATAATTTATAAATTATATAAATTATAAATTACAAGTTATGTAAGAGATAAATGAGAATTGATGTGTCGATGTTATATCATGATGTCTCATGCGATGATCATATCACTGAATGTGGACGAGGATGTATGTGTGAACGTTCGTTTGAGCTGACCTGGTATTAATAGTTTAAGCAGACTACTTTGAGTTGATGTTCGTGATTCAAGACGCCACCTAGTGGCCGCTGATGAAACTGGTTGTTAAAACCATTAACTTAATTTATTGATGAAAGTAAAATGATTTTCAATAAAAAACATAGCCTATGTCCTTCCCAAGATAATATAGAATCTATATGTCAAATTTCACAAAATCGGTTCAGTAGTTTTATCGGTTATCGTGTACAAATAAAAACACGCTTTGTCTTTATAAATTAGTATATGATATGATATGATATGATATATTAACTAAAATAATGGCAGTCAGACTGTCCTTATTTATATTCACCCCTGAAGAATTTGAAATAGAACTTATTACCACAATAAATTATATTGAAAATTAATAATTAAAATTAAAATAAAATTAATAATAAAATAAAATAATCAATAAAATAAAAATAATAAAAACAATATATATAATATTAAGGATGAACCGTAGCGGACCGAGACATCAGGCGCCAAAGGTAAACTAAATTTAAGGTGATGGGGGCAGTCAGGTTATCCTTTACTAATATAGAATATTGTTTTTATTATTTTTAGTTTATTTTTTATGTTATTATTAATTTTATTTTTATTTTCATGTTTAATTTTTAATATAATTTTTGATATAATTTATTGCAGTAATAAATTCTATTTCAGATTCTTCGGGGTGAATATAAACATAAACAGTCTGACTGTTATTATTTTAAATAAGATATTATACTAGAAAAACTATAAGACCAAGAAAAATATTTATTAATTTAACCCATTCCAAATTTGGGTATGACCATTCAAATTAGCTGGTCTGGTATTAATAGTTTAAACTAATTACTTTGAATCGATATTCGGCATAATTTCAAGTCACCACCTACTGGCCGCTGGTGGAACGGACTAGTAAGAGCATTGATTGCGCACGCGTACGGTACAAATTTACTACGCGCACAATATTCGGAGTCAACGGTGAACTCGGTTTCCTATCACCATTCAATTATAATACGCCGCTTATAATGTATGTACGCAATATTTATGGACTAAATAGGCTTCCTTTAATATAAAAGATAGCCTATGTCCTTCCCAAGCTGATATAGAGTATATATTTCGAATTTCAGAGCAATAGTTTAAAATGTATATACAAAAATACATTATAAATTAGTAAATGATATGATATCATATAATGATATGGTATGATGACACGATATGATATGATGATATCGTATTATATTGTACATAATATATATATGACGATCTTTAACGACTAGAATTTTTGTAACGTAGAAAATGCTTTTTGGTTTTGTAGAGTGCCCCCAATCGGACGAAGGAATGGAGAGGTTCGCATGCCCGGCACCGGACAACATGGGTCGATATCGATGCATCGATGACCACGTGCTTTGCGATGGTTTCATCGATTGTCCATACGGGGAGGACGAGGACAGGCAGGCGTGCATGTTCTACAAAACGGTGAGTTTTGCGTTTCATTTTAATCCTCAACAATGTCTAAATAGTCTTATGTTTATATATATATATATATATATATATATATACGATGTCAGACAATTAAGTAATGCGACAAAATTAAAAAATCGAGTATATTTAAAAATTAAGGTACATCGATACGACCCCCTTCAAAGTAGTCTTCTCCCGCATCAATAAACTTATTCCAGCGAATTTTTCAGTTTCCGTAACAGTTCGGGCATACTTCTTGTGGGGCCTCTCCGAGTAACCTCGTCACAGATTTTTGGATGTCTTCAACAGAGTCAAAATGTCGACCTTTAACGAATTTTTTCAAATGCGCGAATAGGAAAGTTGAAGAGTAATATGTCCAGTGAATAGGGCGGTTGTGAGAGACACTGAATGCACTGTGATAGGGATCATTGTCATGATGCAGAATCCAAGTTTTCGCGATCTCTGGACGCACTCTAAGCACACTTTTTCGTAATTTTTCGAGCACATTGCGATAGAATACTTGATTTACGGTTTTCCAGTTGGTACAAATTCTTTGTGAACCACCCCTTTGCTGTCCAAGAAGCAAATTAACATGATTTTCACTTTGGAATTGCTCATTCTCGCCTTCCATGGGACAGCCACCGTTGGCTTTGTCGTTTAGTTTCGGGGTGATAATGAAAGAACCAACTTTCATTACCAGTAATAACTGGATCGAGAAGAATAGGATCACTTTCAACCTGCTCGGGACAACCCGGAGTGATGTTTATTCAGTGGGCTTTTTGGTCATCTGAAAAGTTCTTTGCTAATACCTTTGCGCACAGCTTTTTCATAGCGAAATCTTCGGTTAAAATCTTTCTAACTTTTCCCGGTTAATATTCAACTCGTCAGCCAACATTGGAATGGTTAGTCGCAGGTCTTGATGAACAAGGGCGCGGACGTGCTGCGAATTTGCATCGGTTCACACTTGAATTGGCCTTCCGCTCCACGGCCCGTCTTTGACGATCTCACGGCCTTTTTTAAAATCGGCATGTCACCGAAGCATCTGACTACGACTCAGGATACCAATACCATACACTTTAAGCACTTTTTCATAAGTTTCTTTTGCGGTTTCGCCGAGGTTCGCACAAAATTTTATCGCGCACCGTTGCTCTTATGTTCTCTGTTCCATTTTCGTGACAGAGACTACTCGCGCATTGTTATATAATACTAAACAGCTGGTGAAGAAATGACAGTACAAAGGTCATCAAGGTGACAATTGAAAGAGTAGGGATTTACTATTACGTTGGTAGAGTTGCAGATTCGCAATGTTACTACAGCCCGAGAAATAAAATCGGTCGCATTACTTAATTGTCTGACCTCGTATATATATATATATATATATATATATATATATATATATATATATATGTGTAGATACACATATTTATGTATACGCATTTATAATGATCTATACTGAAATAAATAAAACTAGAATTCGTAATTCTATCAAGTATATTATTTGAATGGCATTGAATAGTAACAAATAATTATTGACCATGATGATTTTAAAATCAAAAAAGCTAAGAGTTTAAGTATTGCTGATTTTATGATTTAAAACAATGATCGTTAAAATTAATAAAACAATTTAATGAAGATTGAAACTTTTTCATTAGTATATTTATAATATGACTTTATTATTGCATAGAAGCATCAAATATAACATATAGAGTGGGATTAATAAAAAATTTAATATTTTATCTAAATTAATAAATGTTTTTGTGATCTTATAGAATTTATCTGATAATATATTATTCTAATATATTGACAATCGGACTGTCCTTGTTTATAATCAGCCCCGAGAAATCTGAAGTTGAAATTACTGCCAAATATAAAATTAAATTAGATTAAAAATTAAATATGAAAAAATAATAAAAATAAACTATTCTATATTAGCAAAGGACAACCGGACTGTCCTCACTGCCTTAAATTTAAATTTACCTTAGATATCCGACGTTTCGAACCGCTACGATTCATCCTCAGACACTAAACTAAAATGAAAAACCCAGCATGCTATGTTATGTACCCCATCCCCACTCCAAATTTATTGGTATAATATTTATAGGACCCTCACCTTCTTCACTTAAATGCAAATTACGAATTTTATTAGGATATAGAGTGATAAGTGATGTCCGACTTACTTGATTCAAAAGTAAATTTACATTATTGCGCTTTTTGAAAAGATGAATACGTTCAAGAGTTTCTTTTTTATATCTACTTTTAATACCTTGTTCTAAAACTACCTACTCCAGCTTTTAACCATTTATTATCCTTATATTTGCAATTATTAAATAGTCTTCTTATATTACTATTATGTTTAAAGTAACTTTAATATTATGCTTCTTGAAAGTACTTCTGATTCTTTCTAACTAACCTTTACATATTGTAATACTACGATTTTAATATTTTTATTTTTGTCTTTTAAATGTTCTCTACTATTATTATAAATCTTATCCACGTTTTTCACAATCATTTTATCTATATGGTTTACTTAATTGTTATAATAATTTTGAATATAAAGATTATAAAGCTTACCTATAGTGTCATAACTTAAAATATTAAATTAACAGATAATTATATAATGAAATTATATAATAATATTATATAATTATATGAAAATAATTTAAGAAATGTAAGTATTATAGTGGTTTAGTTATAATTTTTATTTTACCTAGTTTATGATTAAAAATAAATTAGAAATACAAACAAAAGTCAAGAGAAAGTACCTCTATAACCGCAAGCATGAATAATCCTAATTCAGAGATATGGCTATGTTCATATTCAATATCCAAGGAATTAGAACTTTTCTCACCTTTGTGATTCGTTTGCTCGAGAATGCTCTTAACATTGTTTTATTCTTTAAAAAGAATAAAACAAAGAAGAGAAAAGAAAATTAAAAGGTTCGGTTCATCACGAGATCCTACCGTACCCGACTCTATCCCATTCCTCTTCCGAGGGCTGCGCTTCCTTTCATGCGTTATGCGCACACTCTCCGGCCACTTAGGCGGGTCTCTCTTGTAAAGATGGCGGGCTCCTGCACGTACTAGTCTTTCGGCCTTTTTATCCTGTTCTCTTTTTGTTACAGACAAAAGCGCACCTTGACGTACTGGCGGACGCTTTGCTGCGGTGGGCGAGAGGCCGTTAATGTTACCTCCTCGCTGTGCCACGCTCGCTTTCTAATCCATGTACGCAAACTCATACGCAACCACACGTATACACATATACAAACGCGGACTCTCGATGCGAAACGAGAAGACGACAGCGCTGATGATGGCGACGGCGGCAGCGAAGAAGAGGAAAAATGAAATGGAGCAAGAGAGGAAGGAAGAAAAGAAGAGGGAAGAGAAAAAGATTGCGATGCCGACGGCCACATTCGCGTGGACATCTAATCGTTTATAACGTGATAAATAGCACCCTCGCCTGACATGTTTTCATCCCTTTCACTGTAACTCCATTGCTTTCTGCTTTCTTCTTGAGATCTACAATTCATCCTTTCCTCTTCTTCTCTATCTCTCTATCTCTCTTTCATTTTTCTTGCAATGATTTCTTGCTTGATTGACCCTGTCCTTTTCTCTCCGTCCTACTTTACTAAGTTTTGTATTTCTGTGTAGATAAATATATATAGAAACGCTCTCCGTCCACATCTCGCATCCCACAACCTTTTCTATTTAAATTTACTATTTTTTTTTATTTTAAATTTCTCTCCACTTTCAGCCTAAATCAGTAATATCAGAATGTATTTTATTTTAGTCCTTCTATGTCGTTCTTCTTCCTTTTCCTTGATCCCTATCTCTCCTGTTTCCTGCATTTTTATCCCGATTTTTTCTTTGTCTTGAGGATAGTATGATTCATTAAATTACTATTATTTTATTACCAAGATAAAAAGAGTCAGGGAAAGTCGTTCTGTGACTTTTTTACTTAATGATATACAGCTAATCGTCTAGGATAAAATAGCACAGTAGAATGGAACTACAAAAAATATTTATCAAATTACACAATACGAAAAAAATGCAGCAGCGAAAAAGAATGACGAAGAGAAGCATTCTAGCTTCTCCCTTTACGTTCAATCTTTGAAAAACAACAAACGTATATAATCGTAGGAATACAAAAATAATAGGTATAGCGATGCATCGGTGGAGTACTGAATAGCAAGACTGATTCTACGTTCAAAGTTATTAAGCCAATAAAGATAACGACGTAAAGAAGCGCACGAGAAAACATGTATGCACGCCAAGTATTTGCACAGGAGGGAGTAACGAAAATAAAGGGGAAAAAAGTACAAAATTCAAACGAGAGCTTTTTAGAGAGTAAAGAAATGAAAATGGGAAAAAAGGAAGTGACCCATGGAGACGAACAGCGAATGCGTAACAAATAGAACGATATCCGTGCAGCTAGCGTCTGGGTACATGAGTTTGTGGGCGCCACGAAATATATACTACGATATAGCTTTTCTTTCTAGATTACTATTATACAGTACTAAAACAAAAAATCAAGCGAGCGTGTAAAAAATGTTCATAACAATGTGAAAGAAATGCGGGATTCTTAAAGAAATGCGTGGCTGGGATAAAGGTGATAAAAAACTACAATGAGGCGAGAACACGGTACGGCTCAGCCTATGTAAGATTTACTTATAGCAACAGCCGTCTTGCACGGTATATCTTCAAAAGAGCTCCGTACTGTAAAGCAAAATAAGAAAGAATCTCTATCGAAATAAGAAAAGGAAGAAAAAAATGAACACAAGGGACCTTTTCTGTAACCGGCACGAACGTATATCTCTTTCGTCGTATTCAGTATTTATACGTTAAAGTATTCGGTTTATTAATGAATGTATGTATAGATATGTATGCATGTATATATGTTTGCATGTATGTATGTATGTATGTATGTATGTATGTATGTATGTATGTATGTATGTATGTATGTATGTATGTATGTATGTATGTATGTATGTATGTATGTATGTATGTATGTATGTATGCACGCATGTATGCACGCATGTATGCACGCTTGTATGCATGTATGAATGTATGTATGTATGTATGTAAGGATGTGCCACCTGTGTATACTTCCGTGTATCCGCTCTATGTATCATTTTACCTTATACATGCGTGACACTTACCAATGGTCACACTTTGCGGCTCTTTAATTACGTGAAAAAACTCTTTCATATTAAATATGAGTTGTTTTCGCGTATATATATATATATATATATATATATATATATATATATATACATATATACATATATATATATATATATATATATATATATATATATATATATGAAATATCTATATATCTATCGTTCAAAGTTGCAGCATTACCAAACATTCGCATCTTTCTCTTTGTATGTCTGTCTGTCTGCCTCCTTACCCCTCTCTCTCTCTCTCTCTTTCTCGGTTTAATTACAGGGTGACAACTTTGGCAGAGCGTCTCTATATCAGATGATACATTCGAATCCCAGCATTACAACAATACTCTGTTTAATTTTGTTTTTAAGAGCGCGCTTTAATCTATACTTTATATTTTCATGACTACAGTGGATATGCGCTATCCGTTACTTTTATCCAATTAAACAGCTTTTGCCAGAAGTTTTTGTTTTTTAACAGTATTTTCAAGTTGCCAAATTTTCGCAACTACTGCCGTTTCATTGGCATTGATGCCAAATATTGTTTACCGTATATATTTTTTGTAACATACATATATGATAAATGGAATTGAATTGATTTATTCGTTGAAGAGCTATGGTGTTGACTAAAAAACAATGACTTAAATCTAAAAATAACTAGCTCTTACAATTGTAACTAATTCAGTAATGTCAATCTGACATATCTCGGCTGAAAAAAAATCAAAGAATTTTTTATACATTTTAATTAATGAAAAATTATATATGCATAATTTTATGAAAAGCAAACACAGTTAATTTTTACCGACAATCCAAAGGAATACCCACATCATCTTAGTTAAAGGTAATTAATTTGAATACACGTAAAAACGATATTGAGTATATTCAAAAAGCTTATTGAAGCGTATAAAGTGTAAAGGAAAAGAAGCGATGAAAGAGGGAAAAGACTGCGAAGGTGAAAACAATAAGAAATGTATACGATGGATAGTTAACAATATTTTGTATTGTAACTATCCATTTACCAAGAGTTATCTCTTATGTTCCTCATTTTCTTCTTGCTTATAGATGAATATTTCAATTACGCTTTGTTTTTCTTTCTCTCTGATTACTAAACTGAAAAAAGAGATAATTTTGAATTAATATTTTTGTTGAAATTATTTATCTGATTCAAGAAAAATTTATTTGACTCATAAAAAGCAGTCCTCTAATTATAATAAAGTTTCATTGTTCTAAGTAAATGTTTTATTCAGTTAAGTGCATTATATACGTAAGAGGAATTTATTACTTATTATCTGCATAAAATATATGCAGATAACTAAACAAATTTAAACAGAAGAGAATATGACGGGCAATCAGAATCTGACCATGTCAATACCAGCGTATCTTACTTTGTGAGTGCACCAAAGCCGCGCGGTACCTGCCAAACGTTCGATCCAGGGTGTTTGCATACCTCGTATGAATAATGACTATAAAGAAATATACTATAAATAATTATATAGATATATACATACATACAATACCCAGATATATGTGTATATATATAATGAATAAACTAACAAATAGTAAACGCAAAGAAAATTTACGGTATATAAATATTAATATAGAAACACAATTTGATTTAAAGCCGCCGATCGTATTTTTTGATGATTGTTGAAGAATAATAAATGAAATAAATTGAAATACACAAAAATGCGAATCTAGAGTGAGCTCAATGTCAAGCATCAGAAATAATGTAATTCTATTGCGCTGATAACTCAACTCTGTCAACCATTCTTTATCGACTCTTTTCGTCAATGAATTTTCTTTTGAAAAATAACTAAAAAACTAATAAGAAAAGAATAATGCGTAAAAGTATAAATAAATAAATTGCTTTATTAAACCGAAAAATGTCTACAATATATGCATAAATCAAAAGTTAAAAAGTTAAAATTTATAAAAAAACGTCTATTACCTTAAGTCACTTATTTCGTAATTTGTATGCTTTCTTTCTTTAATATAGTTGCAAGGCTAACTTTTTATTTTAAATGTTATTTTTGTGTACTCGCTAAAAATGAGAAATTATATATATTTTGTGTGCGTCGATTGTAAAGAGAAGCAAAACTGAAATTCATTTCTTGCAATGAAAAAAGATAATGTAAAGAAAAGATTTTTTATTAATGTGACGTAATTATCAATGAATTCTATCTTGAATATGTTCTAAAAATTTCACCGACTGATCTCCTTATTCATAGGCACGTTTTTCTGTGTAATTATGAAAGACAAACAAGTAAATCTATGTATACATTTTCTGATATATATATATATATATATATATATATATATATATATATATATATATATATATTATAAATAACGATAAGTAACGGCAAATTATTGTTCATTGTTTTCACAAAACAAGTAAAAACTAATAAAATGTGCAGAAACCCTGTAGAAGTCAGTCACTGAATTTTGCTTGAAATAGTGTGTGAAAAGGTAGTGGTGAAAAGGTAAACGAATATATAAGTGATATATAACAAAGATTACCAAGTGAACATGCAAACTATATATTTGTATTATTATTAGATAGCGAGAAATTAATTAAATTATTTATATGTTACTTAATAATAATAAGCAAATATCAAATCATTTGTTTTGTGTTCACGCGAAGTTTCTTTTCATCTATTCTTTTTCATTACAATTAACTGTATATTAATGAGACTTCAATATGAACGATACACCTTGCAGTCCACAAATTTGTTTCACACGCACACACACACACACACACAACACACACATGAACATTCTTTGATTTGCATTCAGACAATGAACTCTGCAAGGTTATTTCTACCAACAAATCGAAAATTCGAAGTATAGGTTGCGTTGAGGGTAAATAGGATTGGAAACGAATTTTAACCACAGTATTATCGTAATCATCCATTCAGAGATATAATCATAAGCTTAAAGTTTACAACAACAAACAAAGACGGGAAAATAAAGACTAACGTACGTTTGAAATGTTGAGATACCAAAGACTAAAGTAATTATAAAAAAAAACAATACGGTAAAAAGGAAAAACGCGGACGTGCACGAGTATTCGAGAATAATTGAGCACATATCTGTAGACTGAGTCGAATTGATTGAAAAGAAAATTAAACAAAAAAAATTTTTCAAGTAAAATAATTCTTGGGATTAATCAATCAAATAATGATAACTAAAGTAGGCAATATAATTATGAGCAAATGGGTGTTGCGAAAGTAATTCCAAAGGGTATGAGAATCAGGTGTACTGGTAATTTTAAATACCATTAAATTCAGCAAGCAAATTCAGCCTTCATACAGTTCGACGTGTTCTGTAGTAATCATTTAAATACGGACAGGAGAGAGCTCAAAATACTGACAGCAAGTACACCTCGAAATAGCGATAAGTGGTACGTAAAGATATAGTCGAAAATAATTGAAATAAGGAAAAATATCTGTATATACACGCAGAAAATAAAAAAACGACAAAAAATGAAGTATAATTACAGATTAAAAGAAGGAAAGACAAAAAGTAATTCGTGGAGCAGTTATACATTTACATTATAGAATTTATTAAATAATACAAAACCTTGACAGAGAAATCAACAATGAAGAGGCAGAATCAATGTTTTGGAAGATCAAGAAAACGTAAATATTAATACTATGGAACAGAAAATAGTCTAAAATAAAGTATTTTTACTAATTCTTAAGCACCTAGCGAAGAAAATAAGAACATTCCGGGCGAGAAGAAATGCTTCGTTTCGCATTTTTCGCGACTCATCAAGTTCCAATACTCGTATCGACAAGAATAACAATAATAATAAAAGAAGTTCCGATGTCTATATCTTTAAACGCCATCTCCGGCTAGCATATAGAAATGGAAAGTATAATAATATAATTCGGAAGAAATTCGGAGTAAAAATATAATTATATCACGCATCGTTCAGGTATAAAACATTTGAGATTCCTATTTCCTGAATCCATTTTACGAGTCCGAAATTTCTTCAAGGAATCAACGCGCGATTGTGGTTGTAAATTTTTGTATGAAACTTCCTTGTTTTACGATCGCTTGCATTTTCATACATAACGAGGCGATTGTATTCTCGAAGCTAAATTATATGTACGAGCTTATAAGCTACTTGCATTTTAATAAATACTGAGTTTCCCTCCTTGAAGCGATCCGACGAATTTCTGTAAAGACGTTATTAACGCAAAAGCAAACAAAAACTATATATAAAAAACTCTACAGTTAAAACTTTTTCGTCATAACCGAAGTTCGATGAATCCATATTAATAATTATTATTTTCGATTAATTCGTTAACATTATGTCGAAGTGTTTAAAAAAATATCAAGAAAAAAAATAAAGTTAAAAAATATTTAACAAATAATTCTAGTCCCTGGCAGAAATAGAATCTTTTTTAATGGTACTAGATTATATTAAACATTTATTGACCAATAATTTTCATCTTGTCAGTTTTAGTATTTTAAACAAAAAAAGATATACATAAATAAATAAATTAAATAAAATTAAAATAAAAAATGGCCACCAATCTGAAAATCGTTTCAATTTCTACTAGGGAAAGAATATGTATTTTGAGACTTGTTGTACAGGATTAAGTGCGAGTAAGGGGAGTAGATATGTGTATAAAAATATTATAATCATTTTAATTATACTTTTGTTAATTTGTATCGTTCATTATATAACAACGAATGGAGGGGGGGGGGCATTGATCACGGAGTGTACCGTGTGTCAAACAATTAAAATAATTCTAAAAATATCAAGAGAGTATGTATAATAAATTCGGCCAAAATTTATGGATACCTTCATAAAATTATAACTACATATTCGACATTTCGATGGGAAAGCTTGAATAATAATATAAACATGTTTATATTGTTATTATGTTTAACAATTTATCACAGTTTTATGCAACTTTCTCAATTTTCATTTTGATGATTAATAAAAGCATTGTAAACTTTTATTGAAACAAATTTCAGTAACTGCATAACCAGTATTAAATTAATAATTTTATTTTATCAATCATAAACAAAGGATTTAAATTATTAATAAAATTTATCATTTCGAATCATTATTATAAACTTATTCTTACTGTTACTTATCATTAACATTATTATAAAAAAATATTATTGACGTTATTTGTATTAAGATAATTAATATTAAAATTATTCAAATACAATTTTATGAACTTCTACATAATATCAAGTAACTTAATATACATATTTATCAAATTTTTATCTACCTGTTAGATTCAGCCGGAAGTGCATTTGACCTCAGGATAAACATTCTCTTAATCATTTTTGTCGGTTACATTTAACAGGACTCTGAGTATTTTACAATGTTCTTCTTGCATTCCTCGGCCACCCATGGAGAACAAAATAAAAAAAGAATACATAAAACAGAATAAATAGGTTTTCTCTAATTTTGGCTTTTGTTTTGTAGAGAAAAACTATTGCATAGCTGGAAAAGTAATCCTTTGTAATTATAAAATTACTGATTACAAGTTCGATAAATTAATATTGCTCTTATAAAAATAATATAATCTAAATGATAAATATAATTTTGATTTATTAGGAAAAAATGCTGTAAAATGTAAGTAATAAAAAGAAAAAAATGAAAGCACATATTCTGTAGATGGAGTATTTTCAAATTTTCAAATTTCCATTTCTATAATTTGGACAATTATATAGGAATCTCTTAATTTCCCAGCGTTATATAATCCACGATCAAATAATAAAATTATATACAATATATACGGCGAGCGTATGTAATTAAAGTTTATTAGTTATAATTATCGAAACCCCGAAATCGGGAAACAACATTCTGTATTATATAATAAGTCGTGAAAAATATGAAACAAATTATAATAATGCAGGAGGCTGATACTTTTGATAGCTCTAGGTATAAAAGGGCGAGAGAAGGTGGAATTATACTTATAATAATTATTATGTTATTCCATTTTTTCCGTTGCTGCAAATAACTTTTTATACGATGCATATATAAAATGAATCTTTTTGCGTTGTAAACCTCGGCGTTAGTCAATGTTTTTTATAATTATATTTAATTTTTAAGAAACTTCATGCTTAATGCACTTCATGGAGTACTATATACGTTATATAACAGATTCACAGTTATAAATTAATTAATCATTCGACGAAATATCAAATTTTAGACATTATCTCGTTATCATCATTGGTTTCTCTTTTTGTTTTAACAAAAATTTATAAATGATTTTCTTTATAAGTATAAGAATTGAGCGAAGAAATCATTCAACAATTGGTCCTGTTCTTTAATTTGTATACATTATTTTATCAATTAAAATATAATGATCGACCGTTGTAATTATTGTTGTTATTGTTTTTCATCGTCGTCTTCTTCTTCTTCTTCTTCTTCTTCTTCTTCTTCATCTTCATCTTCTTCTTCATCTTCTTCTTCTTCTTCTTCTTCTTCTTCTTCTTCTTCTTCTTCTTCTTCTTCTTCTTCTTCTTCTTCTTCTTATTATTATTATTATTATTATTATTATTATTATTATTATTATTATTATTATTGTAATATATTATGATGCGTATTGTTATTTCTAAGTTATTACAAGTATTCTTAGTTTTGAAGTCACAAGTAATCTTTATAAAACAATCGCAATATTCTTTTGATCTTAGATAATGAGTAAAAAAAATAAATCATTGTTCATTTCGTATTTAATTTATTATCAAAATAGGCTCTCTTTAATAGTTCGCCACATTTACGAAATAGAAGGACTACCATTGTGTTTAGTTCGTGAATATTTGAAATTTTATTTTTATGCACAGTCAACTCGATACTGAATAACTTGTACGAATAAACGTAGAATTCAAAATTCTTAGAAAAAAAATCAAAGGACATTTTGCTACGATTGCCTAATCGTAAGTCTACGAAGGTCGAAATGTTTCGCTGAGTATCTCAAAATCAATAAGCTACTTTGACAATCACAAAGTTTATCGTAGGTATATTCATTCAATAGTTTTACTAATAATTATAAGATGCTAGAACTCACCTTGTATTCTGAAACTAATGGTAATTTAGCTTTTCTAATCTATAATTTAATTGAATGATTCTGTCTCATGCGTTATAGACTATTTCTTCTATTAGAATTTGCTTAAAATTAAAAATCCAGTTTTGACCGTTGGATTTACATTCTCTGCTTAAAATGGAGAGAAAATATGTTTTTTTATCACAATTTGATTATTGTACAAGATCTTGTTCGCATCATGTATTTGAAACCTGAGAAATTAAAAGTATATAATATTATAAATATATCCCTATTGCGCCTTTGAGAGCAGAAAAGGGTCCCTCCAAAACAATTGATGGTTTTGTTCAAAATAATTCTGATTTTCAACGACTGATATTTAGTGTTATTGTAACATACGCAGAAAATAATTTATT
Source organism: Sycobia sp. Sy_11 (assembly GCA_018907035.1). NCBI lineage: Eukaryota > Metazoa > Arthropoda > Insecta > Hymenoptera > Epichrysomallidae > Sycobia > Sycobia sp. Sy_11. Next base: position 1,211,821 of record JACCIC010000052.1, on the reverse strand, counting down.
GAGATTGCTTATTATTTTACAGAACATTAACACAAAACATTAGTAAAATATGATTTTCATTAGAACTACGCATAATAAATAATAATTTTATGAGAAAAAAGCATTATTACGAATATTTCCGTACTGAATAATTCAAAAATATTTATACTTATTATTAATTAAAATGGATAAAAATTTATATTTAATTTAATTATATATATATATATATATATATATATATATATATATATATATATATATATATATGTACATTCAGTTTATAACAGTAATTAATACAATCAAAAAATTCCTCTGAGTGTGAATAAATACAAAATTATATGTGAACTATTGGTCGTTTTATCAATGACATAACAACATTGCTTACAATTTATCGAAATTCAAAGAAATAAATTTTCAATTTTGAATTCGAATTGTTCCTTTAACAAGCAGAAATTAATTTATATTTTTCTTTGTACATACATTGTGAATCTAAGAAATATATTTTTTTTTAAATGAAACTTGGATGTTTGAAAGCTTTAAAAAATTATTAATTATAATCTTAACTGCAATTATGAAATTAGAAATATAATTTTTCCTACATCAATTTTATATTTTCAATTATGTTTATTTATGGTGGCACAACAAAATAGACAAGTAAGTATTATAATTAATAAATATTTTTTTTATTGGTCTTACAGTCCAATCAATTTCAACCAAAAATAAAATAAAATAAAAATAAAAATAAAAATAAAATAAATAAAATAAAAATAAAAATAAAAATAAAAATAAAAATAAAAATAAAAATAAAAATAAAGTATTATAATTGACCAAACTTTTATTTAAAATGATAGAAATAACATTATAATGAATTCTACAAAGCATATAGAAAATAAAATTTAGCGGGAGCTATGAATAAGTAAAAAAGATGAACTACATTTATTTATTTTTTAATGATCAGTTACAGAATAACAAAGAGCTATCTAATTTCAAACAATGTTTAAGATGAAATATTAACTTTCATAAAATTAGATGTTTATAATTTCAATAATCTTTTTAAAATGAAAATAAATATTCACAGTACACTTAAATAATAAAAAATACCTTGAAAATTAATAAGAAATAGCCGAAAGTATTGACAAAAGACGATAAAACTTACATAATATTATTAATTTCATTTTTGAAACTTCTTAATCTTTTCTTTTTATATACTTCTTTTTTCTCTTAATTTTTCTGTTAATATATTTAGTTATACTTTCTTATTACATTTCAAACACATTTTCCTAATAATAATTGACGTTATTTCTATGAATTATACTTTAAGTAATTGACACCCAAGTTATTCCTTTTTTCGCTTTATTATTTAAATTTAAAAATGTCTTTTAAATCCGTCTTTTTGTGAACAAGTATTGTCAAATTATGAATTTGAAATCTCAACATTATAAAAATTTAGTGTAAAAAAGTAGGTAAAGCAGCATTGAAATGAATTTTTTTATTTCAACTAAAACTACTCACTGTCGCAAATTTACTAATTACCTCTAATATATTTATTATCATCGTCACCATTATTATTATTACCGTCGTTATTGTTGTTGTCGTTATTAACAATAATAAATAATATTATAGGGTGAGATAACTAAGTTTGTCCCCATATATCTGAATAATTCAATTAGGTCCCTTTGACGAAGCATTACAGCTACACTAATTTCCAGACTCTAGTCGATAGGGTTCAATTTTCTGGGTATCACATGTTCTTGAGATTACAGAAAAAAACCGTGAGTTAAGCATTAAACATATGTATATGATATATACCAGAGAAAATACCACTTTAAAAATAGGGTCTTCCCTCAAAGAGAATTCTAACCTCCCCTCTCATGATTTTCATAATAATGTTTGACAATCAGAGAACGTGAAAAAAGATTTCCAGTATGTCTTCCAAGAAAATAAATTATTAATAATTATTAATATTATTAATTAATAAATATTTTTTTATTGGTCTTACAGTCCGATCAATTCAATCTAAAAATAAAAAATAATAAAAATAAAAATAAATAAAAGTAAAATAAAAATTAAATTAAAAATTAAATTAAAATTATAATGACAGTCAGACTGTCCTTGTTTACATTCACCCCCGTAGACTAATCTGAAAATAAAATATTAGCTGAAAAAATTCTTTGTTAGTAAAGTGCAGTCTGACTGTCCCCAACACCCTTACCTAAATGAAGACTTGTCCAACGTTTCGAGCTCGCTACGGGCGTCTCCTCATCAGGGACTAAACTCAACCTTATATTCTAATCTATATATACCCATCCCCACCACCAAATTTAGTAAATTAAATATAAATTCCCCACTACACAAATTGTTCAAAACCAATCAATTTAATAAGGAATGATAAACACTGTCCAATTTACCAGACTCTAACATTAAATTCCAGTCTTAAATAGAAAGCCGTAGAGAGCAGACGTGTTTATTCTATACGCTCTAATAGAACCGCAAAGTAAACAGTGAGATATCATCCAAGACAAATATCCCGATACCACCGCTGTTAAGCGCGTGGTATCAAAATTACTATCATGAATACAAATGCAGGAGAAATCATACCCAAAAAGAAGTACCTACCTTTTACGCTCAAAACTCAAGTTATGCGACAGCTGCGCAAAAGAATTTATTTCCAAAGCGAGATCAAGCCTTAATTTTAGATTGCATTGTTGGATTAAATCTTACGGATTATACGTGCGCCATAGGGGCTACAGTGCAACCTAAAAATGTAATTTTCGCCTCTCGTATTTCCAAAATCGTACATGCATCTACTTAACAAGCAAAGAATTAGTATCCAGTGTTACAGATAAGTACAAATTCATATTTATTAACGAGAATGAAGTAACAGTTCGACCCCTGATTTCAAAAACAAAAAAGTAATATTCTTAAACGTTTCACCGAATATACCAAATTATGAAATTGAAAACATTCTAGAAACATTAAAAGTTGAGAGAGTATCTCTAATAACTATAATAAAAGTCACAATTACTAAAGAGGAATATAATCATGTATCCAGTTTCAGAAGAGCAGTATATATTAAATCCGAAGATTTTGCTAAAATTCCGGAAATGTTCAAATTTAATTATGATAATGTCAATCATTACATATATGTCAGTACAGATACACTTAAATATTTTAATTGTAATTTAGAGGGGCATATAGTAAAGAACTGTAATAATAATCTCAGCAGCCCAATTAACATACTCTTAAACAGAACAGATCAGTGTCATACAAAAAATAAACATTCAAGAACCAACCGAAGAAAATCAATCAATGGCCCTACAAGATAATTACATCAATCATATTTCGAAGATAGATGTAAACAATGATAATACACACTTAATGCCAACAGAAAGTGAAAACGTAAACACTCGTGACAATAAGAGAACGCTTTCGGAAACTAGTTCTAATGAAAATTAATAAAGAATTTACTATGAACCTAACGAAAAAAAGCAAAAAGGAGAAACTGAAAACAACATTTGAATTAAAAAATCAATCACAAAAAATAAATAAGGAAAGAGGGATTACATCAATGGAAACTGAACAAAAATCTATGGAAACTGAAGATAATTTAGATGTAAAATTAATAAGTTTGAAAAACTACTTAGAACAAGGAAATACACTCATGAATTATTTACAGTTAAAAACTATATTAGAGAATACAAAAGGTATCAAAAATCCTATTAACGTTATAAGACAACATACAGACGACCTCGAAAAATTCTCCAAATTCCTTAATGAAGAACATCCGAAGAAACAATCCTTAAGAAACAACACCCGAACGTTATAGACGGCGGCATTAAACGGAGATGTACTAGTCTAATAAAATGTATTAAAACTGAAATAAATAGTGTTTTGGATGCCGACAGAAGCGGTCATCTATAAGCATATATGTACAAAATAATTTATTAATTAAACATAAACTAATGGCTAAAATATTACAATGGAATATAAACGGACTTAACGCTCATTTTGAAACTCTACAAGCAATAATAACCGAAAGTAATAGTAATATAGTATGCCTTCAGGAAACCAACCTCAAAAATAGCAAGAAAGTTAACATGAAACATTTTGAGACTTATAATAAAAACCGGACGGACTGCATATCAGCTAGTGGAGGTTTAACGACAATAGTAAGTACCATATACCACAGTGAAGAAATACCAATAAAAACCGATTTAGAAGCAATAGCCATTAAAATAATATTAGGGAATAGAACCGTATGCGTATGTAATGTATACCTAAGCAACAGGAAAAAACTAGAACTAAAATCACTAAACGAACTAATCAGGCAGCTATCATCTCCTTTCGTAGTTTTAGGTGATTTTAACAGCCATAATAAAATATGGGGTTCTAATAAAATTGATAAAAGAGGTAGAATAGTTGAAAAATTAATTAATGATTACGATTTAGTATTACTCAATGACCTCTCGCCCACTTATTTTAACATAAGCAGTGGTAAAACTAGTGCAATCGACCTCAGTCTGTGTAGTAAAGACTTGGCGATAAAAATTGATTGGTAAGCCGCAGATCACCCTCACGGCAACGATCACTACCCAATATATATCAATATTAATATATCAAATGAACCATTAGAGCTGATAACAGCTAGGTCGAAATTCCACAAAGCTGATTGGAACAAATTTTCTGAAATTGTAGCTAGCAACTCGAAAGACCTTATTGAAATCGATAGTATTAATGAGAATTCAAATTCATGTATCCGCAATGTAAACATAAATGATATTGTAAAGAAATTCACAGAGATGATACTGGCAGCAGCCCAAAATAGCATACCAAGAACAAAAACAAAACTACAGCATAAAAATAACCCGTGGTGGAATGCATCATGTGAAAAAGCCATTAAGCAATTTAAAAAAGCGTTTAATAAATTTAAAAAAAAACACGTTAGCACACAGAATCGAATATAAAAAATATAAAGGCATCGCTAAAAGAATAATAAAGAGTAGCAAACAAAATTCATGGATCGAGTTTTTATCTTCAATCAATAATCATACGCCTACAAGAGAAGTATGGAGAAAAATAAAGGCTATAGAGGGTCAATATAGGCAAACACAAATCCCCGTTATTATCGACAATAATAAAATTATATATAAACACATAGACATAGCTAATACACTAGCTCAAACATTTGCTGAAAATTCGAGCGACCATAACTACAATAACATATTCCTGAAGTATAAACAAAAGGCAGAAATGCAAATAATACTAGATATGGAAAATTACAGCGATAACCAAGAAAGCCCGATGAATGTAAATATAACACTGCAAGAACTTCAAAATGTTTTACAAGAAAGTAAAAATACGTGCCCAGGACCTGATAAAATTCCAAATATCATTCTTAAAAAATTACCAATGGTAGCAATTAAATACCTATTGAACATTTATAATATGATTTGGATTAATAAAAAATTCCCCGACGAATGGAGGCTAGCCACGGTAGTTCCAGTACTGAAGCCAGGAAAAATAAAAACTAACAAAGACAGCTACAGGCCAATATCATTAACTTGCTGCCTATGTAAGTTATTAGAAAAAATTATAAACAAAAGACTTAAACGCTATCTTGAAGTAAATAATATACTAAATAATGCACAAAGCGGTTTCAGGGAAAAATGTTCAACAACAGATTGTCTAGTTACACTAGAATCGAATACATGCGACGCGTTTGCTAACAAAAACACTTGCTTGCAGTATGTTTAAACTTGGAAAAAGCCTATGATTGAATATGGAGACAAAGAATATTAAAAATCTTACAACAATATAAAATAACTGGACGCATTTACCATTTTATAAAAAACTTTTTAGCTGAAAGAAGAATACAAGTCAGAATTGGACAGGAAATGTCTCACCCTATAAAAACACAGAACGGAGTACCACAAGGATCAGTTCTTAGTGTAACGCTTTTTTTATTAGGTATTAATGAAATACAAAATTATGTAGTTCTCCCTACGCAAATTACGATGTATGCTGATGACATTACACTTATGATAACGGGTAGCAATATAAAAACTAGTACAAAAATAATGCAAGAAACCCTTAACAAAATATCGGATTTTACTGACACCTCAGGATTCAAAATTTCCAAAAATAAAGCAAAAGCGATTCTCTTCAAAAAAAATCACAAAATATCCGACGAACCGAGACTATATCTTAAAAGAGATAAAATTGAAATTTTTAAGGATATTAAAATCTTAGGATTAACCTTTGACGATAAATTAACTTGGAAAAACCATATAGAGAGTCTAAAAATACACTGCTATAAAAAAATGAATATTCTCAAAGCCATTTCTGCGAAAAACTGGGGTGCTAGTATACAAATTAGAAAAAAGACTTTCAAGTCATTAATTCAGAGCAAAATCGATTATGGAAGCATAGCATACGGCTCAGCCAGAAATTATGTACTGAAAAAATTAGATCCGATCCTTAATACTAGTATGAAAATCGCCACCGGAGCCTTCCCTACTAGCCCGACATATAGCACTCTAGCTGAAAGTAATATGATACCCTTAGAATCAAGAAGGAAACTAATGCTCTTGAATTATGGCATAAAAATACTAGATACACCAATGAACCAAGTAAATAAAATTTTAACTACTAAAGATGATACAGTATACAAAATTAAAAAGAAAGTAAGTGCGCCGTTCTACCATAGGTTCCGAATCTTAACCCAAGAAATCGACGTAAGCATAGATAAAAACAAAATAAAAAAAATAATTAAAAACAAAATATTTGATGAATGGAATAAAATATGGAAACTGAAAAAAAGTACATTACACGAAAAAAGAAATAACATTTATGAAAAAAGCCCAGCTATGAAACTAAACAGAAAAGACCAAGTAATCATTACAAGATTAAGGATTGGTCATACGACAATAACACATAGAGCAATATTTAACAAGGAAGAGAGAAGCACATGCGAAACATGCGACGTAAAATTAAGTGTTAAACATCTACTCACAGAATGCCCGAAATATAGTAAAGAAAGAGACCACCTAAAACTCAACTCGGATGTGAAAGATATATTAAACCTACCTATAAATTAAAAAAAAATTATAGAATATATAAAAATAACAGATTTAAAAAATTTAATTTAAACAAAATAATGCAGGTAATAGATATTATGTAATGTACCAAATATATCATGTATCAATATGTGATTATTTTTTTTTTTTGTATCTGTATAAAATTATAACTTGTAATACATTCTAAATAGAGGTAAATAAAGTTAATTTGTAGTCACTAATACCCTAAACAGGGAGATGTGACTATAAACCCTAAAAAAAAAAACATTAAATTCACATTATTTTGATTCCTCGAAATGTGAATACTTTCAAGACTCTCCCTTTTATACTTATTATCAGGTATGTGAATAAGTCTTTCCCGTTTTTTTTTCAAATTTTGAGCCTTTATTGTGAAAAAATGGTTACAAATGAATTATTGAAAGTATTGGCCATCGCTAGCTACAACTTTTTCCCATCTTTCTGGCAACATACGAATCCCGTTGCGAAAAAATTCGACCGGTTTGGCCTCTATCCAGTCATCCACCCATTTTTTGGCTTCCTCGTAGGAATGGAAGTGCTGGTCAGCCAGGCCATGCGTCATCGATCTGAAGAGATGGTAATCAGACGGAGCAACGTCTGGACTATACGGCGGGTGGGGTAGGACTTCCCATTTGAGCGTTTCTAAGTATGTTTTCACCGGCGGTGCAACATGTGGGCGAGCATTGTCATGTTGCAAAATAACTTTGTCGTGCCTATCGAAGTATTGTGGCCGTTTTTCTCGCAGTGCGCGGCTCAAACACATCAATTGTCGTCGATAGACCTCGCCTGTGATCCTTTCATTCGGTTTCAGAAGCTCATAGTAAGCCACACCTAGCTGGTCCCACCATATACAGAGCATGAGCTTGGCGCCATGAATATTTGGCTTGGCCGTCGATGATGATGCATGGCCGGGTAGTCCCCATGATTTTCTTCGCTTCGGATTATCGTAACGTATCCACTTTTCATCGCCAGTCACGATACGATGCAGAAAACCCTTTCTTTTATGTCGCTGAAGCAGCTGTTCGCAAGTGAAAAAACGCCGTTCGACGTCTCTCAGCTTCAGTTCATACGGCACCCAATTTCCTTGCTTTTGGATCATTTCCATGGCTTTCAAACGCTTGAAAATGGTTGTTCGGTCAACTCCCAATGCTTCAGCAAGTTCTTCTTGCGTTTGACAAGAATCTTCATCAAGCAAAGTCGCCAATTCTCGATCTTCAAAGATTTGCGGCCGCCCGGAACGCTCCTTGTCTTCCACGTCGAAATCACCGCTTTTGAAGCGTCGAAACCATCCGCGAACACTTGAATCATCGACACAACCTTCTCCATAAGCCTCCTGAAGCAATCGATGCGTCTCGGCAGCAGATTTCTTCAAATTGAACCAATAAAGTGAAACTTCCCGCAAATGACGTCCACTCGGCTCAAATTTCGACATTTTCACGATATCAAAAATTTATGATGCGAACAAATTTTAACTAATGTGTTAGTATGGAATTGTTGACATATGAATAAGCTTTGATTATGACATATGTAACCATTGAATACTCGCACAGTATTGGTGGCGCCATCTCTTACAAAAAACGGGAAAGACTTATTCACACTCCTAATAGTAATACCATGTTCCAAAATATCCACATTCACAAAATCAAAAAAATGTAAAAACTTTAAAAAATGCTCTTTTTAACCGGAAGTAATATGTGAGCTACGTAAACTATATTTATGTTTATAAATTCTCTTTTTTAAATATCTACCTGTTTGTCCAATATAATATTTATCACAATCCATGCAATTAATCTTGTAAACAACTCCTGATTTTAAGCATAAATCATCCCTATCTTTGCAATTATTAAACAATCTACGCAAATTATTGCTATTTTTAAAGAAAATTTGAATGTTATATTTCCGAAAATTTCTTTTAATTCTTTCAGACAATCCTCTAACATATGGCAAGACAATAATTTTACCTCCGTAACATCAACTCCTGCACTATGTCTATTTTCGGTATTATAAATTTATTTCGGTATCATAAATTTCAAACAATCTCTCAGCAATTAATCTATTAATAAATTGAATTGGATAACCATTATTAATGAAAGTTTCTCTTACTATTTGTAAATTATTTTGTCCAAAATCTTTATGTGACAATTTTATTGCTCTGTCAATGCCTTTAATGCTCCAATTTTGTTTCCGAATGAGAGGTGTGAATTAAAATCTAAAAACCTACCTGACCAAGTAGGCTTTCTGTACCAATTAAGTTTCACCTTATTATTACTACATCTAATGACATTAATGTTATGAATACATAAATTTTATGAACAAAAATACGGATGTCCAATGGGGTCGCCTTTGTCACCGGTTGTAGCTAATTTAGTTATAGAAAAGTTGGAAAATATAGCCTTGTAAAAATTGCTTTTTGAACCAATGATATTTAAGAGATATGTTGGTGATATCTTTACAATTGTTGCGGAAGTTTTTGTGGATGAAATGGTGGATGTTTTTAATTCTGCACATGACAGAATTAAATTTACAAGGGAGGTTGAGGTTAATACTCAGTTAAGTTTTCTGGACAATTCAGTGTGAACAACTATTTCGCATATGAAATTTAATCAATTGAATCACTTGCAAGGGGCAGTATATCGCTGCTAATTTACTTAAAAATATGTTAATATTAATATTATCGAACGCATCATTTACATCTAAAAAAGTTACAATAGGATCTTTCTTTATTGAAAAAGTTTCTTCAATCTTTAAGCGTGTTGTCTCGATGGAATTAGATTATGAAATTCATCCATTTTGACATTCATTCATTTGATTTTATATATAGTGTATTAATACATATTTGTTACATAATACTTTACGTTACACTCTTCTATAAGGAGGTACATATTGTCTCTTGTTTTGTTCGAGAGCAAACCAACTGCCTCTGCACTCTGTCCCTCTTTTCTCCTAACCTTCCATGCAGTGCATATAGGACATAAGTTCAGTATAATATCTACTGTACTATCTCGATGTGCATATAACGTACTAGAAATTTATCAGTATATCAATACAAATAATTTGCACATGCACGAGAGATTAGCCTAAAACTACTATCATCACCTTTCGCGACAAAATGCACAAACGAGTGTTTCCAATTGTTTGGATAGTCATTTCCCTCATACATTTAGCGATAAAAATCCAGTAGAAGAAGTTTATATTTAGTGGGGAGCTTTTGAATAATTTCATAATCTATCCCATTGAAACCCGAAGCTGAGTTTTTATTTTTTGATGCGACGAAGGCTGTATTGAATTTAGAGAAGTTTAATGGATGGGTATCACAGGTTGGTAGATGGTTTGGGTGTATTTGCACCCAGGGATGATTATAAATTGTGTCTAGAGCTTGTTCTATTTTAATTTTTTCTTGGTCGTTCTTTGTATGAAGTGGCGCTACATTTATCCAGCATTTTTTTTAAATTTAAAAATTTTTCCAAACATACATGGGATCTGTATTGAAATTTAAGCGTTTCGTAAAACTAATAGAATATTCTTTTTTTAAACATTCTTTTAGCAAGTACCATGTATTTTTTATAAGTTATTAAGTCATCGGTATTTTTGAGTACTCCCACTTCTTGAATGCAGCACGCCTCTATATTTTGATTCTATCTATTTTTTTTAATTTTAACAATTTCAATTAAAAATTGTACTTATGTCGACTGTTCTGAATTAAATTAATAAATATTTTTATCTTTCTTACAGTCTTTATAATATAAACTTTATAATATTTATTTTATTATTATATCAATTTAGTTCTTGAGAATGAATTTAAATTTAAGGTGGTGGGCGCAGTCAGGTTCTCCTTTACTAATATAGAATATTGCTTTTATTATTTTTATTTTATTCATTATTTTATTTTTATTTGTATTTTTTAATACAATTTATTGCAGTAATATGTTTTATTTCATATTCTACGGGGGTGAACAAAAACAAGGACAGTCGCACTGTTCATTATTTTAGCTAATATATTATATTATAAAGACTGTAAGACCGATAAAAATATTTATTAATTTAATAATTTATAAAATTGACGTTAACAACATCATCATAGATGTTATATGCAATTCGTCAGACCGACGCAGGAAAGTGAATTATTGAAGGTAATTATGACTCTAGGATATAAGATAAATAAATTATTATTATTATTTACTTGCTAACACCAAATTTACTTATAACTCGTAGGTGCAAGACTTAACTTTGACTTTAGTGTGCCATTATGATGTAGATATTTTATAAAATGAATTTCGCAGGATACTTCAGTTCTACCTTAATTCAAGGAAATTATTTAACTTATCAGCTATATCATAATTTAATTACATATCTGAGCATCAAAAAAATTGCAGGTTTGAATCTAGAAGTTTAAAGTTTACTAAATTTAATTTATTAGTGATTAAATAAAGTACCGCTTTAAAAATAGTTGGTGAACTTCGCTGACGCTTTGAACTATTTTGTTTATGCTATAGAGCTATTGACTGTAATGACTAGTTTTCATGTAATAACTAAAAGAATGATGGTATATAAAAATTTTCATCTGCGAAATTAGTGACAATCATAATGCCTATATATATATAAACACTACTGTATTAGTGCGAGGAGTTCCTTGGATACCGCTTTGGTATATCGGTGCAGCAATGACACTATCACTCCCGCTCCCTTCTTTATATCTAATAAAGTAATTTCAGAAAGAGCGAGGGAGAGAAGGTGAGAGGCGCAAATCGACGCACTTATAGCGCTGGCAAATAATACCTTTTGTGATAGATATAATAACATAGTGATGATATAAAAAATAGAGCGACCACAAATAAGTATTTACGAGGAGAAAAATCGCGTCTTTTATTTACCTCTTCCCCGCCCTTTCCCCGACTCTTCTACCCCCACCCCCGCGTCATCATTGATACTCCTTGCTCGAGCGCGCTAAGCTGTAATCGATAGCAAAGAAATGATAGTGTAGAGAGCTACGAAGTGGCTGGATATGCGAACAGGTGGTACATAATGATATAAACTTGCTATCACTTAAAAGTTCGTCAATAATGGATCTCTGTATCGTTTCATAAATTCATCACAAACAAGTTTACGAACTGTGATTTACGATGTATGCTTGTTAAAATGCTAAAGCGAGAACGACTACCCTAATCGCGTTTCTGGCGACTATCGACGATCAGTTGTTATCCCCTGACACCAGTTTCTTATAGCTATAACGTCTCTTATTTCATTATCGAGCCTGATATGTATAAATAAATCAAATACGCAGTGCTATCGCGAAGAACTACTGTCGATAACTGAACTTCATTCTTCATATCTACTTCTTTTATATTGGATATAAATTAGCACGAACGTTCTAATTCATCAATAAACTTTATAATTAATAAAATATTCATGCTCAATAAAATATTATATTAATCTGAATGAAGACATCAATTACTATTTGTATGTTTTTAGACAATATATAAATTATAAGAAACCACCGATGGTGAGTCAGATTTTATTTTTATCAATTAAACCTTATACTTTACCACCAGTCCGTACCAGCTTGGTAATCACACATAAAAAATATACACTAAAAATTTTTCAAATGTATGAACAATTTGCTTTCACGTATAGCCAGCAATAAATTCAGTCTTTTACTCCACATTTTAAGCAAATACTTACATTCCTATTTCCGGCAATCGTATGCATCAGAACAAATCGCACAATTTACGCGCAGATTATCAATAAGGCATACGTTGCTATCTGGGTAAGAACAATAGTATACTCTACAACCGACTGAGATGGTCTGGCTCCAGATCGCATTAGTTCCTGAATTACCCACCTACATCAAAATACGATCCGAGATGAATGCGCCACGAGGCGTCATCGAATACGAGAAAAGTTGGCGCTGTGGTAGATGGATGAATTCGTCGTTTATTTATATTTGTATATAATGTATATTATTCACGCTCTTTTACTTAACTTTGTATATACAATATTCTATAAGTATGCATAATTATAGTCAAGTACACTGGCATAATCGAGCATGTTTTCCAAGCCTATGTGTGTGTGTGTGTGTATGTGTGTGTTCATGTGTAATCTTGTGTACCTTCCGCATCTGCTCGACGTGCAGAATGCAAGGCCGTGAGCAGACAAAAGCGCGTAGTAGTGGATACTCGTGTTTGACGCAACAATGTATCACGTCCTAGAGTATATTTCCCTTTTATCGACGAAAATATCCTATTGCTGCGTTCTCCAGCAACGCCCCTGTAAGCCTGCCTTTCGCTAAAACAATTTCAATTTTTTTAGAAATCGCTTTTAGTCGACTTCCATTGCTTTTTATATGTATTTTTTATTACATATTTATTTTTAAATTTAATTAAAATGGAATACGATATTTTCAGCATGGAGTATGTACAATGATACTGTTTATTTATTTATTAATTTTCAATGTTTGGTTAATTTAAAAGTTATGTAAATTATTTATTTTTTAAACTCATACACAGACACACACACATACACACCCATGTTCTAGAATTAAGTGTTTCATTATTATTTACTACTGTGTACAAAGATGTGTAAGACTTTGCAATTCAAACTTCCCAGGTTGATCGATTCAGATAATTGTTTTTATTGGTAGTACTGTCAGAGTTATCTGTGTCAAAATACACGCAATTATCTTCATTCAACAAAGAAGTAGCATTCAATTTTGTACGTAAAATGAAATATCAGTCCCGAAACGTTCAGCATGTTGCAGAAGGCCTTTAATAAAGCAAAGAATTTCGAGAACGCGTAGAAGGCAAACCAGATCAAAGACGACCAAGAACATCAAATGATGGGCTACACGTCGATAAAATCAAAGAATTGGTTCTGCATAATCATCGATTGATTACTAGAGCGCTTGCTGATATTGTTGAAATTTCAAATGGGTTAGTCAACACCATTTTGAAAAACATGTTGTCCCTGAAAAGAGTAAAATCTCGTTGGTGCCAAAAACAGTCAATTTTTTGGAAAAACAGTGTCTCATGGAGGTCTGTGAAACGATGCTTTCGGACTATTAGGACAAGATGGAACGCATAATAATCGAAAATGAGACTCGGGACTATGCTTACGATTTAGAAACAACCGATCAATCGAGCGAATTTCATGCCAAAGGAGAGCGGAGACCGAAAAAATTACGCCAAAATCGCTCAAAAATAAAGGTTATGCTCACTATTTTCTTCGATTATCGTGGTGTGATGCATTATGAATTCTTTTCAACTGGCGAAACGATTAAGAAAGAATATTATTCGAGTATTATGCATCGTTTGCATGAAGTTATTTGTCTCAAAAGGCCCGATTTATGGAAAGACAACTCTTGATTTTTGCGTCACGATAATATACCAGCTCGCACTGCATTGATTTTACGTGAACATTTCGCCAAAAATTTAACCAATATCGTTCCACGACCACCGCACTCGCCTGATTTAGCACCGTATGACTTCTGGCTGTTCAGCACACTCAAAAGTCCGCTTGGGAGACACGGTTTTGAGTCGATTGAATAAATAAAGGCTGAATCGAAAAATTCAGCTTTTATTCAAAATATTATATACATAATGTTTTGAAAATTGGAAAAAGCATTGACATAGTTGCATTGCACCCGGGAGAGGATTATTTTGAGGGGGGGGGGGGTAAATTAGATTTAGAAGCATAAATAAAGATTTTAAAATTTATAAATAAAGTCTTACTCATATTTGTACGTAGTAATATATGTTAAATTTTGTACATTTAAATAATCTGCAAATACGTATAAAAATAAAATATTTCATACAGTTCTCATCGAGACTTTCACACGAGCAGACGTGTTTACATTTCGGTTGTTATCGTACGCTCAACGAGTATAGCAGAGCCTACAAGGCTCAGGTGCAAGTCGCCCGCGCTCACGCGAGTGCTTCAATATGCCTCCGAATTCAACCAGTTATTCCACATCTTAATCACCATCGAAAAATATAATTACCTTCCAAGTTAAAGGACCCACTAGTTATGCAAATGTCACCGACTCAATACCCACACGTGAACAAGGACTTATTTTAGACTGTATCGAAGGACTTACATTGACCGACTACACCTGTGCAATAGGAGATCTGGTAAAACCGAAAAACATACTATATGTTTTAAGAATATCTAATAACAGAGTATGTCTTTATTTATCCGATAAAAAACTTGTAAATCAATTAACAGATAAGTATGATTTTATAATAATCAATGAAAATAAAGTTCCAATTAGACCACTCAAATCAAGGCAAATAAGAATAATTTTTTCTAACGTATCACCGGACATTCCAAATTTTGCACTAGAAAACATAGTAGACGATCTAAAAGTGAAAAGAGCATCTCCTGTTTCTAAATTAAAAGCAACCATCGCGAAAGATGGCTATAGTCATGTCTCCAGCTTCAGGCGTCAAGTTTATGTTAATCCTAACGATGTGAAACTTATGCCCGATTTATTTAAAATTATATACAATGAAAACGAATATTATATATTTGCGGGCACGGACATCTTAAAGTGTTTCGCGTGTAAGCTAGAAGGGCATCAAGCTAAACATTGTCCGAATATAGATTCTAAAGTAAACACAGAAATTCCCAAACTGAACTTAAGTGACAATAGCTACTCATCCCAGATAGTCAACAATACTATAAACACAACAACTCAAACCACGCAAATCGACGAGTACTGTGAAATAGAAAATATTGACGACATCGATGCGACAAAGTCTATTAATAATGTACCATATAAATCTATAACAACCAATAAAAGAACTCACTCAGTAATAAGTTCCGACGATTCCGAAAACAAAGTTGAAATTGAAAAAAAAACACAAATAACTAACATTCAAAAAAAGAATCGTAAAGGAGAAAAATCCAACGATTCCGAAAATAAAGTCGAACTAAACTGTGCCGCGAAAAACAAGTCTGCAGATGTTGTAATAGAAAAGGAAGAAATCACAGATGAGCTCGATAAAAAACTAATAGCGATAAAAAATTATTTTAACACAGGAACAACTCTTCTTAATTACGATGAATTTAAAAGTTTACTTGAAAATACCAAAGGAGCGAAAAATCCAATAAACATAGTTACCCGATATACTACGAATCTTGAAGCATTTACTGGTTTTATACAAAATGAAATATACCCCAACGTAAGAAATAGCACCATTAAAAACAGATGTACTAGACTAATAAATAATCTAAAAAATCCGGATCTGTCTGATAATGAAACTTAACAACCACTTACTTATTAAAATACAAATACAATGTTCAGCAAAATTATTCAATGGAATATAAATGGTTTTAACGCGCATGTCGAACTTTTGCAAAAATTAATTGAAGACGAAAAGGCCGGCTTCATCTGTATACAAGAGACAAATTTTAAAAATGACTACGCACGCAGTATCCCAGGTTACAATATATCACATAAAAATAGGTCAAAATACCTTATTGCAAGCGGAGGAGTCGCAACATTAATTAAAAAAGAGCTAGAATATATCGAACTAAATATTAACACTAATGTAGAAGCAATTGCTACGTCCATAATATTACCTGAGATGCAGTTATGTATCTGTAATCTGTACGTTCCTAACCACTACAATCTAACCGAACATGACATTTCTAACATAATAAGGCAACTCCCTAAGCCATTTTTAATTCTTGGTGACTTTAACAGTCATCACACGCAGTGGGGCTCTTACAAAATTGACATACGTGGAAAAATAGTCGAAAATCTACTATTGTCGCATAATATTTCACTCTTAAACTCTTCAAGCCCTACTCATTTCAATATCTCCAACTGTAAAATGAGCGCAATTGACTTAACAATATGTAATGCAAACGACGCCGATAGATTCGAGTGGAACGCAAAGTCGGAGCTCTACGGAAGCGACCATTTTCCAATAACTATCGACATTCAAAATAGAGTCTCTCACCCTTCAATCTCTTAATCTAGATGGAAGTTTAAAAAGGCCAACTGGGAGAACTACCAAAAAACAATAGCTGATAAAATACACGCACTAAAGGATCCCGAAAAATGCAATCCGTCTGAAATTGATCATCTCAACGACAATTTCATTAATCTAATTATAGAAACCGCCAACGAAACAATGCCTAAAACAAAATCAAAAACAGAAAAAAAGTACATTCCATGGTGGAACGACCAGTGTGAAAAAGTAATAAGGGAGTACAAGCGAGCGTTCAATCAATATAAAAAACATCCAACATACAAAAACCAAATTAACTACAAAAATAAAAGAGCAATGTCTCGAAGAGTCCTCAAGCAGGCTAAAAAAGAATCTTGGATCCTTGGATCAACTTTGTTTCTTCTCTTAGAAGTAACACGACAAGTTCGGAAATGTGGAACAAAATTAAAGCCATCAACGGAAGAAAATCATACACACAGATTTCAGCAATTAAAGATTCCTAACAACAGATTAATATCCGACAACAAAGAAATAGCCAACGCACTCGCTGCAATATTCGCAAAAAATTCTTCAGACTCAAATTTTGAACCAGAATTTCTGAAGCTGAAACAAAAAACTGAAGCAAACGAAATCGATTTAGATTCAACGAATCAAACAAAAAAAACAACAATTAAATGAAAACATAACATTTTTTGAATTAACCAATATCCCAAATGCTTGCAACAATTCCAGCCCAAGACCTGATAACGTACCTAATATAATGCTCAAAAAACTCCCCGAAGTAGCTCTATTATATCTACTGAAAATGTACAATCTGATATGGACAAAAAATGTTTTTCCAAAAAACTGGTTGCACGCATCAGTAATTCCCATCCCTAAACAAGGTAAAAATAAATGTAGTACTGAGGGCTATAGACCCATAGCACTAACCTGTTGCATTTGTAAGCTCCTTGAATAAATTATTAACAAGAGACTCCAGTAATTTTTAGAAACAAACAATATAATTTCAGATAGTCAACATGGGTTCAGACAATTTAGATCTACAAATGACTGCTTAATCAATCTTCAGTCGAATATCTGTAAAGCATTAACAACAAACAACACCTAATAGCAATATGCATTGATATTGAAAAAGCATACGATATGTTATGGAAGGGAAGGATACTACAGATACTTATAAATCACCATATAGCAGGTAATATGCTCAAATTTATTAACAACTTTTTGAAAAATAGAACAATAAAAGTCCGTGTCAACGGTGAATACTCCGATCCACACGAAATTTCCCACAAGGTTCAGCACTAAGCGTAACACTCTTTATCATAGCCATAGACGCAATCTCTAACCTTATCACCCCTCCGGCAAGTCACACCATGTTTGCCGACGACTGCACAATTTTTGGGGCTGGTAAAAATATCAATACAACACAAAAACTTCTTCAGCCTATTTTAAATAACATCATAAAATTCTCAAACGAAAGCGGATTTAAGTTCTCCCATTCGAAATCATCAATTACCACCTTTTCGAGAAATAAAATCACTAATCGTGATTTAAACCTATTTCTTGGCAAACATAAGCTGCCTATCACTAGCATGATAAAGTTACTCGGACTCATATTCGACAGCAAAATGAATTGGTCGGAACACATCAAGCAATTGAAAAATAACTGCGTATGCAAACTTAATATTTTGAAAATGATTGCATCAAAAAACTGGGGTGCCGAGTACTCAGTATTAATCAAAACATATACGGCCCTGATTAGATCGAAACTTGATTACGGCACAATAGTATACAATTCAGCAACAAAATCTACATTAAAACTCCTTTATTCCATACACATCACAGGTGCACGTATTACCACCGGCGCCTTCCGAACGAGTCCAGCTAATGCAGTTCTAAGTGAATCAATCCTCCCACCACTTCATATCCGGAGAATGCAACTAAGTATCTCATATGCTTCAAAAATAGCATCAACACCCAAAAATCCAGCCTATTCACACACTTTTAATACAGAACAGGTAAAGGAGTTCGAAAGAAAACCTAACCTACCAAAACATTTTTACTTTAGAATTTGGAAATACGCAGAAACCATCAAAATAAACCTAAATAATATAGCCCCAAAAATAAACAAGGTCATACCCCCGTGGCACTTCAAACCACCTACAATAATAAATCTATTTCAAGGAAACAAACAGGAACTAAACCAAAATCAAATTAAAAGCAATTTTAATGACTTCAGAAATAGAAATACAAACAATACATATTTATTTACTGATGGGTCTAAATCACATACAGGAACTGGATCCGCAGTAGTGTTTTCAGACCAAAATCTTCAATTCAAACTCCCAGATGAATTCTCTACTTTCTCAGCTGAAGCATTTGCAATACTTTGTGCCATTAGATATGCTAAATCGTCAAACAACGCCTCGTTTTTTATATGTACAGACTCCCAAAGTGTACTACAATCACTGCGCAATCCCAACTCCAATAATTCAATAGTCAATGAAATAAATTATGAACTAATGCAGCTCAACAAAACTACTAAAATTGGATTCATATGGATACCTACGCATTCCGGAATCACTGGAAACAGGATTGCCGATAAAGCAGCCAAAGAAGCAGCACTACTAAAGCCGGAAAATATAACAACACCGCAAATATGTTGTCACGATGCAAAAAGCATTGCACTACAAGCGATAGAAACATATTGGAATAAAATATGGACTGAGAACGGAAAAATTCCAGTTCACCAAATAAAAAATAATTTCTTCGAACCAAGCAAAATTTCCACTATGAGCAGAAAAAACCAAGTAACACTGACAAGACTGAGGATAGGACATACCAACCTAACGCACATCCACCTAATCACCAAGAAAGAAAAAAAAATGCAGTACTTGCTATGCACTAATGACGGATGAGCATATTATATGCCATTGCAAAAAGTACAAGGAAAGGAAAATATTCAACATCCCCATCGATTTTTCCAAGGTCTTCTCCAACACAAACTCACACTATAATGTACTAAATTATATAAAAAAAATTGGTTTAAAACATTTAATTTAACGCTACTCAATAAATTGTTAACCACTTCATGAACTTTTTCACACTAGAAACAAATTTCGTGCGCTGCGCCGCACCGTATTTTACAGTTAACTGTCTATCTATAAGAAAAGCATAAATATGTAAATAGAACTCATCAAGATGTAACATACGCAACTATTAACAACTACGTACGATTGACAAACAAAATGTATTTTTTTGTACCTCAAACCTTCCGGTCACTCATGACCTCACATGGTTAATGTGACCTTAAACATAAATAAAAAAAAAAAATATTTCATAAGTAGAGTACATACCCATTCGGAAATCAATTCTTACTAGTGACTGGAATATACATTAATTAAACAGAATTAATTTTAATTCTTAATTTTCCTTACTATTTCAATTTCTAGATGTTTATAATCTGAAAAGCTGCTTTGGATACATTAAAATAATTAATATTAATAAATATAACTATAAGATTACAAATATTTTTTTACAGAAAAATATACTGAAAATTTCGTTCATATTTAAACAATTTTTAAATCTAAGTATTTAAATCGACAACCTAAATTTATTTATTCGATTTGTTAAATTAAAGTTGTATACAAAACTTTCTATAATAAATTACTGTTTCACCAGATAAATCATAATCTTACATTTAGTTCTTATCAATATTATTTAATTTTAACATGTATATTTTTTTCTTTATTTATTTTTTTGTGTTTTACAGTTAAAAAAAGTAATGAAAAAATGGACTTGAAACTGAATGCTTCTTATTTATTTCCTTGAATAATAATAGTATTGTACCAATGTGATGACATTAGTTGCTAAAACCTAGTAGAGCTAGAAATCATTAATAATATAAAGTCCTTCTAAATTTTCACCAGGGTATAAATAGGGTAGTACAATTAAACAAAAATATTCAATATAATAACTTTTTATTTTATCTTGGCTTTATGATTTCAGATATGAAGTAGTATTTACATAAACATGTTTATTTATATAATCATTTTTAGTATATCGTACAATGATTGTTATATACATGCGCCATATATATAATACCATATATATAATAGCTGTGTGGATCAATCGCAACGCCTGCTTTAACTATTTTGATATGACGGTCAAATCCATTACAGTTTTATTATATTTTATTTCTAATTTCGTTAAATTCTCTAGAGTTATTACCTTGTGTTATACATTATATTTGTGCATCCACATACAACTGCAGTTATATATTTAAAAATGACAACAAAAAAATTCACATTCACCATGGTACATTCACATAGTCTAGAACAATTCCTCGCCCTCAAAATCTTTGTTACTTGCATTTGAGTTTTGCATATTGTATAAGCATAGAAAAGGCCATTCAAATGATTGATTAGCAGAAAGAGAGACCGAAGTCAAAAAACTTGACGTCAATTTACGATCTTCTTTTGCCTTATTTATAGTATTTATACATGGAGATTCAAGTTACAATCAATCATTTGACATTGGACCATCGTGAGGCGTCAACTCTTTCTATTGCCTCGGTCTAAGCTTGATGTCTCTTATCATTTTAATTTCTGTTTTATTTCTCATAATAGCATAATAAGCTTACGCAAAGTTAATGATGGTCGATAGACTGAATTGAACGGTCGTACATATGTATATGTACAGTACAATTTGTCTAAACTATATTTTTATCTATACTAACTCCGCTGTGCACGTATTTGTGTTGTATTTTATTAAAGTCAGTTCTGCGTACACATGTAGCGTAAAAATATTGTAAGGACTTTTTATTTAGTATTTTACTTTTTATTTAGTATTTTGCGCGTGCGCTGTACTAAATGTATGATCAATGAACGCATTTAAATCATTGGTATTTCAACATTCAAATCAGGAATGAAAAATTTGAAATAACAATTGGATTTAGCAACATTTATGGTTTATTATTTCTTTTATAACTTTTCTCGTATATTAAATAGTCAACTAAACTGTTGAAATTTTACTATTGCAGCTGAAAGATTTCTATATTTTTCCTATTGTTTTTCAATATAATTTACAAAGAAACAATCCCGATGATTATTTTCTTAATTTTTAACTATATAGTTTCCTTTAATATAACAATAATATCTCTGATAGAAATCTAACAATTTTCAATAGGTTGGAAAGTAGTTACTAGGTATTCAAAATAGAATCATAACTATCATGACTTAAAACTATGCACATCTTAGAATAAAAAATGTGAAAATTGTCAATAAAATTAAAAAATAGATAGAAACTAGGTTTGAAACTGGAACCTTGTTTCTGGCTACTAAATGAACATTTTAATTCGGATGTAAGTTTCAATTACTACAATCAAAAAAATTAATATTTATACAATATTATAATATTATATCGTTTATAGAAGAAAAGGCACATTATACGATAAGTAAATAGTTTGAACAAATTATAAAAGAATAATAAAGTCTGTTTCGAGAATGAGCCTTTTCAATTTCAGAAATTTAAGTTGGTTTCGCATTGACTCTTATGAGAGACCCACTGGAAATGAGATTTATTTCATTAATAAGTCTCTCAAAAACTGAAAGATCCTTTTCATAAATAAGACGCGTATTGATTATTTTCTAATAAAGATTTTAATGATATCTTGAAAGTTAAGTTTTAATGCTAATTTGGAGGAGATATTAAATTACAAAAGCGGTGATGTCGTGCGTTGCCGAAAGTACAATGTCTACCGTACACGCGAGCTGACAGACGATATCCGACAATGCGTCGCGCGCGTAATTCAAAATAGCATGAGATATATGAAGTAGTATAACAAAATTATTATTATTATAATAATTTATAATAATAATAATAATAATAATAATAATAATTATTATTATTATTATTATTATTATTATTATTATTATTATTCCCATCCGTTGTCTGTACCTTGACGAAGATCGGCTATTTCATCATCTCTCAGCCGATCGAGTGATGGGCTTAAAAGAGTACCTCATCCTACCAATGAATGGAAGGGCGAAAAGATAGTATGATAGCTGCCATTTTATGAGTGAGCGGATATCCCTGGAGTATATCACAGAGTAAATGAGTTAACGCACGGAGCAATGATGTGCTGGAAGAGCCGAAAGGGCAACTGAATAGGGACTTCCATGCCGACCATGATCGAAGCTGCAGGTCCTATAAACAGACCTTCGTCAGTAATACAGCGATTAAGGAAGGCACACTCGCTCAGAGACTCTATAAACGGGTATCTCTTGAGGAGTGAAAACACATGCGGAGCGTAAGCGAACGTTCCTGTAAAAGGGATCCTAGCAGAGTAATTATAGGTGCATGAGTGAATTTCAAACATTGGAGTTTCACTAGAATATTTGAGGGCAAATGTATGAATCTACATGAATGAAGGTTAGACTGAGGTACTCTTGAACAAATGACAGACCGCCGTGTTTGCCGTGCGGTGCGACCCGTGAGCTGCCAAAAGGAGATCCTGGGTGTCGAGGCTTACGCCCGGTTGCATGCTGGGTGACCCGAAACATCTTTGGCTCCCGCTGACGGCAAGACGGGAGGCTAGATCCTAGCCAGATCTAGTCAAACGGCCTTGGCGAGCGCGTTCGGTGTGTGATTTCCTTTGATGTTTCTCCAGAGAGTGAAACACTTTGTTGTTGGGGTGCGAAGCTCGAGAGGACGGAGGTGGAATAGAGCACCAGAGCGCGCTATACTCCTGCACAATGGTCCGAGATGAGTCAGCCCTTACAGGCATGTGTTGGGGGGCTACCTTATCGAGCTCAACGTTGAAGGGTCCAGGAGGCCGACCATCTGCAGGAATGAAATTAAAAAAATTGACACATGGATTGCCAAAAGCAACAAAACAGTTACCTTGGAGTGGGGGAGGGACAGTCGGCTAAGGCCAGGAGTAAGTCTATTGAGCGGACGAGTGAACTGGAGATTATTCTCCAACTTGCTCGGCTGCTCAAGGACATGATCAAAGTAATGAAGAGCCAACCAAACATTAAAAAAGATATCAAGGATGGCCTTCTAAAAGCTGAAGAGCTCGTAGATGCTCTTCAGCACAAAATACAAGGGAAGAAGGTACCGGGGAGCCTCCTGCCAACAACTAGACAGAAGAGAGAAGAGATAACCCCGAAGAGACCGGCATCAAGTCCCCCGGATATCTCCCTTACTAAGGAGAAAAAAAAGGGGAGAAATGGAGGACTAAAAAGAAGGGTGGCAAGAAGTAAAAACGCTGAGGAACAACCTCAGCATCCAAAAAAGAAAGTAATAATCACAGAAATTAAAAAAAAAAGGCAAAGCTTGATGCGATCGCCATCAACCCAGCGCAGGGGAAATCCTACGCTGAGGTGATGAGATCCATCAGAGCGGTCAAACCGGAGGACTTGGGCGCGGATGTGAGGACGATTAATGCAAGCGCCCTAGAATGGGGCATGGCGGAGCCCGACTCCAGAGGTCGAAGAGTCATGGAACTAGCGTCCAGACTTGGTCTAATAGTTCTAAATACTGGCAATACTTCGACCTTCAGGAGACCGGGCTATGCCGAACCTATACCTGATGTGACCTTTGCGACAGAACATCTGGCCTCTCAAATCCAGGACTGGCAAGTGATCGAGGACTACACAGCCAGCGATCACCAGTACATCACATTCCGCGTATGTGATAGAATGCCAGGTTTCACTGGACACAATTCGCGAGGGCCCCCTAGATGGAATGTTGCAGGGATAAATAGAGAGAAATTCTCACAGGCCATTGAACGTTGTCAGCAAAGCTTTGTTAGGATTCCAAATGGCTCATCGACAATTCAGCACGCCAGGGAGTTGACTAGCGCCATAATGCACATTCTACGCCGGGCTTGCGAAGAGTCGATGCCGTGCAAAGTGGTTGGTGGAAAAAGACGTCCTGTTTACTGGTGGATGGCTGAGATAGCTGATATGAGGCGTAAGTGTTTACATCTACGACGAATGTCACAGAGAGCTTGTAAACACGGAGATGACATCACTTTGATGAGAGATGAATACAAGCTATCTAAGAAAGCTCTTCGACGAGCGATCGAAGCCAGCAAACGCCGATGCTGGAAGGCGCTGTGTGAAGACATAGATGGGGATCCATGGGGATTGGGATACAGGGTAGTTGCTGGTAAACTGGGAGCTCATGGAAACATGGGCACCATGGACTCCGGCAAAATGCGGAACATCGTAGATACCCTGTTCCCTACCCACCCTGATAGGTCTGATCCAGCTCCACCGAAACGAGAACTGGATGTACCTCTTTTCAGCAAAGAGGAGCTCGGTAGAGCCGTGAGAACCATGAGGAATAAGAGGGCTCCAGGACTTGACGGAATTCCAGGAGAGGTGCTGAAAATAGTAGTTAAGGAGCATCCAGAACTCCTTCTGACGATGTACAATTCGTGCTTGACAGCTAATTTATTCTATTCTAGCTGGAAAGTGGTGAAACTTGTGCTTATCGACAAGGGCAAGGGTCCGCCGGAGGCGCCCTCGTCGTATCGACCTCTATGTATGTTAGATACAGCTGGAAAGCTGATGGAGCGTCTACTGAAGTCACGACTCCTGGGAGCTGTTGCTGCTGCCGGCGGCTTGGCTGACAGACAGTACGGATTCCGGGGAGGCTGGGCGACGGTGGACGCATTCCTCGAGGTTGTTGATGCGGCGAGGCGCACAGAGAGGGGTAATCACTACTCTCGACCTGTTTGCCTCCTGGCTACCCTTGACGTTCGGAATGCCTTCAACTCTGTTGGATGGACAAATGTTTTGAGGCCCAGGAACGGAGATCGTGCTCCTAACTAAGAAACGTATCCCAAAGATACGCCTTATGCAGGTTGGAGACACGACGGTGAGTACCAAAGCAGCTGTAAGGTACCTGGGGGTGACGCTTGATTCCAAGCTGACCTTCTGGGACCAAATAAAAAAAGTGGCGGATAAAGCTGCCCGAGTGACAACACAACTTAGCAGGTTGATGGCCAATGTCGGTGGTCCAACACCCTGTAAGCGGCGTCTGCTCATAAGGACAGCTGAATCCATCATGCTATACGGCGCGGAGGTATGGGCCGATGCACTGATGGCCCAAAAAACTGGCGGCAGTGCAGCGTAGAGGGGCATTACGCATCGTGAGCTCCTACCGTACGGTCTCCGAGTCGGCGGTGCTGGTAATCGCATGTGTTACCCCCATTGATCTCCAGGCACAAGAAAAGAAATTTGTCCACCAGAATAAGAATATTCTCGGCAGAATAGAGGCAGCTGCGCGGGCCAGAGCTGTCACGATAACCGAATGGCAGAAGCGCTGGGAGAGGGATCCGCGTGGCCGATGGACGGCTCGTCTGATCAATCAGTTAAAGCCATGGCTCCAGAGGTCGCACGGAGAGGTTAATTACCACCTCACACAGCTCTTATCGGGGCACGGTCGTTTTCAATCCTATCTCCACAAGATGGGGAAAGTACAGGATCCGAGCTGTGCCCTCTGTTGCGCTCCCCGAGACGATGCACTTCACACATTCTTTCAGTGCGAGGTGTTTCGCCTTGAAAGGGAGTGCCTCTGGAAAGACATAGGACCATGTGGGCCTGATAATATCGTTCGGCTGATGCTAGAGAGTCATGAGAAGTGGTCCAGGATTTGCAATTTCTGCAAAGCCATCCTGGATCACAAAAGAAGAATTGAAGAAGGCGTGTAAGCCCGCAAGGGCGAATAGGATGGCGCAGCCCAGAAGTAATGTCCTCATAGACGGTTCCTGGGCTGCACTTACGCCATCGTGAGGAGGTCTCCTCGGTGCACGCCTATCGACCCCGACTCGTAGCTCTTTTCAGAGCTGTGGGAAGCAGTCGAAGGGAATGCACTGAGGAGGTAGTTTTTTAGTGGGTATGCCCTTCACAGGTGAGTCCTACATACCCGGGGACCGGTCTCCGGGATCCATAAAGGATTTTTCTCCTCCTCCCAAAAAAAAAAAAAAAAAATTATCAGGTATGTGAATAAGTCTTTCCCGTTTTTTTTCAAATTTTGAGCCTTTATTGTGAAAAAATGGTTACAAATGAATTATTGAAAGTATTGGCCATCGCTAGCTACAACTTTTTCCCATCTTTCTAGCAACATACGAATCCCGTTGCGAAAAAATTCGACCGGTTTGGCCTCTATCCAGTCATCCACCCATTTTTTGGCTTCCTCGTAGGAATGGAAGTGCTGGTCAGCCAGGCCATGCGTTATCGATCTGAAGAGATGGTAATCAGACGGAGCAACGTCTGGACTATACGGCGGGTGGGGTAGGACTTCCCATTTGAGCGTTTCTAAGTATGTTTTCACCGGCGGTGCTACATGTGGGCGAGCATTGTCATGTTGCAAAATAACTTTGTCGTGCCTGTCGGAGTATTGTGGCCGTTTTTCTCGCAGTGCGCGGCTCAAACGCATCAATTGTCGTCAATAGACCTCGCCTGTGATCCTTTCATTCGGTTTCAGAAGCTCATAGTAAACCACACCTAGCTGGTCCCACCATATACAGAGCATGAGCTTGGCCCCATGAATATTTGGCTTGGCCGTCGATGATGATGCATGGCCGGGTAGTCCCCATGATTTTCTTCGCTTCGGATTATCGTAACGTATCCACTTTTCATCGCCAGTCACGATACGATGCAGAAAACCCTTTCTTTTATGTCGCTGAAGCAGCTGTTCGCAAATGAAAAAACGCCGTTCGACGTCTCTCAGCTTCAGTTCGTACGGCACCCAATTTCCTTGCTTTTGGATCATTCCCATGGCTTTCAAACGCTTGGAAATGGTTGCGGCCGCCCGGAACGCTCCTTGTCTTCCACGTCGAAATCACCGCTTTTGAAGCGTCGAAACCATCCGCGAACACTTGAATCATCGACACAACCTTCTCCATAAGCCTCCTGAAGCAATCGATGCGTCTCGGCAGCAGATTTCTTCAAATTGAACCAATAAAGTGAAACTTCCCGCAAATAACGTCGACTCGGCTCAAATTTCGACATTTTCACGATATCAAAAATTTATGATGCGAAAAAATTTTAACTAATGTGTTAGTATGGAATTGTTGACATATGAATAAGCTTTGATTATGACATATGTAACCATTGAATACTCGCACAGTATGGGTGGCGCCATCTCTTACAAAAAACGGGAAAGACTTATTCACACTCCTATTATTATTATTATTATTATTATTATTATGATATCAGGGTTATCGTATATTCTACATAGGTGTTGTAGAAGGATTTTTATAAATCAACATGGCTTTAAACATTTTCTTATTTCAACTATGACAAGCAACACATAAAAATACTTCAAACTTTAAGAAAGGCAATTGAATCTCAAATAAATAATCATCTTGATTCTAAATATCAGTTAGAAAATTCAAATTGAAAGAATATAAAAGATTTTTATTATTCAAAAAGAAACTGTAAATATTATGCAATGTACTTTCATTGATCGTTATTATTTTGCTTTTAATCGACATTGTGATTTGGCATTTTTCAAAATTAACGAAGTAGATTTATATACAATTTGATAAATAAATTAAATTTAGAAGATAAAGAGTTGCGAAATTAGGCTACTGTTACATCAATTTGTAGTTAGCTTTGACTGCTCATTATAAGCTCGATTAAGACTTCGTATTCATATATATAACATTGTATGCGAATGTGTAAACTATTGTCGATTCGTTTAATATGTATTATATATGTATAAGTTATAACTTGCATTTAAATGAATTCAATATTCAAAATTTAAAAACTCGATATAATAAAATTTATTAATTAAAGTAACTATCAGCTTTAATGAATTTATTTAATAATGCATAACAATGATATTAATTTTTTAGCAATGCTATATATTAGGTTGTCAAATATCTCCCCTGCGCCTTTTTGTTTTATAAATTTAGTGGCTATGTACAAAGCACTACAGAGCTCGTATCTGGCAATACTATCATTTGAAAGGTCTTCACATAATGTACAAAACGACGCTATGCATGATTAATTTGGATATTACGTTCAAAAGTTATAGACGTGTAAACATGTAGTTCACTAACGCCGAAATTCACGGTATTTTAAAGTTTTCCTTCGTCAAAGGCAAATCCGCTAGAGAAACGTTCCGTGAGAGTAATGGTGTTTGGGGGAATGACACGCTATCACTTCGAACTGCAGAAGAATGGTTTCGACGATTCAGAGCCGGTGAAGACGACACTATGGATAAGCCAGCCGGCGGAAGACCGGTGACGACGAATACCGATCAAATCATGAAATTTATCGAGTTAGACTGGCATGTGGCATCTTGTGACATCGCCCAGAAGATGAGAGTTAGTCACCAAACCATTTTAAACCATCTGCAGGAGGCTGGATACAAAAAAAAGCATGATGTCTGGGTGCCGCATGATTTGACGCAAAAAAATCTTCTGAACCGAATCAACGCCTGCGATGTGCTGCTGAAACGGAACGCACTCCACCCATTTTTGAAACGGATGGTGACTGGCATCAAAAATGGACCACATACGACAATATCAAGCGAAAACGGTCGTGGTCCAAGGCCGGTAGACCGTTTTAAACAGTGGCCAAGCCGGAATTGGCGGCCAGGAAGGTTTTGCTGCGTGTTTGGTGGGATTGGAAGGGAGTCATCCACTATGAGCTGCTCTCATATCGCCAGACGCTTAATTCTACCATCTATTGTAAACAACTGGACAACTTAAAGCAAGCTATCGACTAGAAGCGTCCACAATTGGCCAACAGAAAGGGTGTAGTGTTCCACTAGGACAACGCCAGACCACACACTTCCTTGATGATTCGTCAGAAGCTACGGGAATTCGGATGCGAGATTTTATCGCATCCACCATATAGCCCGGACATATCGCCAAGTGATTACCACCTGTTTCTATCCATGTCGAACGCCCTTGATGGTGTAAAGTTGGACTCAAAAGAGACTTGTGAAAAGTGACTGTCCGAGTTCTTCGCAAATAAGGAAAGGGATTTCTACGAGAGGGGTATTATGAAGTTACCGTCTAGATGGAAACAAATTATCGAACAAAACGTCGCACATTTGAAGTAAATCCGACCAATGTAACACTTTTTATAAAGCATTGAATGAAGAGCAAAAAAGCGGAAGGGAGATATTTGACAACCTAATATTGTAACTATTTTCAACATTATTTGAAGGTAAATTTTAGTTATAATCAAAAATACATTGATACGAAACTAAATGTAATAGGTCATAAATACCTAAAAAATAGTTTTAGAAAATGTATCTATAAATCGGCCAAAATGATTGGAAAAAACATTTCATATATCTTTAGTTACTGCCGAATATTAATACCTTGTTTCTAGGTTTCTCCATATCGCAATAACTTATTTATGGCTTAGAAATGTTTAGCATTTCTACTAGGGATATAAAATATAATTATTAGAATCAAGAAACTGCAACAAGATACCATTTAATTGATATTGATTGATACAAAAATAGATATGATTGGAGAAGAATAAACGGAAGTGAAGAAGTATAGTTAGAGTGTATGTGGGATGAAATACAAGTTAACTTAATGAAAACATTGTACTTGAGAAAGACAGATAGCGAGAAATAGCGACAGGTAGAAAGAATATTATTAATTAATAAATATTTTTTCATTGGTCTTACAGTCCAATCAAATCAATCTAAAACAATACGTAACAATATCAATACTTACCTATATTAACATTAATACATCAATACACAAAAATAATAAAATTAAAAATAAATATTAAATTAAAAATTATAATGACAGTCAGACTTTCCTTATATACAGTCACTCCCATAGACTAATCTGAAAATAAAATATTAGCTGAAAAAATTTTGTTAGTAAAGTGCAATCTAACTGTCCCCAACACCCTTACCTAATTGAAGATCCAGTCCAACGTTACGGCTCCTCATCAGGGACAGTCCCTGTCCCTTACGACAAGATTGTCATTATAATTTTTAATTTAATTTTTATTTTTATTTTTATTATTTTTGTGTATTGATGTATGAATCTTAATGTTGATATTGTTACGTATTGTTTTCGATTGATTTGATTGGATTGTAAGACCAATGAAAAAATATTTATTAATTTGTATATAAACAGTCGACAAAAGTACAATTAAAGGAAGAATATTATTGTTATATGTAGTACTCTTTCAATTTCTATACACTAGAATACTTTTAATGAAATAAAGTTTTCTGTATATACTCATCATTTCATTAAATATGACATTTATTATTTTTTCAAAGTATGTATATTATAATTTTGGTCGATATTTAAGTTTTTATATTACGACAAGATTATAATCGATTGATCGTCTTTGACTAGAATTAACGTTTCTAGTTATTAATTCGCTTTTTTGTACACACGCTCTTAAAATATTTAATAAAATTAAAGCACTCTTGCAACTCATCATTATACTTAAACCATATATAATCAATATGTAATGCAGAAATATAGAAATAAAACATAGTTATTTTAACTATAAATATTCTTTTCTTAAACTTTAAACATATTATCTTACAGAACAAGATTGATTAAATGGAACGAGAATTCGCATGCATAAGATTCCTAAATGCATAGATTATACACATCGTAATTTCGATAATTATCTTCATGTACGGAAAAATTCTTTCCCGATATGTTGTGTCCAGTTCCATGTGCTTTCAATGAACTTTGTTTTAATATATATATACATATATAGGATTAACATACAGAATACATGATCTATTAAAAAAAGTCTCTATTCATTCAAGTACACTTACATATAATATTTCGAATTCCATCCAAAGGACTTATTTGAATGTTAGAAGGCGCATTTTACTATTATTATGTAATATACTTTTTTGATACTTTACTCATTTATTATAAATTTCTTAATTATTTTTTGTCATTATCCTTGTTCGAATGAAATCAGTGATTTATAATTTCATATGTATATATCCCTATAAGTATACTTTATCGCTTCATAGTTTTGATTTATTATATATTCGGCGTACTATTTTAAATCAGAATTCTGAAAACCATATGTTATATATATCACAAATTTAAAATAAAAAGGCCCATTAATCTTTCTATCTCAATTTTACGAGGAAGTGTTCTACTTAGTCTATATCTTCTAATCGTTTTGTGCGTGTATGCCTGTAAACATGAATTGAATCGCACGTCCAGCGCGTAATAAGATATATACGTATGAAGATGAGGAACAGTGGACTTTTGTAAAAAGATAGTAAAATATGGGTTTTTTACAGCTCCTAATATTCTTCTTTTTTAAAGAGGCTTTGTTAATTCATTCAACCCGATTTTTCACGAGGAACGAAAGTTTAAAAATTTCTACATTACTTTATAAAATCTAGTACTTCTAATAAGCCAATATTCGCTTATAAAACGTTTAAAGACAATTGTAAAAAAAATTTAAAGAACCAAAATATATAATAATTTTTACTTTTCTTTTCTTTTCCATTTTTAAAATAAAAAGTATACGTTGTAACAATAAATTGAAAGCTTTGTATGTATGCTAGAGCAGAATTTCAATTCAACATCTTCAATATCATTCATGTTTTATTTTGCATTTCTATTATCAGGCTTATGTGTGATTTAAGCTCCCACCACCCTGGCGCCGTTACCAACGAAATGCAAAAATAAGAACACAGAGAAAGAGAGGCGTTAAATTTTGAAATTAAATATTTAAAAACTCAATTTTTAACAGCACTTGGAAACGATCCTGCACCTGTTAGTTAGTCTGGAAAGTAAAACTAGCGTTTTATTTGGATAGAGACAGCTGTGACGAACCACCGATTAAATTTATTTAATAATAGAAACAAAATATGTTGCAAATAAAATTCTTAATTTTTTTATCAATATTATTTATTATTGCAATAAAATTGCGATATTCTTTGAAGTATAGTTTAAAATTTTTTATTTAACTATTGAAAAAATGTAGCTATATATTTCGTATTAATTGGATATAAAAATTTTTTTCGAGTCAAATCTTGGTGAACTTGAATAATTTCATAAGATCACGGATACAGTAAAAAGTATTATATTGAAATCCTTATTGTACCCAATAGCTTATTTAAAAAAATCATTTTAATACTATTTCCATTATTTCTTGTAATTGTGATCTGTTTATTACAAGACATAACTATTAAAAGAATAACGAGTTTTACGGCTTGCTCTTTTAAAAAGTAAAAGAACGCTTGCATCAACTACTTCAACTAATTAAAAAACAGGTAAGCAATTTAATTTAGAATGAAATTTATTTCGTTTACATATGTATAATAAGGCATACAATAATAATATAAATTTAATGCGTGTTACCTTCTACTCTCCAATAAAATTATATATATATATTATAAATTGTATTTATGTCGACTGTTTTCAATTAAATTAATAAATATTTTTATCGGTCTTACAGTCTTTATACAATAATATATTATGATAATATAATGACATTCAGACTGTTCTTATTTACAATCACATCACCACCGTAGAATTTGAAATAGAAATACTACTAAAAATGAAATAAAAATCTATCTATCTATCTCTCTCTAACTAATTTTAAATTGTATTTTCTGAAATATGTGTGTGATAATGATTGCTTTGCCAAATACCTCCTTCATAGTACTTATCTTATTCCCGAATTGATGATGTGAGTTCAAATTTAACAACTAACTTCACTATGTAGGTTTTCTATACCAATGAATATTACTCTGTTATTCATATTTTTGTTAGTTTCGTGTATATAATAATTTCTATCCATTTTTCGTCTATAATTTCTTTAAATAAATCTAATGCTATATTCGTAAATAAAGATACCACATTTAATGAAATCATCTTATAGTTATCCGAAATATTAATATCCTTAATTGTATCATAAAATCTCCAACTATCTTTAACATAAGAGTTAGCTTTTCCAATTATCTTAACTAATATATCCAATAAAAATCTAAAAATTTTGTATATTGGAATATTAATTGATAATATTATTATTCTATAAGTCAATTGCTACTTATGAATTTTGGGGAACTCCATAATATTTAGGTACTGTGTCATTTTCTTTTTAAAAATTATTTATTTGAAATCACTATCGAAGCTAATTATATAATTTTCAACGTCTGCAATAATTTCCTTAATAGATAATTGGTTATTTGATTTAGACATTTCAAATTTTGCACCTTTTAAAAGGATTTTTTTACCATTTTAGTATAATTCCATTTCAGATTGTAAGGAGGTGAATATGAACAAGGGCAGTCTGACTGTCATTATATTAGCATAATATATATTATATAAAATACTTTAATTGTGCTTCTGCCAACTGTTTTTAGATCAAATTAATAAATATATCTATTGGTATTAATCTTAATATAAACATACATTAATATAATTATATATACTTTTTAATGTAATTGGACTGTAGGACCAATAGAAATATTTATTAATTTTATATTATATAAAGTCTGTAAGGCCGAAAAAAATTTAAGAATAAATGATATTCTAGAATAATAATAAACAAATAATAATAAAAAGCCATTTTAATAAATAAATATTTTTTTAAACAGTATTTAAATTATATACAGTAACAATAAGATTTGACAGTTTTATAAAGCTTGTATATATTAATTGGCCTGCATCTTAAACTGCAGCTATAAACATTAACAGCTTTTGGATAAACAGCAAAAATATCCTATTTTACTATAATTTGCTAATAATGCACAATCTGATATTAATAAAAAATAACAGTTGAGTTAAATGATATTATAGTAAATATTCAAATAAAAATTAATTAGTTATTTAAATAAAAATGTACATTTATTTTAATAATTAAAGTACGTACAAGATTGCGCAAATAATTAGAAGTCTTTTAAAAATTTAGGATATCTCCAAATTTACTTCTACTTATTCGCATAAAATTTTAATACAAGCTTAACAACCAAGTTATGTTATGTTCTTAAAATTTTTTAATAGCACTATTCTTCGAAAACCTTTTCTTTCGCATTAAAATTATAAGATTCTACTTTACAGAACTTTTAATTGATTTCATCTAATCCGCAATAATTGCCGTGCTAAAGTCATTGTCTCTTTTAAAGAAGAATTTATTTAACATAAATGTTGAAGTTTCTTCAGTAAATTTCAAATACAGAAACTACTAGTCTTATATTGATTGTTTACTTGAGAATGGTTTTTAATTATTACTAAGCTGTAGTTTTGGATTTAAAAATGTAAGAAAACAGTCACTGTGCAACCTATTCGTGTTACTAGACTTTCCCAGTTATATCGATACGCTCCCTTCCCTCAATGACTAGCCGAATTCGTTTTGCGACTAAAAGTAGCACATTTTATGATTAGTGGCGAAATATTTTATAAATTAATTTCTATATAGTTTTCAAGCGGGAATTACTAACGACGCAAGTCGTATGCGCAGGCATTTGGAACGCGCTAGTTTTCGTTAAGGGTATCGATATGTAACATTGTGGACCTAAGAGATAGTTTCGTATACCAACTTCATGAAATTATGAAGATTTCATCTGTAGTTTACTACTAAAGAGCTAAATAAATTTAGGGTGTATTTTGATCATTAATACTTTTCTTCAATAAAAATATATTATTAATTGCTTATTGTAGTGCTTCAGATGCTACTAATTAGATTTAATTCGGAAAAATATTAATTATGAATTATTTACGAGAATGTACATAATTATATTAATCATAATTACTTATTACTGTGTCTTGATGCATGGCGTTCTAATCATGTTCTTTTTTTAAAGCGAATATTATTAAGCTATTACGCGATCTCCGTCATAAAATATAATAATTAATTCTCTCCGTTAATCCATGAAAAGAATTGCCAATTAAACCTTACCTGTTCTTAGAAATTTGTTCGTTATTATTATAATATCCTAAAATGAATAGTATATGCTTAAACTGCTATAATATTAAAATACGGTCAGTTTTTGTACCTTGAAATTCGGATATTTTTATATCATATCATATCATATCATATCATATCATACTAATTTATAAAGACAAAGCGTATTTTTGTTTGTGCACGATAACCGAATAAACTACTGAACCGATTATTCTGAAATTTGACATATAGATTCTATATTATCTTGGGAAGGACATAGGCTGTTTTTTATTGAAAATCATATTACTTTCATCAACAAATTAAGTTAATGGTTTTAACAATCAGTTTCACCAGCGGTCACTAGGTGGCACCTTGAATCACCAACATCAACTCAAAGTAGTCCGCTTAAAGTATTAATATCAGGCTAGCTCAAACGAATGTTCATATTTAACTTTGGGATTCGTATCCTAAAGAATGTGTGACGTTAGTCGGTATTACCTTATTTGTTGTTCAGGTTAATCTGACACTACTCTCACACCTTATGGATATCTTGATTATTGTAAATTTTATTTTCTCTTACATGGAAAAATCTACCTTTCTCTCTCTGTGTCTCGAGTTTGGGAGTTTCATGTTCGGACGATAAAAAATCATATCAAGGTATGACGGGATGACTTCTATGGGGAAATTCGTGTTAGGGCGGTAGAATACGATTTCCAGGTATTTGAGAACGACTCCTACGGGGAGTATTGTGTTTAGTCAGTAGGAAACGATATATAACATTCTAGGGACGACCTCTACGGGGAGTTATGTGTTCGGACGGTAGAAGACGATGTGAAGGTATGACGGTACGAATTCTAAGAAGAGATTCGTATTCTAACAATCGAACACGCACACTCCCAGTCAAAGTCGTTTTGGGATACTTGGACATCGTATTCTACGCCCCCAACACAAAACTCTCTATAACAGTCATTCGGAGACATATCCTATAGTCCGAACATGATACTCTCCGTAAACGTCATCTCGAGACACTTGGGCATCTGTTTCAACCGCCCGAACTCGGGAGTCTTATTCGAACGGTCGAAGAAGGCAGACATGTTTCGCGAGTGCAGAAAGTGTGGGTGTAAACAAACAGCGCTCTTGTGTTTATAATTGATACAATCTGTTTAATTTCGCTTATCGAACTACTGTTAGACAAACCTTACAACTGCTTCTGCAGTTGTAAGGAAAAAACTTGAAAATGGCTTCTGATAACAGGGGCCATGATACACAACCTTCTAAAAGTTTATTCGAAAGTCAATCTCTATCTAATGTAACCTATGCAAGTGCCATATCTCAAGAATCATCACCTCCAAAACCTCAAGCAATCGTAATGAAGGCAATTGAAAATGCGACAATAGACGACTACTTAGACGAATTGAAAGAGCTCACAAATTTAAACAACGTAAGATACATTTCGAAAATTTCAGGGGGCAGAGTATGCACATTTTTATCTGATAAAAGCGTTGCAGCTAGTTACGCTTTTACAGAAAAAAATTAAAGTTACTGATCACACAATAAATATTTGTCCTTACACAGACGATAATAAAAAAGTTGTAATATCAAACGTAAATCCGATTATTCCAAATCAAAAAATTGCAGAAATATTGGAAAGCAAAGATATAGCCATCATGTCATCTATAACTCCTATTAGAACCAGTTCAACTAAACCGAATCGCGCGCCATCCTGTCATTTCGTCGTCAGCTATACATCAAGAAGGAGAACGAAAAAAACCTACCTGAATCAGTTATAATTATACATGAGAACAAATCTTACAGAATATTTTTAAGCACGGACGCGATCAACTGTTTCAATTGTAAACAAAGCGGGCACTCAGCAAAATCGTATACGAATAACGCGACGCATACCAATATTGAATTCCCCCCTCTACTTTCAAGAGAAGCGATGTCAGCAATTGAAAATTTCAATTCACCCAAACCTATAAAAAGAACAACTGCACCATCTACAATCTCAGATAATTCATCAACTATTGGAGAACAGAAAATATCAGCTGAACTAAATGAAAATATGGTAAAACGCCAATTTTATCACTCAAGGCACCCCGTGATAGTATGACAGCAAGAAGGGCCCAAAAAAAATTAAAATAGATTCTGCCACCGAAAAAATGACAGGAATAGAATACAACATAGAAAACGATACAATCCCTAAAACTAATGTAGATCTAGCAGAAATACAGGAACAAAATATTGAATTAGATAACATATTAAGACCGATGAAAGAAATCATGCAAGAAAATCAAAGTAAATATAAAATAAAGTATAGTCAATTTAGAAGCTTTATCATAATGTCGAAAGGTCAAACAAATATCTTGAAAATAGCGCTAGAGCACACTAATAATTTGGAAGAATTAATTCAAATACTTACTGATACGTACTCGCTCATAAATGACCGCACTCTAAAAAGTCGACTATCAAGAATTAAGAAAAAGTTCCTCATGACTAATATTAGTGAATTCGAAAATGATACAGACAGTTCTCAATTACAATAACATATATATATATTTCAGCAAGAACTAATAAATAAAATCAATTATGATGGATAATAAAAATTTAAAAATTTTATTTTGGAACGCTCATAGTATCGCTTCAACGAAAGAAGAACTTGTCAAAATTCTAGAAGGTATTGACGTGTTTGCATGTGTCGAGTCATGGTTATCATGTAATAGTTCTCCAAGTAATAAGTTTCATATTCACGGTTTTCGAACCTTTCGGAAAGACAGACAAAAAACAAGAGGTGAGGGAATTTTAATCCTTGTACATAACAGCTTGGCATACCACGAGATTGCTGACATCAATATTTTGGAAGAATCTATTGAAATTGCTGCGATAAGAATAACAAAAACAAAGCCACTTACAGATATTATAGTCTGTTATAAACTTCCAGGTAAATGACTAGCACAGGAAATATGTGACGACATTTTCATTAATAGTAATAATTCAAATTAAAATACTATACTCATGGGTGATTTCAACGCTCATCATAAAACCTGGAACTGTCAAAAAAATTATAAAAACGGTGAAAGGCTTCTTGAAAGTATAAATAATTCAAATATGATTTTAATTAACTCTAACACAATTACTTATACACGTTCTAATAACAATGCTAAATCTAACTTAGATTTAATTTCTTGCTCATCTAATGTCGTAGAAAAAATCTCGTACAAAGTACACGACGATGCCTGTGGATCAGACCACTTTCCGATTCACCTTGAAATCAATACTACTAAAAACATTTATCGAAGAAAATCATTCAAATTAAACTCACTGCGTACCAATTGAAATAAGGAAAACGAACTATTAGAAAACAATTACTCAAAATTTCATACTAGATACTGTAATGAATTATCTACAGATGATAAATATAAATTTTTTACAACATTTTTTTCTGATGCTATTTGCTGAAATACGCCTAAAAACGCTTTATAAATAACGTATCATATAGAAATTCCATACCATGGTGGGATCTAGACTGCGATAAAGTTCAAAGACTCAGAAAAGCAGCTTTCAAAAAATATCAAGTCACCAAAGAAAAACTGCTGCTATTACTACGAAAACTTTTAAGGAAAAAAAATCACTTTCATAAATTTACAAGCAATCTAAACTTTAACACTAACAGTAAATACGTATGAAATATTAGTAAAATTCTAAAAAATAAATGGATTAATATAAAGCCCTTTCACGCAGCTGAAAATCATAAAAAAAAATCATAAAATGCATGAAGCTAATATCAAAATTTTTCCTCCATGGGTTAGTTCAAATCCTAAGAATCTACCGAACTGTGATACGAATGAGTTTTTAAATGATAGCTTCAACTTCACGGAATTTAATATTGCATTTAACATGAAAAATACGCTTTGTGCACCGGATCTCGACGGAATAAACTATGAATGCATTAAATTGCTCCCAATAAAATACAAACTTGTGCTTTTGGACATTTTCAATTAAATGTATCAACTGGAAAAAACTTATCTATATTTAATTAGTGAAGCCGATGGGAAAATATACGTCCGATCGCCCTAACTTCGTGCTTGTGCAAGCTCTTTGGACGCTGGTAAAAAATAAGCTAGAGTGGTGGATAGAACGTAATAATGTCATTCCAAAAAGTCAGTCTGAATTCCGTAAAGGACAAAACACTATAGACAATTTAGTCAACTTAACTCTAAATATAGAAGACTCTTTAAGTAAAAATAGAACCATACTAACTGCATTTCTTGATGCTAGCGCTGCATTTGATAACGTCAACATTACATTAATGTTGAATAAATTAGTATGCATTGGCTGTCCGATCAGTCTAGTAAAGTTCATTAAATGTATTACATCAGATAGAAAATTATACACAGAAAATAGCAATAATAACTCCAGACTATTAAATAAAGGAGTTGCACAGGGTGGGTACTCAGTCCACTTCTTCATAATTTATATAATCAATATTAAAGACAATATACCGAAAAGTATTATAGTATCACAATTTGCAGACGATATTGCGATATACTGCACTAAAACCTCAACAAACACAAGCAAAAAAATGCTAGAAAGATCGATCGCAATTATTAACAGTGATCTTCGAAAAATAGGTTTGGAACTCTCTTCAGAAAAAACAGTCTTACTGTATTTTAACAAAAAGAATAACATACGTCCAGGAGATACGGAAATAAAAGTTAACGATATAACAGTTAAATCTAGCAAAACGGCACGCTTTCTTGGTATCATATTCGATCACAAACTAACTTTTAAATATCAAATACGAGAAGCATTTAATTTATTATTTTCATACAGTATTTACTTGAAACTAATGGGAAGCAAGGTTCATTTGAATAAAAAAACGATAAGGTTTTTATGTTTTTGTTATATTTAATAAATTTTTCACCTTCTGGAGCAAATTGATTCTCTGATGAAGTGGTCTCTCCTTGTAAGTAGATGCGCTAACAGAAACTCTTATTTTTGCTATTATATAATTAAACGATGTGGCAATAAGCTCATAAGTCTGACCTGTTTCTGGCTCGTATACAGTGGTTTTTTATTTGACTGAACTAAACAAGTAACTTAAACAATAATTTAGTCAAGTAAAGCGTATGAAGTGAATTTTCCACAATGATATGTATTTAGAATATATACCTCCGTCGTATAAATGTACCGTTAGTATAAAAATTCAAGTATATTAAAAAATAATTTTAGGGTCTGTTTCAAAAGAAATGGAAGACCTGTTATTATTTATGAAATAAAAAGACAAACATGTATAGATTTAAAACCAAGCCAGTCAGTAATCGATATTCTCCTCTATGAGTCATCAAATGTCTGTGCGATTCGATTAATTTTATTATTTACCGTCTGAAAGCCCTTCCGCTATCTCCATGAATCAATCTCCCTCTTTCTTTCTATCTATCTAGCTGATCGAAAAGTTCTCACGCTATGAAGCACTCAGCAAATAATTATTATACCATTACGGGCGTTTTCATTCACTTCCTAATGCGAGTCCTCATATTTCCGGGAGCGACATATCCCTTTTACTCGGTTTAAAAATTCATCGAGTATTGATTGACGAAGGACATCACGGCAATTAAGTTTAAATTGACGGTCGAAACCTGCCCTTCAAAAGACGTCTTTTTTAATTGTCATATAATTTAATTAAATTTTTTTATACGTAAAATCGTCATTGTAAATGCATTGTCAACATTTAGAACATAGTTTATTTGCGTTTCAAACCTCTATATTAAAAAATTTTTCAGTTATTGATTGTTAATTTATAGGTTAATTTAAAGTTATAGGGAAATTTCACGCATACTCAAGCTACATTTTATTATTCTACGAAAATCATTGTACTAGAAAATCTAAGTTATTTTAATGCTATTATTCTAAATTCCCTCTTTTTGTAATATAAAATGAGTTTGGTTTTGATCAAAATACCAGGATCTCGAGTCGGGTCTTCGAATGCCCACAGTTAGAGAACAAAAAGTTACTACTTTTATTTATAAAACTATAAGCAACTCACTGATTGTCGAAACCTGCTTAAATTAATAAAAATATTCTACCAATATATGCGCGCTGAACTAGATTTTATAATATATTATTTTAATAATAATTTTGCACTTAGATTGACTTAGACGAAATCGATTATAATAACGATAAAAGGAAAACAACTGCCTCGCAGCCCACGATGGGACAAATCTATTACTTATCTAATACTGTATATCCTGACATGAGGTATAGGAATAGTCGATACATACATATATATATATATATATATATATATATATATATATATATATATATATATATATAGTTCAAATTATTTTTACAAACGGTGACACATGTGATACAGAAACTCCACTGTGTCATTTATGTTATGGATTAAATCATTCTCTAATCAATAAAATAAATACGTTTAATATATTAACACATGTTTAAGCATTCTTACGAGAAAGACTATAACAAAGAAATAGAACAAATAGGAAATTTATCAGTAAAGTAAATGATAAAGTATAACATTCGAGCCAAATGCATAATTGTCTTTATTGCATATTATATGAACTAAAATTTTATTATCGGAGAGAAATTTTTATAAAAAGTGTTCGCGAGTAATATGTACAAAGAAACGTTTTAATGAAACTGAAGAGAGTCCCATACACATTTTCTATGGTCATAAAGCGCAATGGAATTCAGAACAGTTCATAAGTATATACATGTATAGAACCAATTTTAAGAATGCTGAGAGCAGGAGCACCTTGGAAATATTATTCAAATAAATTAATATGAAATGATTAATTCTCAAGTAGAAAACGAACAAATAGTCTACAAAGACGTTCTGTTTATTG
The DNA here is from genome assembly GCA_018907035.1 of Sycobia sp. Sy_11. Lineage (NCBI taxonomy): Eukaryota > Metazoa > Arthropoda > Insecta > Hymenoptera > Epichrysomallidae > Sycobia > Sycobia sp. Sy_11. The sequence continues at coordinate 1,169,048 of JACCIC010000052.1, read as the reverse complement.
CGCATCAGTGGGTCCTTATGTATAAGCAATATACGTATAGACAATAATAGCACCCGACACGCCCTGTCATTCAGTATTCACTCATTTCAATTTCAAATTGGTCCTTTACAATGTTCTTACCTCTATATATACGAGTACTTAAGAATCCGTTTCCCGAACCTCCTCCTAAAATTAACCTATTTGTAAAATATCACTCGTGAACTGGAATTGCCCGTATGTTTATAAAACTTTTATATCTGACCACTTTATTCTTTAGTACTTTTAAAATAACAAATCTTATGAAGACGATGAATGCACCAAAATATTATGTGTGTGTGTGTGCGTGTTTTTTTTATTTTTTTTATTTTTTATTTTTTTTATTTTTTATTTTTTTTTTTTTATTAGGCGTAGGCAGAGCAAGCTCTGCATTAGTGGCCTCTCGAAACCAGCATCCCGCCGGAACTATCCGGGAATATTACTTCGGCGGGGCTGTTAGTTAGCCTATATGGCTCCTCTTCTTATGGCACTATCCTACGTCCCCCATCCACACAAGTGATCAGGGGTTCGGTGTTCGTCCTCCGCAACTTAAAATAAAATCAGCTAGCCTAGTTCATCCTGGGCCATTCGCCTAATTCTATCGGCATTTGTAAATTTGGTCATCACCTCTTTTGCGAAACAGGCTACTGCCTTCCAGTTTTCAGAAGATTCCAGCATTATTGATAGGATGCTCTCTGGTCTTATTGGCTTATTGATGATGTTTATCAAGTGCTCACGTTGTGTTCTAAAACGAGGGCAGCTCACTAATATGTGCTCGGCATATTCAACCAATATCGAACAGATGGGGCAGAAATAATTATTATCCAGGTGAAAACGGTGGAAATAGAACCTAAACAACCATGTCCAGTCAGAAACTGGGTTAGGTGGAAATCTAGTTTCCTGTGTTTCCTGTTGATCCATCGGTGTATGTCTGGAAGGATACGATAAGTCCATCGGCCTTTGCTAGAATCGTTCCATCGTTTTTGCCATATTTCTATAGAACGATGACGTTCCACGTTTTTAGGATCTTGTAGAGAATCCACTGCGGCTTTACATATGTTGTGCAACCTAGCCAGTTCATCTGCAGCTAAATCGAAAGAAAGAATTCCGGCAAGTACCTCAGCAGCATCGGTGAATACTGTCCTGTACCCACTAATAATACGTATACAGGAGCGGCGACGGGTAGCAATTGTGTGTGTATGTGTGTGTGTGTGTGTGTGTGTGTGTGTGTGTGTGTGTGTGTGTGTGTGTGTGTGTGTGTGTGTGTGTGTCTGCTCTGCGTAGTCGGTACATTTTTTCACTGCTGCATACTTATTTTCCATAATCGAAAAAGTTATATTAAAATTAAGATGAGAAAATGAGCCTCGCTTAGTTCATATATCTATATGAGAATATATTTTAAAAATTATAGAGACAGAATATCGTTTACTTTGCTTGTAATCTAATTGTTTACTATATATTACGTTAACATTAAAATTATTAAGCCGAACAATAAAAATTACATAATTTATTTGAATGAAATTATATAAAGCCTTAGATGTACGACGCAACAAGTTTAAGAAGATAATATTCGTTCGAAATATTCCTTTATACCACATGTATTCGTTGATTTATTTTGTTCTAACTTTCTAATTTAATTGTTATAAAAAAATGAAATATTAAAAAAATATCACAAACAAACATATTATTTTCTGTATGCATTAAATAATTAACAAGGTCTGAAATATACAATTAAAGCCATTTGAATTTTTTAAAATATTTATTAGCCCTTTTACTGACGCAGATTTGACTTGCGAGTGGAATCGCTAAAGGAGGAACTGATTAAAAGCGATTAAATCTAACAGACTAATCTCTGATTAAAATAAAATTTACTCTAATTAACGACGACATGAGAATTATGTGCTATTGGAAAACAACGTTACAGAAGAAAAAGGAAAAAAATTATGTTTCCTTTGCATGCCTTCGTAGATTCATAGCTATACAAAATGTTATTATATATATTAAGAAACTGTTTTAGTTTAACTGCGATCCCTTTAAAATTTCTGTTATATTTTTAAATACTTTTATTCTGTTATCTTTTGAGTAAAAAAACTCTTAAAAATATGTTATATTCATTTTTTTCTTTTGTCTAAAAGAATTTAATTTATCATTACCTGCTTGAAAATTTTTGAAATTCAAATACTGTGATGCGTATATAACAATTATAGATGACAAATTTTTATGCATAAATTTATGCTACAAAAATCTTAGTATTATATTAAAATTTTAATTTTAACAATAAATCATTTGAAATTATCTTTTTTTAATTCAAAAAGGGTTTACTTTTAGCAAAATTATAAAATCAACTATATTCACAATCAATTTTTATGGATCTTTAGTCACAAATATCATAAATTTATCTATCGTACAAATCGAATTATTTAAATGCTCAAATATAATGCCAAATAAATCGCATAAGAAAATATATAACAAGCTGAAAACTGACTAGACTATGGCCGATCGTAGATCAATAAAAAATAATAAAATTATCGAGAGAAAGGATTAAAATTTCGACATAGTCAAGGAAAACCGAAATTTTGATTTTACGAAATGGGTGAAGTTAATGTTCTGTACAGCAAATCTTTATGAACAGCCTTCAATAAATCGTATATATACAATGATAACGGAAGACCGACTCTTTGTAATAAGTTTTCAGAAATTTCTATATATGCGCTATATATACAATTCTTGAACCTGATCTTTTCCCTTTTTCTTATATATATGACATTGTTTAGCTTGTAATTTGAACACCTCTGTGTATGACATTATAATTTTACGTACCTATACATATATATAAGCGGTGTCAGTTCGATTTCTAAGATATTCAAAGTATTAGTTTTTTAGTATCAAGCCGAGGTAGGGAGAAAAAGAGAAATCTCCCCTCTAAAAGAGCCATTGCGTTTTCGGCGAATTTTGTCTTTCTTTTACAGAATGCAATCTGATTTCTCTTTACTCTCTCTCTCTCTCTCTCTCTCTCTCTCTCTCTCTCTCTCTCTCTCTCTCTCTTCTCTCTCTCTCTCTCTATCTCTCGTTTTCTCTCCGTATGGTATTTTTCATTTTCCCGTTGTATTTTGTATTGTTAAAATAAAAGTTTCGAAACGTAAACTTCTTAAGTCTTCAAAGGTAGCTTTATTTCCGTTCTGCCATAAATATCTCATATTTCTTTCAGTAATTTTTACTTGATTAACTTCTTTTTAAAGAAAAAATTAAATCCTGACTCAAAATAATAAATCTAAAATAATAAACTTAGTAAAAATGTATAGTAAGCATGTATAAGCTAATATAACTAAGCTATTTAATATTTGAGATAGTGAAAGCATAATTTTTGCTTCTTTCAATTACAGTAGCATAGCGCTAATGATCATTTTTCATATCGTCGCGATCGCACTTAATGAAAATAATTGACGTACTTATAGAATTATCACAATGATCGTGGCTTATAAAAATGAAACGATTTAATATCATAATTTTAAGAGAAGAAACAATATTCTCCGAATGTATTTCATTTACTCATACTTCCAACCAGTGCAAAATATAAAAAAGCTTCCTATGAATTCTACAACTCGATGTCTAATTTCAACTCGTGAAACTCTCTTTGGTTTAATAATATTAATAAACATTATTCCAAACGGTTCCTGAATTAGCAATATTCGATTAGTATAAAACACAATTGTCTCAACCCTGTCCTCTTTCTGTTCGTTTTCTTTGTTTGCAAATCAAATCATGTTCTACTTCAAGATTTTATCGAATGAAAAGAATAACCTAACATTAAGAAACAAAAACATTGTCATTTTATACAATATTAATTCTCCTATATTTATATTTCTACATCTAATAAGTTTGTGTATTTAAAAGCTAAAACATTTTTACACGCCAATTTAAAATTTTGAATGCAATTTTCGCACTCGCACATAAAAGTTATTAGTTTATAGTTTATTACTTAAAATAATTTGACCCTACATTAAAATTAAATGGATAATTCGCAAATTAATATACTTTATGTATTCTGTGGCGAAGGAATCCCACCGATAATATCGTAACTATTGTTTTTCTATATCTGTAAGATCAACATTTTGTAATAGACTCAGTCCATATACAATTAGAAACAGTTTTACTGTATTTGTTTTTTTATTACTAATTTAACAGTTGATTAACAAAGATTCTATCGATACTTTAACAGCTTTTAATTATATTCAAATTTCATTATATTAATTGTTTATTTAAATCGATTTGTGAATTTCTCTGCAGATTTCCTTTATTGATTTATTTATTCTTAAAAATAAGGTAGACGCATAAGTATATGGATCTAATCATTTAAATAGCTATTTAAATCATTAATTTCTTCAATGTACAATTTTCTGCATTGTTAAAAAATCTTTCGAAGATTTATCATTTTATTATACTACAAAGTTAATGCATAAACACTTGTAAGAAGTATTGATATTTTTTTATACATATTTTAAAATTGATTTTACGTACATTAAAAATTATCATAAAATGTCATTCCTCGTAATTTTCATTTATCCCGTTAAAAAATAATAATTTATATCATTTTGCCAGATCCATTTCATATTGAAGGATACAAGTTTGTTTCGACATTAGTTCTTCAACGTTATAAAATTTATAAAATAAAATAAAATAAAATTTATTTTCTATTTACTGGTAACTAACAGCTAAGAAAAAATAAAGCCAGTTGGTTCAACAATTTCTTGGTCAACGCTAATCTTGTTTGTTTTTTTCATATGGAGTCTTTTCCTTTGCACTTAATAATTGAAGTCTGAACATCTTATTGTATCGTTGCACCTTTTGTTTTAATTCCTTTTACCCAAAAGAGGTTGGAGCAGTAGATTAAAAGCATCAGTAAATGAAGATGTTAAGTAAAATCAAGATAGGTCTGACATGACAGCAAGGCGTTGTCTGCAATATGGATGAACGTGACTTTGAAAAAAAAAGGTCAAATTCTCCATGTATATATATATATATATATATATATATATATATATATATATATACCTGTATTATGTATTTCGGGATCATGCGCAAGACAAGATTTTCTAATACCGAAGCGCTTCGATCGATAGCCAGGCTCTTTGCGCTCCCACGCGTTCCGATGAGCGAGATGCTACCACCTTCTCGCCGTTTCTTTCCAACTATTGAGGACGGAGAAGACGAGTCGAACATAAGTTGGAATTTCCTGGCAGCAGACGCCGCAACCTGTCGTACTGCTAATCAGCCTCCTCCTTATCCACCACTCTCGATCCCTCTCCTTAAGTTTCTCGCACCTTCGCTGCTGCAACGCCTCTCCTCCTTCGTCTACCCTTACTTTCTCTCCTTCATCTTATCTCGGTAGGTATCTGTGCCATGTTTACCGATCGAGCATTCTTCTACAATAATTCGCGGAGAAACAATTCTTTCCATACCCCTTGCCCCAACGGAAGAAGGTGCAAAGACACACACGATTGCATACACGCTATAGAAACACGGGAGTCAGCTCCTTCGCGCATCCTCGTTTAATATACATACGTACTGTATTTGTGCAATCGTACACGGTGGCTCGTTCTATTCACGGACGAAGACGAACTCGTTGTAGTGGTTCCAGCGATTCTCCTCGAGGTCGACGCCGGGCTTGAGCTCGGCGGTATTGCCGCCCGCAGTTCCAGAGCCACAGCTACCTACCAGACGGAAACCCCGCTCCTGGAGCATGTCGAATGCCTGCTCAAGGACGCTGTGCTTGAGGAAGAAGCGGGAGGTGTAGCGATCGGGCATCCCGTGGTCCGGGTCGCGGCTCTCGTTCAGCGTCTCGCCAAATACGTCACGACAGAGAGCGACACGCCCGCAGACGAGGATGCGCGACAGCTTTCGGAACTTGACGTCAGCCAGGCCCTCGCGGCCAAATGCGAAACTGCCCCTGTAGCCGACGGTGATGTAACCTCGCTTCAGCGACGCCTGCGGACACAGAAGTGATCGTCAAAGAACTCTAGGATATATTTTAGAAATAATACCAAAATCTCTCAGAAAATTGTTTTTCTTAAATTATATATAACCATAAAATAGATAATAATAAGGAGAGATTCTCAATACCTATGATGAAAACTGTGAAAAAAATTTTACCCCCAGCACTATGATGGCCAACGCTGATACATGGCCACATGCGATTTTCTAGATGTTGTGCTAAAAGCTTATGTGAGCAAAGGGGGTGACGATTTCCTAGACCCAAGCAAAGGGCATGAAGAGAAAAGAAAACTTTAATCAGGGTAAAATAAAAGGGATTACACTAATATCGATCAAAGAAGGTTTTATGCGTGGATATCTATTCGTAGATGCAGCCCGCAACCGCGGTTGTCGTTTGATACGCAACAGACTCAAAATATTTTGAAAAAAATTCTATATAATATATATATATATACAGTCCTAGATCATATATGCAATGCATACATGTATATATATACTAGCATCCCCCGTCTCGGCTTCGCCCGAGATAATAATTTAACCGATTTCATAAGCAATTCAATAATATCTAAGTAAAAAGTACTCTATACATAAAAATCTATATTACGTAATTTATCTATCGTCGCTTCTGTATATACAGTATGTATATATAGAATGTACAACCGTATTTAATACGCACACGTATACATATTACATACCGCTTCTATGAGGAAAATTGTACTTTTGAGTTCGAGCGGTAAAAAAAGATGTCCAAGTGTCTTGAGACGACGTTTATAGAGTATCATTTTTATAATATAGAAGATGTCTCGGGACGACTGCTATAGAGAGTTATTTGTTGGAAAGGTAGTTTACGACGTCCAGGTCTTCCAGGACGACTTTTACTGGGAGTGTGCGTGTTCGAACGATAGAAAATGAATCTCTTTATAGAAGTATCTTAAACACTCCCCGTCGAAGTCGTTCCAAAACATCCTAACATCTGATCCCACTCTCCTAACAGGAAACTCCCCATAGAAGTCGTCCCGTCATACCTGGACATCGTCTTCTAACGCCCGAACATACAACTCCCTGTAGAAGTCGTCCCATGATATCTGGACATCGTCTTTTACCGTCCGAACACGAAATTCCCCGTAGAAGTCGTCCCGTCCTACCTGGACATCGTTTCCTACCAACTAAACACGATACTACCAGTAGAAGTCGTCCCGAGAAAGCTAGTATCGCTTCGTAGAAGTCGTTCGGAAAGACCTAGATATCGTATTTTACCGTCCATACACGAATCTTCCCATTGAACTTGATTTCCTCATACTTGGACGTCGTTTTCTATCAACTAAATACAATATTCCCCGTAGAAATCGCCTAGATACACCTGTTTATTGCATTCTACCATTCGAACACATAACTGCCTATAGAAATCAGCTTGAGTCAACGGAATATCGTAATCAACCGCCCGTACACGCCAATACAATATTTCTCAGTAGAAACCGTATTTAAAATGTGTATATATCTATATATATATATATATATAAATGAATGTATGTGTAGCGCAACTGTGTGTCTATGGTATATACATTACAAATCGTTGGTGAAGTGATTACCTAATTTGCCAATTTTTTATATTTTTGTCGAAATTGCCAAAAAAAAAAAAAAAAAAATAGCCTATGACCTATTCCTGACTATGTAGAAGACGTGGTTAAATTTTGAACGCGATCGGTTCAATAGTTTCGGAGTTTATCCAGAACAAACAAACACACATACATTCATTTATATATATATATATATATATATATATATATATACATATACATATATATATATATATATATATATATATATATATATATATATATACCGGATATCGTAATTAATTACAGAGATTACCATACCTGCATAGATTGTGGAACTGTAAATACAATAATAAAATTAACTTCAAGCAACTTGTTAGTTTTCAAGTTATTAACCAATGTTTAATAGCCAATCAAAAAGACAAAAAAAGGTCGTTCAGTTATGCTTTGTTGCACATAAACATTCCCGGCCGCACCTAGCTTTCTCTTTATCGGCCGGTAGTGCTCAGAGCTTTGCAATATTGCTGATCTTTTCAATGTTGCAGATCTGTACATCATTGCGACTTTTGTGGACCTACAGTTTATAGTGGGTTCCGAACCACTTTTATTGCACCTTGTATATTCAGACTAGAGTTGATTGCCAGTGTATAGGCTGGCTTTGTTTAATTGCTAATTGTATATTGCGGTTTGTAGACCAGTGTATAGTGCTGGTCTATTTATATAGGAAAAATAATATTATTGCATAAGTGTATACATTGCCATTTGATTTGACTGCGGCTCGTTTAGTTACAGTTTTGTGGACCGGTGTATGGCGCCGGCCCACTATATTAGTGTTATGCTTATGTAAAATATATTTGTATATGATCCTTATTTGTTTATATTTTTCGTGACAACAGGACTGAAATTTTCGGCTGAACGACAGTAGAAAATTCAGGCGGTGACTCGCGAACTCTGAAAAACATGGGCGGAAACGAGCACGGATTGTTTTTTTTTCGATAGCGTGAAAACTGATCATGGTGAAAAAGTGAGAGGGGTCAGAAGAGGCGTACATTTGGTCCTTCGGTCGATTTCGATCATAAACTTAGGCATGATCCGTCCACAATAATGAAGTATGTGAATCATGCGTCTAGGGAAAGTAGAGAGAAGGAGTGGTAACTCCGCTCGCTTTACATAGGAAAAGCTTATCAAAAGACATGATAGTTCAGATCTGACGGCAGACATCGTTGTCTGTCCAAATTCCTTGATGGGCTGTGTGCAACAAAGAGAGAGAAAGCAAAAGCCAAAGTGAGTGAGGGGAAGAAAAGAAGCAGAAGTAGGGGAGCAGAGATTTAACTTTCCTCTCTCTTCACTGCCATCTCGCTGCATACCCCCACTCTCTTTTCTTGAAATACATACAGTTGAACGAGCAACCTGGCATAGTGTCGCTGCCTTGCGGCCAATTCTGTCTCAAGTCCAGCCATCTAATTTGAAACAATTTTAATAGAGTTACTACTCCTTCACTCTTCTCTCCCTACATGCGCCTATGGAGGGTGGAGAGAAGTAGTGGAAACTCCGCTGAAATCGTGTCAAATTATACGGCAGGACTTCGGGATAGAATTGGCAGCAAGGCGACGACGTCCTGTGAGGTTGCTCGTTCAAATGCATGTATTTGAAGAAAAGAGATTGGGAGTATGCAGTAAACGTGGAGCGAGAGAGAGAAAACTTAAATCTCTACTCCACCACTCTTGCTTCTATTCTTCCCCTCATTCTCTTTGGCTTTTGCTTTCTTTCGCTCTCTGTTGCGAGCAGATCCATCGAGGGATTTCCAAGACAGCCACGTCTACCGGACAAATCAGTCTGTCTGTCTGTCAGGGCCCTTATTAAAAAATAAGTTTTACACTTACTGATGAAAACTTTGTCGCTGCTCTTGTACACCTTCACTGCAACTATATTATATATATATATATATATATATATATATATATATATATATATGATGTTACTATATATATAATTACAAGAAAAACACTGTTTTTTATTTAAATACAATAACTTTATTAAATTAAATTATAAGTACAATAGCAATTTTTTTGTACAATGGGATGGATATTTAAATATGTAACTAAATTATACTTTTTTTCCCAACTCTTCTTATTCTTCTTCCATCTCTTCATCTAATTCTTGTACATAACATAATAATTATAAAATTCTTGAGTTTTAATATGAAAATTAAAACACTTGAAATTCTTCAAAAGTTTCACGATTTCAGGATCCGTTAACGTTTCACTAACTCAATCTTCAAACCGCCAAGGCTGCTCGATGTCGTTGATCTTGTTATATGATATATTGGTAGCATCAGCTAAACTTAACAACCGTAATGCATCCGGAATCGCATTTTTCACATTAATGATGTATTCCTTTTCTATTTTCTCTAATAAAATAGAAAAAGTATTCTGCAATACTTCCTTTTTGATCTTACATCTAGTTCGTGTTGCATTCCAAATCACTGTATACATTCTAAAGTGGAAATTTCCATATCCCTCAAAGAGATATCTTCCTGGATGTATAATGCAAAGTTTTTTAAAATACTGTTTTACTTCAAGCTTACTTTTTAAAGTATTATAAATATCCCCAGTGGTGTCTCGTGCTTCATGGTCTATTAAATTTACGTAATTGAGAATTACTATCCACACCCACGTTCTGAACTACACTCGTTTATTTTCAATGAAATTAATGCACGTTTTATTATTACAAGGCAGTGTTATTTCAAAAATTTAATTGAAAGTATTGAATATGTATGAGCTAGTTGAAACACAGGTTTAAGACTGGCGATGGTTATTGCAATCAAATTATTTCATGGTATTAGATTTATAATTACAGTTAGAAAATTTCCTCTCAGTTTTCTCTTTTTTCCCAACTCATAGCCCTTCTACGTTTCCTACGCACTTACCTAGGTCGTGTGACTATCCATATACAAGGCCTCCTGCTGCTTATACCAGAGTCAGTCCGAGCTCCCCTTCTATCTATATTAAAGATAGTTCGAGCTCTAGAAGAGGACGTTGTCATTCCCGCTTGTTGTATTTCATAGGCAGGTAGAGAGAAAGAAGATTTTTCTACACAAGACAAGCATCTCAGTCAAAACTCTATTTCAAAAACATTACAACATCCAAGAAAAGTTTTTTCTCTGTAGATGAATTTTACTTGTATTACATGTACATTACAAATAAACCTGTTTCACCAATTGTTTGTAGCCTTTGATGACGATTTTTGAGTACCAAGACTTTAGTACATATGCATTCTGTACTGCGCATACAGGCCTAAAGCATAATGTATGATGACTTCAGTACGTATTGACTGTAGCTTGTAATTTCCATAATAGGGCACTCTTTAAGTCCTCCAGATTTTTAATATTGTTTGAAAATTTTTGCAGGTATATTTTCTTTTGAAGTCCTTTCACATAGATCGTTCAAGCATTTTTTCAGCAATTACCAATTACTTTTTCAATATCTTCAAATGGTATATTGCCAGAAATCCACGGTAACCCATGATAATTACGTTCTAACCATTGATTCTCACTCTTTTCTTGCTCAGACAGTCTACACCATTTTTTCGGTGCTTGAAACAAATAAACTCTTAATTCATCGTCTTTAAGAGTGATTATTGCAACTACTTTCAAAATAAATTCAGTGGAAGAGCTTCTGAAGCCTTGCACGTCTACAATGTACTCCATAATGAATAAGAATGATATTTTTTAGTTTTCTAATTGCTTTTATAGATAAATAAACATCTCCAACAATCTCCTTTCATGGCATATACAATTGGTATATTACATATTGCTCATTATTTATATATATGTTGCTTTTCAGTAATTTTTAATTTAATTAATCTTTTCATTTAAACCAAGAGTTATACGTTTTAGTTGAAAAGTGAAAGGATATTTTCCAGCACATATTAGGCATGCTGCTATATCAAGGTTTATTTCTATAGAAAAGTCACTATAAGAAACAAAATTCTGAGACTTCTCTAGTTACACAAGTAAAACGGAGCAGGAAGTTTACACAATATATATATATCTGAACCTAAAACTATTCACATCTTCATATTTTCGTAGTTTGTTGTGATCTGCTTTTTCACTATTTACAAATTACTGATATTTATAGAAAATAAATTACACTGAAATAGTTTTTTTTTAATCGTATATTTATTTAATGATATTGAATTATCTTGTATTGTAAGTATGTTGTCAAGCATTATGGCGTTATTAAAACATTATCAAGATGCCATTCACCGGCTCCAAGAATTCTGCTTGTTTGCATCTAGAAATATGGCTGTTAGTGATGATATTGTTCGCTGGATGGATCATGCGTATGCAGCAATCACATCGATAAACGATCTCATGAAAAACACTAGAATCACGTCTGAGGAACGATTTTATCTTAGACTTGCAAATCATTTTTAAAGCATTTTTGGAAATTAAATAGTTACGCTAAAAAAAGTGGTAACTTAGTGGAAGGTAACTTGGAGTGGTGTTGAATCTACTTTCAACAATTGTATAAAATTTGAACTTGTAACGAATATCAAACATCAAGATATTCATATATTTTTAGATGATGCATTTAAATTGGTTGCACAGAAAATCGAATTATCTTCACAAAGTCATGCAGCTATTCAAAATAATTATCAATGCTCTCTTCAGAGTATATTGTATCTAAAAATTCAGAGCAAATAGTAGAAATTAAGTATTTTAATACAAAATATTCTCAAATATTTAATACTACGAATTTAAAAGAATAGTTCGCAACGCATGTTAAAGAGCCCAATCAGCCTGATATAGATGGATTTCAAAAGAGAGATTCTGATTGGTCGTTGCATTCTATTCTACATTTAGCTATTAATATATATAAATTCAATCCTACAAAAGGTAGCTTATCCATTGCACTACCTACAGCTATAGAAAAAAGACATGCACGTATCAATCCAAAAAATAATGAAAATGAATGCTTTAAGTGGTCAGTTTTATCAGCTTTATATCCAGACAAAGTAAATGCTAATCGACTTTCCACATATAAACAGTATGAAAATGTTCTCAATTTTAAAGATATTGAATTTCCAGTCAAGACAAAAAATATAGTTCAATTTGACAAATATATTCATAATAATTCAATTAATTTATATATCTTAAAAAAGAAAAAAATGCCTTTCATGTATCTCTACACTATATAACAGCTATAAAAAAAGAAAAGCATGTGAATTAACTTAATATACACGATAATCATTGCAAAATTAAACTACTGACGGAAAAAAAATATTTTACAGTTTAACTTTTCATAGAAGGAGCGTGTCCCATTTTTTATATATGCGGGTTTTGAAAGTATATTAGAAAAAATAGAAAATCATAAATATGTACAGCAACGACATAAAGCATTTAATGTTGGTATTTATACAAAATGTAGTTTTGATGATGCAGAATCCGAATACCAAAGCTATAGACAAATAGTTGAAGATCACCTTCTGAATGGTTCGTGCAGAAATTACAAGCATTTTCGGAATAAATAGTACAAATATATGAGAATCGAAAACCAATTAATAGACTTACAGATGTTGAAATCTTAAATTTTGAAAAAGCAAAAATTTATCATACTTGTGAAAAAAATTTTTAATTGTAAGGATACCAAAGTCCAAGATTATTGCCATCTGACAGGACGGTAAGTTTGTTTTAGAATTGTTATTAATATTAAATATACTATATATTAAATATACTATATATATATACATATTAAATATACGAAAGTTTCAAAATAGAAATTACAAAGATCGAACGGTGGATGCCATGCGTCGTAATATCAGATGAATACCATATGATCAAATTTGACTCGGACTGGTGCATTTAAACTCCGCGCATAAACTGAATCGGTAATATTTTTTTTCCTATATTGGTACAAACTTTCTTGATGTCCGTGTGAAATTTTAGCCCCATGTCTCCATTAGTGTGTATTTGTCAGCTGTTTGTTTACGACCCAAAATCGCCAAGATCATATGCCACTTATAGTTATTGATTCTTGAAAGCAAACTGAGTCTCTCAAAACTGCACCCGTTGATGTGCACCTAAAATTTGAATCGAAAAACAATTTTCCACCAAATAAGTAAGCTTACTGCTTAATTTTACATGATCGTATTGTGCAATATCATTCTATGAGTGGTGATATTAAGAAGTGATAAAGTGATTACAATAAGATAAAATATATAAGTAAAATTATATATATAATTTTACAGACAGAAGCTGTCAGTCAAAACGGAGTATATATGTAAGGCTTCAAGCAAGGTGGCAATGAACATCTACTTAATGAGCTTGCGATTTTACCACTCAAAAGCGATTCAGAAGCCACAGTATTTTTATTTAAAAATTCAGGTCAGAGCGCAAAATAAATGGCTTGAAATGAATTATCATGGTATTCCATCGAATTCAGGACAGTTTTTCTATGATCAAATTGTCAATATACTTTATGAAAATGTACACAATGCAACTAAAATACTCACCGATAGAGAAATAAAAAGAGAATGACTAGTTAGATTTAAAAGATACAATTTTATTGCTTACGATGTTGACACTGAGAATTCACCATTCTGCGGGTGGAAGAAACAGAAGCATAAGAATACTCTAACAGAGCTATCTCTCGTCAAACATAAGCATTGTGAAGGAGCAATAGTACCACACACACATGTACGCGCGCGTGTTTTCGACATTCGAGTTGCCTGCATCAGATGGCAATAAAAACGATTACAAAATCTTCCTCCTCAAATTAACGTAAATACGGCCATGCATGCGGAAACGAACGTGACCGTGGCAAGTATATAAAGGACCCTGGCAGACAGAGAAAGAGAAAAGTATATTGCTCTCTCTCCGCCTAGCTCCCATGGGCATCATAGACCCTCCTCTGTAATACATCGGGTGGTATTGGAAAAGAAAAAGCTATATACTTTTCTCTCTCTCTCTCTCTCTCTAACACGCAACTGGTATTGTTAGCGAGAAGAGTATATAGCGCTAAAGGTCACTGACGTCAGGGCCTGTAATGTCAGGGCTCGTAGCAACGTCGACGCTGTATGGGAGATCTGGATCATCGGAAGTGATCCGAAACTACGTGTGACTTTTGTGCCGTAACGTTAGCGCTGTAAGCTATTAGAGTTCTAGATCACCGGAAGTGATCTCATAGCTTATCTACTTATGACCATTCAAATGTATAATTCAGTTCCACCAGCGTCCAATAGGTGGCGATTTGAAGCATGTTAAATATTAACTCAAAGTAATCAGCTTAAGCTATTAATATCAGGCCGCTTCAAGGAATCGGTCTCTTAGTGGTTCAAGGTTGGTCTAAAGAGATATCTCCTCTAAACGCACTGAACTTGACTCAGTCGATAAGTTTGAGTGTCCTTTCAAACCCCAATGCCGAAAACGTGCTTCGGGTAGGGATGCTTTTCTGAAAGTTGCCACGTGGAAGTGGTTGTTTCCCAAATGACATTTATCATACTTACTATATTAATTGTAATTTCACAGATTTTATTGGGTTTTACAACTAAGTTTCCCGCGTTTTGTTCCATAATGTAAGGTTTTATTATGAAAAGATGATTAGTAAGAGGCTATAACTTTTTTCCATCTTTCTGGCAATTTGCGAATTCTAGACCAAAAAATTCTCCTCTTTCGAGCCTAAGAACTTATCGAGTCCAAAATGCAGCACCATTTCGCACATACAAAATCGCCGTTCGACTTCGATTAGTACGGCATACAGTTGGCGTCTTTTTGAATTAATTGCAGTGCTTTTAGGCGTAGGGAAACTGCTTGTTGCGTGATGTCCAATGATGCATCAAGTTCTTCATAAATCTGAAACAGGTAATCATTCAGTAAAACGTCTAATTCCTCATCTTTAAAACTTTTCGTCTTTCTGGAGTGATCCTTGTGTTCAGCTTCAAAATCATCACTTTTAAACCATTTGAACCACGTGTGGTACATTGATTCACCAATACATTCCATCTCATAAGTTTTCGAAAGCAAAGAATAGGCCTCAGCCGCATTTTTTCTCATATTGAAGAATAGAAGCAACGTTTCCCACAAATGACATTTATTTAGCTAGAAACCTGCTATGATTGTGCTATACAAAATTAACGACACCGACACAAATGCTCAAATATAACGCTGCGAAGTTGTTGATAGATACATAACCTACAAATATAATACACGAGATCTGATATTTCTGCCCGGGGTTTACTGGTGACACCAACTTTTGACAAAAATTGGAAACTTACTCGTGCAGCCAATACAATACTTAATATTTGCGTTTAACTCCTTTTCCTTTTAGCGTCCCTTGGTGCATTATTTTCCATTATATGTGTTTTGTGCAGTGTCTGCGAGTGGTGTGAAGAAAAAATGGGACGCGTTTGATTATGCACGGTGCAATCTGATATAATCATTGTGTTTTCGCTGCACTGGTGACGCTATTCGAAGGGTGTAGCAACTGAAAATCATGCTGCGCAATTTCAGATCGTTCATATACCAATGAGGTCCACCCCTCTGCATTCATATCGGCAAAATCGGCGGCTTCACGGTATGTGTCCGAGACGTGGAAGCTCCGGTGAGTCCGTATATTGATGCAACTGCTTCCCGTGATAGAGAACTGAGTAAGCATCAGGCCGATGACCGAGAGTCCAAATATCACTGAATCGCTATTTGATATGTAAGTGTTTGTAAGGGCTATGCGAGCATTCTTAATTTTGAATAGCAAATTATAGCGATCAAATTCATTTAACCGATTAGCTTATATTATGAATATAATTTAATATAATATGAGAAGTGCTTTTTCGATTTGTGTTAGTCATTGTATTTAGTTTAAGTTCAGCGTCTTGTATGTAATTGGTTTTTCCCCCACTCAAGAGTAGGGTTGTTTATACCGGCTAGAGACAAACTTATTGATTAATTAATTAAGGTTTGATTTAGTTTAATTTAAATTTTGACTGTTTCTTTACACACCTCTCACTTTTATATTAAAATTCACCTTTATTGAAGAAAGTATATCTTTATCGAGTCTTTTATTGTTTTACAAAAAATTGATCTTTAAAACAAAAACAACCTATAGTAAATTGCATTAAAAAAGTAAAAACTGATTTTTAAAAAATATGTAACATTATAAGAAATTCTATACATATATAATATGTTACAGCATTTTTAAAAATTATGTTTTACTTTTTTATTACGGTTGACCATAGTTTTTTTTTTGTTTCAAGATAAATTATTTTTAAAGCAATAAAAGAACTGGTAAAGCGAATTTTTTCAATTTCATCAAGAATTATTTTAAAGAAAATTTTAAAGAATTATTAAAAATAATTTTCTACCCATTTTAATAATAGTTCTAAATTGTATTTTTGAGTATAATACTTTGGCTCAGAATTCTATGTCGATCTATGAAAGATTTTCCTGGAATAATTTTATTAAAATTAATTTCAATTATTTATTAATAATGTGTTAAAAAATTATTAATTTTTTATAATTTTACCTATTTTTTTACTGGATTGCTCCAAAGTAGTTTTTTACAAAGATTTTATTATATATATTTTTGCTCGTTAATTTTTTGTGATAACAAATATTTTATTACTAATAGGAAAACTTTTTTTCCTTATTGAATCGGTATAATTACGATTGTGGTTGTATTTGACATTAGTCGTCTTACTCGGTTTTCTTGAAAAATTGTGTATTTATATTTTATCAAATGCTTACCACAAATATCATATTGAATATTAGCAAAAATTTCATTTCGTTTTCCTAAGTTATCTTGTAGTATATTCAAATTTCCAAAATAAATTTTAACAATAGTTATAGATGTTAAAATACATATATTTCATTCTATGCAGTTTTGTGTACAAACAGCATATCTCGAGAAAAATATATTCGGATGAACAGAAGAAACAGAACATAAAAATTCACAGTTCGTCACAAAAGTTGTAAGAGTACGTGTATAAAATCCGTAATACTTGCGCAATCATCATGCAACTGTAACCACTAGTTACTGCAATCTTCCTCTACCTCGAGACAAAGTGTCAAATTCATCATTCAATAGCAGTTTGTGTAGGAGTATCAAAGTGGTCGCTATTATTCTTTAAGATGAATAAAAATATAGACCAACGTGTTGCAATTAAATTGTTCTTGAAAGTTGGTGAAAGTGCAACAGGCAGGAAGCAGATGTTAAAAATGGCTTATTATGAATGTCTTATGTCTCGTGACGACGAAAGGAGCGGTTGGCCATGCGCCATTAAGAGTGACAATAACATCGACAAAGTGGCAGCTGGGTTAAACGATAACCGTAACTCTAGATGTAGATTGATTAAAGAACTTACTGGAATACCACATCCTCCATTCAACGTATTATAACGAACGATTAAAAACAAACGAATTTTTGGTCAAAAAATGGTACGTGTACTTAGCCACCCACCATATTCGCCTGATTTGAGTCCCCCTGATTACTTCCTGTTTCTACAATTAAAAATGGACTGGAAAGAGAACCGTTTTGCATCGATAGACGATATATGAGAAGCTGTGACAACGAAATTAGAAACTGTTCCAAAAGAGAAGTTTTAAAAAGTATGAAGAGACTGGAAGATCGTGGGAACTTGTGTATTACTTTGAAGGGAGACTACTTTGAATAAAAAATTTGTTGAAAAAATGTTATACATTTATTGCGTCTTTTGACCACCATACGTATAATTTTTTAAACACATTGTGTAGATGAAACAATAGGAATATTATATTTGAGTCGATTTTTCTTAAGAAATAACGTTGATAAAAAATATATAGATTAAAAAATATACATTTTTATTTAACTTTATTTAGAATTTTTTTATTGTTTCAAATCAAGTTAGAAAAGCTATATTTTTGAAATTATCGCCAATTTTAACTGTGAGATCCATAATCAGAATCCTAAAAAATATATGCGTATAAATTTTTATCATAATCGGGTTAGTCGACTAATCAGAAGATTGGTCGTTTACTGTAAGACATTTCCTTAACTTTTAATATTCGTTAGTTTTCTTAAAAATTACAATAAGATCGGATATGCCATTGAGCTGATAGGATGTGTTTAGTTATAGTTGCAAAAAATAATCCTTTAGGCCGGTGCCAGTTAGTTGGTCCCCTTTTCTTGCACCATTCATTTATGTAATGTCTCTCCAATGGTGTGCCGCAGGCCTTTCTATTGGGGCCGCGAACAGTGGCCGCTCTCCTCGACCGCACAAGCTCGAACAGCAAGATCTATAAGATCGGACCGTGTGATCAGCACCTGGCTTTCACCTCCAGAGGCGCCCTCGTTTTCAGTGACAAATTTCAGCTACCGGTTTGCTTATAAGAATCAGCAATCTCTCCTTATTGACTCTGATCATATGTCTAGTAACATATAATTTATACATTTGCTTATATCTAAAAATGAATTTATTTAGACTGAGAAAAGAACATTTGCGGACATATACCAACGTATAATTAGTAACTCAATTATTAAAAATTAGAAATCTAAGAATTGTTAAATTAATCAACGTATAAACATGCTCCAAATATTCAAATCATCGTTTTTTGATTTTTTTTAAAATTGTTCTCTTTTATAGAAGTATGAATAAAATCTTCGATAGATCTGCTCTAAAAAAAAGATGCTCTAACAGATGAGAGGATGTGATTACATCTAAAGCCTTGCTAAAAAATGAGCCGAAGTATAATAATATGCTTTTTATTTAATTATAGTGTAATGTTACCAATGAATTTTAGCAAGACTTAAATGTCAAGTTCTGAAATCCGGTTCGCTCTTGCAATTATTTCAACAATTCCAGTTATCCAATTTTGCAGAATTAACTCAGAGTTGATATTCCTGAAGCTAAAAATTTGTTCTTTAAATTTATAAGAATTTTACAATAATATTGTGAACGGTCGTAGGCATATTGTGAAACTCAAGCATGATAACTAATCATTATCGTCCAGAACAAACATTGAACTAATTCAAATGTAGTACATGATCTAATATGTGTACGCCTCGACTAATCATATTATCAAAATAGTTCACTTTTCAATTTATTAAAAACTTTGACATCGCTGTTTTCTAAAAAATCAATATTCATATTATTTATTATAATTTAAGAACTATATTTTTTGGTTAGAATTCAGAGTTTACCTAGAAATTTAAGATTCGCGATAAAAGCTACCTATATGCTCTAGAAGTTATTTCTATAAAAATGAAGAAACAGTTACTTAGTAATCTTAGCAATAGCCGGACTAGACTAGCATGAAGTCTGGGACTATATGCAAGCCCGAAGCCCCTTCGAAATATTATTTTCATATCACTTCAGTAATACAACAAAGAAAACAAATAACAATACTATTTTTCTACAGCTTAACAAAATACGATTTATTTCATAATAACTTTTAAGAGTAGTTTTATAATATTGTAAAAAATTAATGAAATAAAGTTGAAATAAAAATCTTATTTTTATATTTTCTCTCAGCGAATTCTCTAATTAGGTCATTAAAATGTTACAATTTAAATAAATTTTTTTGCATAGCTAATGTCACAAAAGAAGATTAACGACTATTTAACATAGTTGATCATGGAAAAAAATCTTTCAGAATGGCACATCGCTATTAGAATCGTTAAAATAATCGATAATGTATATAAATATTATATTTAATTGTTTTCTTATATCTGTCGATATCTTGTACATTAACATTAACATTTTAAATAAATGATCAAAATTAATTTTTGTTTTTCACTTTATTTTACTAATAGATATACATATATTTATTATTATTTGCTTATCAAATTAACTTTTATAAAATTTTACTCATTTTTTAAGTTTCATTGAATAAAATACAACAATGAAGAGAAATAATACGAAGCTGATGCAAGAAAATTATTTAGTCTAAAGTAACTATATTATTTCCATAAATCTATATATATATATATATATATATATATATATATATAAATGTATGTGTGTTTGTTTGTCCTGGATAAACTCCGAAACTACTGAACCGATCGCGTTCAAAATTTAACCACGTCTTCTACACAGTCAGGAATAGGTCATAGGCTTTTTTTTTGGCAAATTCGACAAAAATATAAAAAATTGGGAAATTAGGTAATCACTTCACCAACGATTTGTAATGTATATACCATAGACACACAGCTGCGCTACACATACATTCATTTATATATATATATATATATATATATATATATATATATATATATATATATATATAGATATATACACATTTTAAATACGGTTTCTACTGAGAAATATTGTATTGGCGTGTACGGGCGGTTGATTACGATATTCCGTTGACTCAAGCTGATTTCTATAGGCAGTTATGTGTTCGGATGATAGAATGCAATGTCCAGGTATATCTAAGCGATTTCTACGGGGAATATTGTATTCAGTTGATAGAAAACGACGTCCAAGTGTGAGGACATCAACTTCTATGGGAAGATTCGTGTATGGATGGTAAAATACGATATCTAGGTCTTTCCGAACGACTTCTACGAGGAGTATTGTGTTTAGTTGGTAGGAAACGATGCTTGCTTTCTCTAGACGACTTCTACTGGGAGTATCGTGTTTAGTTGGTAGGAAACGATGTTTAGATACATCGGGACGACTTCTACAGGGAGTACCGTGTTTAGTTGGTAGAAGACGATGTCCAGGTATGACGGGGCGATTTCCGCGGAGAATTTCGTGTTCGGACGGTAGAAGATGATGTCCAGATGTCTCTGAACGACTTCTATGGGGAGTTTCGTGTTTGGATAGTGGGATAAGATGTCCAAGCGCTTCGGGACGACTTCTACGGGTAATTTCGTGTTCGGACGGTCAAAGACGATGTCCAGATATGATGGGACGACTTCTACAGGGAGTTATCTGTTCGGACGGTAGAAGACGATGTCCAGGTATGATGGGACGACTTCTATGGGGAGTGACGTGTTTGGATAGTGGGATCAGATGTCGGAATGTTTTGGAACAACTTCGACGGGGAGTGTTTAAGATACTTCTATAAAGAGATTCATTTTCTATCGTTCGAACACGCACACTCCCAGTAAAAGTCGTCCCGGAATACCTGGACGTCATAAACTATCTTCCCAACAAAAAACTCTCTATAACAGTCGTCCCGAGACATGTTCTATATTACGAACAGGATACTCTATAAACGTCGTCTCAAGACACTTGGACATCTTTTTTGACCGCTCGAACTCAAAAGTACTATTTTCCTCATAGAAGCCGTATGTAATATGTATACGTGTGTGTGTATTAAATACGGTTGTACATTCTGTATATACATACTGTATATACAGAAGCGACGATAGGTAAATTACGGTCAATTATTTATAGTAATATAGATTTTTATGTATAGAGTACTTTTTACTTA
Source organism: Sycobia sp. Sy_11 (assembly GCA_018907035.1). Lineage (NCBI taxonomy): Eukaryota > Metazoa > Arthropoda > Insecta > Hymenoptera > Epichrysomallidae > Sycobia > Sycobia sp. Sy_11. The sequence goes on along the minus strand of JACCIC010000052.1, from coordinate 1,147,073 downwards.
GATATTATTGAATTGCTTATGAAATCGGTTAAATTATTATCTCGGGCGAAACCGAGACGGGGGATGCTAGTATTCTATAATGATCTCCATAAAAATGCTTTAAAAAATCAGGATTTATTTAAAAAATCAAGCCTGGTGAAAAACAAGGTCTCTTTACTGAGGGTGTTAAACCATGAAAAACTATAATGATAAATATATTATCCTCAAAACCATTAAATCAGGGGCTTTCCGTTAATTTAATTCAAACCATTAGTGTTTTGATTATTTATAATTTCTATGTAAGAAGTCGAGATAAATTTATATCTGTAAAGCCTTACAAGGTTACACCTGCATTATTAAAGCTCGACCCGCATCGTTATTATTTAATTAACGATTCTGCAGTCCCTCTCCTTTTTTTAACTATTATTAATGCATTATAATACAACGAAAACTAGTATAATGTAAATTAGTATAAGCATAATATAATAAATAGTATACACATACGTGTATGCTCGACGAGAAGAATATTTAGAAGAGAAACACGTACTCTAGCACCTTGAGCATTTGACGCCATTCCATGTAAATTTAGCATCTTATTTTCAAGTGTTATTAATTATTTAGCCAAAATACAAGTCGTTTACTTACACAAAAAATCTTGTTATTTATTTTTTTAATAAAATTCACATGACCTTTACTGAATAGGTGGAGCGAGTATTCAAATATGCATTATTTTGATCATGCCAAAACAGGAGGCTTCCTCGACGACGAGGCCCGAAACTATAGACTCTCCAGTCCTCTTCGTAATGGTATGTCTCTTATTCACACGATTCTAACCATTCGTGCAATAAAAATTATTATGTGAGCACAAATATTTGCGGTAAGTTTAATGCATGGTTGAACGATATTCTTTCTGCAATGATGCGATTTAGTCATAAACTTTAAATTATAATTAAATTTATGTAAAGATGAAATAAATATAACAGAATACACGTTGTATAAAGAACCCATGTGTCTATATGAACCAGATACTATATGTATATGTACAAGACAGTGTGCACACCAATAGTTAAGTACAAAACTCCAATACTTACAAAATGTGGAAATTTAAAAGAATAGATACTTGGAATCGTCAATAAACTAAAAGATTATATCTGTTTAGACGTAAAGTAGTTACGTGGGAAATTCCCCAATTTCTATGTGACAAGAGAATATATCAGACTTTATTTGTTAGCGTTGCTCAGATAGATCGACAATAAAAAGACCCTTTGCACGATCGTATCCCATTGTTTTAAGACTTTTAGTAATTTTGTAATTTATTATAACTGTAAGCTAAATTTTTAATACTTCAATAAAATTTAAAAGTATAAAAATATAAAGAAAGAAAAAAATATAAGTTTAATATAAAAAAAGGCTAAAATTCTTATTAGAACAGTAAGCTGAATAGTAAGCTGACTTGATTTATTTTTCACCATCAAAAACCTAATGACTCGATTAAATATCTGAATTAGAATGAATTGTGTATGCATTTTACATTAATGTTCTTCTTAGAAATTATACAATTATAATGATATTTTTGTCTAACTTTGTGTCTCAGATTGTACCTTTTCAAAAGTGATATTAATACATTTATATGATCTATAATATGTATAATAATATAATATAAAATTCTAATCATACAAAGTCTCAAATGTTTTGAAAATATCAAGTAATCGTAAGGTAAAATTTTATTTCAGCGATTTATTTTAGCGCTATATATAATTATTTATCTATTTTTTAATTATTGAGAATTTATTAATAAGAAATGACTGTTTACAGAATTACTTAAGACTTGGCTAAATAGTGCAGCAAAAGATACCTGCGAAAAAAATAACCATAAAAACTCGAAAGCGTTGAAATGTAATTACACCCCTTATAAAAAACGTTGAAGTGGTTTTATTATGGACTGCAACGGAGCTGTTATAACATGCCCTCTAAGTCACATATATCTTATTATGTGCAAGTGTGTGACTCTTTTCGATTTCGTATAATATTGTACGTAATAAGTATTTAATTATGATTGTACAATTCGAGATTGGATATGAGTTTACGAGTGCTATTTGAAGTTCTCAAAGCTTTTAGTTTCGTATACTGCAGTTAGTCTTATTACAAATTAAATAAATTAATTTTAAAAGATTTCTGATATTTTCCTTTTTTATATGCTCTATTTTATACGTTTTATATAAAACCTAATAAATATATTCAAGATATACATTTTTCAATTCAATAGTTAATTTCAAAGTGGGGATTTCCTTGTCAACATTTTTACCCTATCCTATATATATGTATATTTCTTGTTTTATTACTTATGATTAGAAAAACTACTAGGACTGCGTGCAAATATGTATACGCGAGAACTTCGCTGTTCTTAGCACTCTGTTTATCTGAAGAGCACTCGAAAACGCATTTTCACAATAATGTTTCTTTGTAGCTCGAATTCTTCAAACAAGCTTCGCCCTAAGCGCCATATACGTGCATAAATACGTATGTCAGCGGATATAGAGTGGTCACTGGTGACCTTAATATCGCCCAGCGACCCAACATCAGCCTAAAAATTGAAGATATTAAAAAAATATTGAACAAAATATTGACTTCCTCTTCTTCAAAATCACCTTCCAAATATATCAATAACTTTAAGTACTTTTAGAATTGGCATATAAAAATAATGTTCTAATTCTAATACAAATATTAATTCGTAAAATAAAATAATATTACTTTGTAAAGTGAAATTTGTGACAATATTCTGAGCATTGCTACTTTCATGACTGGGGGTGTGAAAATGTCAGGGATTCAGCGCTATAGAGCGATGTCTGGCAGAATGTACTGCCAGATGTGTAGGACTTGTTCCCACCTTTAGGTGTAAGCACTGTTTCATCTGTAAATTTCTTTGGTGTGTTACTTAATCTGTTTCTGTATGCGGTGCTGTTCAGATCTCTTCTTTCCTAGTTCTATCATAGCATACTTCATATCATATCATATCATACCATATCATATCATATCATACCATATCATATCATATCATATCATACTTACTCATTTACAAAGACAAAGCTTGTTTTTGTTTATACACGATAACCGAAAAAACTACTGAACCGATTGTTCTGAAATTTGACATATAGATTCTATATTATCTTGGGAAGGACATAGGCTATGTTTTTTATTGAAAATCATTTTACTTTCATGAATAAATTAAGTTAATGGTTTTAACAATCAGTTCCACCAGCGGCCACTAGGTGGCGTCTTGAAGCACGAACATCAACTCAAAGTAGTTCGCTACCAGGCCAGCTCAAACGAATGTTCATATCCAACTTTGGGATTCATACCCTAAAGAAGGTGTGGCGTTAATCGGTATTACCTTTCTTGTTCCTCAGGTTACTCTGAAACTACACTCACACCTTATGGATATCTTTTGATTTTTGTAAATTTTGTTTTCTCTTACATGAGAAAATCTATCTCTCTTACTCTCTTTCTCTCTCTCTCTCTCTCTCTCTCTCTCTCTCTCTCTCTCTCTCTCTCTCTCTCTCTCTCTCTCTCCCTATCTATCTGTCTTCTCTCTCTCCGTCTCTCTTACTTTCTTTCTCCTTCTCTTATAAAATGGTTCTGTATGCCAAATGATACTGAATATAGTTTGTGACGACAAAATAAATTTTTGTTTTTATACATTATAATATTAACTTCAGAATTGTGACAAGAGACTGTTCTTTTTAGTTTGAACAAAAGAAATGATTGCAGATTAGGGTTATTTTACCAACAACCTCGAAACTATATATATATAGATATACGTCACTTGTGCATAAAAAGGAAATATCCATCATCTGCTTAAAAAATATGCTATTCACATACCAACATTTTGCTTGAATTTCAGTTGGGATCTCTACGAAAAAAATACGAAATATGTAATATATATTGTATGTATATTATATTTTACATATTATATATACACATTTTAAATACAGTTTCTACTGAGAAATATTGTATTGGCGTGTACGGGCGGTTCATAACGATATCCCGTTGTCTCAAGACGATTTATATATGCAGTTGTGTCTTTGGATGATAGAATGCGATGTCCAGGTGTCTCTGGTCGATTTCTATGGGGAATCTTGCATTTAGTTGATAGAAAACGAGATCCAGGTACGAGGAAATCAACTTCTATGGGAAGATTCATGTTGGCTTGATAAAATACGATATCTAGATCTTTCCAAACGACTTCAATGAGGAGTATTGTTTTTAGTAGTTCGAAAGTGATGCTAGTTGTCTCGGGACGACTTGTACTGGGACTATCGTGTTTAGTTGGTAGGAAACGATGTTCAGGTATGTCGGTTCAACTTCTACGGGGAGTTTCGTATTCGAATGATAGAATGCGATTTCCAGGTCTTTTGGAACGACTTCTATAGGGAGTGTCATGTATAGTTGATGGGAAGCAATTTCCAGATATGTCATTACAACTTCTATGATGAGATTAGTATTCTATCATTCGAACACGCACACTCCCAATAAGAATCGCCCGGGATAATTAGACATTGTATTCAACCTCCCCAACACAAAACTCTCTATAGCAGTCGTCCTGAGACATTTCCTATAGTCCGAACATGATGCTCTTTGTAAACGTCGTCTCGAGACACTTGCACATCTTTTTCTACCGCTCGAACTTGAATGTACAATTTTTTCTATTGAAGCCGTATTTAATACAGATGCGGCGATAGGTAAATTACGATCAATTATTTATAAAAACATAGATTTTTATATATAGAGTACTTTTTACTTAGATATTATTGAATTATTTATGAAATCATTAAATTATTATCTCGGGCGAAGCCGAGATGGGGGATGCTAGTTTATTAATAAAACTAAACTTAAATAAGATAGTGCTGTCTTTATTTATTGTTATTTTGTTATTATCCTGGGATCAATATATTCTATAGGTTATGGGCCCAGGATACTCTATATTTTAATTGTCTTTTCCTGTTTTGTGTGTGTTAATTTAATTTCGGTGTGTTTGCGGTTATTATACGATGTTCGATCTAAGTGCGATCATGGAGAAATACGAAAATGAACATTAAGCCATTCAATGGTGACAAGTACAATGTTTGGAAGTTTCTTATTTTATCCCTGTTGGGTGAACTGCAAGTGAATAAAGTTGAAAGGACACAAGAAAGCAGAGTTTTTCATTACTAAAAAAATATGCAATTTATGAACAAAGATAAAGGAAATAAGGCAACATCCTAGAGTGCGTTAGCAATGGATAATGCTACGGAAACAACTGTTTTTGTGTTGGCTGGTAATTACAATTTGAGCGAAAAAGAAGGACCGACGATAAGTTTCCTCCTAGACTCTGGCGTTTTTAATCATATTATAAATAGAGACGATTTGTTCGAGAAATTTATTGAACTGCAACCACCACTGAAAATTCCGGCAGCAAAAAAGGAACTTTTTATTATAGCCACTAAAAGAGGGACGATCCAGGTGACGAACAACTTAGGAGCTGCCGGAACTTTGGAGGACATATTGTACCGCCGAGAAATTCCAGATAATTTACTATCAGTGCAAAAAATGCAACAGGCTTGTATGCAAATTATTTTTGATAAAAAAAGAGTTAAAGTACCATCATGACGGGTAAGCAAATTGAAAATTTAACAGCAATAGAATTTAGAATTAGTTTAAGTTGAAATTTACAAGCAAATATTGCTTTAATTAATAATTATGAATTATCGCACAAGAGGTTAGGCCATATAGGTAAAAATACATTTTTAGAATTAAAAGAAAAGAATATGGTTTGTTATATTCACAGAATTAAAAAAATTAATTCTAACGACAGCTTGTGCTTGCTTGCATAAATAGCAAGCAAGCACAAACACCTTTTAAAAAGAAAAAAAGATAAAGATCATATAAAAAGACTCTTATTTATTGTGCACACCGATCTTTGCGGTCCGATTATCCCTTCGACAATAGATAATAAAAATTATTTCGTGTTGTTTATTGATGAATGTACGCACTATTGCGCGACTTATTTAATAATTTATAAATCCAATGTATTCGCAACGTTCAAAGATTATGTTTATAAAAGCGAGGCCCTGTTCAATTAAAAAATTGTTCATTTATATAGTGATAATGGACGGGAATATTTACTTAAAGAAATAAAAGAATTTTGTATTGAAAGGGGTATTACACTTCATTTAACTGTTTCTCGAACTTCACAATGAAACGGTTTAGTTGAACGCATGGTAAGAACTGTAACGGAAAAAGCGCATGCGATGATAAACGATGCTAGTTTAAATAAAGTTCTTTCGGGAGAAGCAGTTCTAACTGCTACCTATTTGATAAATAGATCATCGACTAGAGCCTTAACAGAAAAGAAGACGTCGTATGAACTGTAGCACGGTAAGAAACCAAATTTGAAATTTTTAAAAATATTTAGTTCCACAGTTTATATCCATAACAAAATTAAAAGGACTAAGTTCGATGAAAAATCGTGGAAAGGGATTATGGTAGGATATGAACCAAATGGTTATGAAGTTTTCGATGTAGAAAAAGAGAAATTCGTACTAGCTAGGGATGCTATTTTTGATATGCAAAATTATCGAAAATCAAGACATTTATTAAAAATTGAAAATGAGAGAGATCAAACTGGAATTTCTGACGGAACTTCAAATGCAGTCGAAAAGTTTTACGAAGATAAAGTTTCGAAAAGGCTAAATTGAGATCAATTAGCCATGATAAGGCTGAAGTCAGTTGTGATATAACTGACAATGAATTAAAATCTGATAATCAAAAATCAAATAAACCGAATGAATCAGTGGTGAACTTAAAAAGTCAAGAGAATGAAAAATCTATAGAAGAAACATATAGAAAAAATTGAATTTTTAACCGAAAAAAATGTACAAGACGAGCGTTTCAAGCCACAAAGGTCCGAAAGGTTTAAAAACAAATCAAAACTCTCTTATAATGAAGTTTACGACGACCATATTTTTTATTCACAAGCAATATTTAAAATACCAAGTTCATATAATGAAATAAAAAATAAAAATGATAAAGCAAAGTGGCAGCAAGCCATTCATGATATAAATTCATTAGTAGAAAATAATACATGGACATTAGTTGAGAAACCGTTGAATAAGAATATCCTTGATTGTAAATGGATATTTAATATTAATAACGATAAATTTGGAAACTCACTGAGATATAAAGTTTGACCAGTTGCTCGCGGATTTAGTCAAAAATACTCGATATATTATGACGAAACTTTTGCACTGGTTGCTCGAATTTCAAGTTTTAGATTTATTATAGCTTCTGTAAATCAATATACATTGTTAATACATCATATGGATGTAAATACCGCGTTTCTAAATGGAAATTTAAAGAAAGAGATTTATATGAAAGTTCCTGATGGAGTAAAATGTGATAAAAACCAAGTATGCAGGTTGAATAAAGACAGATGGATTAAAACAAGCAGCAAAGTGCTGGTTTAGAACGTTTGAAAGAGTACTGTTCGACAGTGGTTTTCGAAATTTGTCAGTTGATCATTGTATGTATATAAAAGATAATCAGAGCAAATTAGATAATATATATGTCATTCTATATGTAAATGATATTGTTATTGGAACTGCCAAAATTTAAAAAATGAATGCTTTCAAAAACTATTTAAGTAGGAAGTTTGAAATGATAGATTTAAATGAAATAACGTTTTTTTCTGGGAATTAAAATAGAACAAAATGATAATGAAATTTCTTTACAGCAAAGAGCTTACATAAAGACAGTTTTAGAAAAATTTAATATGTTTGATTGCAATTCAGTTAGTTCGCCTCTGCCAAACAAATTAGATTCAAACACTGAATTCGGACGAGGTATATGATGCTCCTTGTAGAAACGTGATTGGCTGTTTAATCTATATTATGTTATGTACAAGGCCTGATTTGTGTGTAACAATCAATATTCTAAGTAGGTACTCAAACAAAGAAAATAAAGAGTTTTGGCAATGTTTAAGAGAGTTCTACGGTATTTGAAAGGTACATAGATCTAAAGATAGTTTATAAAAGAAATAACTTTAAAACTGTCTTATGCGAATATGTAGATTCAGATTGGGGCGGACAAGAAACTGCTAATAGAAAAAGTACGACAAGCTATTTATTATAAGTTTATTTTTTTATTAAGTTATACGATAATTGTACTATATGTTGGAATTCCAAAAGGCAAGCGTCGGTCGCAGTATCATCTACAGAAGCAGAATACATGGCTCTATTTGAAGCTGTAAAAGAGGTAACATGGCTAAAATCATTCGTTGATAGTCTAAATATTGATAATATAGAGTGAATTATAATATACGAAAATAATACCGGCTGTATAAGTATAGCAAATAATCCTTCCAATCACAAACGGTCAAAACATATAGATATTTTATCATTTTTCGAGAGAGCAGATTAAAAAAGGTCTAATAAAACTTCATTATATTTCAACAGGTAATCAATTGGCAGATCTTCTGACAAAGCCACTACCATCGATTAAATTTGCAGAATTACGAACGGGCTTGGGCATGGAAATGAAGAATTAAATTTATGTATAATTATTTAATATTTAATATAAAATAGATGTGTAGGAAAGCGTACATGTGAAAATATATACCTACATATTTCAAGAAATAATAGAATAATAATAATAGTAGTCAGAATAATAATAATAATAATAATGATAATGAATAGACAATTAAAAGAGTAATTTTTATATATTTTACGTATGTACATAAATGTGTTTCTTTTTGTAAATATATCTTCTGTAGATTGATAAAACATATAAATTAATAAATATTTTTTATTGGTCTTACAGTCCAATCAATTTCAACCAAAAATAAAATAAAATAAAAATAAAAATAAAAATAAAATAAAAATAAAAACTAAAAAATAAAAAATAAAAATAACAATAAAAAATAAAAAATAAGAAATACAAATAATAAATAATAAAAATAAAAAATAAAAATTAAAAATAAAAATTAAATTAAAAATTAAATTAAAATGATAATGACAGTCAGACTGTCCTTGTTTATATTCACCCCCGTAGACTAATCTGAAAATAAAATATTAGCTGAAAAAATTCTTTGTTAGTAAAGTGCAGTCTGACTGTCCCCAACACCCTTACCTAATTGAAGACTTGTCCAACGTTTCGAGCTCGCTACGGCTCCTCATCAGGGACTAATCTAAACCTTATATTCTAATCTATATATACTCATCCCCACCACCAAATTTCGTAAATTAAATATAAATTCCCCCTCTACACAAATTGTCCAAAACCAATCAATTTAATAAGGAATGATAAACACTGTCCAATCTACCAGACTCTAACATTAAATTCACATTATTTCGATTCTTGGAAATGTGAATACTTTCAAGACTCTCCCGTTTATACTTATTATTAATACCATATTCCAAAATATCCACATTCACAAAATCAAAAGAATGTAAAAACTTTAAACAATGCTCTTTTAAACCAGAAGTAATATGTGAGCTACGTAAACTATATTTATGCTCATAAATTCTCTTTTTTAAATATCTACCTGTTTGTCCAATATAGTATTTATCACAATCCATGCAATTAATCTTGTAAACAACTCCTGATTTTAAGCATAAATCATCCTTATCTTTGCAATTATTAAACAATCTACTTAAATTATTGCGATTTTTAAAGAAAATTTGAATGTTATATTTCCGAAAATTTCTTTTTATTCTTTCAGATAATCCTCGAACATATGGTAAGACAATAATTTTGCCTCCGTTAAAATCAATTCCTGCACTATGTCTATTTTCGGTATTATAAATTTCAAACAATCTCTCAGCAATCAATCTATTAATAAATTGAATTGGATAGCCATTATTAATAAAAGTCTCTCTTACTATCTGTAAATTATTTTGTCTAAAATCTTTATGTGACAATTTAATTGCTCTGTCAATGACACCCCTCAATGCCCCAATTTTGTTTCCGAATTGGTGGTGTGAATTAAAATCTAAAAACCTACCTGACCAAGTAGGCTTTCTGTACCAATTAAGTTTTACCTTATTATTACTACATCTAATCACATTAACGTCCAAAAAACTTAACTGACTATTTACTTCAACCTCCCTTGTAAATTTAATTCTGTCATGTACAGAATTGAAAACATCCACCATTTCATCCACAAAAACTTCTGGAACAATTGTAAAGATATCATCAACATATCTCTTAAATATCATTGGTTCAAAAAGCAATTTTGACAAGGCTATACTTTCCAACTTTTCCATAACTAAATTAGCTATAACCGGTGACAAAGGCGACCCCATTGGACATCCGTATTTTTGTTCATAAAATTTATTATCAAATGAAAAAATTGTGTTATTAAAAACCAAATTAATTGCTTTAATAAATTCATTCATTGTCAATTTTGTATGCAAATTAATTTCATTCCACTTTTCCTGTATAATATCATTTAACAACTCTAAAGGTACATTTGTAAACAAAGATACTACATCCAATGAAATCATCTTGTAGTTTTTCGGAATAACAATATCTTTCATTTCATTGTAAAAACACCAACTATCCTTAATGTAAGAACTAGTTCTTCCAACTATCTTAACCAATATATTAGACAAAAATCTAGCAATATTATAAGTTGGGAAACCTATGGAAGATATTATTATTCTAAATGTCAGATTTTCTTTATGAATCTTGGGAAGCCCATAACATTTTGCCACAGTTCCATTTTCACATTTTAAATACTTATATGTAGTATCATTTATATATTCATTTCTTTTCCAATTATTTAATAACTCTTTCAAATTATTTTGTAGCTTAATGATATGTGGATTACCAATATTATTTTTATTTTTATAAAAATTTTAAATAATTTTATTTTTATATTTATTTTTATTTTTATTACCAATTTTTTATTTTTATTTTTATTTTATTTTATTTTTGGTTGAAATTGATTGGACTGTAAGACCAATAAAAAATATTTATTAATTTGTATATGGGCAGTCGACAGAAGTACAATTCAATTGATAAAACATATATATATATATATATATATATATATATATATATATATATGTATGTATGTATGTATGTATGTATGTATGTATATAAAAGTAGGTCAACGGTTTATGTAGGTTTTCTGGATTTTCCTACTTTTTGCAAAAATGTTGAACCGTCTGTAATCTCCCAGAAAGCATAGGAAAGAAGATCGCATCAAGTAACTAATTTATGTCACGGGTGAAAGATAGTGTGTTATTCTATTGTATTATAGAACTGATTGTTAAATTATTTTACGAATTAATTTTTAAGGTGATTTGTTGGAACTTATTAATAATACAAATATTGATTCGTGAAATAAAATATCATTCTGTAAAGTGAAATTTGTGAGATATTCTGAGCATTGCCACCTTCATGACTGGGGGTGTAGAAATGTGGCGGATTCAGCGCTATAGAGCTGTGTCTGGCAGAATGTACTGCCAGATGTGTAGGACTTGTCCGCATGCTTAGGTGTAAGCAGTGTTTCGTCTGTAAATTTCTTTGGTTTGTTAGTCTGTTTGTGTATGCGGTGCTATTCAGATCTCTTCTTTTCTTATGCTATTTATTAATAAAACTAAACTTAAATAAAATAGTGCTGCCTTTATTTATTGTTATTTTGTTATTATCCTGGGATCAATATATTCTATAAATAAAATAAAAATATATATTTAACATTTTAATTTTGAAACTTCTATATCTCTTAAAATCTAGTTGGACTTTCGTACTGAAAAAATTGCGCTTCGCTCAAATTTATTAAACGTCATTATAAATTTATCCTACGCTCCATTCCAAATTTCAAAAAATGTAAAATATAATTTTGTTAACATCAAGACTGTGAGACGCAATATTTCAATAGTTTTTGAGATAGAAACATTTCTAATTTACACTTAATTACTAATATGTTTGGAAGTTGCTGTTTAATACGAATACATATGCTAATATATATATATATATATATATATATATATATATATATATATATATATATATATATATATCAATGAATTCTTATCGTGTCCATATGTGATTTAAGCGTTTTCAAGATAGTTGAGAACATGTTGAAGGTGATTCACGCTCGGGTTGCCCTTCCATATCAAAAATGAATAAAAAAATGTAAAAAATCGGCAATCTAGTTCAATATAAAGAAACTGATAGAAAACGAGTTCCATCACTGACTCGAACAATAGAATATTCACATGGTGCAATGTATGGATCAAGGAGGGGTATATATTAAAGGTAATAATATATAAATATATATGTATATATATATATATATATATATATATATATATATATATATAGTAACCACGCGAATTGACGGTCGCGCAATACGCGCATTTGCAAAACCTCGTATGAACACGCGCGTAAAAGTAGGCCGCCGCGAAAAGCCGCGAGAGTGAGGATCGAACAGCGAGGAGAAAAGAAAAAGCGAAGATAGAGGGAGCAAAGCTCGCTTTTTCCTCTTTCTCGTCAGCCACATCCGCGTGCAGACGCATCCAAGCCAATCCGTACGTCTGCACCCTGTCCAGCTAGCCCCGAACCATGAGTGGCCACCGTCGACCTCGACACCAAGAGCCGAATATCCTGAGACAATGGAGGAAAGAAGATCGTCGTTCAATCACCACGTCCCTTCGGGTACGTCAGTACCAGAGCCTGTCAGCAAGGCAGGCATGCCATTGTCAGCAGCAGTCTTCGTATGAGCGAGGGCGACAAAGAGAGGGAGAGCCAGCAGGAGTCATCGAGTCTTCGCCTTTTTCCTTTTGCTCCTTCTCACATTGTTCGGAATCTTTGACGTTGCAGAAAACCCTCCGAGAGCTAGTACGTAGCGTATGTACAGCTTGTATGAAATAAAGTGTTACCGTTGCTACTGGAAACGTCCTCTACTCATTACCTCATTGCCTCACTACAATTAATATTATCAATTACAAAATTCTTTTAAAAAAATCTTTAAAATTTGAATTTTTCAATAACTACTAATTTTTTTTATTGGAGAAATGGAAAAATTTAATTAAAAAATTTGTCCACTTGAAAACTCCTATTAATAATATGTGTTTTCAAATGTTTCCTTGATTATGGAAGTAAATCCATTGCAAAAGAGGGTGACCTAGCTCTAGAATCCAAATAGTTATATAGAATACGTATATGTGATTAAAAGTAAATGAAAATTTGCAATAGATATGTTCCTAAACCCGGGAACTTCATTGGAATTTCTTCAATATAAGTTACACGAAAGTAATTTCATATACTTAGTAATTAATTTCATTCACTCACAACACTTAAAATGGTAGATAAAAATAAATTGTATTATTAAGTAAACTTCAATATCATTACGGGCTGAAGTATTGAAAGTACGTGTTTTTTTATTTGTTTGTTTTTAAAAATAATCCAAAGAAAATAAAAATATGAGATCCACTTAAAAAAAACTGTTTTTAGACGATTTTCCAACTTTTTGTCTAAATATTTAACTGGAAAATTGAAGCGTTAAATATCAATATAATTTAAATATTGAAACTTTGCTATAGGTGTTTTACATATAATTTTAGAGAAAATTGTTTTATTTATTCATGTTAAAATATGCTTAGGTTTCGAAAATCCGTTATGGAAAGATATTTGGAAAGTTACTTAAAGATCAACTTTAGATTTAAAGCCTTATTATGCTTCTCTGTACAAAAATGAGACTCACCTATCAGATACCTCATCAAATGATTTTTTATTGCTTATATTTCTGATGAAGAACAATATGTCTTTCTAATTTTCAGTTGGATCATGGGTATAATAATAAATATCCTTTTTTAAACTCAGTACGAAAACCAGAAATTTGTAAAGTTCCGTGAATCGTAATTGATAACACCGAGATAAAGGAAATCTCGATGATTGTAATTTCCCGTGCTATTACTATTGAGAAAACTAACATTCTTATTGCTGACCTGCCGATTACATCAACAAACCACAAGCTGGATAAAAGTCCATCAAAATATTAATTTAGCTTGCGCTTTCCGAATATCAAAATCATACCGGAGCGTCGTTTCCCTCAGACTGATCTTGTATCGCTTTTTCCAGATTACTCAGGCCGTAGAAACTCGCCTCCTGGCGTAATCGCTCGCGCTCTCGAAAGCCCTCGGGCAGCACGAGAGCTTGGTTGCGCAGAAAGTCGAGTACATAACGAAATAATACGCCATCCCGGTCAAGGAAATATTTGCCCTTGGCGTCCTTCTCGAGGCTGAGCCTGTCGCGGAATATAGCCGCGAGGTGGGAGTCTTCCTCGCATGTCAACGTGCTCAATGCTGTCGTGTAAAAGACCCCTCCAACATTCAGCTCGACGATGCTTCCCTCTTGGTCCGGCATGGCGATGATTTATGATGGATATAGCCAACGACTCGAATATCGTCCTATCTTCTTCTTTTTCTCTGCCACGAAACTGCAACGAAAAAAGAAATGTGTTGCAGTCAATTTTTGTCAATATTATGTACAAGTAAAGGAATGGCCAACAATTTCTATCTGAACATCTATTTATCGAAAAACCTATAATAAATACTGTATAATAAATACATGCATTAATTTTTTTACATCTTTAGCTTGAAAAACTTAAGAAACTATATATTTATGGTGCCATAAGAATAACTGTACGGTTTTGTATCAGAGTTTGGAAAATCTTTTGATAAATATCATAGGATTAAGATTAAAAATAACCTAGAGACATACGATGGCTTCATGGAGGACTGGACGTGATAATAGAACGATCACGTTCCACCTTAATGGAGCAAACACACCTGCAAGTGCAGGTGCTGCAAATCAAGGACAAAAGCTAAAGCGATACTCCACACAGAAAGTGAACTGGGATACATTCTGCACTGTACTCGTAGATGAATGGGACCAGATCCATAAAGACATGCCCGGCTTCAAAGTGAAAACTATTGAAAGAGTTCGCTCATTGGCAGGCACTTTGAGGAAAGCATGCAATACTGCCATATCGAGGAGTAGGGTAGCTGCTAGGAGGGTTTCCTAGTGGAACCCTGAGCTAGATAGGATGAAAAAGACTACAAATCGAGCCCGTGGAGTATTCCAGAAAGAGCGTGCTCCCGTCAGACGGGAGCATCTCAAGAAAGAATACAAAGTGGCCAGAAAGGAGTATGTCCGTAGTCTCAGGCCTACTAAAGAGACTAAATGGCAAGACTTTGTCACAGTTAAGGGTAATCAGAATCCTTGGGACATGGCTTACCAACTACAAGCAGGTAAGCTGTCCATAAAGGAAGTTTGCAACGTCCGTCTGGATGATAGCACCTACTCGAAGGACTGGGTGAGCACTGCTACGGCAGTACTAAACACCTTGTTCACTCCAGACAATATACATGATGAAGCGCAAGAGCAGAATGTTTTGAGGTACTTGACCAACACCCTCGCGCCCGGAGGGGCAGAGGGTGAATTTAATCTCGCTGAGCTGGATCAGGTTTTGGCCAAGATGAAGCTGGGTAATGCCCCTGGACCATACAGCTTCGACTTGGTCATCATTCGAACAGCACTGCCAACCAATATTTACGACTCGTGCTTGAGGTTTTTGGTCTTCCCCAATGAGTGGAAGGTCGGCCAAGTCGTCACAATCCGAAAGGGCGAAGACAAAGTACCTGAGGACCCTGCGTCTTACAGGCCCATTTGCCTACTGTCAATACTGGGCAAAGCCCTTGAAGCTCTGATACTGAACAAATTAAACAGGATCATAGACACAAGGTTACCTCTAAGACAGTACGACTTTAGAAGAGGGTGATCCACAGAGGACGCCATAGTTCAGTTGTGTAGGTCTGTGAGTGAATTGAGTAGAAAATATGTTGTAGCAATTTTCTTGGACATTAAGGGCACCTTTGACAATGTCTGCTGGTCCGCTGTACTAACAGCATTGAAAAGCAAAGGATGCCCCAAGGTTCTTTATAAACTATCAGGTATGTGAATAAATCTTTCCCGTTTTTTTTCAAATTTTGAGCCTTTATTGTGAAAAAATGGTTACAAATGAATTATTGAAAGTATTGGCCATCGCTAGCTACAACTTTTTCCCATCTTTCTGGCAACATACGAATCCCGTTGCGAAAAAATTCGACCGGTTTGGCCTCTATCCAGTCATCCATCCATTTTTTGGCTTCCTCGTAGGAATGGAAGTGCTGGTCAGCCAGGCCATGCGTCATCGATCTGAAGATATGGTAATCAGACGGAGCAACGTCTGGACTATACGGCGGGTGGGGTAGGACTTCCCATTTGAGCGTTTCTAAGTATGTTTTCATCGGCGGTGCAACATGTGGGCGAGCATTGTCATGTTGCAAAATAACTTTGTCGTGCCTGTCGGAGTATTGTGGCCGTTTTTCTCGCAGTGCGCGGCTCAAACGCATCAATTGTCGTCGATAGACCTCGTCTGTGATCCTTTAATTCGGTTTCAGAAGCTCATAGTAAACCACACCTAGCTGGTCCCACCATATACAGAGAATGAGCTTGGCGCCATGAATACTTGGCTTGGCCGTCGATGATGATGCATGGCCGGGTAGTCCCCATGATTTTCTTCGCTTCGGATTATCGTAACGTATCCACTTTTCATCGCCAGTCACGATACGATGCAGAAAACCCTTTCTTTTATGTCGCTGAAGCAGCTGTTCGCAAGTGAAAAAACGCCGTTCGACGTCTCTCAGCTTCAGTTCGTACGGCACCCAATTTCCTTGCTTTTGGATCATTCCCATGGCTTTCAAACGCTTGGAAATGGTTGTTCGGTCAACTCCCAATGCTTCAGCAAGTTCTTCTTGCGTTTGACAAGAATCTTCATCAAGCAAAGTCGCCAATTATCGATCTTCAAAGATTTGCGGCCGCCCGGAACGCTCCTTGTCTTCCACGTCGAAATCACCGCTTTTGAAGCGTCGAAAGCATCCGCGAACACTTGAATCATCGACACAACCTTCTCCATAAGCCTCCTGAAGCAATCGATGCGTCTCGGCAGCAGATTTCTTCAAATTGAACCAATAAAGTGAAACTTCCCGCAAATGACGTCGACTCGGCTCAAATTTCGACATTTGCACGATATCAAAAATTTATGATGCGAAAAAATTTTAACTAATGTGTTAGTATGGAATTGTTGATATATGAATAAGCTTTGATTATGACATATGTAACCATTGAATACTCGCACAGTATTGGTGGCGCCATCTCTTACAAAAAACGGGAAAGACTTATTCACACTCCTAATAATAAGAGATTACCTGAAGAACTGTCGAGTCCTCATAGGAGATGGCTTTGTGGAAGTACAACTTGGGATCAGTAAGGGATTCAGTACTGAAGGTTCAGTATTCAGGTATCCGTACTGGGCCCAACTCTGTGGAACATTGTCCTTGATCCTCTTCTTTGGCAGCTCTAAATAATAGGATGTGAAATCATTGCCTATGCTGATGACATCGCGCTGTTAGTCGAGGGAGACTCGCGTAGAGAGATCGAAAGGATAGGCCAAAGTTATATTGAAGAAGTGGAATCCTGGTGTCACGTAAATAAAATGAGACTGACCTCTTATAAATGTGGAATATTGATCTTCAGAGGCCATCTTCACCTGTAAATCCCCCCTCTGAATAAGTTCGAGATTTCGAGGATGAAGAGATTAGAAAGCGTACGACACTTTGGAATCCACTCCGGCGAACATCTTAAAATCGGCTGCCATTTGAAAGCGTTACAATCCAAATGTGTGGATTTATTTAACAGGATTGAATGCCTGGCAAGATCGGAATAGAGCCTTAAATTTAAGGCACTTAGTACTATCTATACCGGACTATTCACACCTATCGCTGTCTATGCAGCGGCAGGTTGGCACCATTTGATTTGTGTTGAACAGCAAGACAGGTTGGTAAGTACTCAAAGGCATGCGCTTATTAGAGTCACTGGTGCATACAGAACCACCTCGACAGACGCCCTAGCAGTGATAGCGGGAAAACTACCCATCGTGCTAGAATACAGGCGTAGAGCGGAACTGTACGCAAACCGTCAAAATGCAGCGTTACTAGAGGACCAATAATAAAGTGCAATCTAACTGTCCCCACCACCTTTACTCAATTGAAGATTGACTGAGGTTGTCCAACATTTCGAGCTCGCTACGGCTCCTTATTAGAGACTATACTAAACCTTATATTAATAATCGTCTAAACCAAAATTAATATGTGAACGAAGTAAACTATATTTATATTCATAAATTCTTTTTTTTAAATATATACTTGTTTGTCCAATGCAGCATTCATTACAATCCATAGAATTAATTTTGTAAACAACTCCAGATTTTAAACATAGATCATCCTTATCCTTGCAATTATTAAATAACTTACTTAAATTATTACTATTTTTAAACAAAATTTAAATGTTATGTTTCCGAAAATTTAATTAAAATTTGGACAGTCAGATTGCACGAAAATAGACATAATGTAAGAGTTTATGTTAATAAGGACAAAATTATTGTTTTACCATATGTTAGAGGATTGTCGGAAAGGATTTTAAAGAACTTTTCAGAAATATAACATTCAAATTTTGTTACTTAGTTCACATATTAATTTTGGGTTAAAAGAACATTGTTTGAAGTTTTTACATTCTTTTGATTTTGTGAATGTGGATATTTTGGAACACAGCATTAGTAATAAATACCAAAGGGAGAGTCTTGAAAATATTCACATTTCAAGGAATCGAAATAATATGAATTTCATGTTAGAGTCAAGTAAATTAGATAACATTTATCATTCTTTATTAAATTGATTGGTTTTGAACTTTTAGCACCTAAAGCGTTTCAAGATGTCGTACAGTGGCTCCCGAGGTATGCTGTGTAGTATACGATGCGAATCTTCATTACTCTGCTCCGCCCGCCAAGCCACAAATTTTTTGACAGAGTATGAGAGAATCCATCTTAATCCCGTTCCCTGCGCGATGAATCGCGAAAATTGAAAGCGTCAAGTCTAGGTCCGAGCAAACGGCTGTACATCTGACATCTAAAATCACGTCTACGGTGTCAGGTATTTAGAAGTGAAGGTCGGCTAACGCTAAATTCATGAAATGAACAATATCAATATGCATTCAATTTCGAGCGGGAAGCTGATAAGTGAGGCGTGGAAATATAAGAGCTTCGACATTAATATTAAATTCATTATCAATGAGGGATTCTAAACGGAAACTAATTTTGGCGCGTGCTGATCCAACGGCGTGGCCCCCCACCACCTTTAGCGGTATTTTCTCGCACTGTTTCAGGAGGCCGAGAAGCTGCACGGTCGTCTATATCACGAAGAATCCCTCAAATCCTTGATCCCACAACGCTCGTATACGAGTCTTGGTTTCTTGAGAGCCTAATATCCTACCTTGTATCGTAGCGAAGATTTTATGTTGATCCAAATAGTTATAATAAGTACGCAGATGACAAACATCGGCACGATGAACATAAGGCATCTTTGCTATAAATTCCAGGCACTTTCATATATCATACTGTCTGGAGCAGAGAAAACATTTGGCGGTGTTGATTTTATACGATTGCCGTGTTCCAGCGTAAATTATTCTAGTTCTCCATAAGATGATTTATTATTTAGTTTATAGGTCTGTTTAAACTGTTTATTGTCCGCTTTATGTTCGATCCCATAATTGATCATACTGAATGTGAATGCGCGTTTATCTAGAAAAGCTGACAATTCAGCAAACGTTGGAAAACAAGATGTGATAAGAAGTACGCAAAATCAATAGTTAGATCTATGCTCGAAGATCTATCTTTAATGCTTAGCTCAGATTCCCACAATTTTCGCGATTCTGTATCAAGCCGCAACCTAATAATGTGCATGAACCGGATGTCCCAATGCTGGACGGGCATCTTTAAATTCGTTAGAACTCGAACTATATGCTGACACTCGTCAAAAAAGTCCTGATTTCAATTGCCGATTCCATTTTCTAGTATGTCATGCCCAATAATGCATTTATATGGTTAGCTACCGTTCTATGCGAATTGACCAAATCCTTAACTAAATCTGCTGCGGGGTCCGTGAGGCAGGATTTTAAATAAAATAATTTTGTAGAATCGTCGATGTGCAATACATTATGAATGAGCGATGTAAATAGATCTGCGCAGCTCTCCCAATCTTCGTATGTACCCAAAAATATCGGCAGATATAATTTTGGAAGTTTAGTCGAGCGCGAAGTCAAATTGTGTACCTCCTTATTCGAAATATGCGAAGGATTTTCTTTGTCTATTCAGCGAATATAGTTATAGAATTATCCAACATATCGTTGCATGCGGTCTGCCGATTAGAAAATTCATTGTCTGTTACATAACTATCGTTTTGAGCTTCATTCACAGCGATAATCTGCACATGACACTGTCGCACTTCCGACCATATTCTTCGCATTGTTTCAATTCGTCCTGCAATAATACTAATATTTAGCGGATCATCTGATTTTTTTATTTATTCGCGTGTTTATCCGTTTAATTTTGGCTAGGCGAGCAGTTTGCATACCTATTAACTTCATCGACGCAGCTGGCCACATTTTTAAGTATTATTATAGAGCAAAGTAATAGTAATTTAAAAAATGCACAATAAATTTAATATAAAAATAATTAATAAGAAGTTAAGTGATACACGAATAAATATAAAGCTACACGGTTGTACAAAAACACACAAATCTAAACAAGCGATACAAACACCTCTACAAATTAGTTAGATACAAACTAGTTAGATACAAACACCTTTAGTTAGTTAGAGTATAAGTACAAATTAGTTAGATACAAACACCTCTACAAAACTTAATATTATAATCATTATTTCGTTGTCATGCAAGAAAATGACCTTGCGCTTATTGCTCGCGATTGTTGTCCTATGTTCGATCAATTTCTGTTGCAAATCATTCAATTGGCATTTGTAAACGTCGACAATAGCGGTTTCATTTAGTTTTAGCAGCTCATAGTACAGCACACGCTGTCGGTCTCACCAAATGCATAGCAATGCCTTATTACTGTTGATGTTCCGTTTTGGTGTCGATATGGACGGTTGGCCTGGGTCCACTCATGACTTTTTGCATTTAGGATTGCCAGAGTAGATCCACTTATCATCGCCAGTCACAATACGCCATAGAAAACTCTTTTTTTTCCTAGCAAGCAAAGACAGTGCTATGTTGTATCGACCCATACTGGCACGTTCGGTCAAATCGTATGGCATCCATTTTCCATCTTTATGAGTCTTTCTCATCGCACGTAAACGTTGCTAACTGCTCTGTCATTGACTCCTAACTTATTAGCGAGTTCATTCTGTGTTTGAGCTAAGTTTTTGTCCAATAATGCTTGCAATTCAGTATTTTCAAACTTTTTCGATTGTCCAAAACGTTCATTATTTCCATTTACATCAGTATTTCCACTTCTATACCGCCGAAATCCCACTCCAGATATTGTAAGCGATGGAACTTGTTCGCTGCAACATTCTTGAAGCAATCGATAAGTTTCTGCTACACTTTTTTTCAAATCAAAATAGTTCAAAAAGACATGTCGAAAAATCGATTTATCACGATTCATTTTTCACGGATCAAGAAATTATAATGTTAGTTTTTAATTACTAGATCCGACACATCTGACTTTTCGTGCTATGTATATGGTCATCTAAATATGAAGGTCGGAAACTAATTTCGCCTCCTAATATAAGTACTATTTATCTAAACTCCAACATACTTTCTCACGCGAAGCATAAAAAAATGTATCGTGAATTATATCAAATAATGAGAATAGTAAATATAATTATATTTATAATAATAATAATAATAATAATAATAATATTCATCTGGAGGCTGGAGTTCATCTACCACACGCGTCCTCAGGATTGCTGATAGGGGAACGACCGCTCACGGTTAGTCATGAAATAAGCACTCCTGAGAGTGACGAATAAATGATCGTGGACAAGAACTTCATGACGTTACCCTTACGGTTCGTACTCCGCTACACTTCGTGCGGAGGGGAGGGCAGCTAAGTCCACCAGAATGTAGGAGGACTTGAGTAATTGGGAGTTTCAGGACTACGAACTGTCATCTCCAACAAGTGATCATCCTGACCATCACAAATATAAAACATTTAACACAAATGCATTTAATTAAAATGAAAAGTAATAATAAGAAAATAGCGGACTCTTGATTGCCGCCTACAACCGACTGAGTAGAGCGAATAGAGCTTTCCAGCTTTCCCAGCACGCCAATAAGAAACTTGGCTTATGTGCCAGAATCTATGACACGTAGCAATGGAAATCATATCATATCATATCATATCATATCATATCATCGTACAAATTTATAAAGACAAAGCGTATTTTTGTTTGTACACGATAACCGAAAAAATTACTGAACCGATTGTTCTGAAATTTGACATATAGATTCTATATTATCTTGGCAAGGACAAAGGCTATGTTTTTTATTGAAAGTCATTTAACTTTCATCAATAAATTAAGTTAATGGTTTTAACAATCAGTTTCATCAGCGGCCACTAGGTGGCGTCTCAACTCAAAGTAGTCCGCTTAAACTATTAATACCAGGTCAGCTCAAACGAACGTTCATATCCAACTTTGGGATTCGTACCCTAAAGAAGGTGTCACGTGAGTCGGTATTATCTTTTTTGTTCTTCAGGTTAATCTGACACTACTCTCACACCTTATGGATATCTTGATTTTTGTAAATTTTATTTTCTCTTACGTGGGAAAATCTGCGTCTCTCTCTCTCTCTCTCTCTCTCTCTCTCTCTCTCCGTCTTTCGCTCTCAAAATTGTTCTGTATGCCAAATCATACTGAATATAGTTTGTGACGACAAATAGTATTTTTATTTTTATACACTATATTAACTTCAGAATTGTGACAAGAGAATTATTTTTTAGTTTGAACAAAAGAAATGATTGCAGAATAGGGATCTTTTACCAGCAACCTCGAAACTATATATATATATATATATATATATATATATATATATATATATATATATCGTCACTTGTGCATAAAAAGGAAATATCTATCATCTGCTTAAAACATATGCCATTCACATACCAAAATTTTGCTTGAATTTCAGTTGGGATCACTACGAAAATATACGAAATATGTACTATATATTGTATGTATATTATATTTTACATATTATATATACACATTTTAAATACAGTTTCTACTGAGAATTCTACTGAGAGAGTTTCTAAAGCTCGCGAGCTTCAGTTTGGAATGCAAACACAACTTATAAAATTATTCACAATGCATACAGTAAAATTTCTATGATGTAGTTCGTACCGTAAACGTTCCGTAAGCGTAGCGCAAAACCTAATATAAGCGGCACGCTCATATCGAACTCTACTTAAAGAAAGACGAAAATAAACTGAGGTGCGTTTCATGCAAATGCCTCGAAAAATCCTCAAATTCGTGCAGGGAGTTAAAAGACGCGCAAAAAATACTGATGAATCTTTTCCCGACGATGGAAACGTATTCCCCCGCGTTTCGTCCCCAGAAATGTATAAAATCCATGATAAAAATATTATTTTTTTTACGAGGATAGAATATGTCTTAGAGCCACTTCTATAGGGAGTTTGGTGTTTGGATTATAGAACACCAAACTCTCCGTAAAATTCATCGTGACCTACCTGGACATCGTATTCTACCGTTTGAATACATATATATATATATATATATATATATATATATATATATATATAAAATATATATACGAGGTTAGACAATTAAGTAATGCGACTGATTTTATTTTTCGGCCTGTGGTAACATTGCGAACCTATAACTCCGCCACCAGATACGAAAATGGAACAGAAAAATTTAGAGTAACGGTGCGCGATAAAATCTGGTGTGTAACTCGGCGAAACCGCTATAGAAACTTATGAAAAAGTGATTAAAGCGTATAGTAGTAATCCCCTGCATCATAGTCAGGTGATTCGGTGGCATGCCGATTTTAAAAAAATGACGTGGAGCGGAAGACCAACTCAAGTGCGAAGCGTCAATGCTCCCTATCCCACAATCGCCCTATTCACCGAACATGTCACCTTGTGACTTTTTCCTATTTTCCCATTTGAAAAAATTCGTGAAAGGTCCAGATTTCATTAAAATATACTCTACATCCAAAAATTCAACTTTCGGACGCCTCATGACTATCAATTTACGACACCCATGAATTTTAAATGCATAGCACCATAATGGGAAAAATCGCATTTTCCAGTCACAGTACTTCTAAACGACACTACTCGAAAAATTTAAAAATCTAACGAGCGTATTTCCAATTAGTTGAATTTGCCCATGTAAAACGATCTTCTTCATTTTCTATTTTATTAAACTTCTAAACATAATATCTATTCATCGATATAATATAAATTTTTAAATTCTACTATTTGGGATTATAATATATGCGAAATAGCACAAGCTTACTTTTACAATGTTCACATTATGTTTCTTTTTAAAACTATTGAATATAAAATAAAATGTAGTCGTATAAATGTAAATTCTTAAATGTACGTATAATTTGTAATTTAATTTCTAATTTAATTTGTAATTCCACTTCTGAATACAAAATTAAACTATTTCTAAAGATAAAATATACGCATGAATGCCCTTATTTTTACTTTTTTATTATTTTTATTATTTTTTAACACATTAACGACTATAATTATTTCTATCTACAACACCTATAAAAAGTGACAAAAATGTCTTTATAAATTAAAGAATATATGGTATATACGTGCTCTTAAATTTCATGAGAGAGGCAGAAGAAAACTTTGTTTTCTTTGAATTACAGCGTCCATGGAATTAAAAATGTTTCACAAAAATTATATATTCTATATATTAAGATTTGAAAAAATTAAAAATATTACTAATAAAAAATGAATAACTAATGTTGTCATTGTTGATTTTTAATACATTGTGGAATTTTATGGAACTTCAAATGTACGAAGAAGCCTATTATGTTTTATCGGCTTTTTCAGTATCACCAGGATCGTAGTAGCTGGCTTATACATAAAACTATTAATGTATATAAAAATATTAAATATATAAATTATAAATGGCACATACAAAATTTTTATTCTATAATATTTGCGCATAGCAAGTAGTGCAGGAACTAGTCGCTAGTAATCCTTTTGTCAGAAAAAATTTATGTAAATATATATATTTGAATGTAGAAGGTGGGCAAGCTGTGTGTATACATATATATATATATATATATATATATATATATATATATATTAGGTTGTCAAATATCTGCCTTCCGCTTTTTTGCTCTTCATTCAATGCTTTATAAACTGTGTTACAGTGGTCGGATTTACTTCAAATATGCACCGTTTTGTTCGATAATCTGTTTCCATCTAGACGGCAACTTCATAATACCCCTCTCGTAGAAACCCCTCTCTTTATTTGCGAAGAATTCGGACAGCCACTTTTCACAAGCCTTGTTTACACCACCAAGGGCGTTCGACATGGAGAGGAGCAGGTGGTAGTCTGTGCAGGCGCTGTATCCGAACTATATGGCGGATGCGATAAAACCTCTCATCCGAACTCCCGTAGCTTCTGACGAGTCATCAACGAAGTGTGTGGTCTGGCGTTGTCCTGGTGGAACACTACACCCTTCCTGCTGGCCAATTGTGGACGCTTCTGGTCGATAGCCTACTTCAACCAGTCCAGTTGTTCACCGTAGATGGTAGAATTAAGCGTCTGACCATATGAGAGTAGCTCATAGTGGATGATTCCCCTCCAATCCCACCAAACATACAGCAAAACCTTCCTAGCCATCAATCCCGGCTTGGCCACTGTTTGGGACGGTGCACTGGCCTTGGACCATGACCGTTTTCGCTTGGTATTGTCGTATATGATCCATTTTTCGTCGCCAGCCCCCATCCTCTTCAAAAATGTGTCGAGTTCATTCCGTTTCAGCAGCATATCGCAGGCGCTGATTTGGTCCAGAAGTTTTTTTTGCCTCAAATTATACGGCACCCAAACATCAAGATTTTTTGTATCCAGCTTTCTGCAGATGGTTTAAAATGATTTGGTGACTAACTCTCATCTTCTGGGCGATGTCACAAGATGCCACATGCCAGTCTAACTCGATAAATTCCATGATTTGATCGGTATTCGTCGTCACAGGTCTTCCGCCGACTGGCTTATCCATGGTGTCGTTTTCACCGGCTCTGAATCATCGAAACCATTCTTCTGCAATTCGAAGTGATAGCGTAACCTCCCTTGTAAATGGTGGATGTTTTTAATTCTGTACATGACAGAATGAAATTTACAAGGGAGGTTGAGGTTAATAATCAGTTGAGTTTTCTGGACATTAATGTCATTAGATGTAGTAATAATAAGGTGAAACTTAATTGGTGCAGAAAGCCTACTTGGTCAGGTAGGTTTTTAGATTTTAATTCACACTCCCAATTCAGAAACAAAATTGGAGCGTTAAAAGGTGTCATTTACAGAGCAATAAAATTATCACATAAAGATTTTAGACAAAATAATTTACAGATACTAAGAGAAACTTTCATTAATAATGGTTATCCAATTCAATTTACTAATAGATTAATTGCTGAGAGATTGTTTGACATTTATAATACCGAAAATAGACATTACGCACGAGCTGATGTTAACAGAGGCAAAATTATTGTCTTACCATATGTTAGAGGATTATCTGAAAGAATTAAAAGAAATTTTCAGAAATATAACATTCAAATTTTCTTTAAAAATAGCAATAATTTGAGTAGGATGTTTAATAAATGTAATGATAAGGATGATTTATGTTTAAAATCAGGAATTGTTTACAGAATTAATTGTATGGATTGTAATAAATACTGTATTGGACAAACAGGTAGATATTTAAAAAAGAGAATTTATGAACATAAATATAGTTTGCTTAGCTCACATATTACTTCCGATTTAAAGGAGCATTGTTTAAAGTTTTTACATTCTTTGATTTTGTAAATGTGGATATTTTGGAACATGGTATTAATAATAAGTATAAAAAGGAGAGTCTTGAAAGTATTCACATTTCCAGGAATCGAAATAATGTGAATTTAATGTTAGAGTCTGGTAAATTGAACAGTGTTTATCATTCCTTATTAAAACGATTGGTTTTGAACAATTTGTGTAAAGGGGGAATTTAGATTTAATTTACTAAATTTGGTGGTGGGGACGTGGTATATATAGATTAGAATATAAGGTTTAGTTTAGTCGCTGATGAGGAGCCGTAGCGAGCTCGAAACGTTGGACTACGTCTTCAATTAGGTAAGAGCATTGGGAACAGTCAGACTGCACTTTACTAACAAAAAATTTTTTCAGCTAACATTTTATTTTCAGGTTAGTCTACGGGAGTGACTGTAAACAAGGACAGTCTGACTGTAATTATAATTTTTAATTTAATTTTAATTTTTATTTTTATTATTTTTGTGTATTGATGTATTAATGTTAATGTAGATATGTATTGATATTGTTGCGTATTGTTTTTGATTGATTTGGTTGGACTGTAAGACCAATGAAAAAATATTTATTAATCAATATATAAAACTTATTTTCCATGCAATTTTCTCTATAAGAATAAAATAAAACCGAGTACAAAAAGATCGATTAAAAAAAAATTGCAGAAAAAGAATTGGTCAAAAAAATTTGTGAAATAAACAAAAATTTGACAAAAGTCAAACCAGTTTAAAAAACATAAGACAAAATCCAGAAAAAATTAGTTAAAATAAGTTGAAATAAAATTAGTTCAAAAAAAGGTAAAAAAGAAAAGTACGAAATATCGATTGACTATTACTGTGGCGCTAAAAGGGGGAAATTATTTTTCGAGAAATAATATACCATTGATATTATCACTTCGTACGATATCTGATTATGTACACCCATTATTATTATGTTGGAATTCAATTTTAGTTGTATTTCTAGTACATCATAATCAATTTTAAACTATAGTATAACCAATTTAGCTTTTTGTAAGTTTGTTAATAGATTACAATCAAAAGGTAGAGATGTTCAAAAAAAAGAGTAAATTGAAAAGAAAGAAAGAGAGAGAGAGAGAGAGAGAGAGCATACGAAAGCTAATAAGATAAAAAAATTATGAAGATGGAAGAGGAAATCAGGAGATGACATTAAATTAGTCTTTCATTTAATTTAATTTTTCTTATGTCTTATTAAAAACCTAATGGGTTATTTAAAAAAATTAAGAAACGTGTCCGATACAGATTATTCGTAAACTATATACATTCATAACTGAAAATCAATAAATGCTATCAGAATAGACTGAAATTTTAATATTATTAACACCCTATCTTGTGATTTATATTCAGGTTTTTTGGATCTAATAGTTCATTTGTGATTTGAATTTATAATTATTATTATACTATCCATACGTCACAAAATTTAACGGTAATAAAACACGTAAAGTGATAAAATATTATATACACTTAAGTATGGTTTATATTATACATACTAATTATTCATTTACTGAAATCAAGACGATCATGATTGTCAGCGAAGAAGAGGTCGTTAAAAGTTAAATTCAAAGTGTGATTGTTGTATTTGTAGTCAATGTTTCAATCTACAATAATTATTCTTTTTTTTCGGTTGTTTGTGTGCTGTTTTATTAATGATAAATTTAAATAAAGTATTAAAATTTTATGATACTTGAATAATTGGTAACGATTTTTAAAAGATTATACCTCTTTGAAACTAAGATATTTTTTTACCGTTGTCAATCAGCGACGGAGGTCTACGATGTGTTTGTAAACAAAGCACATGTAAATTATTACAGCGGTGCTTGTCTCAATCAATCAAGATATTTCTTATTACTACAAGTATGAAACAATTTTGAAAAACAGAATTGATTACATATGTATACGTTAATGTAAAACCTAATTCGTATATTATTGACATTAATTATAAAATGCACAATATGCCGTTACGGAGATCTGTATTCTACGCGTGTATATGTGTGTGTGTGTGTGTGTGTGTGTGTGTGTGTGTGTGTGTGTGTGTGTGTGTCTGTGTGTGTGTGTGTGTGTGTGTACATAAAAGAAATTTTGCGTGCTCGAACTCTCTTCCTTCTCAACGTGTTAAGACGAGAGGGGGTACGATAAAGCACTCTGCCAAATCGATATCATTTCCTCAACATGCCCGCGATATTCACGGGCATTAGAGATGCGCGGTTACCGCGCGAGAGCGCTCTTACCGCGATTCTATTTTAATCAACAAGTCACATCTTCATCCCTAGCACCATTGATGGCTCACCTGTGTCTCGGTGACTCCTCTGCCCTCTGAGTCCAGGGCTCCTCCTTGCGCTGGAAGATCAATCTACGTACGTACTAGCTGTTCCTTATGATGATTCTGTTTCAACCACTACTTCTGCTGCTGCCACGGATGGACGCTTACGCTCGCGGTGAAGGGGAGGACGCATCCGAGGGACCGGAAGCAACTGTACCTGCACGCCCGTGCTCTTTTATTTGAGGGCAGAGGGTAGCAGAGTTGGGCACTGAAAAGGGTGGTTGTCGCTGTGGCACTGATGAGCGAAGGGAGCCAGTGGGCGACTCGATTACGCGCGGGTTCGAGAAGTGCTGAGAATGCGCAAGCGCGGACACCGGGAGGGCAAGAGCAAGAAAGAAATACGTCCACTCTCCACCTGGCTCTTGTTCGCCGAAAACGCGCCTGTGCACATTGGAATTGGTTATTCAAACTGGAATTTGTATGTTTCACAATCTGCTATGTTTTGACGAGCATTTTTCTTCTTCCCCTACTCTGTAAAGATGGAAATTAAATTAACTGCAGAAACTGCTATGGAATTTCGCCATCATCTGATATTCTACAATAACTTTCACTTATGGTATCCTATTGATATTTAAAAGTGAGTTTGCTGATATGAACATCTCAATAACTCTGGAATTTTTATTTAAATCTTGCTAAGTAAAGCATTACGGTATTTATTTCTCAGTACTATTTTTTTCTAATGAAAAATTCACCATCTTATCAATCTTTAGGCCTTCAATTAAATTGGATAGCAACACCAATTTTTCTTTTCGAAAACCTCAATATTTAAAAACTTCACTTTTCACTATGATTCCATATTCCGAATATATTGTTTCTTTCATTATAGTTTTATTAATCACTCTCTTAGCTGAGATTAATATAGTAAAAAATTATAAATTATTTTTCTGATATATTGGATATTATAGATAAAATGTTTATTATACGTTTGACGACTGTTTTAAATAAACAAATAGATATTTTTATTGGTCTTATAGTCCTATTAAATAGTAGAACTGTAAAACGAATAAAAAAGTTTATTAGTTCACTATAGATGAATATTATACCTTTAATATCTATAACTGTAGAAATAAAATGTAATGAGAAGAGTCAAACGTATTTATTAAATTTAAACTTTAGTATTATATTCCTGATAGAAATGCTAAACATTTTTAAGCTATAAATAAAGTATTTCGTTATGAAGAAACCTAATAACAAGATATTTTGCTTTGGTAGTAATTAGTTTAACATGAACAGTTTTTTCTGATCATTTCGGCTGATTTATAGATACATTATATATGTAAAACTATTTTTAGGTATTAGCCCATAATAGTTAGTTTCGTATCAATGTATTTTTGGTTATGATTAAAATTTATCTTAGAACCAGGTGCAAACTAGGTATAATATATAGCCTTGCTAAAAATTAATATAATTTTTATGGATTATTATATAAATTCATTGACGCTGATCGTCATTTTAACTAATAAATTGTAAATTTATATGGAGTTCGTAATAATGAATTTTTAATATATTTATATAAGTAGATAAGTTATGAGAGTTCTGGATCACTTCCGGTTATCCAGTACTGATCCAGAAAAAAAAACTTGAAGAAGAGAAGTATTTCGAAAAATTATGTTATAAGCATCCAGGGAGGATACCTCCTTGAAGGATTTAGGAATTTTCATTTCCAATATGAATGCAGTAATTTGCAGTGTAATGCCAATTACATACAACAAGAAAAAAGAACTGCTGCTGAATTCTTTTCTATTTTATTAGATAAAATAGAAAAGAAATATATCTTCGATGCAAAAAATGTAATTATATATCTTTACAGTGCTAGTTCCCGCGATGAAGTTTAACACTATATAGCTATATAGAGCGTATATAACAAATATATATATATATATACTCTTGAAAGGTAGGTAGGTAGGTAGGTAGATAGAGAGAAAGAGTGAGGGAGAGAGGTGTGAGTGAGTTGAGGTTGAGAGTGCAAGTTAGAGAAAGAGATAGAACGACAGTGCAAAGTAACTTTCATTACGCTCTCGGGTAGCTGACCCGACAATTTTTCAGTTTGGTCCCCATCCGAGTCGAGCGGAGCCAGGTGCACCGTAAGAAGTATTAACTTCAAAAAAAGAAAACGTTGACGAAATTTCCTAACTGAAAATATAGGTCTAACACAATGAGAGAATTGGCTAAAGCATCCACAATCAGTCTGACACCTGTGATTCCACTAATTAGACGTATGTATACTACCTTAAAGTATTCATTTACAATGACACGGCATTGTAATATTAGAACGTTTGAGAACTTTGCTGAAGCTAAGCTGCATTTAACGACGTAGGCGTGGGTCGCAATTATTCATGTAGAGCGTATATAGAAAAAATCCTAACTGTGCTATACATTAAACACCCCCTTCTCTCTCTCTCTCTCTCTCTTTCTCTCTACCTCTCCCGAGAATTATATATATATATATATATATATATATATATATATATATATATATATTGCTCACATAAGAGAAAGAGAGAGAGAGAGCGAACCAAATTAACACATGCTTTTTATTTGGCCTAAGAAGTATTAACTTCAGTTGTGCCTACCGCGACGCACCCATTTTTTTCGTAATTCATAGCCCTTCTCCGTTTTCTACGTATGTGCTTAGGTCGCGTAGGTATATGTATGCCAGGCCCTCTGCTGCTTTCACCGGAGTCAGTTCAAACTCCACTGCTGTTTACATTAGAGACAGTTTAAGCAGTAGAGTAGAACGCTTTCACTGCTGCTTGCTATATTTTATAGGCATGTAGAGAGTAAGAAAATTTTTCTACACAAGGCAGGTAGCTCAGTCGAAACTCTGCTTCGAAAACATTACAACATCAATGAAAAGTTTTTTCTCTATAGATGAATTTGACTTATATTACGTATACATTAAAAATAAACCTGTTTCGTCAATTTCTTGCAGCCTTTGACGACGATTTTCGAGTATACAAGTTATTAGTTAATATGTATTCTGCACTGCGCATACAGGTCTAAAGCATGTAATTTAGATAATAATGATTTAAAAGTTATACCAGTTGTATTCCACAATCTACGAGGGTATGATTCACATTTATTCATTAAATAGCTAGCAACAAATTTTGAAGGTCGTGTTTACCTTCTAACAGAAAATAAGGAAAAATATATCTCTTTTACAAAATATGTAAAAGGCATAGACAATAGTTCAGATTTATTGATTCATTTCACTTTATGCGGTGCGCTCTCGATAAATTAGCCTAATATATGGAAGAGCATCGTATTTTCGAAAATAATTTTAAGAGTGAATGTCGAACAAATGATCAAATTAATTTAGTTAACAGAAAAGGAATCTGCCTGAATATGAATATGTTTCATCTTTTGATAGACTACGAGACGCATGGCTACCAGTTGCTTTGTTGCTTTGAAAAATGTGTGTCTGTGTTATTTTTTTCAGAACCGTTGCTTCGAAATCCTGCTTGCGGACAATTGCAATCAAGCAGTAGACACTAAATGACTAAGTTCTCTCTACACGTTCGCTTTTTCGATTGTTTTTCTCCTTCCATAACGTCTATCTCCCCTCCATTTTCCATCTCCATGTCAAACGTGCTCCGCCACCATTAAGTAAGCTCTCTTGCTCACCGCTCACTATTCCAACTGTCTCAGGTGACCTTTGTAAAATTTTATTGCTAGCTTTGTCGTCCTTGCAGGTTCTGACTTGTTCAGATGTGCAATGTACTAAGCTGCTACTACTCGCGCCTTCTTGTACTATTCCGGTTGCAACTTGTTCAGTAGATAGTTGAAATATTTGTGCATTTTCAGTGTTATCTATGATCCTTCTAGCGGCTTATCCATTTAATACATGTTCATATTAACGAATGTTATTATGTCCCCAAGGAAGAGTGTCTGTTGAGTTTGTTTCTATAAAATGCTTATTGTGAAAAGGATTTAAAGCTATTTTATTTTATTTTTCTGTTTGTAAAATATGAAGTCTCGAGCGAAGATTAAATTGATCTCTATATATGATGGTTTTTTCTTTCAAGCATTGTAGGTAATCTTCAAAACTTATTGTATTTTTTACGACTGCACTTTTAACACGCCTGGATTTCTTGATTTGATTTTCCCTTGAATTTTCATACAATATATTTTAATTTGCATTACAATTTTTTAATTTTCTGAGATATTTCAAAAAGGATTATTCTCAGGAAAATCTGACGTATCAAATTCATCATTATCCTTTCGCATCAAGTCATACATATTAATCTTTTTAACTTCGCATTCGAGATTTTTACGTCGTATACCTCGTACAAGACTATCAGTATCTGTATATAATAATTTACTGTTTTTACCTACTCTATTTCACGTATATTCAGAAAGAAATCTGTAAACAAGGAGTTTTAGATATATCCAATACGGACAACCCAACATATATCGGTTTTTTTATATGAATTTCAGTTCTCAATAACTGCACGGTAAAAAAATTTTCATCAAAAATGGATCAATTGTGAAAATTTGGACTAGCGATTAGTTCTTCTGCACCACAACGTTCATCCCATCTATTTATTAACTTGATTTCGATTCTTTTTCTTTCATTTTCCATAGTTTTGCCGTAAATAGCATTATTCAAAAATTTAAAAAATAAATTCTCAAATTCATTTTTAGCATGCCTACACTTTTCACTATTTAAATTAATACAATCATTAAGCCATAGTTTTTGGTTACATTTTAATACTCTATGTTTTTTTTCAGCGTAAGCCATATTAAAGTACTTATTGTAAGACTAGAGAAGGTATGATCAAGCAATTTTTATCGTATCATGTCGTTAATAATTTCTTTATTTTACTTCCTGGAGGTGCAATATGTTCGGAGGGCAGACGTAGATCTTTATGTGAATCATGTATACTTTCAGAATATTTTAAATCAACCTCTAATATTTATACAGTCTTTTGCTATATTAATAAACTATAGTTTAAGTTATAAAATTATATAATTATAAGCCCAGCCTTGAAGATTATTTACATCATAATAGAGCAAATATGTATTTTCTTTTGTTTCATCAAATTATCACTACTAATGTATTTATTATTTCCTTTTGCATATCGATTAAAACATTGACAAATATCACCTCTAATACCTCTTTCAATAAACATAAGCATAGCAATATCGGTAAGCAATTCTAATTTTATTTTCGTGTAATGTAGCATGGCATCCCATGCTAGATCTGGTGTGATATAATAATAGGCTAATTCAAGGCCGTAAGCTTCGAGACAATTGTTTCGAAAGTTTTCGAATATATCAACGAAAATTAATACATCTGCTTTAAAATACAAACCCGAATAGTCACCTAAAATTTTAATATAAAATTTTTGGCAAATTAATTGAGCATGCTTATAATCTTCAGCAGCAATGGTGGAATTATTTAAATTATTATTGTAGGATTATATAATAATGACAATTAATAAAGAACTCAGAGTTTAGAATAAACGAGTCTTTATTATACACATCAGCCTTTGCAGGATTCAACAACGAACTGGTGCTCAGCAAGGTGACGTATAGCCGCCGAGCGCAGCGCTCTCATATACTTACACGTACGAGCGTTAATTCGACGAAGTGCGTCGTGCTAACGCTACCTTAATGCCAACACTCTCTCTCTCTCGATAGCACAGACGCACTTGCTGCAATCCATGCTCTATTACATTCATACTTATGCAGAAATATTTTTAATTTACAGTGTTACAATTTACTGTTACTTCAGACACTCATCAATTATACACAACGTTTAATAGCAGAAATATCTAATAGATTCTCAGACAGATTAAATACATATATGTGCGTTAACAATGAAATATATGTGTAAATATATATTTTATGTTTTAAGTTTATTCTTGATTTAATTGCTGTAGCTATAGGAGCAGATAAGGATTGATGGGATGTCCTTGATTGAAAACAATAGATTATGATCTATGTTATTTTTATTGGTACAAAATACTTTACTGAAGCCTCAGCCTCATTACAATTTGCCTCACTGCCATCTGTAATTTAGAAATCTTAATCAGTCGTTAAGTATACAATTTGTCAGCCTAACGTGAGAGTCTATTTTTAGCCCTTACGTAAATATAATTAATATAATGTTCCTTTCGCTCTTGGTACGCGTTGCTCATTGCAACATATTCGGCCTGACACGTGGACAGAGCTACACTTAGCTGTTTCTAAGTCTTCAAGCGGACTGTATCTCGGTACAGTTTGATAACGTAACGGCAGGTGGTTAACGATCCTTTGTAATCTGACTCGCATCTGAATACGCTGTTAATCCGTTTTCCGAGCCTCTATAGTTTAAGCCTAGATTTCTCGTACCAGCTAAATTCTGAAATACCCGACTAACCATTTTTCCCTCGAATTCGGTGGGATTGATTTGATACCTACTCAATACATTGATTACGTACGAAATGTCTGGTCTAGTAGCATTTGCTAAATATAACAGCGAGCCTATTGCTTCTCTATACAAAGTATTCGGAATTTCTGAATTTCTATCGTCTAATTCTTCCCTATTATTCCGATCAACGTTTGTAGCGTCGTTGGGAGTTATCGGGCTTTCTACCGGTTTTGTTCCTACGAACCCGAATCTTTTAAGCATGTTATCTATAAATTTTGTTTACGATATTTTCATCTTTCGCTTGTTTATTTCTCGCTCT
Organism: Sycobia sp. Sy_11; assembly: GCA_018907035.1. NCBI lineage: Eukaryota > Metazoa > Arthropoda > Insecta > Hymenoptera > Epichrysomallidae > Sycobia > Sycobia sp. Sy_11. The sequence goes on along the minus strand of JACCIC010000052.1, from coordinate 1,111,081 downwards.
ATGTTTATGCCTAGAAATTCTTTTGGTTCGTTGATTATTTTGATTTTAAATTCGTTGCCTAAATTATTAATAGTTTTAATAACTTCCCTATTATCATTTCCCATTACTAGGTTATCATTTAAATATAATAGGACTATTATTTTATTTTTGGCTAATTTGACGAAAAGACATGGGTATAAATCGCTATTTTTAAAACCTAGTTTGTTCGCAACTTCTGTAAATTTAATGTTCCATCTTTTAGGGCTGATTTTAAGTCCGTACAGTGATCGTTTAAGTTTTAGAATGTTGTTCTGTATCCCTTTCTGACGTTTTGTTAATCCTTCGGGAATTTTAGATATATATCGTCCTCAATATCCCCGTACAGGAAAGCTGTCTCTACATGTAACTGTTTCAGTATTAAGTTGAATTTATTAGCTATGGCAAGAAAAGCCCTAACGGGATATAATCTTGATATCGGTGCATATGTTTCTCGTATGCCGTATAGATTTCTATCTGTAAACCCTCTAATTACTAACCTAGCCTTATAAGTTACTTTCCCATCATTCGCAATTTAACGTTTGCAAACCCAGTGTGAATCTAGTATGTTTGATTTCGGCTGTTGATTATGCATTTCTTCTCTTGCTATTTCTACAAATACGTCCTTATTAATTAACGAGTCTATTTCCTGTTGAATTGTAATTTTCCAACATTTACTATCAGTTGAGTTAATAGCTTCCCTATATTTAGCTAACAGCGCGTGATATTTAATGTCAATGTTATGATTAGTTAAGTTGTTAATGTTTAACAAGTATACGATCTGGCTCTCGCTGTTTTTAGTCATACTACGTGTGATTCTTTGTTTTTGTTCATTTGTCATTTTAGGTTTGTTTATTTCAATGTTTATTTTGTTGTCGTGTTTAACGTGATCTTTATATGTTTGATTTTCCACGAACCTATCATCCCTAGATTCGTATATCGTTTTCTCTTCCAGTACGTATATATTATAACTGTTGTTATTATAACTTACTAAAAATCCCCTGATTCCTGTAGTTCCGAATTTCGTGTCTGTCCCTCTCTGTTTTCTAAACACTACTACGCACACTAAACATTTTCATTTCGTGACGTCTATTTTATATCTATCGGATAATACTTTTAATGGTATGTTGTGTTCAATCGACTTGAGTGGTGTTCTGTTATATATATAATTTGCAGTACGAACTGCTAAGTCCCAATGTGTCGTGGGTACCTTGAATCATACTTGATTTTCCTGACTCTATTTTCTAAAGTTCTGTTAAACCCTTCCGCTAACCCGTTGTGTTCAGGTGTATCTGGACAAGTGAGCTGGAGCTCGGCCCCTAGCTTGTCCAGTATATTCACGGTTTCGGATCCTGTCAATTCGGTGCCTTTGTAGCACCTGAGAAAGTATGCATTCTCATCCTTACCGAGAATATTTCTCAAACTCCTCACTCCTCTCTCTAAATATTCTCCGGTGTCATTTTTATGATGCATCGGAAAAGCCAATGCTGTCCGACTGAAATCATTAATCATAGCTAGTATGAACTTGTAGATTCGCGAATGCGCTGGAGAATTAATTGGCCCCATCGTGTTCGTGTGTATTATCTGTAATGATTTAAATGTACGCTGTCGAGTACTGCTAAATGGTAGCCTACTGCTCTTGCTGACTAGACAGGTTTCACGATCGGATATCTCGCGCAAGTTCAGTTTTTAGAATTACTGTCATATGTTTTGCTGAAGTATGCGCCAGTCCAAGATGCTAAAGCATCAGCTGACTGAAATTGTTGTTCTCTGTTTTGTCTAAGTTATTTTTATTATTTAACGCTTCTACTGCGCTGCTCTTGCTTCTAGTTCTATAGCTATCAGTCCCGATTTTATCCTTATTACTGTCTATTTCAGTTGTCTGTGCAGCAGGTATGCCCGTGTTCGTTTCTAGTTTAAATATTCAGAATGGAGATTCGTAGCTTCCCGACAAAACCGACTTCTTAGTGCTCGGATATAAAATATCAATCTTTTTATTGTTTCAATAAACTTCAAGCCCCTGCTCTACTAACTTCCTCAATGAGACTAAGTTTTTCGATAAATTGCTTGAATATAAAACATTCTTCAATTGAATTAGAGCTCCTGTTCTATTTATCGTACTAATCGTGCCTATACCTTCTATTTTCAGATCCGACTTCTTATTGGCGCATTTATATTAGATTTGTAATTCACATTTAAATTATTAAATGATATTTTACTGTTGCTGATATGCTCAGTAGATCCTAAGTCAGCAATAAATTTTAAAAGATTATTTCTTTTAATTTTTCTAATTACATGTTTATCAAATGTATTCAAAATATATTTATTTGAATTTTTACCTATGAGATTGTCTTCCTCTGAAATGGCGGCAAGGCCAAATGGATTTTTGGCTTTAGTCTCACGTTTCTCATTATTTGGTACATATCTCATTTTCTTAAAGCTTTTAACTCTCGGCTTATCAATCCTTCCCTGAGATCGTTCAAGAATCTCCTCGTCGCTTAGCCTCTTGGCCCTGCATTCTCGGACTAGGTGGTTGCCTGACTTTTGGCATTTATAACAAAAGACCTTGCCCGGGTTGGGGCAGTTCGCATTAACGTACCCGTTCTACCCGCAACCATAGCATCTCCTCTTATTATCATTCTTCTCATAGGATCTTACGCCCATACCGCGTCTCGGCGTGAAGAATTTATCACGTCTCTTATTCACATCATTTACGATGTTTCTTGAGCCCGGACGCCTCCGTGTAAAGAGCGAAGGTGAACGGCTCTTTCCATCATGTAACGAGCTTCCTTGAGTCTTTTTCAACGGTTTCACGGCTTCAACCTGCAATATTAAATTTTTGAGTTCCTCCAATTCCATTTCTACTCCCATCGTGCCTTCATGCAGGCAGTCTGATAATATTGTTTCCAGGCGTGAACCAGCTACCGCATTATAAAATATATCGCGTTTCTTATTCTTCGAAAGTTTATTCGATCGAGGTGCATTTTCGAAAGTTCTGATTTTATCTTCAAAGCGATTCCAAAACTCGGATACCTTTTCTTTATCAGGTACGTATTTTTATCTGTATATGTCTTTTCTAGCTGTAACACGCGTGCGTCTACATTCTAATCGTTTGTATTCTTCGAGCTTCTGCATAATTTTACGAGGTGGTTTTACTTCTACGATTCTTTGATATTGTATGGTTTATTATAATAGATATATATATATATATATATATATATATATATATATATATATATATATACGTGATATTTATATGGTTTATTATAATCTCGCGTACTTTGTGTTTATCTTCATCAACTTTATTTTCAGAATAATTATCCGTTTCATTTTCATCCGCGTTCATTACGTAAACTAATCTTTTGGTTCTTAACTCGGTTAAGAAATAATCCTTAAATATGTCGAAACGCGTATCCGTAGTCAATTTATATTTTCTCATAGTACCGTTATCTTTCCACGTTACATTCTCCAATCGTTCGGCTAACAAATCGAATTTATTATCTTTCAGTTTCTCTTTCATTTTATTTTCTACTAGTGCATTTACTTTCTTTAAAATTAAATCCGTGATTTGAAATTTGTTGCGTATAATCTCACACGGTGTCCGACGGTTCAACTCTCTTTCGTTATTAACCAAATCTAGTGCATGTCTCATCGCGTCGCTTATCTCATTTTCTTTTTCTCTTGTATCTTTGTACGACACACAGTAGTTCGTATTTTTCTTAATCGCATCACCGCGTCTTATCATATCTTTTCTCATCGTTACATCATTATTATTATTATTTGTTATAAAATAATAATTTGTTATAAAAAACTAACGCTTTATTTTCTTCTCTCTGATGTCGAAAGAATTCCCATCGCTCTCTCGTTGCCTTAATTCTAGCATCCGTCATTCTAGCCTCATTTTTCCTTTCTATATCCTCGAGAGCTTTTCTAAGCTCCTCCCATGTAACGGGTGCTTTGTTCGTGCTCTCGGGAATCTCTAGAATTAAAGTCTTAACTCCTCGTGGCCATTCACGAACGAGTACTTCTCTCTTCGTGGCGGTGAGCAGGTGTCCAATTTGAATTATTTTCTTGTCTAAGCAGTATAAGTACACGCTCGATGCGCCTTCTGTTTTCAATGACACGTACACCTTTCGTCCGTTTGTACCTAGGTACAAACAGCACTCCATCCATATGCGCATAAGCGCCTCCGCTATGGTTCCTCTCGCTGCATCGCCATCTAAATAATAATGACGCACACATTAAAAGCTACGAAATATTATTTCTCGCATCGATGGTTTATATCGACTAGGGCTTCCCTCTACATCTTTTTCTGTTCACTCGAAACATGCCACATTAAAGAAGTATTCAACGCAGCTATCTTGGACTGCTCGTCTTCTAGAAGATTTGTGAAAAGTTTAGCGAATATTTTCACAATAAAATAGTGCTAGTGAATGAAGTATCGATACCGGAGGATGAGCTAAACGAATATTTAATCGACGTCATCTCGGATTCAGAACTACGTGATCAAGCTCCAATGTTCCAGTTTAAGGAGAAGGCAGATCTTTTACGTGCTTTAGAAAAAATTCATATACAGTCGAGAAAGGGCGGTAACGTCGCTAAAAAAGATATTAGAGGAAGAAACTTTCCGACAGAGAAACTAACTGGAATGGAAGAAAAAAGCTACAGCTTATTTTAACTGCCAAGAAGCGGGACAATTATCGGTTTGTCCAAATTCAAAAAGGCAGTATGGCTCCTGTTTTGAATGCGTACAACATTACATAAAAACGAAATTGTCCTAGACTAAGAGTAAGCCCACGAACTGAGCAGAGCAGATGGATGGAACCCAATTCTACAACGTCTACATACGTGGTAAAAGATATATATACGTTAGAAGATAGAAACAATGAAGCCTATGAGGTTACTTTAAGCGCATTATTGGATTCAGTATCACCCATTAGTTATAGTAAAGAAAAATGTGTTGCTATCGAAGCTTGTTTGCCTTTATCAAATCTGGAATTTAACGGTATATACGCTGATCTCATAAAAATTAACGACATTTTTGAAAATACGTTTGAAATCGAAGGGGTTCCGATAGATTCAAAATTCTATGTAGTACCTGAGCATACGATGATGAGCATTGCGATTTTAGGTCGTGATTTCGCAAAACATTCCTTAATAAAATTCATAGGGAAAAATGGCAAAAATGGCATGATTCTTAAAAAGAAAATAAACGTAAATTCAAACAACGAATATTGATTGTGCGTATCATAGCGGGGAAGAGGATAAATTACAAATACATTCAGCTAGTAGTATTGACGCCGTAGAGAAAGTAAATGAATTGTATAGTAATTATTTAAACGAAGAGGAATCGACTGTATACGTAAATAAATTTGAAGTGAAAATATTAAAAAATAACGATATTATTAGTTTCAGACCGCGTCGTTCATTACATGTGGATAAACGAAAATTACAGGTAATATAAGATGATTTGTTAGACTGAAGAATCATTCGACAAAGCGAATCGCCTTATGTGAGCCCAATCGTATTGATTAAAAAAAAGCCACGAAATGACACTATGTACAGATTATATCGAATTGAATATCAATATCAAAATCACTGTTCATGATTATTTTCCTAGTCAATTAATAGATGATAATATTGATCGCTTGAAACATAAAAAATATTATACAATTTTAGATTTAAAGGACGGATATTATAGTATTAGAATAGCCGAAGAATCAATTCCTTATACATCCTTTGTAACGCTGCAAGGCCAATACGAATTCTTGTTTTATCCGTTCAGTTTAACAAATGCTCCTAAAGTGTTTGCCAGATTTATCTAGAAAATATTCTTTAATTAACAAGACAAAAAAATTGCTTATATTTTTTTATGACTTCCTAATAGCGACCGAAACCTTAGATGAACATATTGAAATCTTACGTGAAGTTTTCGAATTACACCGATTAATATTTAAATTAAATAAAGGTTTGCTTTACAAAGTAACATAAATTACTTGGGTTATCGCATTAATTTTGAAGGAATATTAGTTAATGGTAACAATATTGCCGCTGTCATAAATTATCCGGTGTCGCGCAACTCGAATGAAGTCTTGCGTTTTATTTCTTTAGCAAATTATTTTCATCAATTTATTGCGGGATTTTCTATTATTTCAAAGTCATTGTATGAACTCATACGCAGAAACACTATTTTTGAATTTAACGAAAAATATCACGAGGCATTTAAAAAACTGAAAGAAATTTTATCGACTAAACCAATTTTAAGTATCCGACAGTGTAAACCGAATTACACTGTGATGCGAGTGCATCGAAATTTGGCGCTATGTTATTGCAGAAGCAAGCCGATAATTCGTGGAAGCCCGTATCATTTTACATCCACCGTAAGATTCCGACTGAGTCTAAATATCATAACTTCAAACTGGAATGCCTTGCCGTAGTAAATTCAATTGAATGTGTCGAAATTTATTTGAATGGCATACATTTTAAGGTAATTACAAACTATGAAACTTGCCAACTGACAGTTAAAAAGAAAAATATTAATTCGCGGATATCTGGGTAGGGTATGTTTCTACAAGATTATGATTTTGAAATACGGGACCGCCCCGCGAAAAGAATATGCCACATCGATACCTTGAGTAGATATTACAGTGTACTTATAATAGAGGGAAATACCTTCGAACAAACTTTATCTATTTGCCAAAAAAAAGAGGTATCTATTGTAAAATTACGTGAAAAATCAGAAAAAACGGAAATGAAAAATTTTGAATTGCGCGACGGCCGTGTGTACCGTAAGGATAAAATGAAAAAGTTATTGTTCTACGTTCCGAGTTCAATGGAAAATAATGTCATTCGGACATGTCATGATGATCTTGGACACGTTGGAATCGAAAAGATCGAGAAAAATATAAGCAAAGTCCACTGGTTTCCGAATATGAGGAAAAAAATTAAAAACTGTATAGCGAATTGTCTCCGTTGCATTGAGTTTTCTCCGCTAAGCGGCAAGCGTAGTGTGAAGGCTTTTTGCATAGTTTAGAAAAGAAAAGCTTGCCTTTCATACAGTGCGCATAGATCATTTAGGAACACTGGAAAAAATGCCAAAAGGAAATATTTGATAGCAGTTTTTGACGCATTTCCGAAATTTTTGAAATTGTATTCTGGTAAGTCAAAAAAATTGGAAGCAAAGATTAAATATTTAGTAGAATATTTTTGAGCATATAGTAAACCTAAAAGAATTGTAACCGATCACGAAACCGCGTTTACTTCAAATATTTTTTAAGATTTTTTAAGAGAAGAAAATATTGAATAATCGTTGATTGTGGTTAGCACACCGCGCGCGAATGGGCAAATGAAGAGGTATAATAGGACCAGCACACTCATGATCGCAAAATTGTACGAAACGTCAAAAAATTGAGATATAGTAGTAGAGAAAGTTGAATTTTCATTTAATAATACGAAATTCCAAGTAACATAAGAAACGTCAAGCCGCTTATTATTCGAAATTGATCAGTTAAGAGATATTAGTGACTACATGCGATTTCTATTTAGTCGAAATGAAGAGATCGAAAGAAATCTAAATGAGATACGGCAGAAAGTAGTGAATAATATATCCAAAAGCCAATTAATTGATGAAAATTATTATAATAAGCAGCTAAAAGATGCGTATTTTATATAAAAAGAACAATTACGTAATGATTAAAAATACGGACACATCGGTGGGAATTAACGAAAAATTTATTCTGAAATTCAAGGGTCTCACGAGATAAAAATGTATTAGATTGCGCTCGGTATAATGTAAGTGACATAGAGGGTTTTCAACTGACGAAAATGCCCTAAGATGGTATTGTATCAGGGGAAAATATGAATCCATATATAAATATTAAATAATAAGCTTACGATTATCTGATTATTATACATGTAAACATTCTAAATAAATTAAATCAAACTTTATTCATAATTTACAAACCTTGCAATCAGCGTTATAATTTATGTCATTCAAATATTAAATTTTTATTTATTTGTAATCATTAAATTAATCACCTATTAAAGTATAGACAGTAATTAAAAATGTCCTATAGATATAATTACAGGGAAACCCTATAGCGCTCAAATATACCGTGTGAACTGACAATGCATTTTTGAACCCGTACTGCATAAAGTACCGTTAAACGAGTTAAATAGTAGCTCTTTGCGAAAAGAATTGTTGCGTTGTTTTAATAATGTAAAGTTATTGTACAGAGTTTATTTATCTCAATATATTCCATTATTTATATACATATACTTGTGCTGTGAATTTATTTCGCCCATCATCCTTACACTAACCTAAAATATTGGATTTCGAGATTTTCAAATAATTATTATATTAAAACAATTGAATTGTACTTCTGTCGACTGCCCATATACAAATTAATAAATATTTTTTTTTTTTTTTTTTTTTTTTTTTTTTTTTTTTTTTTTTTATTGGTCTTACAGTCCAATCAATACAAATTAATAAATATTTTTTTTTTTTTTTTTTTTTTTTTTTTTTTTTTTTTTTTTTTATTGGTCTTACAGTCCAATCAATTTCAACCAAAAATAAAATAAATTAAAAATAAAAAATAATAAAAATAAAAAATAAAAATTAAAAATAAAAATTAAATTAAAAATCAAATTAAAATGATAATGACAGTCAGACTGTCCTTGTTTACATTCACCCCCGTAGACTAATCTGAAAATAAAATATTAGCTGAAAAAATTCTTTGTTAGTAAAGTGCAGTCTGACTGTCCCCAACACCCTTACCTAATTGAAGACTTGTCCAACGTTTCGAGCTCGCTACGGCTCCTCATCAGGGACTAATCTAAACCTTATATTCTAATCTATATATACCCATCCCCACCACCAAATTTAGTAAATTAATTCCCCCTCTACACAAATTGTCCAAAACCAATCAATTTAATAAGGAATGATAAACACTGTCCAATCTACCAGACTCTAACATTAAATTCACATTATTTCGATTCTTGGAAATGTGAATACTTTCAAGACTCTCCCGTTTATACTTATTATTAATACCATATTCCAAAATATCCACATTCACAAAATCAAAAGAATGTAAAAACTTTAAACATTTTACATTTTTTTATTCATTTTTGATATGGAAGGGCAACCCGAGCGTGAATCACCTTCAACATGTTCTCAACTATCTTGAAAACGCTTAAATCACATATGGACACGATAAGAATTCATTGATATATATATATATATATATATATATATATATATATATATATATATATATATATATATTAGCATATGTATTCGTATTAAACAGCAACTTCCAAACATATTAGTAATTAAGTGTAAATTAGAAATGTTTCTATCTCAAAAACTATTGAAATATTGCGTCTCACAGTCTTGATGTTAACAAAATTATATTTTACATTTTTTGAAATTTGGAATGGAGCGTAGGATAAATTTATAATGACGTTTAATAAATTTGAGCGAAGCGCAATTTTTTCAGTACGAAAGTCCAACTAGATTTTAAGAGATATAGAAGTTTCAAAATTAAAATGTTAAATATATATTTTTATTTTATTTATAGAATATATTGATCCCAGGATAATAACAAAATAACAATAAATAAAGGCAGCACTATTTTATTTAAGTTTAGTTTTATTAATAAATAGCATAAGAAAAGAAGAGATCTGAATAGCACCGCATACACAAACAGACTAACAAACCAAAGAAATTTACAGACGAAACACTGCTTACACCTAAGCATGCGGACAAGTCCTACACATCTGGCAGTACATTCTGCCAGACACAGCTCTATAGCGCTGAATCCGCCACATTTCTACACCCCCAGTCATGAAGGTGGCAATGCTCAGAATATCTCACAAATTTCACTTTACAGAATGATATTTTATTTCACGAATCAATATTTGTATTATTAATAAGTTCCAACAAATCACCTTAAAAATTAATTCGTAAAATAATTTAACAATCAGTTCTATAATACAATAGAATAACACACTATCTTTCACCCGTGACATAAATTAGTTACTTGATGCGATCTTCTTTCCTATGCTTTCTGGGAGATTACAGACGGTTCAACATTTTTGCAAAAAGTAGGAAAATCCAGAAAACCTACATAAACCGTTGACCTACTTTTATATACATACATACATACATACATACATACATACATACATACATACATATATATATATATATATATATATATATATATATATATATGTGTTTTATCAATTGAATTGTACTTCTGTCGACTGCCCATATACAAATTAATAAATATTTTTTATTGGTCTTACAGTCCAATCAATTTCAACCAAAAATAAAATAAAATAAAAATAAAAATAAAAAATTGGTAATAAAAATAAAAATAAATATAAAAATAAAATTATTTAAAATTTTTATAAAAATAAAAATAATATTGGTAATCCACATATCATTAAGCTACAAAATAATTTGAAAGAGTTATTAAATAATTGGAAAAGAAATGAATATATAAATGATACTACATATAAGTATTTAAAATGTGAAAATGGAACTGTGGCAAAATGTTATGGGCTTCCCAAGATTCATAAAGAAAATCTGACATTTAGAATAATAATATCTTCCATAGGTTTCCCAACTTATAATATTGCTAGATTTTTGTCTAATATATTGGTTAAGATAGTTGGAAGAACTAGTTCTTACATTAAGGATAGTTGGTGTTTTTACAATGAAATGAAAGATATTGTTATTCCGAAAAACTACAAGATGATTTCATTGGATGTAGTATCTTTGTTTACAAATGTACCTTTAGAGTTGTTAAATGATATTATACAGGAAAAGTGGAATGAAATTAATTTGCATACAAAATTGACAATGAATGAATTTATTAAAGCAATTAATTTGGTTTTTAATAACACAATTTTTTCATTTGATAATAAATTTTATGAACAAAAATACGGATGTCCAATGGGGTCGCCTTTGTCACCGGTTATAGCTAATTTAGTTATGGAAAAGTTGGAAAGTATAGCCTTGTCAAAATTGCTTTTTGAACCAATGATATTTAAGAGATATGTTGATGATATCTTTACAATTGTTCCAGAAGTTTTTGTGGATGAAATGGTGGATGTTTTCAATTCTGTACATGACAGAATTAAATTTACAAGGGAGGTTGAAGTAAATAGTCAGTTAAGTTTTTTGGACGTTAATGTGATTAGATGTAGTAATAATAAGGTAAAACTTAATTGGTACAGAAAGCCTACTTGGTCAGGTAGGTTTTTAGATTTTAATTCACACCACCAATTCGGAAACAAAATTGGGGCATTGAGGGGTGTCATTGACAGAGCAATTAAATTGTCACATAAAGATTTTAGACAAAATAATTTACAGATAGTAAGAGAGACTTTTATTAATAATGGCTATCCAATTCAATTTATTAATAGATTGATTGCTGAGAGATTGTTTGAAATTTATAATACCGAAAATAGACATAGTGCAGGAATTGATTTTAACGGAGGCAAAATTATTGTCTTACCATATGTTCGAGGATTATCTGAAAGAATAAAAAGAAATTTTCGGAAATATAACATTCAAATTTTCTTTAAAAATCGCAATAATTTAAGTAGATTGTTTAATAATTGCAAAGATAAGGATGATTTATGCTTAAAATCAGGAGTTGTTTACAAGATTAATTGCATGGATTGTGATAAATACTATATTGGACAAACAGGTAGATATTTAAAAAAGAGAATTTATGAGCATAAATATAGTTTACGTAGCTCACATATTACTTCTGGTTTAAAAGAGCATTGTTTAAAGTTTTTACATTCTTTTGATTTTGTGAATGTGGATATTTTGGAATATGGTATTAATAATAAGTATAAACGGGAGAGTCTTGAAAGTATTCACATTTCCAAGAATCGAAATAATGTGAATTTAATGTTAGAGTCTGGTAGATTGGACAGTGTTTATCATTCCTTATTAAATTGATTGGTTTTGGACAATTTGTGTAGAGGGGGAATTAATTTACTAAATTTGGTGGTGGGGATGGGTATATATAGATTAGAATATAAGGTTTAGATTAGTCCCTGATGAGGAGCCGTAGCGAGCTCGAAACGTTGGACAAGTCTTCAATTAGGTAAGGGTGTTGGGGACAGTCAGACTGCACTTTACTAACAAAGAATTTTTTCAGCTAATATTTTATTTTCAGATTAGTCTACGGGGGTGAATGTAAACAAGGACAGTCTGACTGTCATTATCATTTTAATTTGATTTTTAATTTAATTTTTATTTTTAATTTTTATTTTTTATTTTTATTATTTTTTATTTTTATTTTATTTTATTTTTGGTTGAAATTGATTGGACTGTAAGACCAATAAAAAAAAAAAAAAAAAAAAAAAAAATATTTATTAATTATTATATTAATATAATTTAATTGTACTTATGTCGACTGCCCATATACAAACTAATAAATATTTTTTTATTGGTCTTACAGTCCAATCAATTCAATCTAAAAATAAAAATAAAAAATAAAAAATAAAAATAAAAATAAATAAAAATAAAATCAAATTTAAAAATAAAAATTATACTAAAAATTAAATTAAAATTATAATGACAGTCAGATTATCAATGTAGAAAGTGTAGCAGAAACTTATTGATTGTTTCAAGAATGTTGTACAGAACAAGCTCCATCGCTTACAACATCTGCAATGTGGTTTTGGCGGTTTCGAAGTGGAAATACTGATGTTAATGACAAAGAACGTTTTGGACAACCGAAAAAGTTTGAAAATACTGAATTGCAAGCATTATTGGACGAAAACTCAGCTCAAACATAGAATGGACTCGCTAATAAGTTAGGAGTCAATGACATAATAGTTAGCAACGTTTACACGCGATTAGAATGACTCATAAAGAAGGAAAATGGATGCCACACGATTTGACCGAAAGTGCGAGTATGAGTCGACACATCATCGCACTGTCTTTGCTTGCTAGGAAAAAAGAGTTTTCTATGGGACCAACAGCATGTGCTGTACTACAAGCTGCTGAAACTAAATGAAACCACCAATGCCGAAGTATACAAATGCCAACTGAATGATTTGCAACAGAAATTGATCAAACATCGATCAGAAATTGCGAGCAATCGGCGGAAAGTCATTCTCTTGCATGATAACGATCGGTCACATGTTGCGAAAGCCGACCAAAACACCCTGTTGGAGCTCGAATGGAAAGTGTTGCCGTACTTAGCATACTCGCCAGATATGACGCCTTCTCGTTATCATCTATTCAGATCGATGCAGCACGATCTCGTTGATACGCACTTCGGAAATGTTCAAGAAGTGCGAGAATTTGTAGATGATTGGATCGGCTCGAAATCGCTATCGTCCTTTCTTCACGGTATCGCCATATTGACAGAAATATGGGAAATGATAGTAGACAATCACGGAAAATTTTTTGATTAATTTTTCATTTATGTGGCAACGCCAGGCACACCAACTTTGTAAAAATATTAAAAAATTGATAAACACCAGTTTTTATGAAATAATTTTGAGTTTAGAGCCTTCCTCTCTTTTTTTCTTCTTTTTCTTTCGCCCCCCCTCCTCAGGTCATTCCATTGAGGACGTACAAGGATGTCTGTTCTGGCCTTCGGTTGTGTCGACAATCTCGGGGTATATAGGCGCTGCACTCTAAGGCGCCTTCTGCCCAACAGCTCCTCAAATTGGCTTTGTAAAGCCGGAAGCCCTACCTTTATGGTATTGTTCACATTATTTTGCCTTTCCATCGACTCCATCATCATTTTAAACAAATTTTCTAGAAGTAAATCATCCTCCTGCTGAGGTCCTGGATATCTTGCCTGTCGAATCCCAGTGTCCGTGTTGCTGTCCTGCTCCTTCATGCTCCTAATCTCTCCTCCTTTGTTATAAGTAATGTCCATACTTATATTCTTGTATCTTCGTCCGCCCACGTGACCGGCCTGCATGGATCTTGCAATGACGAGCTCGCCAAAATGATTCCCCAAAACTTATCTGTAGGAGTCATTCTGGTTTGGAACTTCGTGCAAGGCTCTTTTACAGAGCCGGGGGATATAGCACGCCCCGGCACACTAGCCCACGTCCGCTCTCTCGAGCTTCACACCATAACAATAAGGTGCTCCACTCTCTGGAGAGTTTCCGGTAAACATCACAAATCAGGACGCACTCGCCAATGCCGACTGACTGGCACTGGCTAGGTGCCCAGCCGCCTGTCCTACCGTCAGCAGGAACCAAAGATCGTTCGGATCGCCCAGGCACACAACCTGAAGACTCGCCATCCTACTCAGGATCTCCCTTTGACAGCTCTCAGGCAGGCACCACTCGGCAAGCACAATGGACTGTCTTTAGCTCCATTTGGAGCCCCTTTACCTCCCTGACAAAGTCGCGGGAGAACGATCAGGCGAGAAGATTTGATCTGCATCAATTAATAAGCGACGCAAGGTCGTAGGCCCCCCTTACAGTTCAGAAAGGAGCCCATCCCCTTCCATTCCACCCTAGCTAAGAGAGCAGAGGCGTGGGTGGCAAAAATTGTGAAGAGGGTGGATTAGATTATGTTTGTATAAGTGTAGTTAGCAGTGGAGGATGTCCCCAGCCAGAGCCCGGGCGCACGTTTCCCCCGCCCAGTACCAGAATGCCTCTTCGTGCTTCACTCTCGCGACCTAATTACCCTTATAAAAGGGCTCCTTGGGAAGCGTTGGGCCCACATCTTTATATTCGGGAAGATGTCCATTTATAGGACAGCTGCCAGACGATGACGCATAGCAGGCCCCTACTACATCGCGAATGAGCTGACAGTTCCAGTCGCGCCCATGGCTTTCAGCGCCTATACAGTTCATCCACTCTGTGTTTGCTCGGCTTCGCTCCGTGTTTCGCTCCTGCTACTCGAACTACTCTACAGAGTTTCCTCTACAGACCTACAGCCTTACTCAATGACGGCTGTACTAGCATTTCCAGCACTCCCTCATTTTTCAGTCTGTCAAGCTCGTCCACTCCGTACTAGCCCTCCCGTAACCAAGCCGAAACCGCCACAGGCAAGCGTGGCGATGGTTACCCCTTCCTTTTCCAAGTGTTATGTTGTCTGATGTATCAGTGTTGTGAAATGTGTAACTGTAGGAGTGTGCTGTCCAGTTGTTGTAAGTGTGCTCCCTCCTCCTTTATCCGAGCTTAGGAACGGCACCGCCAAAACATAGGGTCGCTATGAATCCGCGAGGGCGGAGTTAATAATAATAATAATAATAATAATTCATAAGAATAATGCAAACGTACAATAACGCCGCTTGTAATTATGTTAAATTTTATGTTACAATGTTTTTAATGACAGTAAAAGGTAGTAATAATATTATTAATAATTTTTATAACTAAATAATAATAATCGCAAGAATAGTTCTATTGACTAAAAATAACGACATTTAATTATATCAATCTTTGGATAAAATGATTTTAATGATATCGTAAACTAGAAATAAATTAATAATAACAATAATCGTTCTAAGTAGTTAAAAATAATACACTAATAATTATTATAATAACTAAATATACGTTTTGGATAAAAATATTTTCGATGGCAGAACAAAGTTATAGTAATAATAAATTATAATAATAATAATTGTTATTAATAATATTTTAAGAAGAATTATCAGAACTAGTAATAACGTCCTCAATGTAAATTAATTATAATAGAATCGCGTTCTTAATATAAAAATTTAAATTAATAATAATTGAATATAGTTGAACTAATATTAATAATATTAACAATAATAATTTTAATAATAATAACAATTAACAATAACCATATTAATCGTATGTAACTTTTAGTATTTTAACATAAATATATATATATATTTGCTGTTCCTCGCTGTTCCTCGCAGGCAATATTAATCGAAAATCATAATAGACTTAGTAAGTACGTTGTCAGGTGATACTACGACTTCATATTCACTGAATGGAAAATATTGTACACCCTCTATTGATTCTAAAAGTTTTTCTAACTATTTGTATATTGGTTGATTCAATGATTTTGAATAAATGTATATATTTTCAAATCTAAGACAATTCGGATAAGTTACAAGAGTTAATAAGCTATTGGTTTTTCGACAATTGGAAGGTTCACAAATTACTGGTCATATACTATCTAACAGTAAATCTCCATGTTCTTTACTTTTTTGTTTTGCTCTGTAAAAGAATTAAAATTTATGACTTGTAACTTTGTCGAGTACTCCTTGAATTCTATGTTTACATATTATGGTTTTAACTGAAACTATGAGAGTAGAGTATAAATAGCAGGCTTAAATATAAAGTGGAGTTTTTCATAAGATATTTAGTAAATTATCTATTGAATTGCATTTACCGACTTATGAATACTGTGGCCCTGCAAAAAAATTGAAAAAACATATAGCTCGTGGTGATGAGATGGCTGCTGCACTCGAAGTCTATATTGCAATTAAACTTAACGTTAGGAATTATTACTTTTTATTATTAGTATTAATGTTAGGTATGGTATTGAGCAAAAAAAAACAATTACCCGGTAAAAACAATAAATCAACTTCGAAAAAAATAATTAAATCTACTTCATATTCTATGATTCCAAGTTCGAATTTTCAAAAATTAGTTCACTTTGCATTAAAGGGAGCTCGCGAGGCTGTTAAAAGGCAGGTGGTAAGGGCAATGTAACAATTTCAAGGATATTCGCGGTTCCTCAAAAATTTGGCGGTCTTTTACCATTTCTTGTACGTTTATTTACCAGATTGCAACAGAAGCATTGGTAGAAGATATAGCTGGAATAGTCAAAGCTATTAATCATGCAAAAATAGCAAAGCATTGGAAGAATAATAGAATTGGATGAAAATCCAACACATAACAAAACAATGGAAATAATTGCTCTTGAAAAGATCTTTCTTTAAAACTTTATAAAAAAAGTTATGGTCTTTACTTGTATCCGTATAAAAGTAATGGGAGAGATCTCTACTTAAAACATTATTCAGGCAAAGAATTAAAAAATTCTCTGTAGAATTACCAGATCGACCATTATCTAACATTGATTTAATAAAATATGCTCGTGTTTTAAAAATTTCTACTTTCCGAGGCGCATTTATGAGTAATGAACTCCTAACAATGGTCCGTACTATAATGAATCAGGCATTATAAATCTTGATGATGCTAGTGGTTCTGAGAGGTTCCTCATTTGGTTGTATATTGCAAACGGGGCAACAGAGTACTATATTTCAATAGTTTTGGTGATGTCAAACCACTCTTAGACCTTATATTATACTTTGGCGATGCTGTAATTATGTATAATTATGAAAGATATCAGGATTTTAATACACATATTTGCGGTCATTTGTGCTTGCAGTTTCTATGTAACAATCTTGCAAGTAATTCCATATAATCTCGAACATTTTGTAATATACGTCATTCTGGAATTAACCATGATGAATGAATCATTTACTTTGACACTTTTTGTTACATCGTCTATACTTGATGCTCAATATTTTTCTCCTATTGAACTTTCATCTAATAAAAATTATGATTCCCAAAATTAAAGAAAATAACAATCAATTTTCTGTCGATAAAGAAGTAATTAGCCTACCAACTGGTAGTTATGAAATTAAAGATATTGGAAATTATCTGAAGGAGAGATTAACTTCTAAAGGTATAATATTCAGTTTTAAGCCTAATAGCACGCTTCGTAGTGTTATTGAGTGTAGTCAAATCAATCTTAAACCTCAAAAGTCACTTGGTAAACTCTTGGGCTTTCAACAGCGCATTTTGCCATCAAGTATTATACTCAATTCCGATTTACCAATGACCATTCTAAAGGTAAATTTCTTGAGAATAGTGTAATATTATAGCCGGCACCTATATAAATGAGCGTCGTATGCACACAATTCATGAGTTCTTTTCTGCAGTGACACAAGAATATAAGGTCATTGAAGTACCTTTACATGTCTTTAGCTTCCAGGAACCGTCAAGAGCATAGAAAATATGGAATTATGCATCGCCGATCAAAATGGAAATCTAGTCAATTTCCGAGAAGACACTCTAACTGTCAAATTAATCGTTAAACAAGTAGCTTAGTGAGTGATGGGAATTATTTATAACACTCCTGGGTATATGCATAGCCAGTCCTGTCAGCACAGCAAACGACCAGTCTTTTGTTGACTTTCAAACAAGTCAATTGTCTGAGCAAAATAAAAAAAAAATTAAAGTATCATCATCGTTCTCGTCATAAGTCAGCTCTGAATCACAATCGAGCAGTCAAAGTACTTACACCTCAAAACATACTATTCCTAAAAAGTATAGGTCTAAAAATCATCGCTCCTGGTGGAAAATAAATTGTATTTTTTTCAATTGTATGGAACGAAATTGCGGATGTTCTAAGTATATAATCTCCTATCGCATTTGATGATTTGTTGTACATTATGAGGTTCGCGCTGACCAACCATTCGCAAAAACTAATTTTAGTAATAGTGATAAAATTCGTATATCTATTCAACATCGAATTAAATACAATAGAAATTGATAAGTGTACAAATACTTGAATTACAAGCCTAATAAAAGGTTAGATTTCATTAAGTCCAAATCAAAGTTTAATAATCAAAAATATAGGGTGGTTCGTATAGAAGAGTTCAATACAATCACCGATAATTTACGCTATTTCGATGCATCCTTTCCCCTCAACATGATTTTCGGTTTCGCTGAATTTTACCGCAAAATTATAATTAATGCAAAGCATGAACTTGTTCTCATCAGATCACGCAACGATTTAAATGCTGTAGTGCAAACAGGAACGCTGAGATATTAGAATATAGAAATTACAAAGATCGAATGGCCAATGCCCTATATCGTAGAATCAGATAAATACAGGCGTCAACTCCTAAGACAGTTAGAAAAAGATCATCCAGCCTCTATGAGTTTTTGTACTTGGGAGCTCTATGAATATCTATTACTTCCCACTAAATCCAAACACGTCTGGATGATGAAAACAACGAATCAACTGGAAAAGCCACGATTTATCATTCTGAAAAGTCTATCAAATAGAAAAGGATAAAAATATGTAATGTTCCGCTTATCTCCTCGAGGATAGCTGACGCGGTAGCGCCAGGATCCTTTTGAAAGGAAAGGGATTTTTCGGTGAAAGTATATTTTTAAATTATGTAAGTAACGCAGATTATATATATATATATATATATATATATATATATATATATATAATTTTACAGACAGAAGCTGTCTGTCAAGATGGAGTATGTCGTTGATATACAAGGCTTCAAGCAGGGTGACAGTGAATATCTACTTACAGAGCCTGCCATTTTAATACTCAAATGCGTTAAGAACCTGTAATATTTTTATTTAAAAAGCCATTTTCTCGTGAACGACTTGCAGACCAGAGCACAAAATAAATGACTTGAAATGAATTATCATGGGATTCCATAGAATTCAGGATAATTTTGCTATAATAAAAATAACAAGGTACTTTATAAAAATTTACCCAATACAACGAAAATACTCACTGATGGAGAAATAAAAAGAGAATAACTATCTACATTTAAAATATACAATTTTATCGTTTACGATATTAACACTGTGAATTTACCATACTGCGAGTGGAAAAAATAGAAGCGCAAGAATACTGTAACAGTATACATCAATCATAATGCAGCGTACAAAGTTACGTGTGCTCTGCATAATGTCAAACTATTCAAAGAATAGAACTCGAAAGACGGACAAAGTAGAGTATTTCTTCGTCAAACATAAGCATTGTGAACGAGCAATAGTACCACACACACGTGCACGCGCGTACATACACATAATACTTTGGAATATACAAGTTTCGACTGAGTTGACTGTCTGCATCATATGACAATGAAAACAATTAGAAAATCGTCCTCCTCGGGTTGACGTAAACACGTCCATGCATGTGGATACTAACACGAGTGTGACAATTGCGTAGGAATAGTGTTCTGACAGACAGAGAGAGAGAGAGAGAGAGAGAGAGAGAGAGAGAGAGAGAGAGAAATATATTGTTTTCTCTCAGGCTAGTTCCCATGGACAGCACAAAAAGGTAGAAAAGCAGCCGCGCCGTACAGTCTCGAGTACGCATAAGCAAAAGTTCCTATTCCCCCTCTTCTCTTATGCAGCGAGCGGTATAGGAAAAGTGAAGAATATATATTTTTCTCTCTCTCTAATACGCAACTAGTATGGTCAGCAAGTAAAGTATATAGCGCACTCTCTCTTACATATGTCGCTAGAGGTCGTGTAAAGTAGTAAAATGTAATAAAAAAACGGTGCGCTGTAAGAGACAGAGATAACTACATACAGAAATTACACTCCCTCTACGAGAGAGAGAAAAAAGTATAAATAATTGAGATATATTTCTAAGAATATATTTTCACTCTTGGGTGATTCCACAGATTAAACGATGTACAACATCGATAAATTTCTCTCATCGACGATTAAGTCATTCGAGAGTTATTTTCTTTCCTCGACATATGCAAAATATAATTTGTAATTTTTGAAGAATAAACATAAATGATTCGCCAAAAATAATTATATTTATTCTTCAAAAATTACAAGCTATATTTTGCACATGTCGAGGAAAGAAAATAACTCTCGAATGACTTAATCGTTGATGAGAGAAATTTATCGATGTTGTACATCGTTTAATCTGTGGAATCACCCAAGAGTGAAAATATATTGTTAGAAATATATCTCAATTATTTAATTTAAGTCCACAAAACAAAATAGCGCACCAAATATTATTTTATTTGAAAAAAGTATGTAGTTCTCTCTCTCTCTCTCTCTCTCTCTCTCTCTCTCTCTCTCTCTCTCTCACTGTAAGTGATACAGAACTCTCGTAGCTCATTTATTTGTACATATCATAATTTAATTTACATGATTAATTGTGCACTACATAATGTGAAATTCATGAAACTATTCTATAAGTTCTCCGTTTGCAAAAAAAAATAGAAAAAGAAAAAAAAACAAATGAAGTAGTTGACTTTGTTATAGGCATAATGGCAATTTAATGGAGAATGGACATCCCCACTTCTTTAGACTTCGCCCAAAACATAATGAGAAAGTCTATAGGCATTCTTCTGAACCTAAAATGTACTCACGTGTAAAGTGTAATATGCCTCCAACACGCCCTAGATGGAAACATAGCACACTTTTTATGGGGGGGAGGGGTTGTGCTAAAATGCCTATCTACTAGAATGCCTATGTGCTAGAATGACTATAGCATATCTACTTTTTATCTAGTGAAAAAAATTTAATGAGTCAAAAATCGATCATTCAACAAAGGAGAAATGGTACAAGGTAATTAGCATGCATGCATTACCTGTATCGACCGTAATTTCCTAACGCTACTATCCGAAACATAAAACCGTATAGGTATACAAGATTATTTTTATTGCTTTATATTTCAGTAGATTCTCCTGTCTTGATATGGTCTAAGAGTAACAAGTAATCGACTACAATAATACTTCTAGATATATAATATTTTTCGTAATTCTATGATTTGGTGGTATGAAAATATCTGGATTCTCCGATTTACCTGTTCTAGATAGCTGAATGTATAATTGTACGTGTGAAAAAATATCAATATATAAAATAAGATATATAAAAACTGTCTTAAGTCTATCTCAGTATGTTTTAATCTTTGATTTTCTCAAAAAATATTTATTTATTAATCAATACTAATGTTGCCCCCTTCAAAGTAACCCCCCTCAGATATAATACACTTGTGCCAACGCTTTTTTCAATCATCAACGCACTTCTGCTAAACATTTTTTTGGTGTAACTTTGAAGTCTTTCAGCAATCTAGTTTTTATCTCCTCAATCGTTGTAAATGGATATCTTTTTATGTGTCATTTCAGTTTTAGGAAAAGAATCACGAGGAAAAGAAATCACGGAATGTCTCGTGAATATAGAAGCTGAGGCATCCATAGTGTTGGTTTTGGCCCAAAAATCTTTCACAAGCAACGATGAATGAGCAGATGCATTATCGTAATGCAATAGTCAACAATTGTTTCCAAAATTCCGGATGTTTTTTACGTATCGCCTCTCGCAAAAGGTGCAGAACTTCAAATAGTATTCCTTATTGATCGTACAACCTTGTGGTAAGGATTCCCGATGCATTACGTCACGGTAAGAAGGCAGTGAGCTAAATCTTGAGAATGAATCGAACTTGGCATGCTTTTTCAGCTTTAGTTTTTCTGAGCTTTTCCATTGGGATAATTGGGGTTTAGTTTCGACGTCATAAAGATATACTCACAATTCATCACCAGTTATAACTCTTACGAGAAAATCAGCATCATTATTGACTTCAATCAACATCTCCTGAGCTATGCTCATACGACGGTTCTTTTGACCAACATTAATCAGTTTTAGAACGACTTTCGCTGACACGTCTCATACCCAAAATATTCAATAAAATATCATGGCATCAGTTAACCGATATGCCAACATCTTCAAAAACTTCTCTGATAGTAATTCAACGATTTTTTAACACAACAACTTTCACTGCTTGAACGTTTTCATCTATTTTTATCGTGGTAGGACGTCTAGGGCGAGGTTCGTCTTCGATATTTTCTCGGCCTTCTTGCAACAGCTTGTACCAGTTATACACATTATTTTTACTCAAAGTAGACTCACTATATACAACGGTCAATATTTCAAGAGTTTTAGGACACCGAATGCCATTTTGGTCATAAAATTTATGTAAACTGTTTGCTCCATTTTTTTAATAAAAGAAAATTTCCTAGCAAACGGAACACTTACAACTTTATATGCCTGCCACAAACAAACAAAGGATGCTATAGAGCTAAAGCCATGAATATATGCTCGTTAAATCTGTACCAACACAAAATGAAAAAATCGATAATCAAATAGACATAGACCTCGACATTTTCAAAGTCGCCTTATTATTTCAATACATCTTTTAGCATTCGATGATATATTTGGCTTTGTCACAGGAGAAGTATCATAACGTTAATGCATTTTTCCGTAGTAAGAGGTATAACAATATAAACTTCCTTTATCTATATTAAATTAATAAATATTTTTATCGGTTTTACAGTCTTTATAATATCATATATTAGTTAAAATAATGACAGTCAGACTGTCCTTGTTTATGATCACCCCCGTAGAATCTGAAATAAAACTTATTACTACAATAAATTATATCAGAAAATTAAAAATAAAAATAAAGTAAAATTAATAATAAAATAAAAAAATAAATAAATAAAAAGTACTTATTCTAGGTTAGTAAAGAACAATCTGACTGCCCCCACCACCTTAAATTTAGGATCACCTTCTAGTCACACGTTTCGAACCACTGTGGTTCATCCTCAGGAACTAAACTTATTAAAATATTTATTAATTTACTTCAGAACAGTCGACATAAGTACAATTTTTAATTTTAATTCCTTTATCTATGTCAATCTTATGATTATAAACCAAAACAGCTTATTAGAGGTAATATTAATCTCCTAGTAATTTATCCTTAAGACGATATGAATCTAAAACATTTTTATGATGATCACGTTAATACTGAACTGACTTTTAATGAATTTCCAAATCTTTGTTCTAAATGCTGGAAAAATGATAAAGATGGATTTGTTGTTATTCACATAGTAGAGCAATGGATGATGATAGATACAGAAGAGGCTTTGATTGTTTTACAATAAAAAGAAATTAAAAAATCTTAATTATTCAGTTCAATTTTGAACTGTAACACGACAGCATGTCAAACTTTGAAAAAGAAAAGAATATCCTTAATGAGCTCTTGCAAATCGAAAGACTATTATAAAAAAACATCTGCTCAGTTAAAACAGAAGAGAATTAATCGCGAAAAAGTTGTTAGTAATACATTGAAATCAGTCATTACAGCATTTTAAAATCTTGTCAAATCAAAAATGAAAGCTTACAGTCTTTAAATCCCATTTTAGACGATTGTAGCAATAAAAAACCAACTAGATCCCAAAAAAGTTTTATGATTGACAGTAATATTCGCTCACCTTTCATAAAACATTATTATTCCGTTCATGCTTCTGCTGAATAATTGGCTAGAAATAACAATCACATCAATGACATTCAATCCATTATTGCAGAACTGCGGAAAATAAAATACATATATTGATACATTCATAGACGTCTGGATCAGTATCACGGCGTTATTGATACATTCATAGACATTTTGATCCACATAAGTCTTCTCGTGTTTAGAAAAAATGTAAAGGACACGAAAGGGAATCAAGGACCTGAAGGTATTTGATTCAATATTACATTAAAAGGTGATTATAATATCGAAACTAAACAACTTTGTAATATTGGAAAAACTGCTAAAGAAAGCAATGCAATTAGCATGTAATCGTTGAATGTAACACTAAAGAACTAAGTATATTTTTCATTATCTCAAATTTTCTATGAATCTATGAAATTTATATGAATGAATCCATTAAAGAAGTCGATTAAAAATATAAAGATATGCTCTTGAAGATATTAATCTAAGAATAGATTTAAGGACATTCGTTTACAATTAAATAAAAAAGCAAAATTGCAATATGTTTATAATCGTTTTTATTGAAGTAATTATTAAGTAATATGTATATCTTATTTCTTTGACAAATAAACGATTCTTTAGATATGAAATAATATTCCTCTATTGAATTTTTTTTTAAAAAGTACAAGTACGTATTAAGTTTGAAATAACTTCCATCATGTTAAAGTAAAAATAAACATTGTGTGTTTGCTGTATCCACTAGATTTGCTCAAATTTCTTCGTCCTTTAATATTGCCGGCAATGTCTTTTGTAGTAAAAATATTTGAAAACTCTCATTAAGGTCTGCTTCTATTTTCTCATCAAAGCGAGTTTTGATCAGCTTAAGAGCAGTTGCCATGTACTGATAATTTTTCTTCATTTTCTCCAAAGAGTGGCGAGATCTATTTTATATAACAAAAAAAAGAAATGAATACATCAAAATTACGATATGTGTTCAAAAAGTAACGAGAATTTTTAAATTTCGCAGGTTTAGAGAGTCCACCTGTGTAAAAATTTCTTTATCATGTTTGTATGCATAACCCTGAAGTACGCTAAAATTTTTAGCAATATTCATTGCTTACTTTTTAAGTGGCAGCCGCTAACGATAGATGTGTTTTTTCGAGCTCGGCGATTTTCGTTTGTGAAAAAAAATGGAGCAAACAATTTGTATTTAATTTTGCGTAAAAACTGAAATAAAGTGTAGTGAAGTTTGTAAAATGTTAACAAAGGCATATGGTGAGTCTGCTATGAGTAAAGCAAGGATGTATGAGTGGTATAAGCGTTTCCAAGATGGCCACAAAGACGTTGAAGATGACGAATGATCCGGACGCCCAAGCACATTAACAACCGATGAAAACGTGAGAAAAGTGAATGTAATGGTTATGAACAATCGCCAAATCACAATCAGAGAAGTCGCTGATGATGTTGGCATATCAGTTGGCTCATGCCATGGGATTTTTTAGCTGTTTTGGATATGAAACGTGTGTCAGCAAAATTTGTTCCAAAATTGTTGAATTTCGAACAAAAATATCGGCAAATGGAAGTTGCTCAGAAGTCGCTAAATGAAGTTAATAACGATGCAGAACTACTAAAACGTGTTATAACAGGTGACGAAACATGGGTTTACGGATACGATGTCGAAACTATGACTCAATCGTCCGGTGGAGGCATTCTGGATCGCCAAGACAGAAAATGGTCGAATGTAAAGGCTATGCTTAGTGTGTTCTTCAATTATAATGGCATAGTGTCTCACGAATTTTTGCCACAAAGTCAAATAATCAATAAGGAGTACTACCTACAAATTCAACGCCATTTGCGTGAAGCAAAAAAAAGCACCGAAAAAAAGCGTCCGGATTTGTGGCAAAATAATTCATGGCTTTTACACCACGATAATGCACCTGCTTACACTTCATTGCTTGTTCGTGCATTTATTGGCCAAAAACAAAACTTTAACGATGCCTGAGCCTCCATATTCGCCAGATATGGCTCAATGTGACTTTTTCTATTTTCAAAAATAAAGAGAACATTAAAAAGCCATCGTTTTACAAGCATAGATGACATTAAGAGCGAATCACCAAAAAAGCTAAAAGCTATTACAAAGATCGGATTTCAAAAGTTTTTAGAAAATTGGAAAAAGCGTTGGCACAAGTGCATTATATTCGAGGGGAATTACTTTGAAGGCACAAAATAGAT
The DNA here is from genome assembly GCA_018907035.1 of Sycobia sp. Sy_11. Lineage (NCBI taxonomy): Eukaryota > Metazoa > Arthropoda > Insecta > Hymenoptera > Epichrysomallidae > Sycobia > Sycobia sp. Sy_11. The sequence continues at coordinate 1,084,815 of JACCIC010000052.1, read as the reverse complement.
ATTGATGAATAAATAATAAATTTTTTCATAAAACGAAAATTCTTGTTATTTTTTTAACACACCTCGTATGTATGCAATTCTTTTTTTTAAAGAGAATATAAAGTTGTATTATACTTTGAAAATTGGTTAAGTTTTGCTTTTTATTGAGGAAGAAAATAATTTCATTCGACTTCTTCAACAGCTCGAATAAGTTCTTCATTATTATCGGTTTGTTCATGTACTTCAATATTCACTTTAAATTTATCCCCTCCAGCATTTTCCAGATTTTTTCAGGATTCCATTCATCGTTTATTTCAACTGATACATCATATTTAATGGTGATTGGTTCGCCTTCATTGCCATAATGCGTAACCTCCTCTCATAGCATTCTATTTTCATTCGTGTCGTTATTTTACCGTCTCCTGCCTCACATTCAACTCTGCACGGGTTACTCGAAATTCATGGGTGGTTTCATTTCCTAGTTCTCCATCATTATCATCTACTTCCACTCTAACTGCGCTTTCATTGGTCTCTAAGTACTTATTCTTTATCCCCATCTTTCTTTATCTCCCTATTTTAGGTGCTTTGTTTCGTCTAATATATTCCTCTTCATTTCACACGTAACTTTTGTCATTTTCTCTTCTATAATTGTATAGTGTTCCCACGGTAGAGTTTATGTACTATTTGTCGATAATAATCATTTATCGTCATATAGCATGAGAGGAAATTTTTTGTGTTTTTTAATATATACGATATGTAATTTAGCACGTATGTTGCACTGCTTACTATGCACAATTGTAATTGCCTTATGTAATATACTTACTATGTAATTGTCTTCTTCACAACTCTTACAAAAAAGTATGGCATGGTAAAAATATTTCGAAAAATAACTATACTTATAACGGTAAACGTGCATTTGAAATCATATGTGTAAGTCAGATAGGTTGCCGGAAAACCGAGGGAAACAGTGTCATTGTAATTGTCAAAATAACAGAATTAAAATATGCCCAAATAAAAAGTTGTGTGAGAAAATCATAAAAATCGAAGTACCTTTATTTCAGACATGAACTGAGGTAATTACACGCAATGAAATATGCGTCGAAAACGATATCATTATTACAGAAAAAGATGAATTAATAAAGCTCTTGTGTAAATATCGTGAAACGTTGTGGGAATGAAGATGTGCCGATATCCTAGAAATGGATATTCAGCTTCAAGAAAGCAGCAAACCGTTCAGCAGTAAACTATATAGATTAAACGCACAGGATAAAGAAGATAGTAACTAACTTTAATAAAATAGTAACTGACAGAAAACAAGCTCGAATCCTAACGGAAACGATATCACCCTTCGCGAGTCCTGCGTTTATTTCCCGCAAGAAAGACGGAACGTCACGCATGGTTGTTAACTACAGAAGGTTAAATAAAAATATTGAAATGCTAAGTTTCCCGATTTCAAACTTTGAGGATTTTCTTGAAATGCTATGTAACGCGAACAGCGATGTTCGGCTTCATGAATGCACATATGTATTTCATGAAAATAATGCGTGCGGCATTACAGTCACCGCATAGAAAAAGATTGCCGTGTCATACTTCGATAACTTGTATATAACGGGAAAGGATTCGCACAAACTTATGTGTATTTTAAAATACGTTCTAGAGTTACTTCGATAATTAACAATCAACATCCTGAGAATTAAGAATTAACATCCGGATTAACAATCGATTTAAAAAAATGCAAATTCGGGATGAGATCAATAGAGTTTTTAGTATTTGTGGTGAATGAGGGACACTAAGAGCAAGGAACGAAGGAAACTGCCGCGATAAGAGATTTTATGCAACCGAAGGAAACACATGATGTGAGAAGATTCCTCGGCCTAGCAAGCTTTTTTAGGCGATTGATCAGTCAGTTCGCGAAGTTAGTTACGCCGCTAAATAATTTAACAAAAAACGAGATTAAATTTTAATGGAATTAGGATAGAGAAAATGTTTTCGTAACTTTAAAAGAAAAGTAGATTGCGAGACCGATATCATTGATATAATCCGAAGGCAGACAAAACTGAGCTCCACACAGACATGTTGGCAAAAGGGATCGCGCGATACTATTTCAATCCGATATCACGGCAAATAAGAAGTTAGTGATTAGTAGAAAAAATAGCGATGTAGAAGCTACATACCACTCGAGCCGATTAGATCTAATGGTTATCGCTTACACTATTGATTGATTGCGTGCATTCTTAATTAGTATACCGCTTGTTGTGATAATTGATTGCGAATTTAATTCATATCGTTGCGTGGGAAACAAAACAATCACAAGTAGCTCGCTGAATAACCGTTATTTTAGAATTTAATTTCGAGATTCGCCACAAATGGGCTGGAAGAATGCAGCACGTAGATGCACTATCACGAGCGCCAATCGAAGAATCGTGCAAAGGTAATGAATTAAAAAACTGTCGAGTCTAATAAAAATTTGGAAAGGTTATAATTTAGAAAATGGAAACGAAATCGAAATGTCGTGTGAAGAGAAACAGCCACAGTCCGAATTAAAACAAAACGTAATTAGCAGTAAAGTATATTTCCAATGCAAAAAAGAATATCTAGCTCAAAATAATGTATGAAGAAGTGAACGAAAGAGTGAAGTAATTTAATATTACGGCGTATAGTAAATGTACAAGATCGTGAAAAATGTAAAAATCCATATATCATATAACATTATATAGAACTGTGAATATTATTAGTTTCTGTAAAACCTTATAATATGTAAAGTTGTAGTTTATTATATAATGTATCAAATTAATATTCAAATAAAATTCTATTATTTGAGGACAAACAATGTTTCAGGATGGCCGATTGTTAGAGAAAAATATGGCATGGTGTGAATATTTAATGAAATAACGGTATGTATAACGGTAAACGTGCATTTGAAATCGTAAATGCAAGGGAAAAAGTGTCATTATGCGGGTTCGGATAAGTATAGGTACCTAAAGGTATAGAGCGAGGTTAGAAGTAAAGGAGGAATAGAAACGAGAACAAGAAGAGTTGTATCGCCGATCGAGTGAAAATTGGGGCGCGAGTGCGCAGTAGGTCTTATGTCACGTGTAAAATTGCTTGTGTATAGGTATTATAAAAATTTTCAGTTGTAATATAATATGTCAATATTATTGTCACCTTTCACAATGTCTGCTGGTCCGCTGTACTAACAGCATTGAAAAGCAAAGGATGCCCCAAGGTTCTTTATAAACTAATAAGAGATTGCCTGAAGAATTGTCGAGTCCTCATAGGAGATGGCTTTGTGGAAGTACATCTTGAGACCATGAATAGGTCTGTGAGGTAGTGATAACAGGTAGTGCAGATTCGAGGGGTTTGGGTGATAAAGCTATCCGGACTGTTTTTCAATATGGGCCAGACATGTGAGAGATTGGTGATCGAGAATTACGGTGAAGTAATACCTCTCGCGTTATTGGCGAAACTTCCAAATCCCCCACTTCACTACTAGGCACTCCAATTCGATTGCCGAATGATTCTGCTCCACCTTTGAAAGTGGTCGGCGAATGTTATATATGTTTCTCTCCTTTTGACTCCAGTTGAATGGAGTCCTTTCTTGCTGGTGTCGGTCTATAGCATGAATGATTGTGACCAATCCGGGCAGACGAGTACAAGGATCTCAACGAGCTACTGGTTCAGTTGACCAAATGCTCTGATCCACACTCTCATGGCTGTTTCATCTTAAGAGGTTCATTCAGTGATGCTATTTGTGCCGACACGTCTGGCAGGAATCATCTGTACTAGGATACGATTCCCAGAAAGATAGGACAGCAAGGTCTGTCTTTTATTGGATCCACATAGAGCCTGTCCTTATCAGCGTAGTAGTTGGCAACTATAATTCGCACTTATCCGATTGAATCGTAACCTGGCTGCCCGTCGGCGCTCGAACAACATCTTCAATACCTGGATGTATGGTCGGAAGGTGTCAATTAGTATTACAATTCCATCAAGGCGAAGGTGCAGTAGTAGATATAGTAGCTATTGAAACGTGTCATTTATAATATTCTGGATTGTCGGATTTCGAGGTTGATATTGCTGTTTAGTCTCGAGATAATCTCAATCAGCTACTTTAATTTCTGGTCTTTGGCTATCGACAGCTTCACAATACTACGTCTAGATCGAGGCACAGGGGTTGTTTCATTCCAAAGTCTCCGGCGGTGTTAGCAGTTGGTTATTCAGATAGATTCTTATTCAAAAACGGTTTACACATCAATTCCCAGAAAGACGTCGGATTTCAGGGTGCTCATTAAGGAATAGATGTGACGCATTTGTCGGCCTTGAACGTTCGCTTCGCCGGACACTGTGCCTTCGAGTTGGGCCTTGGAGCCATCTACCATAGTAGAGCGGGTGGTATTACCGCTTTGTCGCCATCCCTGGTATGTGAGATCTATGTCTATGCGTGTACTAATTAAGGAGCCCACTGTTCCCAGGTTTACTAATGCATGAGCTTGCAATGCCCTTACATGTCAACCAATAAGGTATCGCGTATCTTTTACATTTCGAGCAGAGCACCAGTGATTCCTGCGCCGATCTAGTTGACGTTTTCCAATCGGTGACAAGAGTAATTCATTGTCAATAATCTGTCTTTACCGCTGACAGAGAGTAGGTAAGCTAGTAGGGGTCGCAGTAGTAAGCTAGTCGCAGGGTTCCGACAATTAAAACGATTGTGCTCTCTTTATTTGCGTCGCTGGCAGTGGGTGGATCGAACGTACTGGGTATTCATTATCATAATATACCCACTACGTGCGGTTCCCTGGTTGCTATTCCGTTCTAGGTAGGCCTGTTTCTCATTTGTCTGGTATTCTCCCAATCTACGTGGAGATTGGTAGTCGGAACTCGGCTGTCATATGATAATATACCACCGCTATTAGCGCTGTTAATCATAGCCGCCGCTACGTCTCATACGCGTGCCTAGCACCATCATAAAGCTGTGGATTGCTTCATTAGTTTTTTGCGTACGTTCAGTAATTTGTTGGTCGAGGTGCCTTCTTTATTTGACAGGGATGTCAAAGTGCAAGATTAAAGTTATAGATTTATATGTTAAAGAAACGAACGCTTAAATACACTAAAGGTGCTTATATTTTCCTATATACCCAGACAAAAACATTTTCCTATATAAAATGCATAACACAAAAAAATATATAGTTTGAACATAACTATTTGTAATTTAAATCTTGCACTGAAAAAACATTTATATAGATTACAAAAGTTTGTATCTACAGTCAGTCTGTTATAGTCAGTGAACCCCCCCCCCCTCTTTTTAAAACACTTTCCTTGAAAGTTCAAACATCCAGGCGAGTAGGCTTTATAACTCAATCATAATTAAATTAATATATAAGTAAAAAGTACTCTATATATAAAAATCTATATTACTATAAAAAATTTACTGTAATTTATCTATCATCATTTCTGTATAAAAAGCTGCTTAAAAACAGCTTTCACTTTAAAAGGACAACCGTCGACACCAAAACGGAACACCCACGACCAAAAGGTATTGCTGGTCGGATTGTACTACAAGCTGATAAAATCGTATGAAACCATCACTGCCGAGATATACAAATGATTTACAACAGAAAATGATCGAACATAGAATAGCAATCGTGAGTAAAAGTCGCAAAGTCAATTTCTTGCATGACAAGGCTCGACCACATTTTGTGAAAGCCGACCAAAACATCCTGTTGGAGCTCGAATGGAAAGTGTTGCCGTACTCAGCATACTCGCCAGACATGACGCCTTCTCATTACCATCTATTCAGATCGATGCAGCACGATCTTGTTGATACGCACTTCGGAAATGTTCAAGAAGTGCGAGAATTTGTAGATGATTGGATCGGCTCGAAATCGCTATCGTCCTTTCTTCACGGTATCGCCATATTGACAGAAATATGGGAAATGATAGTAGACAATCACGGAAAATTTTTTGATTAATTTTTCATTTATGTGGCAACGCCAGGCACACCAACTTTGTAAAAATATTAAAAAATTGATAAACACCAGTTTTTATGAAATAATTTTGAGTTTAGAGCCTTCCTCTCTTTTTTTCTTCTTTTTCTTTCGCCCCCCCCCCTCAGGTCATTCCATTGAGGACGTACAAGGATGTCTGTTCTGGCCTTCGGTTGTGTCGACAATCTCGGGGTATATAGGCGCTGCACTCTAAGGCGCCTTCTGCCCAACAGCTCCTCAAATTGGCTTTGTAAAGCCGGAAGCCCCACCTTTATGGTATTGTTCACGTTATTTTGCCTTTCCATCGACTCCATCATCATTTTAAACAAATTTTCTAGAAGTAAATCATCCTCCTGCTGAGGTCCTGGATATCTTGCCTGTCGAATCCCAGTGTCCGTGTTGCTGTCCTGCTCCTTCATGCTCCTAATCTCTCCTCCTTTATTATAAGTAATGTCCATACTTATATTCTTGTATCTTCGTCCGCCCAATTGGCCGGCCTGCATGGATCTTGCAACGACGAGCTCGCCAAAATGACTCCCCAAAACTTATATTGGAGCTCGAATAGGAAGTTTTGCCGCAGTCAGCGTACTTGCCAGGCATAACGCCTTCTAACTACTACCTATTCAGATCAATGTAGCACGACCTTGTTGATAGGCACTTTCGACATGTTCCAGAAGTGCGAGAATCTGTGGATGATTGGATCGCCTCGAAATCGTTATCGTTCTTTTGCCACAGTATCGCTCTATTGTTAGAAAAATGGGAAAAAGTAGTAGAAAAAGACGGAAAATATTGTGATTAAACTAACATGTTTCCATTTTCCATCATAAATATCCTTTTTCCATTAAAAAAGGTCTGGAACTAAGTTCGCCATCTAATATTCTTCTATAATTTAATTAATCAATACAAAGACCAACAAATTTTATAATGTACTGTAATACCTATTCGGTAAAGTTACCTGTACGTGTTATTCCAAAATTTGTATGTATCGTTATCCATTTTGGGAAATAGCAAAAGGGAGGAAAAAGAGAATGAAAGAGAGAGAAAAGATAGATTGAATTATTTTTTGAACAGGGACGAATATATATAATAATATAACAACTCTCTCGCGGTAAAGCAGTTTTTTAACAAAAATGGCATGATACTAATCGTTCATTTTATCGCTTTAGTTCTAATTCTATGACAGCAGTATTCTAGCATCTCCTGCTAAGAGAATAGATTGCGCGTCAATCTATAAGCAGTGGTATTTGAAATGAAACACTCTTCCAATTTTAATCGGTAGGAATATAATGAATACCTTTGAAAACGGATTGAATGATTTTTAATGAACTTTTACTCGATTTTAACGATTTTTTGGTTACCGATACTAAATTATTGAATTTAAGACTCTTTTCAGTTTTTGCCTTGAACCCTTAGAGTAGCGATATGACGCATATATACGTCAGAAAAGAAATCATTATAAAACACCTATTTTGTACAGAATAATGATTAAGAATGATGGATAGGTTTTAATAATAATTAGCAATACATAATAATAATTATTATAAATAATTAGTTATTATTATTATACATATATTATCAAAATTAAAATAAAGTGGTTTCATGCGTTTTGCCGTCAGATGGCAGTTTTCTCTCATAAGATAATATGACTGTGAAGCCTATATATATATATATATATATATATATATATATATATATATATATTTAACTCAAAATTTTTAATCTGAAACAATTATTTTGCTTTTTAAATTGTTAAAGGAAATGTTATAACATTATCTCCTCCGAAAACATTATTCACCCACGAGATAGTTTATGAACTAAATACTAGAAGGCTGTTCCAAATCAGATCCTCAAACAAAGTTTTTAGTTGAATGCATAAAATCCTCTCTATAAACTCTCATAACCGAGTCTAAATATTTGGCGATTATAGTGCGTAATATTTTTTTCATCAAAAAGTTCGAATTTTTCAATTCTAACTTCAGAATCGTAATCAGCAACCCAAGAAACCTATATATATATATATATATATATATATATATATATATATATATATATATACATTACCATGCATTTACAATATTTTTTTCAATTATAAAAAATTTAACATGGGCATTACCGTCTCGAACCGACCTGACGCACATATGCGTCATACTCCAACATGCAGACATTTAGTCCCAGTTTGGGCTAAAATTGGGGACCTATGATCATTTCTTCATACAAACAATACGTATGGAAAATATCGAAAATCCCGGTGGGGTTAATTTAACAGTATTTCCAGCAACAAAAGCAGAGGCTTTGTCAGCAAAATTGGCATCTTTGTTTTGACACGCTGCCAAGCTTTATCAGAAAGCTTCATATTAGCTAGTTTGCGATTACTATTTTTATGAAAGTACTCAACGTTCTCTATACATACCCAATCAAGCGGATTAGTTCCTCAATCGCTTCTTTTACTTCATTACTCATTCACTTCTTTAATTTAGTTCGGGTATCACAGAATTAGTAACCAAGAAGATTCATTTTGATTGGTCAGTTATTGATTACTCTCTCAATGAATCCACCCCCTGACTTCATTTGTAACCAAGATTTGTGTACAATTATCTTCCGCTGTCATTTTACAACTGATCTTAAAAATGTAAAGAGTATTTATATCTGATTTTACTCAATAACCAACTTGACGTTATGACGTGAACATGGATATCGCCGAGAAAAATGACAGAGAGTTATTATTATTACCAGATAATGTACGAGCAGCATTCTGCAATACATCAAACTGTGGAAAAACAAATAGCTTATTAGTTTTCATCACATATCCAAATGTCCTCAGATTCGAATATGTTTAAATTTATTCAAAGTCGCTAAATTGGCCAAGCATCAATTTCAGTTTAATTCACAACAGTCGACATAAATACAATGTATATTATAAAATAAGTTCTTTTTAGATAAATACCAATTTTTTTTCAATGTACGAAATAGTTTCAGAAATATTTCAATTTCATTACATTCATCTTTTTGAGATCTTGTCAAATTGTGCGTGATCCAATGCGAGAAAATCTTTTTAACACCTAAATGGCCATGCAATATCTTATATAAGCTCGTTATACTAATGCCCAAAGATGTCTCAATCTCAAGGTATGTCGTATGATGATCTTGTTTATCAGTTTGCGTGCAGCATCAATGTTTTCTGTAACAACAACAGAATTTGGACGAACTTTACGGAACTCGTCCTGGAGTGAACTGCGGTCACAATTAAATTCATTATATGCACTAGTATTTTACAGTGGCCAAGGATGGAGCTTCATCGCCGAAAGTCGAAGTAAGTTGATCGATGCACTCTTGTCTTGATAAGCCACATCGAAGGTCGTAAAAAATCATCGCATGAGTGAGTTTAGTTCCATTTTTTGAACTCAGAATTAGTTTCAATTTTTCGCTGAGACAAAATTTTATAACATAAGTTATACTTAAATGACAAAACGTTTTGAAAAAGGTTATAGCTAAAGAGGTCCAACTTTCAATTAGACACATTAGATGGCGCGTGCAAACTATTGGTAAGCTAAGGCTAAAAATATTATGAGCAACACTCGTATATGTTGAGTATAGATTAATATTATTTTTCTCCTTAGTTCTTGAAAATCTATATTGTAAAATTCTTCGCCTCTATCTTCATCCAGATTCTGTAGTACACGTCCATGCTTGAGAATAGTATTAAAAGCTGTTGTCACATCTTTACCAGTTTTTCACTCCCAGGGTTCAGCGCATGCAAATTCAAATAAGGTATCAATGACTGTAATTATATATTTATATCCTCTATTTTCTCTAACATAAAGTTGCATTTCAGCGAAATCTGCTTGCCATGATTGACCTATATCACGTAATGCAAGTTGTCGTCGACTATAATTTCGGCGAGGAGGCTTATGAATTTCCCTCACTATTTTCCTTTTTTTCTTTGAATACTTCATTGTATTTTTAGTAATAACTCTGAAACTCGTTTTATCATATTACTAGAAACGAATTCACTTCTAATTTTTGATTCAGCAATTCTTGTTCCCAATTCTACTATGGATGGAGGTATTGCTGGTAATTCGTCGATTTTTTAATGCATCTCGCTCAAAAGTTTTAATAAGCTTGAAGTTCGCTCTGAAATTAAAGTAGTTTCTTTCTTCCTCTTACAATTAAAGTAGTTTCCTCTTGCCGTAAATTCTCAATATATCCAAATTAACGGCATTATTCAATTTAACTGGCGGCGAGAGTATAAAGTCGTTTATTTTCCATATCATATTCACTCATCTATCTTTACATATATCATATGTAAATTTTAATACAACATCAGGTGGACCTTGACTGCCTTAATTTTTTTTCTAGCTTACGTCCATATACGTCAACAATCCTTGTTAAACTGGTTGGAGTATTGTGTTTATAGATTTATATATACGAGATTAGACAATTAAGTAATACAAAAAAATTATAAAATCGAGTATATTTAAAAATTAAGGTACATCCCTATGATCCCCTGCGATACCCCTTCGAATAGTTAGTCGCCGATCTTGATGAACAAGGACACGGACGCGCTGCGCATTCGCGTCGGTTCGCACTTGAATTGGCCTTCCGCTCCGCGCCTCGTCTTTGACGCTCTCACAGATTTTTTTAAAATCGGGATGCCACCGAAGTACCTGACTACGACTCAGTGTATCACTAACATACACTTTTAATCACTTTTTCATAAGTTTCTATCGCTGTTTCGTCGAGTTTCGTACAAAATTATATCGCGCATCATTAGTCTAAATTTCTAATTTCTAATTTAAAATCTCTGTTCCATTTTCGTGACATGTACTACGCAGACGTTATTACAAAACACTAAACAGCTCGTAAAAGTCTGAATCGAGAGAGTAGGGATCTACTATTATGGTTACGGAATTACAGGTTCGCAGTGTACCACAGGTCGAGAAATAAAACCGGTCGCATTACTTAATTGTCTGACCTTCTAGCTTCACTTAAATAGCCGAGCTCTTTTCTATATATTATCTACACTTTATATTAAAAAAAAATTCATAATTTCAAATGGATACATTCTGTCAAAATGAAATTACAGAATATTTATTTAATATTAACAAATATTTTTGACTATCAATGAATATACTATATTTAAATGTGTGAACTAAATTAGTTAAAAACACATTTGTTCATTCAATAAAGAATATTCATTCCCTCAATAGAATTGATTAAAACTGACTAAATCCGGAAATCAAAAGTAACAAATTCATTGTCTTAAAAACGTTGATGTAATTTAATAAACATTTTATTAGATTTAATATTTCATTTATTAATAATAGTAAATGTTTAAAAACATTTTTTTTTTTTATGTATGATGAAATTATGAAATGAAGTAATGCATGACACATTACTCTTCACTCTTCGTTTAATATGTAAAATGTTCGAACATTTATAATAATATGTAAATTTAGCGTGGTTGTTTGAAATAAAATTGCATACAATATATTTATATATATATATATATTTATATATATATATATATATATATATATATATATATTGTTACAGGGGTAGCAAGGCGCACGTCGACTCGTCCCAGAGAACGAAGATGACGCGCCCGCCATCACACGGTAAGAGAAAAACATGAAGGCGCTCGCGCGTGTCGTCGCGCCTTGTACCCGTTCCTATCCCCCGACCCCTTGTCTCACCGCTCTGCGAGCAACGCGTGCTGCCGTCTGCAAAGACAATGAGAGGTTAGGAATGCATAAACAGTCACCATAAACAAGTAGTGGAGTCATACCTAACCAGGAGATAGACCTTGATGAGCCCGGGGATAAATGATAAGGAGTAATGCATACGTGCACCCTGAGTCTACAACACTGAGCGGACTCTAGGAATAGTGGAGTTAGAAAGCTACCCGGAGACGAAAAGAAAGGAAGAGAAAAGAAATATCGAGCTAATGACAGATTTTTTTGTGTATTATTAACACAAATTTAAGATTATTTTTAATATTGAATAACTATGCAGGTATAAAGATATATATATATATAAATATATATATATATATATATATATATATATATATATATATATATATATAATTACAGCTAGGCTAACGGATCGATGCAAAATTTTACGTATCCTTAAGTAAATTGATTCTGAATAATTGGATGAGGAGCAAAATGCTGCATTAGAACTTGATAAGTGGGAAGTATACAAGTTCATAAAGAAAGCAATGAAAAAAAATCTGTACAAATTGAAAATGAACATGTATTGAACGTAATTGAAAACATTGGTTTATTGCTCGAAACTATAAAGTTAAATAATACATTTTTGCCACATAACATATTAATTATTTGAATGGCTTTTAAGTGTCAGTTAAAAAGAAAGGTACTTTGGACAAAAATAATCAACATTCTAGATTAAACAAATACGTGTTAATAATTCATGTTTCAGTATATGGCGTTTTACTGATATTCTAATTTTAAAATTTACTTATAATATAAGAAAATGGATAGTACATTCTAATAAGAAAATTGATATATCTATAATATTTCTATTATATTCTATAAGAACATTCTAGTTATTAGTTAATAAAGTAAAATCGAGGATTTTATACTAATAAACAGAAAAAACTGATACTTGACTAAAACTTTAGAAAATTAGGTATTATTTTGATTTTTCTATTAGGAGTGTTAATAAGTCTTTCCCGTTTTTTGTAAGAGATGGCGCCACCAATACTGTGCGAGTATTCAATGGTTACATATGTCATAATCAAAGCTTATTCATATGTCAACAATTCCATACTAACACATTAGTTAAAATTTTTTCGCATCATAAATTTTTGATATCGTGAAAATGTCGAAATTTGAGCCGAGTCGACGTCATTTGCGGGAAGTTTCACTTTATTGGTTCAATTTGAAGAAATCTGCGGCCGAGACGCATCGATTGCTTCAGGAGGCTTATGGAGAAGGTTGTGTCGATGATTCAAGTGTTCGCGGATGGTTTCAACGCTTCAAAAGCGGTGATTTCGACGTGGAAGACAAGGAGCGTTCCAGGCGGCCGCAAATCTTTGAAGATCGAGAATTGGCGACTTTGCTTAATGAAGATTCTTGTCAAACGCAAGAAGAACTTGCTGAAGCATTGGGAGTTGACCGAACAACCATTTCCAAGCGTTTGAAAGCCATGGGAATGATCCAAAAGCAAGGAAATTGGGTGCCGTACGAACTGAAGCTGAGAGACGTCGAACGGCGTTTTTTCACTTGCGAACAGCTGCTTCAGCGACATAAAAGAAAGGGTTTTCTGCATCGTATCGTGACTGGCGATGAAAAGTGGATACGTTACGATAATCCGAAGCGAAGAAAATCATGGGGACTACCCGGCCATGCATCATCATCGACGGCCAAGCCAAATATTCATGGCGCCAAGCTCATGCTCTGTATATGGTGGGACCAGCTAGGTGTGGTTTACTATGAGCTTCTGAAACCGAATGAAAGGATCACAGGCGAGGTCTATCGACGACAATTGATGCGTTTGAGCCACGCACTGCGAGAAAAACGGCCACAATACTCCGACAGGCACGACAAAGTTATTTTGCAACATGACAATGCTCGCCCACATGTTGCACCGCCGGTGAAAACATACTTAGAAACGCTCAAATGGGAAGTCCTACCCCACCCGCCGTATAGTCCAGACTTTGCTCCGTCTGATTACCATCTCTTCAGATCGATGACGCATGGCCTGGCTGACCAGCACTTCCATTCCTACGAGGAAGCCAAAAAATGGGTGGATGACTGGATAGAGGCCAAACCGGTCGAATTTTTTCGCAACAGGATTCGTATGTTGCCAGAAAGATGGGAAAAAGTTGTAGCTAGCGATGGCCAATACTTTCAATAATTCATTTGTAACCATTTTTTCACAATAAAGGCTCAAAATTTGAAAAAAAAACGGGAAAGACTTATTCACATACCTGATAAAAAAAAATATATTTAATGTAAAGATGCTTGAATCTAGTTCAGACTTATACAATATACTTTAGTTTATTTTATTAGGTTATAAAAATTTCTTTTTAAGGAAACGTATTTAGTGAATACTAAAATATATTTTTGAAATTTATACAAATATTAAGTAGATGGGATAGGTTGTCTCAAACTTAGGTATATGTATTGGGTGTACAAATAAGTTTCCGCCGTTTTTTTATAAAATATAACAATTTATTGTAGGTACAAATAATGTCCTTCAAAATGTTTCCCATCATTTTCTACTACTTTTAACCATCTCTTGGGTAGCAAGTAGATACCCCATCTAAAAAATTTCTCGTCTTTTGAGGCTATCCACGAATCGACCCATTTCTTGAATTCCTCGTAAAAAGTGAAGTGCTGCTCAGCCAGACTATGAGTCATCGACGGAATAGGTGGTAGTCTGAAGGAGCAAAGTCTGGTGAATACCGCGGGTTGGGTAGGACGTCCCAATTCAGTGCTTCTCATGTTTCCTTTACGATTTTTGCAACATGTGGCCGAACGTTATCATGCTGAAAAATGACTTTATCGTGCCTTTTGGCATATTGTGGACGTTTAACTTCAATGCTCAGCTCAATTGCATCAGCCGTTGTTGGTGACGTTCCCCGGTGACGGTTTGATTCTGTTGAAGTAATTCGTAATAGATTACTCCAAGCTGCTCCCACCAAATGCACAGCATTAGCCATCGAAGTAGGGGCATGCCCGAGCTTACCCCATGACTTCCTACGCTTTGGGTTGTCGTAGTGAATCCACTTTTCGTCTCCTGACACGATTCGATGTAGAAATCTTTTACGAATTTACCTTTTGAGCAATATTTAGGAAGCGAATAAGCGACGCTCAATGTCTCTTAGCTTCCGTTCGTAAGAAACCGAATTTCATTGCTGTTGGACCATTCCCAGGATTTGAGATGTTGTGAAATAGCTTGCTGAATCACTGCTAACTCTTGTGCAAGTACTTCTTACATTTGGCATGGATCTTCCTCCCATAAAGCTTCCAATTTTGTGTCAATATACACTTTGGGCCTTCCACTGCGTGTTTTGTCCTCCACGTCAAAATCACCACTTTTAAATTTTTGGAACCACTCCCGAGAACTTCTCTCACTCAAATTAACATTATCATATGCTTTTATAAGTAGCGGATGTGCTTCAACTGCAGATTACTAGATTGCTTTAAATTAAAGAAGTAAATTAACAATTCCCGCAAATGACGCTCACTTGGCTCAAAACTTGACATCTTAACACGATGAAAACTAAGTGATGCTAGCAAAAAGTCAGGAAAATTAAAAGTTTATACTTTTTCCAGATGTCAACATGTACTATACGACTTTTTACAGCTGACAATTTCGATGTTATCTTATCGGTGGCGCCATTTTTTCCAAATAGCGGTAACTTATTTGTACACTTTATATATTGTAAAAGTAACATTGAACAGATTTTTGCATTTCAATAATTATTGAAACGTACAACAGTTGAATACATGAAATCTAAACTATTGACTTATGGAATAATTGTAGTATGATAGTTATTAAAAAAATCTGCTTACATATATATGTAAATATATGTATATGATTAGGTTGCTTGCATTCCTATATCACGTTTTCACATTTACAAAATCTATTAATAAAATTAAAAATAATCAGGTTTTGATTACTGTTTTTCTTAAATGTAAATACATCAAATTTATCTCAAAATTAAATTTAATAAATTAGTAGATATAAGTGATTTAATGTATATTTTCAAAAAAAAAAACTTGTGATTCGTGCTGCGAGCGTCACATACGATGGGATCCGATCGCCCTCGTCCGTTGTCGTGCGAAAAGCCGCCTTTTTCTGTCTTATTGCAGAGAAGCACGACGCGACTCA
This sequence comes from Sycobia sp. Sy_11, assembly GCA_018907035.1. NCBI lineage: Eukaryota > Metazoa > Arthropoda > Insecta > Hymenoptera > Epichrysomallidae > Sycobia > Sycobia sp. Sy_11. The sequence continues at coordinate 1,068,988 of JACCIC010000052.1, read as the reverse complement.
CTCTCGGAATTTTGAAGTTGTATTTTTTTCCCTGTAATGTCTATGGGATAAACGATGACGACAGGAAAGGTCGATCGCTTGTATATAAATTTTGTTGAGTAGGAAGAGGAAAGTTGTGTTTTTTTATTTTTTTTTTTGTGTTTTTTTTTTGAAATTTTAAAGAGGTTTCGGATTCTCAGGGTACTATATACAGCCCTTGTAAATAATTGTAAATTAGGTGTGGGAGAAGGGCGGTCCAGCAATAAATAGGATCAGGATTCATGACGTAAGGAAAGAAATAACCCCGCTAAGTTAAACTTCAGAATTGACTTTAATTTAAAGTTAAACGCTTCAGGTACACAAAAAAGAGAATAAACGGTGTAGAATGCATGCTCAGGACCTCTGCAATGGCGGCGCGTACCAAGATGGAGAAGACAGACAGAGACATATAAATCCATGCTGTCACTTACAGTTCGGATGGCACAGTTGACCCGGCGTTCGACGTCAATCTCATAGAAATAAGAATACATCGACTATTTGTGGGATAGGCCTAATAATAATAATAATAATTTTCATAGAGGAGAAAAATCCTTTATGAATCCCGGGGACCAGTCCCCGGATATGCGGGAGTCACCTGCACTTAAGGTACAGGCATACACATTAAAAAGTATCCTTTTGGTGCATTCCCCTTGACTGCTTCGCGCAGTTCTGAGAAGAGCTACATGTCTATATCGGTGGGCGTGAATCGAGGGAACCTCCTCTCGGTTTGCGTATAATACGGCCCAGGAACCGCTCACGTAGACATTATTTCTGGACGGCGTCACCGTATTAGTCCTTAAGGGGCCCTTCCCTCCTCAAGTGTGTGTTTTTGTGTTTGACAACTTCTCTGCAGTAGCAAACCACCCTCGACCACCTCGTCGGATCGTCGGGCATCAGACCTATTATGTTTTCCGGTCCAATGGTGCCCACCTTCTGCTCAAGGGGTTCTCTCTCTGGACGGAACGCTTCACACTGGAAAAAAGTGTGCAGCGTATCGTCCCGAGGGGTGCAGCAATGGGCACAGGATGGGTCCGGGACCTTCACCATTTTATAAGGATAGCTCCGAACTCGTCCGAATAGCTCAGAACTCTCCGATCTTCGGCTTTGGTGTTTCTCAGTTCGATCAACACCACTCCTGTTTTAGTTCGTCGAATGGCTCTGACATCCGCTCTGCACTCCTCAAGTTTAAACCCTGCATGAAGTGCACCCAACACTTCAACCCCCAACACTTATAAGACTTTCGCTCCGCCGGTTTGATAGCGAGGGCGTCAGGGCGCGTTCTGCACTTTAGTATTTTAAATTCTTTTCCCCTACATTGTTGGTTACAGTACCATCTCCTCTGTCCTGGGGAGTCACCACAGTCTTGTAGATTTCTGATTCTTCTATTCATACCGTATGGTCTTTCCAGCTACTACCATAGTCCAGTTTTCTTTATCTCCATTCTGTTTATCCACTTTCTTTTTTTTTATCAGCGATGGTATTCGTAACGTCTGTAGGACTGGATGGCGGTCTCTTCATGCCAACATCTCCTCCTTGTGGTGTTATAGCCACTGTTTTTTCAGCGGTGCTCTTCTTCCTCACTTTTGGTCTGACCTTCATGTACTAGAGCTGATCAATTCACTCCTTTACTTTAGGTAGGCCCTCTTTAATATATTTTTTGGTTTTCGGCTGATTCTTAAGTGCCTTCACCATTCGCTTCAAATTGAGCCAATTTGAGCAAGATCTCTTGCTCAGTTGTAACATCATTCTTTTCTTGTGCTCTATTGCTAGGCCTAGTCAGTATGCCTATGAACTCAGCATGTTCTCAATCGCTTACCTTTTGTTTAACATTAGTGGTGCGTATCTCGGCTTTTGCTCTATTGTATTGATTTGTCCATCATGTGATTTTTACAATTCCGTCCCTGTATCTTCTGTATCTATATCTTCCGTGTCTGGGCGGTCTCCATATACCCTTCAACGTCGAGCACCTGGTAACTACTCTCCAACACATGCCTGTAAGAGCAATCCCAGTTTGGGCCCTCGTCCATGGATATAGTTCGTACCTGCCGTGCTATATTATGCTATACTCGCGCTTCCCACCCCAACAAAGCTGTTCCGCTCTCTGCAAAGTTTCTGGCAGGCATCACACAGCAGAATGCACTTGCCTTGTGCCAATTTATTAGCACGGGCTCAACGCCAGCCGCCCGTCTTGTCACCAGCGTAAGCCAAAAATGGCTCGGATGGCCCAAGTGCGCAATTGTAAGCTCGCCTCTCCACCCAGGATTTCCTTTTGGTAACTCACAGGGACATACCGAACGACAGGATCGATGGGTCCTCTGTGACGCGATTTCCGCTCCTTCCCGGCCATCCGCAGGTTTCTAGTTTCGAGCTTCACGTCAAAGTAGAATCTCCTTCTCGGTGATACCCGTTTATAGAGTTCCACGATGGATCGCCTCCGTATGAGTCGAATCCCGAAGGTATATATCTCAAATATATATATATAAATATATGTTCGTTTTGAGCCCGTCTACAGACCCCACGGTTGCGTCTCCGGTAGAAGTCTGCAGTGCACACTTTGATCCCTGCATCTCACTTACGTTCCGTACACATAAAGCTATAATCTACGTCCTGACAGGAAAAGAAGGGAAGATGTGATATTGCGCCCCTTTAACCCGACCAAGTAGAAATCAATGAGGAACGATCAGTCGAAAAAGGTACCCTTTATTGGCGTAGCTTAAACTTTGTGAGGTAATAATTTACCTCCTCGTGCCGCCGACCTCTCCACGGGGTCATCTGACTGATAAGTCTGGCGGTAAACCCGCATATCCTGCCTCCACCTCTTCTGCCAGCAAGCCAGCGAATGCTCTCCAGCTTGCTTCTTTGCTTCGGCTTGACGAAGAATCCTCTTCATCTGGTAGACGATCTTCCGCTCCTGGGCCAGGAGGTCTACCGGGATCACCCTGGCCACCACAAGGGAGGCCGTTTCCGAGACCGTGCAATACGAACACGCTATACGAAGAGCGCTTCTTCTCTGTACAGCCGCCATGCGCCTGCGGTACTTATCGTACTTCATCGCGTCGGCCCAAACTTCAGCAGTATCTAGCAGGTATAAGGGTCTGTACATCGACGGAGCACTCGATGGTCCTTTACCCCTGCTTATTAGCACAAATCTAACCTCCTTCCAGCGGGGATAAAAATCTCCCGGGCGACAGTACGAGTTGTACATGCCAAGCAAGAGTTCAGGATGGCTCTTTACCATCGCTTTCAGCATTTACGGAAGTCCCTCGGGCCACGGGGCCTTGTTGTTATTCAAAAAGCGTCCTGCTCTCTCTAGCTCCACCCTTGTAAAGAATGGTGCATCAAGGCCCTCGAGACTCAGGAGCTCATTCGCTCGTTTGCGGTGAATGGAGAATAGGATATGAACGATGCCGTTCATCACTTCCTCGTTCATAGACATGTTCCTACGAAACGCGTCTAATTGTCGGGTTATGATTGAGTACCCTAATCCCCATGGATAGTGTTCAAATCATCTCCCAGCATTTTCCAGTTTTTCTGTTTACTAGCTTTGATGGCTAGCTTTAGAGTCTTCTTCGCCGTTAGATGTTCGATGTTCCGTTGGTTCAGATGATACTACTCGCATCATACACTTCTGCGCTGTCACCTGCTCCTCCATGGACCTCACCTCCTCTTCTTTGCTGTCAATAATAATCATGCTTGTAATCTTGTTTTTCCGTCCCCCCACGTGGTCAGCCTGCATGGACCCTTCGTGTAGGCTCCTTTACAAAACCGGGGAATATAACACGCCGCAGGGCGCTAGCCCACCTCCACTCTCTCGAGCTTCGCACCCCAACAACAAGGTTCCCTGCTATCTGGAGTGTTTCCGGCTGACATCACGCGCCAGGACGCACTCGCCAATGCCGAATGACTTGCGCTGGCTAGACACACAGCTGCCCGTCCTGCCGCTAGCGGGAGCCAAAGACGGTTTGCGTCAACCAAACACGCAACCTCAATACTCGCCTTCCCACCCAAGATCTCCTTTTGACAGCTTCCAGGCGTGCACCGCTCGGCAAGTGTGGTGGACCGTCTTTAGCTCCATTTGGAGCCTCTTCTATCTCCGCAACAAAAGCCGAGGGGAAACGATCAGGCGAGAAGATTTAATCCGCATCAATTTATAGGCGACGCAAGCGTCGTGGTCCCCCCATACAGATCAGAAAGGAGCCCACCCCATCCATTCCACCCAAATTTAGGAAGCAGAGGCGTGGATGGTGAATGTGTGAAATGTATGAATTGAGTTATGCTTGTGCGTATGTAGTTAGCAGTGAAGGCACCACCAACCAGAGCCAGCGCGCATGCAGCTCCCGCCCAGCATGGGAATGCCGCTCCGTGGTGCTCTCTCGCGACCCATGGCCCTTACGAAAATGCTCCTCGGAAAACGTAGCGCCCATATCCTTATATTCGAGATTTCCATTTATTCAACCCCCACCTGAAGATGACGCACAACAAGCTTCTAGTCCGCCGCGCATGAGCTGTCAGTACGAGTCGCGCCCGTGTATTTCAGGGCCTGCTGAGTTCATCCAATACGTGCTTGCTCGGCTTCACTCTGTGTCTTGCTTCCGCTACGCGAACTACTGTACAGAGTTTCCAAACTGCGCGGCGACCGAATCTTTGTATACGAGGTGCGTATAACTCGTTTAAAGGGCCCCCTTGTCAGACATCAAACTTACAGACTTATTCAATGGTAGTGGTACTTACATTGCCAGCACTTCCCCATTTTTACTCTGTCAAGTTCGTCCACTCCGTGCTAGTCGTCCCAAGACCGTACCGAAACCGTCACACGCGGGCGTGACGATAGTATCCCCTCCCAATGCCAGATACTATGTTGTCTGATGTGTCAGTGTTGTAAAATGTGTAACTGTAAGAGTGTGCTATCCAGTTGTTGTAAGTGTACTTCCTCCTCTTTTATTTGGGCTTGATACCGGTTCCGCCAAAACATAGAGTCGCTATGAATCCGCGGTGGCGGAGTTAATAATAATAATAACAAAGATAATAATAATAATAATAATAATAATAATAATAATAATAATAATAATGACAATAGAATCCATAGACCTTGACTGTGTCACGACTGATTACGACATTTTGCTCGCATTAAATCAGGAAACGGGACGGATCGCGGAGCGCTGGTCTCACTTCTTCGACGTTAATAGTAGAGGACAGAGAATGGCGGACTGCGAATTCGACGCAAAAGAGACTACCGATTTCTTAAAAATAGAACGTATTAAAATCGGATGGATCGGTTGACGAATAAGAAACAGGTTACGCGTCTTACGATGTTACCGTTGCTGGGGTTTCGGTCATCACCAAAAAGATTGTAAAGGACCGAATAGACGAAACTGCTGCTTGCGATGCGGTCTTGAGGGTCATTCCCATAGGGACTGTAAGAGTCGTGGAGTGTTATCTTTCCACTGGTGATAAAACGTAGGACAGGGGATACTTTCCTGGCTCGTTCTCGTGTGCGGTGTTCAAGGCAGCATCGACAGAACTGATGACAAAGACAGCCATACAATGCCAATGACGATTCTCCAATGCAATATAAATGGGAGTAGTGTAGCTGACGCACTGCTCCCGCAGATTGCGGTGGAAATGGACACTGACGCGCTCATTATTAGTGAGCAATACAAAGACAAACATTTACCGACTTTGATCTTTAGCAGCTCTGGCAAGTCCGCAGTCTGGTTTCGTTAGAAGTTAGTAGTTTCCTTAGAAAAGGCGCGTCGAATATAGTACGGAGTTGGACTGAGGAGAACTGTGTCTGAGAAAGGGTCGCTGATGTTACCTATGTCAGCGTTTACCTGAGTCCAAATTACAGTGCTTCTGAGTATGCAGCTAAACTCGAGAAAATCGAGAACGCTGTACGAGAAATTCCTGCTGATGTTATCGTGGCGGGTAACTTTAAAGCGCGAGCGGTCGAGTGAAGAACGACATCGACAAACAGACGGGAACGATTACTACTGGAGACAGCCGCAAGGCTGGACCTGGCAGTACTGAACGATGCAACGACACCGAAGTACAGACGACCTGGGTATGGTAACTCCATACCCAATGTTACTTTGGCCTCAAACAGAATCCGGACTAAGGTAAGGACGTGGCGGGTTATCGAGGGCTATACGGCCAGTAATCATCAGTTTATTGCCTTCGAACTAATAAACACAGCCAAACAGATGGAAGGGCGAGGAACAAGACCTGCCGGGTGGAACACCAAGCGCCTATACACTGACGAGCTCGAAAGACAGCTGCAAAAAAGCGGGGATGGCGCAAAGATCCATCCGGGGCCCCGACTTCTGGAACGTACAGTACGACGGCTTACTAAGACTAAGCATACCCTTGGACGTACACCTCGTCACCTATGCTGACGATGTGGCAGCCGTGATAGGCACGCGCGACTATCACTTGATTCAGTTAAATCTGAATCAGGTCATGAAACGGCTGACTGAATGGATGGCAGACCACGAAATGCAGCAGATACTACAAAAACCCGAGTTATTGCTGATGACATGTAGACGTATAGAGACGGCGGTCTCGATGACAGTAGGGACGGAAAGATTGAAAACCAGAAGTGAAGTTAAGTATCTCGGGGTCGTCTTGAATACGAAACTAAGGTTCTTGCCTCACCTACGAAACGTGGCAAATAAGGCAGCAGGAAAGACCAAGGCTCTAAGCAGATTGATGGCCAACACGAATGGACCTAGAAAGAACGTAGGTAGACTGCTGATGAGCGTTACCCACTCAATCTTGCTTTAAGGGGCGGAAGTGTGGGCCGACAGAAAGAATGTAAGAAAAAGAGCGAATGTCGTGAACATCGTACAAAGGTGAGTGCGTTAAGAATCGCGTGCGCGTATCGCACTATGTCTGAGAGCGCGGTTTTCATGATCGCTGGAGTCATTCTTATCTATCTGCTCACGGCTGAACGAAAAGGTATTCATGAGCGGAGACTGAATTTTGGAAGATACTGCAACTGAAGAACGGATGAAGAAGATCGAGACGTGGCAGAGATGTTGGAAGAATATCACTTTATAAAAAGTGTTACAGTGGTCGGATTTACTTAAAATATGCGCCGTTTTGTTCGATAATCTGTTTCCATCTAGACGGCAACATCATAATACCCCTCTCGTAGAAACCCCTCTTCTTATTTGCGAAGAACTCGGACAGCAAGAATTGAATACTGAATACCACCATTGAATACTGAATACAGCAGAACTGAATACCACCAAGGGCGTTCGACATGGACAGGAACAGATGGTAATTACTTGGGGCTATGTCCGGGCTCTATGGTGGATGCGATAAAACCTCCCATCAGAGCTGCCGTAGCTTCTGACAAGTCATTAACGAAGTAGATGGTCTGGCGTTGTCCTGATCGAACACTACACCCTTCCTATTGGCCAATTGTGGCCGCTTCTGGTCGATAGCCTGCTTCAAGTGGTCCAGTTGTTCACAATAGATGGTAGAATTAAGTTTCTCGTCATATGGGAGCAGCTCATAGTGGATGGTTCCCTTCTAATTCCACCAAACACACAGCAAAACGTTCCTGGCTGTCAATCCCCGTTTAGCCACTGTTTGGGACGGTCCACCGGCCTTGGAACACGACCGTTTTCGCTTAATATTGTCGTATGTGATCTATTTTTCGTCACCAGTCACCATCCGCTTCAAAAATGGGTCGAGTTCGTTCCGTTTCAGCAGCACAACGCAGACGTTGATTCGGTCCAGAAGGTTTTCTTGAGTCAAATCATGCGGCAGCCAAACCTCAAGTTTTCTGTATCCAGCCTTCTGCAGATGGTTTAAAATAGTTTGATGACTAAATCGTATCCCCTGGACGATGTCACGAGATGCCACATACTGGTCTAACTCGATAAATTCCATGATTTGATCGGTATTCGTCTTCACAGGTCTTCCGCGGCTGGCTTATCCATGGTGTCGTTTTCACCGCCTCTGAATCATCGAAACTATTCTTCTGCAATTCGAAGTGATAGCGTACCATCCCTCAAAACACCATTAATCTCACGGAACGTTTCATTAGTGGATTTGCCTTTCACGAAGGAAAACTTTAAAATAGCGCGAATTTCGGCGTTAGTGAACTTCATGTTTACACGTCTATAACTTTTGAACGCAATATCCAAACTAATCATGCATAGCGTCGTTTTGTACATTATGTCAATACCATATCTGTAGCGCTTTGTACATAACCGCGAAATTCATAAGACAAGAAGGCGGAAGGGAGATATTTAACACTCCTTATATATATATATATATATATATATATATATATATATATATATATATGCGAATTACGTTCAGCATCAGATCAGATCTTCAGTACTTGGACAGTGACGAACATTTCAGCATTTTAGCCAGAATAGGCCTCCACAGCCATCAGGCCAGTTAACATTCTCGGCTCCTTGCTACCCTCAGCACCAAGAGCCTTCAAAGGAAAAGCATCACATCGACCAAAGAGATGTGAATAGATCGCCCTTTAAAGCAATGCAATCTACACTGTGGAATGGCATAGACTAGCGCACCGTTATTGGAAAAACCGTGCACCAGTGGAAAGTTCGATTCCACGGCACCAAGGTTTAAAGAATCGAAGAATTCCTTTAAAGAATTGCGGAGTGCCGTAGGCTTATGGTACTCACCATTCGACATGCAAATGCTACGCTCTCGACAGGCGCTTCCAAGCCATACTAATCGGTGAGGTGCAACGCTATGCACACGCTAAATGCGAGCCGACACGCGACTATGTATTCTGCCTGCTTACGATTCTAAATAAATTCGAAAAGCCATGGTCAGATGACAAATGGCTCGCCCTTATATATCGAAATCTACTCCCCAAAATACAAAAATTAGTTCGGCGGACGAAGATTACCAGAGTAAATCGGTTGATAGAACTCGTCACTCAAAGAATGCATAATGCCCGAAGTGGCCTTCCATCAGGCGGACACGTCTCACACGCGCTAAAGTCGAAAATTGCAGTCGTGGATGTTAAGCTGACAGACATCAAAGCTCTGATGTGAGAAGTCTTACAAGATGTAGATGAAGCCTAGGCGCTATCTCTTCTAATCTAAAGGAGGCAGCGGTCACCGTGCTTACGACTAAAAGGGACAGTCGTGACTCCAACCTCAGGTCGCCGCATGCAGGTAAGAGCAGAGCGTCGACCTCGCCTAAATCAGAAAGAATGCCTCCCCTTAGGGAGAAATTTATGCGCAAACCCCTTAGCGATCGAGATAAGAATCAGACCGCAGGCCCTGATTCGCGCTTTCTGTGCTAGGGTTGTAGCTGGCTAGGTCACACATTACACAACTGTTCCAAAGGTGACAGAAATGTGCAAAAGGGCCAGTAATTGAGATCCAACTCCCTCTGCTTTGTAAGATCTCTGATAATCAACATGCAGCTGCGAGGACACTGAAGAATGATAATTACGCACTCCTGTCTGTAAAAGAAGTACATCACGAACGTAACTCCACTGACTCAGCTACAGATGTCGACCCACATTGATATTCACGATCGTGGATACAGGTGGGCATATGCTAGTTTCGTATCCATGCACTGCTCGATGCAGGAGCTACTCGCACAGTTCTTGGGTGAATCAGCTTGCAGATTGCATCTGCCCTCGGTCGTTTAGTTCTACCCTTCCCCAAATCTGGCGCTTGACTGGCTACGGAAAAAATTGAGTCGATAATAAGAGAGTAAGAGAGGGGAAGGGAAACTCACGCTGCGCGCGAACCTTGACGCCCACGAACAAAGTATCACGCTTGCCTTAGAGAGAGACGGAGTCGATATATTAAGCATAAACAGCTACCGGCCGAACGACTGTAACGAGTCTCCCCACCGCACGGAACTACTTTTTTCCATACCGTATTTTTTTTTTTTTAAGTGCAGTTGTACCCCGGTCTGACCCATCGAGTCCGGGCTCCTGTGTACCCACCCGTGTTTGTGATTTTCACTCTGCGGATTAGCTGTCTCTCAGTGGGACCTGCCTGCCTCTCCGTGAGGCCTGTCGCGGTTTCCTAGTCAGCGCATTCGCATTCCTATGTGCTTGACGTCGAGCGCCGGGCAAACCATGCCATCTGAACTATAAGTGGCAGCTTGGTTTTATCTCTCCCTTCTCCAGCTTCGCACACGCCGCCGTCGTTGAGGCCCTCGATCTGCATTCTACACCGTGTGTTCTCTTTTTTCTGTATATTTGAGGCGTTTAATTTTGAATTAAACCCAATGTTGAATTTTAACTTAGAAGGATTAATTAATTTTAACAGTCCCTGATGAGGAGCCGTAGCGAGCTCGAAAAGTTGGACAAGTCTTCAATTAGGTAAGGGTGTTGGGGACAGTCAGACTGCACTTTACTAACAAAGAATTTTTTCAGCTAATATTTTATTTTCAGATTAGTCTACGGGGGTGAATGTAAACAAGAACAGTCTGACTGTCATTATAATTTTAATTTAATTTTTAATTTAATTTTTATTTTTAATTTTTATTTTTTATTTTATTTTTATTATTTTTTATTTTTATTTCTTATTTTTTATTTTTTATTATTATTTTTATTTTTTTATTTTTATTTTATTTTTATTTTTATTTTATTTTATTTTTGGATGGAATTGATTGGACTGTAAGACCAATAAAAAAATATTTATTAATTAACTTAGAGGGGTTATTTCGTTCTTTACGCCACGAATCCCGCTCCTATTTAAGGCGAGATTTCGCCCCTCTCCCTTGCCGGAATTTTCGGGGCTCGGACCACAACAGGAAACCTCTTCTGTGACAGCCGTGTCTGCTGTCCTCGTGTTCAAGGTGGACACGTGATCTGTTACAATATATAATATTTAATTTTAAAATTTAATATAACTGCTCAAAATAAAATTTTTTATGTAGTAATTAGAGATAATTTCATTTTATACCAATTTCGGATGAACCATCTGCAAAGAATAGCCAAAACATTTAATTAAATATTAGTTAAATTTGTATAATGTTATTTTGTATTTCTCTTTATGACATTACTGTTACTGCGGTCGAAAAGCCGAATTACACACACGAAATATCTATACACTTCGCATCGAAAATATAAATACACTAAAATTGAAGATAAACACAGGATTGTATGTCCGTTTGTTTAATCGATGTATACTGATAATTGTATGGTTATAGACGGCTCGGACGATAACAGCACTTGCGTGTTAAAAAATACTTTCGCGTATTGTTATAGGCCTCTTTCCAAACGGAAATGCGAACGCAAAAACGGAATTTCCGCACGCAGTGAGGAAAAGTAAAATATAAGTTCTACAAATATCTTTTAATAATTTAAATGCTACAGTTAAAAATATAAAAAACTTGAAAAAGCATATACAATAATTAGGATTTCAGAATTGGTTAACATTCATTGTATATTTTAATATTCTTTCTATTCTACTTAATTCTAATATTCCACAAGTATAACACATAATGTGGATTTTATTATAATAAAATAACACATCTGCATATCTTTTATTGACTTTCATTAAAAAATAATTTTATTAATATTATTATTTAGAATAAAACCTGTACTTACTTTAAAGATTATTTTATTTAACTTATACTTTTTATATATCTTATCTTTTACCAATCAATGTTTTTTTATTTGTAAATCATCAAAGATTATAATAATAATGATCGGTATTCGCTATTATTATGATATATTTCAATTTTCAATAATTTTATCGTTATAAATTATTAAAATATTTTGCATTCCTTAAATGTAATTCATTACTTTAGACTGTTTATGAATTTTGATCGATAGTTTCTAGTGCTATAATTAAAAGATTTCTTTCCAATCATAAGTGTTTTAAATATAAATACTATATAATCACAAGTCCTTATTTTATGGTATTTGTTTAACACGCTGCTTCTTAAATTTTTATACACATGACTGATCTTGTGATCTATGAATCTTATTTGAAATTCTTACATATATTATATCATTGCTCACTCAACAAAACTATCATAGAATTTTTCAAAAAACCTTTTCAAAATTAAAAATAGGTCTATCAAGGAGACGCCACGACATTTGGATAACGCATTGTGTCCAGATTGAGAAAGGTAATTCAAAAATGAGCTCTACAAAATTTTAGAACCAAATGTCGCTGCCTTTGTAAATATTTTCCTTTAATTATTATCATATCTTAATCAATTTTTTTATTATATAAAGAATATTTAATTTACATTTTTCATTATATATTATCTTATAAATATACTCCATTCCACAGATTTCTTATTTTATTGTTTAATTGAACAATCAAAAATCAACAATGAAAGTTAAAAACTATTTTCATGTTCAAATGACTTATACATTTGGTCCGCACCTAGCGCAAGACCCCGTAGGTTTTTCATGATTATTATTAACATTTTATTAAATCTCTTATACAGATTATTCGAAAAATTAAAAATAATATTAAATTCATAATTTATTTTAGAAAATACTAATAAAATAAAAAAGTATAAGTGTAATACCATTTTAATAGTCGCAACTGCGATTCTATAAATATATATATCAATTTAAAATATTTTTTCATTTTCGAGATTTACTTAACATTTTTTTATTCCATTGTATCGTTCTAATAAAAACAATAACTTGCTGCTTTTATAAAAAAAAACTGAAATGTCATAAAAAATAATTAATGAGTTATTTGTCAAAAGCTCCTATATACATTTCTTTTAAATACTACAAAATATTATATCGTTTACATGAAATATTCTTAACGTAAATGAAATAATTTTAGTATAAATTACATCTTACTAAATTTCCATACAAATTTGCATATTACTTCTAAAATGTATAAACTCCTTAATTATTTTCTGATAATATAATAATCCATATTCTATCGATTTGCATCGTATATAGCTTATACAAACTATTTTTATGCGGCTCCCCGAATATTTATATAAGAAACTTAGGTGCATTATTCTATAAATCTACATACCAATGTAATTAAAGTTCATTAAGTATTAAAAAATACTAAAATATTATCTACTATGTTATCGAACTAAAGATTTAAAAATATTTGAACTGTAAAAATTTTATCCGATTTACTTTATAAACTTTGATACATTTATGAACAAAACAAAACGCAACTGAACAAAATATTCTAATTCTTTCAAAATAATAGATATAATCAAATTTCATTTCTTTAAAATTTATATTTTGAATCTATTTTTAGTATAATTATTAATAAGCATAACTTTATTTTGTTTTAGTTGATACTACAATGATTTCACTCCTATAAACATTATACTTACAAGTTACTTGCATATTAACCTAACATTACGAAAAATGTGCATTTAAGAAGACGAAGCATTGATTAATCTACTTGTAAATGTTCTATATATATATAGACATTGCCATTAATATATATATACATTGGATTTTGTTTTGCTACTATAATTATTTTTACATTGAAAAACGCTTTGAATATTACAGTAAAGTTAATCTTATTTGGTTATTAAATACTATTAAATAAATGCTTCAGTGATTTAGTCGATTGCATTTGTACTTCAAAAGCTGAAAATGATTTTTACACACTGCTTACATAGATGTTTTGTTTTCTTACAATCACGGTTTTGTGCAAATTAAATAATATTAAAAAAATTTAATTGCTTTATTTATACTAGTCACAATATTACAAAAAACATTTTTAATCATGAATAAACAAATCTATTATATGTTATACTGTCTGTATGTATAAAAACTTTTATGAATTTTTATCAAAATTAAAAATTGTATTTATGTTGACTGTTTTGAATTAAATTAATAAATATTTCTATTAATTAAATTTTTATCGAATTTTGTAAAGTTAAAAAATTGTGATAATTTAAAAAAATTGTTAAAATGTAAAAAATATTTTTACAGATATATGTAAAAACTTAAAAATAATATATAAATCATATTACATGCGGTATAATATAGAATAAAGTTGCATAACTTGTGCTTTCATTGGTTTGATAATTCTCAGTACTGAAAGGATTGTTTTTTATTTAATTTTTAAAAGATAGATTAAATTACCAAAATAAGTTGATTTTTATTATATATATATATATATACATATAAATATATATATATATTTCTTTCTTTCTGTGCATAAATTTAATAGACCTTTAATAGATCTTTACAATACATTAACAAAATATATATTTTTCAAAATAATAAAAAAGTTAAAATATTTATTGATTTTATAATATAAATAAGTAGCAATAAGTATTTTTTTTAATAGTATCAATTTTATCCTTCAATAGGTTTTATTTGTAAAAAGTAAAAATATATTTCTTTGTCCTTATAGTTGATTAATAAAATCATAAACTTTGCACATAAAATAAGCAATTTTGAACAGAAGTATTTACTTTAAAAAAAAATAGTGCATAATTTAAAAATTAATTTTAATTTAAAAATAATTATTTTAAGTGCATTCATTAATTGACCCATAATGTCGATTAAACCTAGACCATAATCTTCTCCGTACGAGATCATGATCAGAAGTGCAATAATCGTGATTGTAAGTTTTACATTTATCAAATGGAAATTGCTCTCGCACAAACCTGCGTAGACTCAGTAGTCGAATCACTACCAGCGCTGCTTGAATGTAGTAGTGGATTGAACTCGCGTTTCTTCTTACGGTAACAGCAGCACAGCTTGTTTATCAGATCACAGAAGAAAGTATCGTCTTCTAGATCATCTCTATAGGCACCACTCGATGCCTCATCAGTACACACTGATATAAAAGCTTGTAAATCAGTTTTTGGAAAACCATCACGATAATAAATTTTTATCGTATCGTAAGCGTCCATTATCACCGAAATAAACAAACTAAGAACAACATATATGTAAAGAGATATAAAAGAATATAGGTAGATACGTGAATACCACCAAAGCATTGGTGATTTGAACGATGTGATGGAAAAGGTAGCAAACATATCATCACCGTTAATTAAAGCAAATAGACATTCTGATGTTGTAGCTAACGAACGGAATTTCATATGATATGGGCCAAGAATTAGCCATCCACAAAAAGTGAAACCTGCATAAATTAGAATTGCACAGATAAGAAAACGAGCTACTTTAGGTGCAGCTTTTTTCAGTGTCAATATCACAACATTATAAGTCTTAAAAAATCCAAGATATCGAAGTACTCCAAACCAAACAAGAAGATTTCCAGTACCTAAGAAAATACTACAAACGTTCCAATGATCTATACCATGTTGTTTATTTTCAATTTGCTGCTTTATTGCAGATCCTATTACTATAAGAATATCATTAATGATTATCATGATGTACCAAAGATTCAAGAACTCTAATCTGCCCTCAAAGCTGAGTGGTTTGCCATATATTTTGTTAAAAAAAGACATTGTTTCAAATTTTAATAACTGAGCTCGATAAATAGCTCGAGAACATAATCCAAAAGATAAACTACAGATGAATATTACAAAGAGATTTAGCATTGTGCGCAAAGCTGCTTCTATATGGTTATTTTTTATGTATTGAATATCACCTTTACAAACTAATCTCATTGGTTCTGCATCCAATGATAGTATCATCTGTCCATCAAAGTCTTTGTTATCAAAGAGAATCTTAATTCTAAATTTATAGCAATCAACAGTTGTAATTGGTCCAGCTGCTTTTAAATTTACAGTTTTCACAACAAATTTGAGCTCCGCTTTTTCAAGAGCTGAAAAATTTACATATAAACTATTATGATCTAAAAGATGTCTAGATGTAATAGACTCTTCTTCAGGTTTTGTAATATTTAAACATTTTTTATCCAATTTATTATTATAAATATAATGATATAAGCATAAAACAACCCTTCCAACAGAATTATCTTCATCAGCATAAGAGTATGAACCAATTGCATTACTCAGATTGTAGTAACCTTTTAAGGCATAATCTATAGTCTCATAAAATTCATCTTGTTTATATAGTGCAAGAGGCCCTGAAACAGGTGGGTATGCTGGTACCTATAATTAACAAATGTTTTTTGTTATTAATTATAGTATAAATACTTCATTAAAAACATACTAATAACAAACTTTTTAATTATCTAATATATTAAAAGTTTATTTTTAACCATAAATCTTTATTTATTTAACTAAAATAAATATTTCTTATACTATTTACAAGAAAAAATAATTCAATTGTTTAAATCTTTCTCAGAATTTGTTAACTAATTTTATGGAAATATGTTTAAAAAGAATAATAAACTTGAAATCAATTCAATAAGTTAATTTAAATATTTAAAATACTAGTAAAACCTACTGTATTATTTTAATATAAGTAGCCAAACTTTTTATTCAAAACTATCTTAAAATTAATTGACTTTGAAAGTATGTTTTTTTCAAAAATTTTTATATAAGGAACTTCTTTATTTTTAAACAATCAACTTGTGGAAGGAAATTTTTCTTGCTATTTCTAAATGAATAAATACAATAAAATGATTCTAATGGATTTTCTCATATTAAAAATTTTTGTCAAAAATTCACCAATTACAAATTTTTAAATGATATGAAACTAAAAAATGTTTTCAATGTTATAAGAATTCTTAAATATTTTACTTTATTCTTTGATTAATTCTAATAATTTTTTATTATATCTTATTAAATAATTTTATATTAGTAAAATATTAATAAATGTACATAAATGTATATGTAAAATGTAGATATACCTCTTGAGTTGCATCCCAACCTCTAAGAAATAGATGCGAAAAAGCAATTCTGTTGTCCCATGCATAGTTAACATGCATGTAGTTATTATGCGCAAATAAGCAAAGTTGCACCGTTACCAAAATAATTTTTAAAACTTGTACAAGAAATTTATATGGAAATCTACTTTTAGCTTGCCATTTTTCAATAGGATTCATAAAAAAAAAACGCAATCTTCTTCTCATTTTATTTTCCAAATATCTAGATGTATGGCATGTGTTTGGTTTAAAAGATCCTTCCTGAATATCTCTATAATAAAATAAATAAAAATATAAATTAAAAAATACATCTAATTTTCGGTAATTTCAAATATCTCTCATTACTATTAAAACTAAAAGACAATTCTAACCTATTTTCAATATAAGTATTTGAATCAAATTGAGGATTTTCATCTTCTATACTTTCAGGAGCTTCGGTCCATGAATTATTGCGAAGAACATTGCCCATTCGACTTGATTGTTTGTTATCGACATTTTCTTGTGTCATTATTATATCATAAAGCAAATAAACCTATCCGACATTAAAATAATTTTTCAATTTTCACTATTATACCCTACTCCTGATTCTACAGCAATCATATCATTTGTTTTTTACATTCAGTCCGCTATAAAAAAATATCACTCATTCAATCCTTTTAAAAGACATCTACCTGCATATACTCAATATAAAGTACACAAAACTTCTTTTTATGGCATTAAATTCGATTCGTGGCGCCATCATACGGTGGCTACTTGAATTATTTTAGAGGAATGAATTGTGTCGTTTCAACCGGAGATAATAAGGAGAGATTGCCGATGCCATATACCAAAGGCTCAACGATTTTATAGCGCCGGGAACGAGCGCCCTCAATAGGTCCAACTGCTACACTAACGCGCCAACGCGTCGTCACAGCTACGTCAGCATAAATTAGTTTTCGCATTTGTCTACGTCACGAGCTGTATAGTAGCTGTATAATAGCTGTATAGTATAGATATAGAGATATAGCTGTACGCTTCTATTCAATGCGATGTTGCTGTTTTCCTTTGAATCGTACAGAGGCTAAGCCAAAACATATCTAATATGCGCACGAGTATCAGAAAGCAATTGAGATCCAAACTCCAATGCCAGCTTCAGAATGCAGACGAATTTTTCATTCTGCAAAAAATCAAGACTTTCCTTTCTACCATTGTAAAAATTTCAAATGGAGTCATGATTTTGTGCTAAAATGGATATTCCATAATTAGTTTAAAAAATTTATTTTTAATAGTTTTTGCTTATATAATATTGTAGGAACAGAAAGAGAACATTCATTAATTGTTTCAAATATTAAAAATAGAAATAATAATATAAACCAAAAATTTAACTTTAATTTTTAACAGTTATACGTTTTCTAAATTATAACTACAAGATATAAGATTTACATTGTATAACGTTTTACAATAGGATAGAATCTGAAGTTTTGTATTTTCTACAATATGCATTATCAATAAAAAAATTTATAAGTATTTTAAATAATTATAAGTAATGACACGAGCTTAAACATATTTTCAAAAAAGATAAGTATGACGTAGATTTTAATGTTAACGTAGTTGATACAAATATTTCTATAATATTTGTAATCAAGCGAATCAAAATCTATACGTAATCTATCTATCTAGAATTTTTATCAATTTTTACGTACATCTGAACATTTTTTCGAAACAGCTTTGTATTCAATTATATATATTAAATAATATATATTTAAGATTATAAACGATTTATTATATGTTCCTTAAAATGTTATACTATAATTTTCAGAATAAAATACATTATTGTAATTATTCTATAATATGCATAAGTAATTCTGATAATGTATTTTTAACAATTTCTTCAATAGATAATTTTATCACAAGTAAGGTCATGTCTACAATTACTGTAATATTATAAATAAACAAACAGAATCATTTCATTATTAGTTTAGACAGAAAATGGCTCTATTCCATAGAACAATCTTTGTGTTAAATCGAAATTATACGAATTGTTTAAAATATCAATAAGTAACAATACAGAGTAGATTATAATAAATATAAATGAAAAGTATGCTGTTTGAATGTGAAGGAAACTAGGAATAGTGTATGTGATTTATGAATTATATTTAGTATGTAGTATCAAAGACATAGTTAACATTAAAATCTAAGTTATACACGTATTTTTTAAAAATATGTTTAAGCTCGTGTTTTTGTTAAAATTATTCAAAATACTAATACATTTTTTATTGATAATGCATATTGTAGAAAATACAAAACTTCAAATTTCTATCTATTGCAAAAAGTTGTAGAATATAAATCTTATATCTTGTAGTTATAATTTAGATAACGTATAACTGTTAAAAATTAAAAAGTTAAATTTTTGGTTTATATTATTATTTCTACGTTTCAATATTGCCTTTTTTATGTAGAAGTAATGATATATTTTATATATACATATATCATATCATATCATATCATATCATACTAATTTAT
This sequence comes from Sycobia sp. Sy_11, assembly GCA_018907035.1. Classification (NCBI taxonomy): domain Eukaryota; kingdom Metazoa; phylum Arthropoda; class Insecta; order Hymenoptera; family Epichrysomallidae; genus Sycobia; species Sycobia sp. Sy_11. Next base: position 1,049,747 of record JACCIC010000052.1, on the reverse strand, counting down.
AAAGACAAAACGTGTTTTTGTTTGTACGCGATAACCGAAAAAACTACTGAACCGATTGTTCTGAAATTTGACATATAGATTCTATATTATATGAAGAAGGGTATAGGCTATATTTTTTATTGAAAATCATTTTACTTTCATTAATAAATTAAGTTAATGGTTTTAACAATCTGTTTCACCAGCGGCCACTAGGTGGGGTCTTGAATCACGAACATCAACTCAAGGTAGTCCGCTTAAAGTATTAATACCAGGCCAGCTCAAACGAATGTTCATATCCAACTTTGGGATTCGTATCTTAAAGAAGGTGTGGCGTACGTCGGTATTACCTTTTTTGTTCTTCAGGTTGATCTGACACTACACTCACACCTTATGGATATCTTTTGATTTTTGTAAATTTTATTTTCTCTTACGTGAGAAAATCTCTCTCTCTCTCTCTTTCTCTGTCTTTTTTTCTCCTTCTCTTATAAAATGGTTCTGTATGCCAAATCATACTGAATATAATTTGTGACGACAATTATATTTTTGTTTTTATACATTATATTAACTTCAAAATTGTGACAAGAGACTGTTTTTTTTTCAGTTTGAACAAAAGAAATGATTGCAAAATAGGGTCTTTACCAACAACCTCGAAACTATATATATCTATAATAATCGTCACTTCTGCATAAAAGGCAATATCCATCGTCTGCTTCGAAAATATTCACGGTATTTAATTAAAAAAAACCAAAATATACGAAATATGTAATATTGATATATTGTATGTATATTATATTGTATATATTATATATACATATTTTAAATACGGCTTCTACTGAGAAATATTGTATTGGTGTGTACGGGCGGTTGATTACGATATCACGTTGCCTCAAGACGATTTCTATAGCAAGTTAAGTGAAAAAAATTTTTAAGATACTGCGCGGAGTAGAAGTGACTGTCCAATTATTATTAAAATTACCTACGAGTATACAAAAGTCGTAAGCTGCATTGTAATTTAGAAATGCTTCTTCAATGTCACTCCAAAAGCCACATTTAGGGGGACTATAAACTATACAAAAAAGGACTTCGAAATTGCCAACATATAAAATACAAATAAGAAATTCAGGCCTTTTAATATATATTTCAGACTGTTGTGAATAGTCTATAATCCTTGTCGAAATCGAATGATGTACAAGGATAGCAACCCCTCCTCCACCTTTGCTGATTCGATCAACGCGATAAAAATTATAATATGGATTATCGAAAAAGCTCGATGCTCATCTGGGTTTGAGCCAAGATTCACTAATAGCTAAAACATGAGGTTTTGTATCACTAAGTAGAGATGTAATATCCGAAAAATGTGCTTCGAAGGATTGCGCATTGATATGAACAATACGTAGATTAACATCATTTATATTATTAGAAGTCATAATTTATCCAAGCAATTTTACGCTCAATTTTTCTACGAAGAATCGAACATTTGAATATATCATTGGCCGCGTGAGAACATGTGTTAGTCGGATTGATCTCGAAACAATTAATACATTTTAAATTTTCTTTGTTTTTACAAGATTGCGGAGTATGTTCATTGCTACAGTATACACAAGAAATTTTTTTATTACAATTAATAGCTATGTGACCAAAGCCGTTGCAATTAAAGCATTGTAACACAGACACATGGTCCTCAATACTACAAGCAATCCATTTTATATTTAATTTTTCTTTGTTTAATAACGATAGTCTATGCGAAGGCGTAGTTTCTATAATACAAGAGCGATGTTTTTTATTATGAGCTGGATAAATATAAACAATTTTTACTTCGTCAATCGGAGCTCCATTTAAATTTTGTTCACGTATGCAATGAGATATATCATCTTTATTCAGCTCGACAGGTATGCCGTGTACTATTAAGCGAGGGTTTTGTTTAATATTTGTTTTTATTTCAAGACCAGCAGTAGAAAGTTCGGAGCAATTTGCAAGTGCCGCCGCGTTACAATGATCTCCTTCGATAACAATAGAGTTTTTCGGACCCAAACTAATGCGTTTAACTTGCAATTTAAATTTAGCAGGGTCAATTGTTTTCATTACTACTTCTTTAGTAGCATTAGAAAAAGTTAAAAAGTTTGCTGAACTTTCTGTCGGGCCTATAATAATGCGATCATTGTTATTTATCGGAATGGTTTTATTATTACTGAAACATACACGGTTCGATAACTTGCTAACATGAGAGAACGAATCATGTTTATTTCGTTTGACAGCGTTAGTGTACGCTGTGCTGAGATCACCCGAAGTAGGTTCAACAATTGCTGATTTCGTAGTACTAATGTTTACAAATGTATCCGATATTGAGCACTTAAATTCACGCATACATTGTTGTCTTTCTAATAAACGTAAATAAGCGTTTGTGAGAGAATTGTAAATACTGGACATTTCTATTATTGCATCACGTAATAAGTCCTTTAATTCTGTAGATTTTTCTTTCAAGAGACGTTCTAAAAGTGTGCGTTGTTCTTTCAATTTTAATTCTAAATCATTTACCTCGGTTATTGAAAGTGGGGGGCATCGAATAAACCGTAGTCGGTAGTTTGTTGATTTTTACCACTACGATTGTCTCTAACTCTCTGCTGCGGGAAGCCGTATCAGCTGACTTGATTCGTTTCTTACGAATTATAATTTATTATGTTAACTACAGATGGCAGCATGATCGCTTCGAAAATTTTATGTAGTTGTTATTGCCAAAACAAATATTAATTAAAATAATATAATTTTTATGGGCACTCGAAATGATCACAAATTAAAAATCACAAAAAAGCACAGTTTAATACACAGAAATACTTTGCAGCTATCGTTGAACTTAATAGTCGGCGTCGAAGTCATCTTTGTACTTGCTTTAGTTTTTTGTGTGATGCTTTCAATATGGCGAGCAAGTAAGCGTCTTGTCGTCTATCTTAGGAAGCAGGTAGAATTCGATCATGGGCGCTTTCAATATGAAGCCAAACTGTTTAATGTACAAGAAGCACTGAGCAGCCAATGATCTATACACCTGCAACAATTGATCTCCCAAAAAAAGATGTTGAACAACAAGAATTTTGAATTATGTTAGGAGCGATGTGAAACGTATGTGAAATACTCACCCAGCCAAGAGAGAGGGAAAGAGAGAGAGAGAGAGAGAGAGAGAGAGAGAGAGAGAGAGAGAGAGAGAGAGAAACAGATTTTTCCACATAAGAGAAAATAAAATTTATAAAAATCAAAAGATACCCATAAGGTGTGAGAGTAGTATCAGATTAACCTGAAGAACAAAAAAAGTAATTCTGACTAATGTCGCACCTTCTTTAGGATACGAATCCCAAAGTTGGATATGAACATTCGTTTAAGCTGGCCTGGTATTAATACTTTAAGAGTGCTCCTCACGATTGCCGGAAGTCCGAATCGATCGATGCGCCTCATAGAGAAAAATTTTGCGTCAACTTAGAGAACTAAAATCAATGTTTTGCACTACCGGTGTTTCAGGAACGTATCCACAATGAAAATTGTATTAATAGCCCCCTTACATGCATATGTATATATATATACTACGTCTATGTAGCACTCGATGTTATGCAGGAAAGAACGTTCCCTATCAAAGCTTCTTATTTCAGGATCATATTTCATTGCCTTGCTCTGTCGCGAGTAGTTGCGAGTAAAATGTAGCATCTCAAAGTTCGATAATAAGTTGCCAGTACATACATATGTCAATATTGAAATGCATTTTTGTCTTTTATAATAACTTTTCTGATAAAAAATATTAATATTCAAGGCGATACATATTACTAATATAGTAAAGATAATTAAAAATTATTTTTTAATATATATGTATATATATATATATATATATATATATATATATATATATCTACAAAATTCTGTAAGAATATTTAGAATTTAGTATATCTATTCGGATCTTATAAAATTTGAATATAAACCAGTAATCTTATCGCAGTGAAAAAAATAATTTTTCTTATTTATCACTTAGCATCGGGAAATACAATTTCCATAAAAAAATGTGCTATAAATAAAGTGTGTGTAATAGTAAAAGTAGAAAAATTTTACAAACATTAGTAAAATCTACAATAATTATTTCAAATATTCTGTTGAAAACAAAAGATAGGAATACTTCATGTTTTGTGATTAAATTCTTTGTGCAACAAGTTTTTTGTGTGGTATTTCTAATGAACGACTGAGTATATATCTGTATTATTATTTCAAAAATTTTATTTTTATAATAATAATCAATACAATTATTCCAAAATTCAGTTGTTTATATAGTCGTTCAAAAAATAGAATTGTAATACCCGAAATGAATTGATAGAGAAAGTTAAAAGAGAGCATAACATTGAAGCTTACAGGATTAACAATTATTGTTACCAATGCTTCAGACGGAAGTTTAGCTATATTACGAACAATATATAGTACATTAGTGGCTAAGGCTTTAGACTGTGAATCGGAGCGTAATCTTTGGATTAACTCTTTGAGAACCGATTAGGTAAAGAATAGTTTTCAACGTATTCTTCAAAGAAATCAAAATCATGAAATTGTACAATTATATCTATATATTGTAACGGGGTACTTAATTAGGAAACACCCGGTAGAAGTACCCGTTGACAGAGTTACAAAAAACCCGGAACGGGTTAAATTTTTTAAAACAACTTCTTTGGACCGTAGGTTCTTTACGAATATTTCTTCCTCAGACTTACCTTTGTTTATCTTGGAAATTATATAAGTAATAATATATATTGATAAATTCTTGATAATCCAGGAATGCACGGATTAATTATCAGGTACAGGGGGGGATATTTCTATATTTTCTATTACTAATAAAAAAAATCAAAAGAAGATTTATTTAATTAATTAGAAAAATAGCTTAAATTTTTATTAAATTTCATAAAATTATAATAAATAATATGCTACACCTACCTAATACGCACCCGCGATAGGCTAACGCACGAATTCTCTCACATAGGGTGTGAGAGAGATAACTTTGTAAGTATAATAGAGAGATAAAGCAACAAGAGCGCCACCTTACGAAGAGCAAGATAACTACTGTAGAAAACTGTGTATGCGCTTGTTGCTCTTACAATTCTTAATCTATGTCAGTACCTCTCTGTCTCTCTCACACGTTCTAACGATAATTTACAATCTCTAATACGATTATTTGGGAAAATCAAAGAAACAAGTAGAGACAAATAATACTCTACTGAAATTCGAAAATATAAGAAGTAAGGAAAAATCCACCAACCTTTTTATACGATGCTAGAAATAGAAACGATCCAACGATATTTATATGATGAAAGTTGGCTTGTGCATGACCGGCCAGTTTATGGCACCCTTTGAATAATCGGCAAGAATTTCTAATTATCAACACTTCTATTATTTTTCGAAATTCAATTCTAAACAATACTTCAATTTATCAATTTATTTTCTTTTTTTGCAGAACAATGGCCACGTACTAATTTTTAAGAAAATTTTAAACTTATCTACAACTAAGGACTATATATTAGACTAACTATATTATAATTTTCTTTATTCTCCTTCTCTCTCTCTCTCTCTCCTTTTCCCTGTTTCCCTCACTTTTTTCCTATTTTTTCAAATAATCAACATGTATAGGGTGAAATAGCCTATACATGTTACACCCCCCCTTCAGACGTTGCGTATACCATAGTAAACTAACTCTGCGATAAAACCCGAGGAATAACTATAGGAAATATGGATAGGAAAAAGAAAATAATTTTATAACTATATACATATATAAACAAAAAATATATATATTTATTATATATACATGACATCCCAACGACGAAAAAAAACAAATATACATAAACAACAATAAACAAGATTTCTTATTCTTCACCGTTGGGTGAAGAATAAGAAAGTTTTCCTTACGAATTTCTGGACGTCACGATTAGGACATTTAACCTGTATTGTGACGCCCAGATATCCGCAGAAGAAACACCGGTGGTGCCGGCCGTACCGTCCGCTAGGGTCTTGCTTGGAAATAGTATGACCGCAAGTCTTCATCTAGGGTTTCTATTTTGTTTTTATTCTTTGAAACCCCAGGTCGGGTATCTTCTCAGCGTGGATTACCCGACTGACTTTTCCTGCCGCGACCAGCAGGGCCACCGGTGGTACACCCTGGTACTCTACCACCACCACTCCCTCCGGGTTGTGAAGCCGCTCTTGATCTTAGCCGCTCATCCGCGGCTAAGACTGCGGAATCCCGAAGGGAGGAGGGAACACCCTACTCTAACTGGCGTGCCTCTTCACGGGTACGGAGAAGCTCGGCATACACTCGCTCTGCCTCGGCCTCAGCGGCCTTTTGGCGTGCAAATGCTGCCGTAAGCTCCTCCACCCTTTGTCGTTCACGACGCTGCCGGTGTAAACTCAGGAAAGCTTCCTGAGCTCTCGTTGACTCCGTCATCGAGTTCCTGGGTTTAAGACGGGAGAAATCTGTTTTTATCACTAGGTCAACCCCGTAATTCTTTCCAGAGATCGATGACTCTACTTTGGGCCTTCTTGGATACTTCTGCCTTGGCTTTAAAATCGGCCAAGGCTTCCAAGAGGCGCTGCTCCATTCGTTGGAGTGGAGTCAGACGAGGGGAAGGATTCTCGCCTTCTCCGGTACCCGAAACTCTTGCCTCGGGGGGAAAAGACAAGTGACTACAATCCGACGTTTGTGGCCTTGGTGTTTCCCAGTGGGTCATGAACCCCAGGAGTGGTGGGAACCACTTGAGTGGTTGGAACCACGCCCTCGACATCCGGTATTACTAAAAAGTAAAAGGGGGGGGGGAAGTGGCGTCGGTGACCATAAAGGAACCCTGTCCCCCCAGGGAGGGAGGCTTGCGGGTGCCGGAATTATTACGGCTGCCCAAAGGTCAAACCCCCTTACATGTGTCGTGGTGCATGAAGGATATCCGGAGGCAACCATCACCTCGGAAATGTTTTCGCAATTCCGGGTCGAAGGTTATGTATAGTGCATCACCTGACACATGGCCCAAATTTGATGCCTCCTTCTGCAAGGGAGGGGCGATAATACTGCTGGCCAACAACCCGGAGGCGAAGGAGTGGCTTGCCGCTAGACTGGCTACTCTGGACTTAACCTGAGGTGGGGCCGATCTAAAAATGGCGGTGTAAAGCTCCTACAGGCTAGAGTCAAGACGGTGACGTAGATACCGGGGCCCCCGGAGAATCCGTTCACCGTCTTAGAAAGGCTTGAGGGGCACAATGCATCCCTCCGGGGGAAAACAAGCCTATGGAGGGTCGTCAACACCAAGGACGGCGAGGAAGGAAGGGCTGACGGTGGAGATATACATCTCCTCGTACTGACCATGCCGGAATCGCACGCCAGGTTGTTGGCAGCGTTAGATCACACCCTGGTACCTCCTGAGCAGGATCGCCTTTATGGTGAGCCACCGGAAGGAACGGCTGCCTGTGGAGAATGTTGAGGGCGGGAGCACGATGGAACAATAAATGGCTCCATCGGGCATCTCATTCCTCCAAATTAACTTGTACCACTGCAAAGACGCCTCGGCTGTTATGCTGAGGAGTTTGGCGGGGGTGCAGACATGTATATCGCTAATCCAAGAGCCTTGGATAGTGAAAGGTGCGTCAGGGGTCTAGGGTCGAGGGCCGCTTGCATTAGTGACTCAAAAACACGAAGGCCTAGAGCATGCATTATTGTTAAAGGCCTAAATGTGGTACCGATGTTCGGTCTCTGTTCTGGGGACCTAGCGGTGGCCTCGGCGAAGGTAGTAGGGATGGGACGAATTGTTGTCGCATCTGCTTACCTACCGTATGATAACAAAGACAATCTCACTGGGGAGGTTTGGAAACTAGTGGATTACTGTAGAATCAACAGTCTTCCAATAGTCCTTGGATGTGATACAAACTCGCATCATAGGTTGTGCGGTAGCACTAAGACGAACCCAAGAGGTGTTAAACTACTGGAGTATCTTGCGGGTACAGACCTCGAGATACTCAATGTAGGCGACACCCCAACGTTCGAAAACAGGCTAAGAGAGCAGGTAATAGATATAACTATCTGCTCAACTGGGATAACTAATAAGATCCCCGTATGGAGAGTGGAGGAGGTGGAGACACTGTCGGACCACTCTCTGATAATATACTCACTGGGGACACCCAATGAAGAAGAGCCAACCTGGCTGCGCGATCCTAAGCGCACAGACTGGCAGGACTACAGAAGGTCCGTCGAAACTGCTTTTCAGGACTTAACTGTAGAGATCAGGGACACGCGAACGCTGGAGAATGTCGCGAAGTCCTTTAATGACGCCATCAAATACGCCTTTGAGGAAAATTGTCGCCCCAAACGGGCGAGACCCAGGGGAGAGGTTCGATGGTGGAATAAGAAACTGGACTACCTGAAAGAGAAGACTATGGTCCTCCGGAAGATAGCCAGGAGAAAAGGTAGTGATTCTGATTGGACTGCATACAGAGCATCCAGGGACAACTACAGAGAGGCAGTAAGGTCAGCTAGAGAGACAAGCTGGAGAAACTACTGTGAAAGCATATGCGAAGGTAAGGAAGTGGCTAGGCTGAACAGAGTCCTGTCGAAGGACCCTGGCGCGGTCCTGTGCACGCTGAAGAGACCCGATGGCAGTTATGCACTATCGGATGAAGAGACTTTGGAATACCTTAACCAAGTCCACTTCCCTAACTTCAGTAGAAATACTGAACAAGATGACGATACAGTCACAGGAAATGACCACTGGACGGGTTACACTAAACTGGGAGCTAACTGAATGGTAGCAGATCAGATTGTTACACCAGACAGGGTCAGATGGGCCGTATGGTCATTTGGCGCATGTAAATCACCGGGACAGGATGGAGTCTACCCGGCCTTCCTACAAAGAGCTGGGGACTGTATAGTGGGCCCGATGACAAGAACGGCGCTGGCAAGCATCATTCTGGGTCATATCCCAGCAAGATGGCTAGGGACCAGGGTGGTATTTATACCTAAAGCAGGTAAATGTGGTTATACATCTCCGAAGGATTTTAGACCCATCAAGCTGATATCTTTTATTCTCAAGACTATCGAAAGGATGATTGATAGATTCATCAGAGACGAGGCCTTGAGAAGAAATTAACTCCATAAAGAGCAGCATGCATACTGCACCGGAAGATCCACGGAGACGGCTCTATATAGAACCGTATCTGTGATGCGATCTCAGGTGGAGGCAAAAGGGTTTGCCGTAGGTGTCCTTATGGACATCGAAGGAGCCTTTAATCACACGTCATGAAAGGTTATCAAAGAGGCTTTACATAGGCATGATATCCCTCCGTTGGGATATCATCCCTGACCACATGTTGGGAAATCGCATCCTGGAAGCAAGCAAAGGGAGCACGACTCTACGAGGGAGAGTAGGGTCAGGGTACTCACAGGGTGGCGTCCTGTCCGCGCTCTTATGGTGCCTCGTGATGGACGAGCTCCTAAATAAGCTAAATAGCATCGGTTGTCTGGCGGTTGGTTACGCTGACGACATAATGCTAATTGCCCGAGGGCCCTTTTTGGATCCCCTAATGGGGGTACTACAGGGCGCCCTTGAAGTGGTCGACGGATGGTACAGATGGACCGGTCTCTCGGTTAACCCAGGAAAGACTGAGGTAATAGTCTGCACCAGGAGGTATAAATGGAATAGAAGTTGTGGCTTGATTCTTGGAGGGCATTCTCAAACCTTCAAGAAGCAAGTAAAATACCTAGGTGTGACCATTGATAACAAACTATTATGGAATAAACACCTAGAGTGTGTATCTGGCAAACTGATGGCCTGTCTGTGGCAGATTAGGGGAGCCATAGGCAGGACGTGAGGCCTCAAGCCAGGTATCATGAAATGGATATACGAGGTTATCCTGAAATCCAGACTAACCTACGGGGCCCTGGTCTGGTGGAAAAGGACGGCTTTGGTGACTGCCAGAAACTCACTCGAAAGACTGAGAAGCATAGTGGTGAGGAGCATCTCCGGAACGGTTAGATCTACACCTACTGCTGCGCTGGGCATGCTCGTCGAAATAGAGCCATTTAAACTGACCCTGGCGGGAGCAAGTGCAAAAGTTCTCCACAGAGTCAAAAGATCGCTCAAAGAGGTAAGCAGAGAGCATTACGGCTCCCCCGGGGACTGGACGAAAAGGTGACTTTGCGAATGAACCTCGATGCGACGAACAGGAGCTTCCTCTTTGACAAAAAATATAGGGTCAGTATCCCGTCCAGAAAGGAATGGGAGAATGGGCTGGTAAGCATCCCCAACATTAAAGAGCTGTGTTATACAGATGGCTCTAAATGTGAAAGGGGAGCAGGTGCAGGAGTGTACCAAAGAAGTGACGGAAAGGGCACAAGTTTCCCTTTGGGAAAGAATCCTACCGTTTTTCAAGTTGAGCTAGTGGCAATCCTGCGGGGAGCTGAGATGGCTGCGGAAGCGGCCCTTGACACCCACATATGCCTCTACTCAGATAGTAAAGGCGGACTACAAGCTTTAAGCAGTTACAGAACTAAATCCAATCTGGTCAGGGACTGTTACGAGGCCCTCAATAGACTGGCAAATAAGGCAACGGTCATGCTACTATGGGTATTGGGCCATTATCGAATTAAATGGAACATGGTGGCGGATGACCTTGCCAAAATGGGAGCTAGAACTCCCTATAGCGACCCTGAGCGGGCTGTAGGACTCTGCAACAGCCTCATCAAGGGGGAGATAGAGAGGTGGATAACGGAAGAAAACAGCCGACTATGGGAGATAAAGGGAGAGTGCAGGCTGGTTAAAACCTTCACATCCACAAGTAACATAAAGGACTGGACCAGGGTAATCCTTGGTCTCAGCGAAAGAAGGGCAAAATTTCTCATCGAGATCCTCACAGGTAACGGTAAGATTAACGCCCACATGTGCAGAATGGGTCTCGTGAGAGACCCCTTCTGCCGCTTTTGCTACACGGAGGATGAAACCTCCGAAGATCTTCTATGCCATTGTCCAAATATATCTGAGAAAAGGCGGTGACATTTGGAGGCTGCCTACTTGGAGATGAGGACATTAAATCCAGTATGACAATCGGAATAATTTCATTCTGGGAGGCCTGCCGTTTATAGCGGCTGCTGGTCAAGGGAGGGTTTACCCATGCGTCCGGAGGCCAGGAAGGCCCAATTCCTTAAAATAAAATAAATAAATAATATAGCGGTAATAAAGTATATAGTTTAAAATACATTTATTATTAACAATCTAGAGCAAACTGTACAAATTAACAGGGCGGCTTATTATCCGACGGGAACTCATATACAAAAGTATTCATTACTGAGTGATGACTTTTCATTCTATTCACCGGTTCGGTGAGAATTGGACGGGAAATATAGTAGATAGGGGAACATAGAGAGATAGTATATACTGTTCAGACAGCCGGAACACGCGGCGGCCTTACAACGGTGACGCCGATGGCAAGTACGCGGAGCACGCACTAATTTAACGTGTATAAAGAGAATGTTACAACTTGCCGTAGGAAGCTACGGCTATCCCCTCGTGTCTTCCTTCCTCTCGTTCTGTCTCTCTCTCTCCTTCTCTTTCTCTATCTTCCTTCCTTCCTTTACTGTATTCTATCTTCTTTATCTTTTTCACATGAGTGGTCGGGCAATGGCCGCGCTCAATTTAAGTCGGCTGCAGAGACTTGGGTCAGTGGGGAATCTCTCAGTTCGGCTACCAAGACGATTATACGTTCACCAGTATGTAAGAATAGGCTTCAAAGCAAAGCAGTATTCTCGAGGTTCTCGTACTTCGCGCATTCTCGCGTAAGCACGCGAACACTTGGTTTACTACTATACGACCGCCAAAATGACCGTTCAAAATATATATATATATATATATATATGTGTGTGTGTGTATATATATATATGTATATATATATATATATATATATATATATATATATATGAGGGTTGCTATTTATATTTTGAGCCTTGGTGTACCATGTGTTTACAGACGCCATCTGATGTGTCTAATTGAAAGCTTGACCTTCTTAACTAACACCGTCTTTTATGAATTAATTATAACTTGTGTTATCTACGGCAACTTAAAATTTTGACATTTGACGTGGCTTCTCAAGAAAAGAGCGCATTGATTAATTTACTTTAATTTTTGGCGGCGAAGTCTCATACTGATGCTATATAATGAATTTAATCGTGACTGCAGTTCCCTCCAGCATGAGTTCCATGAAAGTCGTTCAAAATCAATGACTACTATTAGGAGTGTGAATAAGTCTTTCCCGTTTTTTGTAAGAGATGGCGCCACCAATACTGTGCGAGTATTCAATGGTTACATATGTCATAATCAAAGCTTATTCATATGTCAACAATTCCATACTAACACATTAGTTAAAATTTTTTCGCATCATAAATTTTTGATATCGTGAAAATGTCGAAATTTGAGCCGAGTCGACGTCATTTGCGGGAAGTTTCACTTTATTGGTTCAATTTGAAGAAATCTGCTGCCGAGACGCATCGATTGCTTTAGGAGGCTTACGGAGAAGGTTGTGTCGATGATTCAAGTGTTCGCGGATGGTTTCGACGCTTCAAAAGCGGTGATTTCAACGTGGAAGACAAGGAGCGTTCCGGGCGGCCGCAAATCTTTGAAGATCGAGAATTGGCGACTTTGCTTGATGAAGATTCTTGTCAAACGCAAGAAGAACTTGCTGAAGCATTGGGAGTTGACCGAGCAACCATGTCCAAGCGTTTGAAAGCCATGGGAATGATCCAAAAGCAAGGAAATTGGGTGCCGTACGAACTGAAGCTGAGAGACGTCGAACGGTGTTTTTTCACTTGCGAACAGCTGCTTCAGCGACATAAAAGAAAGGGTTTTCTGCATCGTATCGTGACTGGCGATGAAAAGTGGATACGTTACGATAATCCGAAGCGAAGAAAATCATGGGGACGACCCGGCCATGCATCATCATCGACGGCCAAGCTAAATATTCATGGCGCCAAGCTCATGCTCTGTATATGGTGGGACCAGCTAGGTGTGGTTTACTATGAGCTTCTGAAACCGAATGAAAGGATCACAGGCGAGGTCTACCGACGACAATTGATGCGTTTGAGCCGCGCACTGCAAGAAAAACGGCCACAATACTCCGACAGGCACGACAAAGTTATTTTGCAACATGACAATGCTCGCCCACATGTTGCACCGCCGGTGAAAACATACTTAGAAACGCTCAAATGGGAAGTCCTACCCCACCCGCCGTATAGTCCAGACGTTGCTCCGTCTGATTACCATCTCTTCAGATCGATGATGCATGGCCTGGCTGACCAGCACTTCCATTCCTACGAGGAAGCCAAAAAATGGGTGGATAACTGGATAGAGGCCAAACCGGTCGAGTTTTTTCGCAACGGGATTCGTATGTTGCCAGAAAGATGGGAAAAAGTTGTAGCTAGCGATGGCCAATACTTTCAATAATTCATTTGTAACCATTTTTTCACAATAAAGACTCAAAATTTGAAAAAAAAACGGGAAAGACTTATTCACATACCTGATACTTATTTCGGTACATCAGAAAACCATGTTTTGGAGGTACCTCAATAGGAGCGGAAAAAGTCTACGAAAATCTGTTTGAGCGCATGCAAATGTATATTGTTCATCTTTATCAAAGTACTGTCGTTTCATTATTAGACTCAAAATATAAATAGCAGCCTACGTGTATATATATATATATATATATATATATATATATATATATATATTGTAACGTAGTAAAATATGCACGTTAAAAATGTAACGCGAAATATACCTCCGATGCGTCCAGGCCTTGAGCCTCGACCGCTGAAATAAAACCTTTAATATAATATAATATAATGTTCAAAATTATTGCCGAGGAATCGTGAAGCCGAGCGGCAAAGGCTAAGAATTTCTGCGAATTTCATCGGCTACCGAAAGTCCAGGCTATCTAAGTTTAGGGGGAGCGGCTACCGACACCGAGACTACCATTATTTTGGTTCTCATCCCATTCTCCTGGAAGGGAACGGAAGCGGCTACTGATTTGTAGGCTCTCGTGCAACGACCGATTCGACCTCAGAAAGTCTGAGGGGTGCAGGAAGGAGTCAGCGGCGCGGTAGTTAGTTAATAAGTGATGGTTTAGTACCTGAACCTTATATAAGGTTCCAGTTTTATTTTAGGAATAGGTCCAAACGGCGGGCACTGACTCGGGCATCATTTGGTTGCGAGGACCCGAGGGAATACGGCTAGTGAATCTCGCTGAAAGGGGCCGGGGGCACTACCCGGGGAGCTCCCTCGAGTACGCGATATATTGGGGTCCGGTCGATCGGCGGTCTCGGACGTGTTTACGCGGTCAAGAGCGAGTGTCATGGACACCATCCGTGAAGGTTTCCATCTCTACCTCCATTTTTATTAGTATTAAGTAGAAAGTAAGTAGCGTTGTCCAAGACGCGGGCGTATTTCCAAAAGGGCCGGCGTAAACAGTTAGTGAGACTCGAGGCCGACGACGAGGCATGTCGTAGGCATTATAGGAAGGCTACCGGATACATAAGCAACAGTATGTAACGGCTACCGAAGACATAGGCTACCGTGTGCAATGGCTCGTGAAAATAGCATAGCGGTTACAGTTTTTTTAGGCTCTCGAAATACCGTCTACCGTTTTTGTATAGACTACCCGAATGTCACACCATTAAACTTTGTCAGCTTGAGGAGAACGATAGTCTTTATTTACGCACCCTAGATCCCTTCTCCTACCTTCATAGCTAGCCGAGGCCATTCGAGGGACTGTTGAACGAAACTCACAAGGAAAAGTGGTTAGACCCCGACGCGCAAGCATCTGGCGCCAAGCGTACATAAGGGAAGGAATTAATACCGTCGGCAGTTCGGAGCTACGTATCGAGTTTTCTGTCCAGCATTGGTCAGGCTGAATCAGGAAATAGCGTTCAATACATATAAATATTTATTAGTTTAATTCAACAGTCGACATAAGTATAATATTTATTTTTAATATATATATAATATATGTAATATATTTATATCTTTAATATAAAATATTATTTCATATTACTGATATGTTTATTAATTTAATACGCGTTATCACAATTTTTATAAGATGTAATAATAGAATCAATTCAAATAGAATAAAGTTTATTAAAAAATGATTTAATAAATAAATATACATACATATAGACATATATATACAGGGTGTTCGAAAGGTTCCGGACCCCCCACTTATAACATAAAGTAAGCATTTTAGAAAAAATATTAAATATAAAAGTTGTTCAGTTTTAAAGTTTGAACTAAATGGTGACCTTGAATTTGTTATTAATTATCATTTTCAAGGTCATTCGAAGGTAATTTTTACTTAGGGACCCCTCTTTTTTATTTCAAATTCTTGCAGAGCACAAAATTTTACATCTGGATATGTATCCACGTTATGGTTAAAAATAACCTACAGAGGTCATTTGGGGGTTAAATGACTATTTAGTAGCGGAATACCAAGAAATCTGTATTATTAAGAAATTTGGGCGTATCTGACCAATACTGGAGTAATTTGATTTTGTAAAACAAACTTTATAGTGGCGTTAAATTGACGTTGCCTTTGATTTTCTAGGTCAGTTGAATGTGATCTTCAGCTTAGTAAAGAGGGACTCGTTTTGTATTCCAGATGCTGGAGGAGTATTAAATTTTTAGTATGCAGATATGTAGAATATCCATGTTCTAGCTTGAAATAATACATAGGTTATTAGGGGCTATCAATTTCAAAGAAAAAAATAATCTGATCGTTATATAAGAAAAGTTTTTATTGCAATAATTTTTTGTAAGTGTTACGAATTTCTACGCATGATTTATAGGACATTTTCTGGATCGTTACTTGTACCTTAGAAGATTTTGCTTACTATTCTTTTCAGCAATCAGTTAATTTATGTATTAATAATTGTTTACTCCTATTTACTCTTCTATTTTCAAGAGTTAAGAGTTGTCTTACTTCGAAATTCAGATAATTGTATATTTTCAATAATTGTACTTTTAATCGTAGTGAAAAATGGCAAATCTTACTGAACGGGAAGGAATATCTTTGTTGATGATGCGAGGTTAGGGTGATCAAGAGAGAGGTTATAAACAGGTACAGCGTTTATTCAACGAAACATTTGGAGCTGAGGAAAACAACCCCATTTTAAAAAGTACCGCAATTCATACAATTAAACGTCTTGAAGAGACAGGTGGTGTTAAATATCGTCCTAAATCAGATAGATCCAAATCATTATCTATTGATGAAAAGAACTTAGACGTATTACAACCATTTATTGAGGACCTCCATTGCAGCATCAAACGTTGTGCACAACAGCAGGAAAAGGTAGCTGTACCTGTAAACAGAATTTTGAAACTCAACCTCAACAAATGGCATCCTTACAAATTAAAATGGTACAGCAATTATTTGAAAATGATTTTTATAGAACGTTAGAGTTTTGTGATGTAAGATGCAAATGATATTTGATGATCCTTTGCTCTTCAATAACATTGTTTTTTCTAATAAAGCCACGTTTGGGTTAAGCGGAACAGTGAACAGACATAATTCTCGATACTGGACATAATACATGAACAGATACAATGACATAGACATAATACTCGAACAGATACAATTCGAGAGCGGATCAAACGCAACATCCTGAAAAAGTAAATGTTTGAGCTGGCATATTTAATACAATAACAAATCCAAGGCCATCATTTAGTTCAACATTCACAACTGAACAACATTTGTAATTAACATTTTTTTCCAAAGTGCTTATTTTATGTTATAAGTGGGAGGTTCGGAACATTTTGAACACCAGGTAGATTGTCTGTACAAGTTCGGTATTTGGTTTTTGTACGTTAATTTTGAAGCGAGAGGGGAATGAAGGGAGGAATTTTCCGCTCCATTAGTCTAATGAAACAACATTTAGATTAATGCAAGGGTCTATTGGGTTATAAAACTCCTTACTGTTGAAGTTTCTATTTCTCTCTCTCTCTCTCTCTAGCTATCACTTTCATGCGCAGACATATACAGGGAACGCTGTCGAGCTGCACGCATTGAGCGCCATTTTGTAATCACGTCTGCGCACACGGCTACTTACTTACGTAGATACTCTGCTATCTCGCTGTACACCAGAGAGATAAAGCTGGCTGCTACAGAAGCGGGAACGGAGAACAGAAATAATGAAATAAACTAAGTAAAAAATGATTTGCTTGATTTATTAACAACTATGTTTCATTTCTTATGTTTCACTGATGATGACACCAGATAGGAAATGGCGGAAGGCCGATGGCGTGCATGTGGCTAAGCAGTGAAAAAACGTTCGCTCTGCTTAACTGGTCAGGAGCTTCTCTCAATCGATATCTCCAACGATATTTCGGTTTCTAATTGTAACGTTGCGAAACGATGGTTCGAATTAATATAGTAACCACCAAAACGGCGTTTATACGTATAATAGCTAAGTATAAAACAATAATAAGGCCTTGTACGTCTCTATTGCACCCATCTCACCCACCCTCAAGCCACCTAGATATCCATCGGCTACAATATAGAGATAGTTATAACTTCTTTAAAATCAACGAACCTATCCATCAGCCGCAGATGACGACATATTTTCACACGTTCTGCACTGAACTAGCCACCCCTGCTGTTTCATCTTGGGAGGGAGGAGAACAATAGCGGCACGCAGTTGTCTAAGCTATCGAAGACGACGCGTCAGATTTATACATATACTAAAACATAATATGCAATCAGTAATGATCATTATGCCAGAAGCGACGATTGATTTAATCAAATAAACCTCATCCCATCAAATGATATAAGTCCCATTACTTAGAATTATTCCTATATCACTAGCTACACAAAAACTTTCTCTATCACCACAGCTCTGTGATTACCTTCCATCAGACTAATGAAGCCCGAACATCCTTACAGGATCCGGTGTGAACGATTATCATTCCAAGGGTTTAGAGGTCAATGGTGACCTAAACTTCAAGTCACGCTACAGGATAACGGCGATACAGCATACTCACCCCCCATTCCATAGTGATTGCACAGCATCACGGGCAAGGAATATCAGGAACAAACTCCATGGAAACGAGGCAACAATGGATTTTTCCAAAGTAAGCTACTTGGTTGGTCCACCAAAGCTACTCTTAATATAATAAACTAATGAACGACCAGTAATCGCACAGAAATTTTCCAGCAGCATCCGTCACAGATAATCCACAGAAGAAGATGCCATGAAGACACCAGAACTACGACCTATGGGACAAGAAGATCAAATTGAGTAGAAATACATCGAGAAAAAGAAGAAATATATCATAATATGATCAATTAGTTATTAGAGAATAGTTCAATATTAGAAAAAATTATTAAGAAAAATTTAATAAAAAATCGTTACTAGAAAATAGTATTAGGAAGAATTAATAGAATATAGTATTAAGAAATAGCAATCAGGAAAAAGTAGCCGTAAGAGTAATTGTCATATATATTAGCTAGTAGCATAGGTTAAAAAAAGAAATAGGTTAAAAAGAGGTTAGAAAAAAAAAGTCGCCGAATAACTGCGACTTATGTGAGCAGTAGCGGGTGTAAAATTAGAATTATATTATAATAATAATATATGCACGGTTTCAATCGTATAATTGTAAATAAAGAAAATCGTGCTTTTGGTATAAATATATACAATTTTTCTTTTAATTTTACTTATAACAAAACTTATTGTTTAGTAACAAAATAGTAGAAAGTATCAGATTGTCAGGTTGTCTTTTACTAATATAGAATAGCACTTTTATTATTTATTATTTTACTTATTATTATATTTTTATTTGTATTTCTTATTTTCTGATATAATTTATTGTAGTAATAAGTTTTATTTCAGATTCTACAGGGGTGATCGTAAATAAGGATAGTCTGACTGTCATTATTTTAGCTAATATATGATATTATAAAGACTGTAAGACCGATAAAAACATTTGTTAATTCAGTAGAAAGTGTATTCTTAATTTAATTTGTTCGATATTATCGTAAACCTTCCTGTCCTTTCGAACCGATCCTGGCACTACCGCAATAACTATCCCAAAGAGAACTAGGAAACATTACAAGCATAATAGCTTTATACTGTGGAATATTAAAAAATTATTTTTGATTTTTTATTTTTAAACTGCATTTACATACTTGCATTATTTCAGTAAAACATATATTATAACAGCTTGGGTTCCGTCTCGAGTACGAAGTCGGCGAACACGGCAGTTTCAACATCACGTGCTCCGCTCGGAAGATATTGCGGCGAGGGAGAGGGGCGGCTTGGAGAAGAGTGAATGTCGAAGTGGCTTTAGCGGGAGGATTAGGCGAGATCGTGAAAGAAAGTAATATTAAAAATAAAAAATTAAAACTTACAAAATATGTTTATTAGAAAACAAAGGGGTGATAGACGATAGACTTTTGCGTCCATAATTCTCTCCCGGGGAAACATATTTCTCATCTTTAGAGTATAGAGCAGATAGAGAAGGTGGCTAAAATACAGCAATGGTCTTTCACGATGGGATCGAACGAGCTTTTGAACTAACGGGCTTGGTACATGCGGGAGTTACCGATGCTGGAAGTGGAAATTGACGCTTACTTCCTAATGATCCAATTCCGAAAAGATCGAAATGCATATAGGATGGAGTAGACACCCTGCTTCTGTAGGAGCCATACCAGCGCAAAGGTTGAATAGAGAGATTCGGCCTGCGCTATATAATCATTTGTGTAAAAGGATGTGTACGGCGCAAGCAGTTCTCAATCTCGAGATGACAGTGCTAAAACTGGAGCACCTCGCTAACACAAAGCTTATGGTGACGGAGGTGAGACTACGTACTTTCATGATGTCTGTGGTCAGTGGATACTTCCAGCTGAACCATGAAATAGGCGTCTACATTAAGCAATTAGATAAAGTGCTGCACGCAGTTCGGGAAAGGATGGTTCTGATCAATGTAAATTCTAATGCCAGATCCCCCCCTTGGGAATCTGATAGCTCCGACCGAAAAAGGTAGGAATTGGAAAATTTCATAGCGCAGTGGAATTTCAGGATTGCCTATGTGCCAGGGAGTATCGCTACCGTCTCCAATGAAGTTGGAGAAGGAAATGTGAACGTATCTTATGTTTTCATAAATAGAATCACTTATCACAGGATGGTCTGTTAGAGAGGATTGCACCTCGAGTAATCACAGAACGATCACATACCACACGAATGGAGCAGGCACATCTGCTAGTACAGATGATACATATCTGGGATGAAAAGTAAAGTGATACTCCGCAAATAAGGCGGATTGAGATATTTTCTGCGCTATAAGGAAAAGAGGAAAAGAGGAGAAATGGGACGAGATCCCTAAAGAAATGACCGGCTCCAAAATGGAGACTATCAAGAGAGTTCGCTCACTAATAGCCACCTTGCGGAAGGAATGCAATGTTACAATACCGAGGAGTTGAGTATTATTAGGTAGGTTCCCTGGTGAAGTCTTGAATTCAATAGGATGAAAAGGCATTGGGCTCGTCGAGTATTCCAGAAAGAGCGTGACCCCGTTATGCGGATGCACCTCAAAGAACTGTACAAAATGGCCAGGAAATAGTATATCCGTAGACTTTGATATACTAAAGAGACAACATGGCAGGATATTGTTACAGTTACAGATAATCAGAGCCCTTGGAATGTAGCCTACCCAATTCAAGTCGGTAAGCTGTCCATCAAGGAAGCATACAACGTCCGTTTAAATGACACCTACACTACGGATTGGGTGAGCACAGGAACAGTTGTGCTAAACATCCTATTCACTCTGCACATCGTGCAGAATGAGATACCAGAGCAGCGGCACATAAGACTTATGGTCAGCACACTTCCGTCCATGGGAGCCGAAGTTTAATTCAATCTCGCCGAGTTGCATCAACTGCTGGCCAAGATGAAGCTGGATACGGCCTCTGGCCCAGATAGCTTCGACTTGGCCATTATTCGTACTGCATTGCCTTACATTAGGCACGATCAGATTACCTTCTATAACTCGTACATAAGCTTTGCGGTCTTCCCTAATGAGTGGAAATTTAGCCAAGTGGTTACAATAAGGAAAGAGGAAGACAAGGAGCCCGAGGACATGCATCCTATAGGCCCATATGTCTATTATCTATTTTAGACCAACCCCTGAAGCTCTGATATTGAACAATCTAAACAGGACTATAGAACCTAAATTATCTCCGCGACAATTTGGCTTCAGAAGAGGGCGCTCCACAGAGCTCCTCCACTAGCAATAACAATATTATAGCAATAACATAAAAGCCGCCTTCCATAAAGCCTGGTAGTCTGTTGTATTAAAAGTGTTGCAAAGTAAAGCACGCCCCAGGCGTCTCTACAAGTTAATAAGAAATTACCTGAGGACCGGTGAGTTCTTATACGGAGATGGCTTTGAAGAAGTGCGGAAAAGCATATACACCAGAGCACATCCTGAAAGTCTGACCAAATGTCAGGAAATCAGAACCAGGTTCCAAAGGGAAAACAACATCTCTCTTGAGGTAAGAGGTCTATTGAGCTATGAAATTTACTTAGCGTTCGAATGCTTCACCAAGGAATTACTAAAAAACAAAGAGGTAGTGGAACAATTAGAAAATCTGCTTAAAGCAGCAGAACTAGAAGAACCCGAATAGTTAGGTAGGGAACGACTAGCAGTCAGAAATTTGACGGATTTATTAATACAAATCTAATTATATATTTTCGTAATTTATACTATTGTGTAATATATTTATTTATTATTTATATAATTATTAACAAGTACAAACAAGTAACTCTTAACAAGTAACTCTCCTATCAATTCCCCATCTCTTCCCACATGTATAATCCAAGATTTTCAGAGTAATAGGAAGTGGCTGAGGATTACGTCGCTCAATAGAGAGCGCCGTATACCCCCAATCATATGGTCTCCGACCAGGAGAAACCGAAGAAACGCGCAACAGGATATCTTGCAGAAAATGTACCGGCAGAAGAATAGATGACAATGGTCAATGTGGCAGATGCCATAAAAGACGTAGAAGATTTCTGCGCGCAAACCGATCTCATTGGGTTTAGCCCTGACTCAACCCAAGAGATCGGCGCTGATGAGGAACGACCGATGGTCATGACGTCGGTAGATGAAAGTTCGTTTGCTCTATCTATACTAGACACGAACAACACCCCATCAGACAACAAAGAGCCACAAGGTCCCTCCGACCCAGTCCCTATAGGGCTATATCAGTCGCAGAGACACCCCATCATGAAGAAGGCAAAGGATATGGATTTAATTTATAGTGCCTTCACAAAATCATATGACGATCTGGAAGAGAGAATTGCGGTTGATACTGACTCCGACAGTAACGACTCGTTGAAAACGGGTCTGTTGGAGCCATCCCGCAGGAAGATTATCATCCATCGACACCAGCGGACGCTATCCCGTACACGTCTGGACGACAAGTCCGCTCCATTAGTCCTCTCCCCTACCGTCCGGGTGCTCGAATCCACTGGAGGCCAGAAAAACCGCAACCGGCTACAATCATCCGCGCTGAACCAATTGTCTAGGTCAGCACCCCGGAGAAAGGCGAGGATCGTCTTTACCGCAGCGACCGTTGCGCGTTTATATGATCGGTTGTGACACAAAAAATAGGCAAATGGAAGACCCGTCCCAAGTCCCCGGGACGACGTCATGACGACGTGGACGAAGAAATTATTATTCCCACCAAATATTAGCAGCGCAAAATGACCTCTAGTGTTGATGAAACTCGGCTCGACCCCAGCCACAATCCCACCCTACCGCGTCCAGTAGGCCAACTCCCCACTTGCTCGGACGAATACCGCCTGGAATACAGGTGTGACGTCAATCTCTTCACCATACCGGCAGAAGTTGTCCCTGTCACACGCACGAGGAATTCTGCGCTGCTTCAAATCAAGGGGATTTTTTATTTGATTTTATTGGATTTTGCCATTCTACCTCCATGAGACTGGTTACCTGCCTCACAACCGCACCCTTCAGCTCCAGAATACCCACTTCCGCCACAACGCGCAAGTCCCAAAGCAACAGCAGATTCCCGCCGTAACAAAGAGTCGGAGGCAACACGAAGTAAACCAAAAGATGACCATAGAAGTGCCCTGATGTCGCAGTCGAAGAGCGGAAAAGGTTATTACTAAATAAGTTATTACTAAATAAGATTAGTAAAATTCAAATATACCTTTTTATTTCTCTGTCTCGTTAGTATTGAATAATTAATTATCATAGTTCACAAGTAGGTTAGTATTATGTTCATAAAGCATTCCTAGTTTACGTCTATCAAGGGCGTCCGCGTGTGTAAAAACGATACTCCATCCTTCTTTCTTTTCATTTATTTTATATCTCTTTTAACATTATAGATGTAAAACCACATCCCAAATGGGGGATTTGTGAATCAAAACATTTCCCTCGTTCGTTCCCTCTCCTATCCCACGTACCGTTTAGTAAGCCATTTAAGGCTCAGTGGTTTACCACCCACTTTAGGTTTGGGAGGAGGAGTTTGTGACCGTTGTTTTCGACGGCTACAATTAAGTTTAGATTATCGAGATATCGTGCGAGCAATTGCGCACGAGATTGACGCAACGCTTAAACGCACCGCGCCGAGCAGATTGAGCTCAGTACTCGGTGAGGGAAGACGATATTATCTGCTCTCCAAGTATTTAGAAAACGCTATAGTGCGCGCCGCCCGGCTACACACTACGACAAGTGATTGTCTTGAGAGGCCCTATTAAGAAACACCAAGAAGAAGAAAAAGAGACGTCAACGGGAAAAGAGAAGAAGATGAAGACGAGTCAGGTCCCAGACTCGTACACTCTACCTTGCCAGCTGCCGACGGCCTGCCGCCACCGCATGGCCGACGCTACTGCTACCTTGCCGCACGGTGACCACCACCTTCCTCTAGCCGGAAAGTACCGTGTTACTTATATATTCGGTAAATTGTGTTCGGCGTCCTCTCGGTTCCGTAGTGTCGGTGTCGCGTTTCCATTCCCCCGTCTCTTCCCCCTCGCCTTTCGTCGCGCCATGACGGTCGCGCTTCTGCCCCGTCTGGCAAGTATAATTTCCCCCATCGAACAAATCGCTCGGGATGAGTCCGTATTTAATACCGCATGTAGAAGCTAGTAGGTAAGCTATAAAATAATTGTGTAAAATAGTGTAAATATATTGTCTCTAGTGTACCTGTAGAAATAAAGTTGCAACGACATAATTTATTTCTTTCCGTAATATAAACTTCCGAAATAAGCAACATTATAAGCTAAACCGAAATAAGATATTAAATATAAAATCAAATTAATATAATACATCTAATAAATATATCTAAAGCGGGCAAAGGTCGCGACGACTACTGTAGAAGGTAATCGACGCGAACAACGAAAACCAAAGCGTAGAGAGAGAACGCAATACATAGTCTTCTTTCTACCACTAAGCTTAACTACGAAAGGAGGGTGTTAGAGGGCATACACCTCGCGCGGCGAGAGAGAGAGAGAGCCGCATCAAGTGTATTAGGCCGGCGGTAACTATCCCCCTCTAATACATGCCGCACGCACACTATCATACTCTCTCGTTGAATGACACGCGTCAGCAGCGAATGCTGCAGTAGGGGAACGCGCAAGCTTTATACTGGCGCGCGCATTCCAGCATATACAACGGGTATCCTAAACCGAATTCACCAGCTGAATTTAATTAATATAATTAAAATAGAATATTATTAACACCATTTATATATATATATATATATATATATATATATATATATTTGTGTGTGTGTGTGTGTGTGTGTGTGTGTGTGTGTGTGTGCGCTATTGTATGTATATGAAATAATATTTGTACGCAGTAATCAACTGCCGTGTTAATTAGAACTGTGAAAATTATAGTTAATATTAATTATTATTATTATTAATGTTATTATTATTGTTATTATTAATAATATTATTATTGTTAATATTATTATTATAAATCGGCGGCTCATCCGATGTTATATGAGCGGCGACGATAATATTCGACAATTTAATTATAAAAGAGCCTGTAAAAGGCAAAATTAGGGATTTCGTCTAGTGAACCGGCTGACCCGAAGTCGTGTCACTTGAACTCCTCCCGGAGCTAACTCTTGTCCAGAGCTCAATAAATCCCGTCTAAAGATATCCTACCGAAATTATTAACTTGATCTCTGTTGCAAGGCGCTCCTCAAAAGACAGATGGTTAATAATTTTACTTTTCCTGAAGAGAAGATGATCCTGATTGCCAGGCGCTTCTCAAAACACCAGCAGTTCTCTTATCCCGTAAAAATCTATTACCTCTTAACTCTTGATCCTAGTTGCGAGGCGCTCATCAAAAGACAAGCAGAGTTACGTTAGTTTTACACCTAGATTAAAATCTACCTAGCACGTTTCAATTCCCCGCGTGGAAAATAGTACCGGGTATCCGTGCGGAAACTAGCGCCGTATTAATTAAACTTCACGGAAACTAGCGCGAATCTAGGAACGATAATAGATATATCTAGCTTTAAGTTAATTTATTTCACTTAAGTAATTATTTTCGTTTATTTGGTTCTTTCAGAGTCTTGTCAATAGAAGAATACTCTTGAATAAATTTATTTTTATTTTTTGTTAAAAAAATATACTGTGTTGTTAAATTATTTTCCCGATCCATAGTCCAATTCCGAATATACTTCCTCCCTTCTCAAATTACCCTGGAAAAATACCGCGTAAGCTATCCCGAGGGGGATAGAAGCGTTACATGGCGCCCGAACAGGGACTAGTTTAATAAATCCGTAAAATTAATATTTAATTCAATTTCTTATTTTTAGAATAACGAAATAATTTCTTTAAACGGAAATTTTAAAGTTATTATTTATCCAAAAAACCGCATTTTTCCGATTTGTGTGTATAGAGCCTAGTGGCGTGTTGAATGACTAGCTGCTAAGGCGTGTTCAGCCGAAGCATGAAATAACATATATCAAAGTTGCAATAAAATTAACCGTTTTGAAAATAGAAAACTAAACGAATAATTTTCTCGTAGAAAAAATAAAAGAAATTATTTTTTCCATTCCAGAAAAATTAAAATTATTATACAGTATATTTTTGTTGTTGTTTCTATTAAAATTAAAATTCTGCTAAAATGGCAAAACCCAGAGTAAGCTGGTTGAATCAAATCAATCGAAAACAATACGTAACAATATCAATACATATCTAAATTAACATTAATAAATCAATACACAAAAATAATAAAAATAAAAATTAAATTAAAAATTATAATGACAGTCAGATTGTCCATGTATACAGTCACCCCTCTAGACTAATATGAAAATAAAATATTAGCTGAAAAAACTGTGTTAGTAAAGTACAATCTGACAGTTCCAAACACCCTTACCTAATTGAAGATCCAGTCCTGTTTATACATGAATTAATTACCGCAAATAATTTTTTGAGAAATAACCCTAAGATAATGTTCCAAAAGGCCGACAAAGGTAATGTAACTGTAGCTTCCAATAAAATTGATTACATAAATATTATAAATAATATATTAAATGATGATAGTACTTATTTGATAATAGGTAATCGACAAATCATTAAGCTACAAAATAATTTGAAAGAATTATTAAATAATAGGAAAAGAAATGAATATATAAATGATACTACATATAAATATTTAAAATGTGAAAATGGTACTGTAGCAAAATGTTATAGGTTTTTCAATATTCATAAAGAAAATCTGACATTTAGAATAATAATATCTTCTCTAAATTTCCCAACTTATAATATTGTCAGATTTTTATCTAATATATTGGTTAAGATAGTTGGAAAAACTAGTTCTTATATTAAGGATAGTTGGTGTTTTTACAATGAAATGAAAGATATTGTTATTATGAAAAACTACCAGATAATTTCATTGGATGTAGTATCTTATCTTTGTTTACAAATTTACCTTTAGAATTGTTAAATGATATTATACAGAAGAAGTGGCATGAAATTAATTTATATAGAAAAGTAACAATGAATGAATGTATTAAAGGAATTAATTTAGCTTTCAATAACACAATTTTTTCGTTTGATAATAAATTTTATGAACAAAAATACGGATGTCCAATGGGGTCACCTTTGTCACCGGTTATAGCTAATTTAGTTATGGAACAATTAGAAAGTATAGCTTTGTCAAAATTTCTTTTTGAACCAATGATATTTAAGAGATATGTTGATGATATCTTTATAATTGTTCTGAAATTTTTGTGGATGAAATGGTAGATGTTTTTAATTCTGTACATGACAGAATGGAATTTACAAGGGAGATTGAGGTTAATAATCATTTCAGTTTTCTGGACATTATTGTCATTAGATGTAGTAATAATAAGGTGGAATTTTAGATTTTAATTCACACCACCAATTCCGAAACAAAATTGGAACATTAAAAGGCGTCATTGGTAGAGCAATAAAATTATCACATAAAGATTTTCGACAAAATAATTTACAGATAGTAAGAGAAACTTTCATTAATAATGGTTATCCAATTGAATTTATTAATAGATTAATTGCTGAGAGATTATTTGGCATTTATAATACCGAGAATAGACATAATGCACGAGTTGATGTTAACAGAGGGAAAATTATTGTCTTACCATATGTTAGATTATCTGAAAGAATTAAAAGAAATTTTCAGAAATATATCAGGTATGTGAATAAGTCTTTCCCGTTTTTTTTCAAATTTTGAGCCTTTATTGTGAAAAAATGGTTACAAATGAATTATTGAAAGTATTGGCCATCGCTAGCTACAACTTTTTCCCATCTTTCTGGCAACATACGAATCCCGTTGCGAAAAAATTCGACCGGTTTGGCCTCTATCCAGTCATCCACCCATTTTTTGGCTTCCTCGTAGGAATGGAAGTGCTGGTCAGCCAGGCCATGCGTCATCGATCTGAAGAGATGGTAATCAGGCGGAGCAACGCCTGGACTATACGGCGGGTGGGGTAGGACTTCCCATTTGAGCGTTTCTAAGTATGTTTTCACCGGCGGTGCAACATGTGGGCGAGCATTGTCATGTTGCAAAATAACTTTGTCGTGCCTGTCGGAGTATTGTGGCCGTTTTTCTCGCAGTGCGCGGCTCAAACGCATCAATTGTCGTCGATAGACCTCGCCTGTGATCCTTTCATTCGGTTTCAGAAGCTCATAGTAAACCACACTTAGCTGGTCCCACCATATACGGATCATGAGCTTGGCGCCATGAATATTTGGCTTGGCCGTCGATGATAATGCATGGCCGGGTAGTCCCCATGATTTTCTTCGCTTCGGATTATCGTAACGTATCCACTTTTCATCACCATTCACGATACAATGCAGAAAACCCTTTCTTTTATGTCGCTGAAGCAGCTGTTCGCAAGTGAAAAAACGCCGTTCGACGTCTCTCAGCTTCAGTTCGTACGGCACCCAATTTCCTTGCTTTTGGATCATTCCCGTGGCTTTCAAACGCTTGGAAATGGTTGTTCGGTCAACTCCCAATGCTTCAGCAAGTTCTTCTTGCGTTTGACAAGAATCTTCATTAAGCAAAGTCGCCAATTCTCGATCTTCAAAGATTTGCGGCCGCCCGGAACGCTCCTTGTCTTCCACGTCGAAATCACCGCTTTTGAAGCGTCGAAACCATCCGCGAACACTTGAATCATCGACACATCCTTCCCCATAAGCCTCCTGAAGCAATCGATTCGTCTCGGCAGCAGATTTCTTCAAATTGAACCAATAAAGTGAAACTTCCCGCAAATGACGTCGACTCGCCTCAAATTTCGACATTTTCACGATATCAAAAATTTATGATGCGAAAAAATTTTAATTAATGTGTTAGTATGGAATTGTTGACATATGAATAAGCTTTGATTATGATATATGTAACCATTGAATACTCGCACAGTATTGGTGGCGCCATCTCTTACAAAAAACGGGAAAAACTTATTCACACTCCTAATAACATTCAAATTTCCTTTAAAAATAGCAATAATTTGAGTAAGTTATTTAATAATAGTAAAGATAAGGATGGTTTATATTTAAAATCAGGAGTTGTTTACAAGATTAATTGTATGGATTTTAATAAATACTATATTGGTAGATATTTAAAAAAGAGAATTTATGAACATAAATATAGTTTACGTAGCTCACATATTACTACCGGTTTAAAAGAGCATTATTCAAAGTTTTTAAATTCTTTTGATTTTGTGAACGTGGATATTTTGGAACATGGTATTAATAATAAGTATAAAATGGAGAGTTTTGAAAGTATTCACATTTCTAGGAATCGGAATAATGTGAATTTAATGTAAGAGTCTAGTAAATTGGATAATATTTATCATTCCTTATTAAATTGATTGGTTTTGAACAATTTGTGTAGAGGGGGAATTTAGATTTAATTTACGAAATTTGGTAGTGAGGATAAGGTATATATAGGTTCGCATATAAAGTTTAGTTTAGTCCCTAATGAGGAGCCGTAGCGAGCGTGAAACGTAAAAAAAGGACTGGATCTTCAATTAGGTAAGGGTGTTGGGGACAGTCAGATTGCACTTTACTAACAAAATTTTTTCAGCTAATATTTTATTTTCAGATTAATCTACGTGAGTGATTGTATACAAGGACAGTCTGACTGTCATTATAATTTTTAATTTAATTTTTATTTTGTGTATTGATGTATTAATGTTAATCGAAATATGTATTGATATTATTACGTATTGTTTTCGACTGATTTGATTGGACTGTAAGACTAATGAAAAAATATTTATTAATTTGTATATAAGCAGTCGACAAAAGTACAATTAAAGAATCGGAACTATGTACTACAACATACTCGCCGAATATCGCCTACACGTTCGCGTTGATGTTGTCACCTCTACATTAGATATTGTACAACAAGTAGAAGAATATTTAGAAACAAAAAAACAGTGTGAGAAACAGAAAAGTACGAATAATCATACATCTGCACATACACCAGAATATAAAGCCAGAAAATCCGAAATTCGTGTACATAATTATAACAATAAAATTGCTACAGTGTACGACCGAAATAAGTGTTGCTGGAGATGAAAACAGACGGTACACGACCGCTTCAAGTGCACAAATCAGCAGAAAATCTGTTGTTCATATTGTGGTCGCGATGACGTGTATACTCGCGACTGCAAGTGTCATCCATCGGAAAACGCGAGAAGGGCCGAGCCCACACTGAATCCAGCTCTGCCAATCAATACCAATTAAAAAGAGAAACAGATAACCGACATTTCGCGAGAGTGATGATTTGCGATTACGAAGTATTAGCACATACATATTTTTAGGTATAATAATAATAATAATAATATCAGAAATAAATATTTTTTTATTAATTTTAATTTTAACTTTATTATTTAAATTAGGAATACCTCCTTTTTTAAATTGATATCTAAAATTAATAATAAATAGAAATTTATTAAATAATTTTTATTTAAGTGTTCTACAAAAAATTATTCTATTATTAATTATATCTTATTTATTAAATTATTATTTATTAAGACTTAAAATTATATAAAAACTTTTATTTTAATAATTATAATAAGTTCATTAATTTACACAATTATGTTAGGATATAATTTAAATAGATCAAAATTAATTTTTACAATTTCTTCAATTGTTCATATAACTTGAATATTAAGATTATTATTATTTAATGAAATTATATATTATCAATACTTTATTATTTACTTAATTATTTCTTTAATAATTATATCATTATTTTATGATTTGAATATCAGTTCATTAAATAGATTATTAATAATCTATCCTTTATTAAAGTATTGTATTATAATACTTTTTTTTGCGGCGTCTGTGAATGCTGTTTATGCATCTCGGATGATCGTTCAGCAAGATGGTCCTGAAAAAAACGGCCACCGGAGTTTGTGCGACTCGACAGAAAACCCATGTCACTAAGCACTAAACACATATCTCCGTGTTGCACCGACACCAGCCCGTAACTGTTATACACATTACTTCAGCCTGGGCGGCAGTCCTTGCGTGGTCATTTCACGTTCGTATCTTCCATTCCAGATTCTCATGCATACTCGATATTACATTCATTCTTCACAGACTTTCAATCGTCCAGACATCCATCTGCTCTATTGCTCTGAAGCAAATGCATAACGTATTTTGCGATCAACCGCCAGCTGTCCGCGTCCGTCATCATAATTTTCGTCACGTTTTCTGGCGTGATTGCCTCTGTCCTCGTCTGTAGCTCTAGTCGTGGCTCAGTCCAATGTTCGCACACAAAAAATGTGTGCTCCGCATCGTCTCAAGCCCATCAGCAGTACTTGCATTCTGAAGAGGCGACCCTCTTCATCTTGCAGAGGTACTTACGGAAGTATCCGTGTCCGGACAGAAATTGGGTAAAGTAGAAGTCCACCTCTCCGTATTTCCTCTGTTTCCACAGGCCGATATCGGGTATTAGTCTTTTCGTCCACCGTCCTCGTTCGTCCGTCGTCCACCGTCTCTGCCATGTCTCGATGGTCTTCGTCCGTTCTTCAGTCACAGCGTCTTCCCTTCCAACGTTCGGGCTCCGCTCGTAAATTCGCTTCCGTTCGGCCGCGAGCAGATCGATGGGAATGACCCCAGCAACCACGAAAACGGCGCTCTCAGACACGGTACGATACGCACATGCGATTCTTGACGCGCCCAACCTTTGTACACTTTTCATGGCATTCGCGCGTTTCCTGATATTCATCGCGTCGGCCCAAACCTCCGCCCCGTAAAGCGAAATCAAGTGGGTAACGCTCATCAGCAGTCTACGAACGATTTGTTTCGGTTCGTTCGTATTGGCCATCAGTCTACTTAGAGCCTTGGTCTTTTCTGCTGCTTTTGTCGCCGCGTTTCGTAGGTGGGGCCAGAAGCTCAGCTTCGTATCCAAGGCAACGCCAAGGTACTTGACTTCGCTCCTGGTTTCCAGTCTTTCCGTCCCTAACGTCATCGGAACTACCGTCTCTATACGTTTGCGAGTCAGCAGCAACAACTCAGTCTTTTGCAGCACGAGCTGCAGTCCGTGATCTGTCATCCATTCGTTCACGTGTCTCATGACCTGACTCAGCTCTAACTGAATCAAGTGATAGTCGCGTGTGACTATCACGGCTGCCACATCGTCGGCATAGGCAATGAGATGCGCGTCCGAGGGCATGTCTAGTCTCAACAAACCGTCGAAGGAGGTAGGAGTCAACCTTGAAAATCAACTCTAACGCCCTCAGTATCTCTGTCCATTTTGCAGAGTTAAAGGCGTTACGAACGTCCAGGGTCACTAGCAGAACCAGTGATCTGGTTGCATGACAGCCCCTGTTCACCGCATTAAAGATGTTCGTCACGTCACCTATAGCTCCGATTTCGACCGTCCTTTCCTACATCCGTGTTGTTGTTCGGTTAGGTCTCCGGCGTTTTTATTTCCCTGTAACAGTCTGGGTCTCAGCAGTAGCTTCAACAGCTTCCCTAGCCTATTTAGTAGGCAGAGAGGCCTGTATGAAGAAGGCAAATCGGGTTTCCCCTTAGATTTACGGATGAGAACCAATCGAGCCTCCTTCCAGAGCCTGCAAAAATCTCCCTCCACCAGACACCCGTTGTACAAACCCAAAAGGATGTCCGGGCGGCGCGAAGCAACCACCCGTAATACCTCAGGGCATCGTATGCCATCGGGACCCGGGGCCTTATTAGGCTTCAACCCATTCGAAGCTCCGTGGAGCTCTTCCTGCGTGAAGAGAGGGATCTCTATATCTGTCATTTCAGTTGTCCCGTCTGTTCTCTTGGGATGGGTTGGGAAAAGTCTCTCAACTATCCACTTCATCACTTTCGCGTCTTGTAGTTCCGGCGGACCCCGACCTCCCAGGGCGCATGTTACAATTTTATAACCGTTGCCCCAGAGATCCGAGTCCACCTCGTCAATTAGTTTTGTCCAACACCGTTTCTTACTGTCATTGATCGCGTATCTCAGTCGCTGTCTGGTGCGACTATACTCCGTAGAGAATAGTCCCACTACACCTCGACTTCGAGCTCGTTGAGCTTTCCGTCTCAGCTTCAAACAATTGCTTCTGAGATCCACGATCTCGGCTGTTCACCAGTATGTTTGTCATCTGTTTCGTACATTCTGTTTCCTGGGCATGGTGGCATCGCATAGGCGCTGGAGAAAGCCAGTCGTTGCCGCCGCTAAGGCCTCTACCCTGTCCCGGTTCGTCAACTCTTGAGGCACCTCTCGTAAGGGAGGTTCTCTATTTTGTAGATACCTTTCGAGTTCGTCTATGTCTAGGCGTTTGGGGTCCACCCCGTAGATCTTGTGCCCCGTCTCCTCGTCTGTCTCGTCGCGTCTGTCAGTTTGAAAGCAATGTACTGGTGATCACTGGCCGTATAGTCCTGGATCACCCGCCACGCCCTGATCCTAGTCCGAATTCTGTCCGAGGTCAGAGTCACATCTGGTATGGAGTTACCATACCCCGGTCGTCTGTATGTCAGTATCGTTCCTTCGTGAACTACTGACAGGTCCAGCCTTGCGGCCATCTCCAGCAGCAGTCTTCGCCATCTGTTCGTCAAGGGCATTCCCCACTCGATCGCCCGCCACGATCGCGTTACCAGGTTTAGCCACGTACTCGGAGGCATTGCTGTTTAGGTTGAGGTAAACACTGACATAGGTTATGTCAGCGACCGTCACCCAGACACAGTCTTCCTCAGTCCCGCTGCGTACGATATTCGACGCGCCCTTTCTACGTAGCCAAACTGCGGACTTGCCCGAGCTGCTTGCGAACCAAATCGGTATTCGTCTGTCTTTGTATTACTCATTGATAATCAGCACATCGATGTCCAGTTCCGCCGCATTCTGCGGGAGCAGTACGTCTGCCACGCTACTCCCGTTCATATTGCATTGGAGTATCGTCATCGTCATTGTGTGATTGTCTTTGTCTTCTGTTCTGTTAGTGTTATCCTGAACGCGGCACACGAGGACGAGCCGGGTAAGTGTCCCCTGTCTCGGATATTATCCCCAGTGCACAGGAAACACTCCCCACGACTCGTGCAGTCACTGTGGGAATGACCCTCGAGGCCGCATCGTCAGCAGCAGCTTCGTCTGTCCAGTTCTTTACAGCCTTTCCGTACATGACCGAACCCGAGGCATCTCTAGCATCGCGAAACGCGTATCCTTGCTCTTATTCTTGATATAAGCCACCCAATTTTAAAACGCCCTTTCCTTAAGAGGTTGGTAGCCTCTTTTACGTCAAAATCGCAGACCGCCATTCTCTGTCCTCGACTGTTAACGTCGAAAACATGGGGCCGACGATCTGCAGTCCGTCCCGTTTCCCGATTTTAATGCGTTCGCGATGTTCTCGTCGGTCGTGACACAGTCCAAGTCTAGGAATTCCAGTGTCACCCTGGAGGTCAAATCTTTTACACGTCCAGTCTCTCCGACAGCGTCTTGAAGAACTCGTCGGAGGTCCGTCTCGTTGTTCAGTCTCGACAGCTGTAAAAGTACCGCGCCGTCTTTTGTCTTTCTTATTGATCTGACTTGAGTATTACTCTTGTCAGGATCCACCTTTTGCCATATTGTTCGTACCACGCCTATGTACGTCTGTCCCTCAGCCGGCTGGATCATGATCGCTCCTCCCCTGCCTTTGAGGTTAGGACGATCAGACCCGCGACCTTGGAGTCTCGTTTTTGTCTGCACTTTTGTCGGTTGGTTGTCCGTCTCGGTCGTTTTAGGTTTTTTATGTTTTGAGGCCACCGTCGCCCATGTTTCGGTCTCGGTCGTCCGCTGTTGTGCGGCCGCCTGCTCCGGAGTAGGGGTCTGACGGTCTCTTTTCCGTTTTTGAGGAGTTTCCTCCTCACATTCACTCCGTCCTTTATCTTTCTGTTTTTGTCGGAGCAGTCTCATTCGCTTGAGTTCATACTGTCCGATTTCCACTGCTTCATTGATCTCACTAAGACCGTTTTTTATTATTTGACTTACATTTTTTTGTATGCAAGTCCTTTCCATCAGTTTACTTAGGACTCTGCTTATTGTGTAAAATTGTTCCTGCAATTTACATTCAGCAGCTTCCCAAGTTGCCGGCGATCTATAAATATTCGCACTTTCATTCATACTGCTACCTGTAACATTTTCTGTCACACCAGTCAGGGTGCCTACTGGTGTGATAGGAGAACCGGGAAGCTCCATTGACTCTACTGAGTCGCTTGCAGACGGCACTCGAGAGCCTGCTATAATTTTGTTATCACCTTTCATGGTTATATTATTAACTTGTGTTAAATGTTTTATATTTGTGATTGTCAGGAGGATCACTTGTTGGAGATAACGGTTCAGCGTCCTGAATCTCCCCAGTACTGAAGCCCTCCTACATTCCGGTGGCCTCGGCTGTTCCTCCCCCATGGCTCGCAGCAGGGTCCCATCCGTACACCATACGGCACTACTACGAGAAGCGAGATTTGACGTCTGACGACGTCTTACCACTGTGTGGGGCAGCCTCCCATGCTGGCTAGACTGGGTTCGGGCCCCCTACTTGTGGCGGCCCAGGAGTGCCTGGTTTTACAACTGTAGCCTCCAGAAGGGGAACGTACATAAGCATGAAGTGATTCCCTCTCAGCTAATCCCACCAATCAACAAGTAATCACTGCATCCGCAAGACCTTAGCGTCGCTCAAACTGGTCACATTCATACGTGAGAGATGCCCGTTTATAGGGTCTCTCATTCATTCATAACCCGCCTGGAAGTTACCCGTTTATAGGGTCTCCATCTCCACCATTCGTGGGAAACTCGTTTATAGAGTTCCCGATATACTCCCCAGTCCGAGTACGGCTATCTTACAGATATGTAGGTGTGTGAATGATGAGTGGGTGTGTAGACGGGCGAATAGCACTACTTTCGCTCGAAGTTCTTGTCCACGGCCACTTATTCGTCACTCTTAGAAGTGCTTATTTCGTGACTGACCGCGCGCAGTCGTTTCCCTATCCGCAACCACGAGGACGTGTGTGGTAGCTAAACTCAAGGCCCCACATTGTATTATAATATTAATATTTGTTAATTTAATTGGATTATCTATTTTTAGAGGATTTATAATAAAATTATTTGCAGTAATAGAAGTATTAAATTATAGTAAATTACTAACAATATTTTAATTATATTTTCATTATTAACTAAAGGGTTTTTTTTAAATGAATTTATTCAAGATCTTTAATAATAAACATAACAATAAAATCATTTGTATTCTTTAATAAATATACAATAAATAAATTAAATCTAAGATTAAGATGAAGTAGATTATTTATATTCCAAATATTTAATTTATTAAATTAATTAGTAACAAGAAATTATTTTATAAATAAATTTACAATTTATTACTTTTATCAGAGATATTACTGTTAGAAATCTAAATATGACTATTTTTAAATTTGCAAATTAATATGTTTATTAAATTATTAGATTAAAAGCATTAATAAATTAATATTATATTATATATTATATTAGAAGTAGAAAAATACGCTTTAATTGAAACCAAAAAGAGGTTTATTATTGTTAATAATATCATTGAATAAATTTCAATTAATTAGAGAATCCCTCAACTTAAGTCGAAATTAAGCTCTATCAATTAGAATTATTTAAATTGAAATCATTTTAAGGCCCCTTCATATCATTCTAAGAATAAACCTACTAATAAAATTAAAATAATTAATATTAAATTAATATATACATTCATTAAAGAATAATTGTTAGATATAATGATTGGTAAAATAATTGAAATTTCTACGTCAAAAATTAAAAAAATAATTCTAATTAAATAAAATGTAAAGAAAATGGTAATCGATTAATATGAAAAATATCGTAACCACATTCAAAGAGAGAAGATTTTTCTCGATTTTTAAGTAATTTCTTACTTAATATAAAATTAATTACTATTATTAAAATAGAAATAACTAAAGATAAAAAAATTATAATAATAAAATAAATTATATATTATAGTTTATTTAATTTTAAATTAAATATTTTATATTTTATATATATCAAAATCAATAATATACTCATAAGTATAAGAATAATCAAACTACATCAACAAAATATCAATATCAAGCTGTCGCCTCAAACCCAAAATGATGAATGTTAGAAATTGAGACTTTAAATATTCGGATAAAATTAATAGTTAAAAAAATTCTTCCAACAATTACATGAAACCCATGGAATCCTGTTGATATAAAAAACAGTCTACGAAAATAAGAATCATTAATACAAAATGAAGCTTCAGAATATTCTAAATATTGTGTGTATGTAAATATTACTCTTAATAATAAACCTAAGACTACTTTTTTATTATGATATCCTTATATCTTACTTTCACGAATAACATCTCGTCATCATTGAAATAAACATAAAATTAAAATTATTAATCTAAAATAAATAGGAATTATATTAAATGTTTTAATAAATTTTAAAGACCTACAAAATCTTATTAATAATCCCAAAGAAACTAATAAAGGTCAAGGTCTTAATGTTACAAGATGAAAGGGTTGATATAAATTTATTTTCATATTATAATTCTGCCATATAAAAAGTAATTAATGTTATAAACACATATGCTTGGGTAATTAATGTTATAAATACACATACGGGGCTGTCGTGCAATCAGACCACTGGTTCTGCTGGTGACCCTGGACGTTCGTAACGCCTTTAACTCTGCAAAATGGACAGAGATACTGGGGGCGTTGGAGTTGACTTTCCAGGTTGACTCCTACCTGCTTCGTATCATACGGGACTACTTACGAGACCCAGGACTGACGTATGATACTTTGGACGGAAAGAAATGGAAACGCGTGACAGCGGGGGTGGTGCAGGGTTCCATTTTAGGGCCCGACTTCTGGAACGTACAACACGAAGGTTTGTTGAGACTAGACATGCCCTCGGACGCGCGTCTCATTGCCTATGCCGACGATGTGGCAGCCGTGATAGTCGCACGCGACTATCACTTGATTCAGTTAAAGCTGAATCAGGTCATGAGATGCGTGAACGAATGGATGACAGATCACGGACTGCAGCTCGCGCTGCAAAAGACTGAGTTGTTGCTGCTGTCTCGCAGACGTATACAGACGGTGGTTCCGATGACGTTAGGGACGGAAAGACTGGAAACCAGGAGCGAAGTCCTTGGCGTTACCTTGAATACGAAGCTGATCTTCTGACCCCACCTCCGAAACGCGGCGACAAAGACAGCAGAAAAGACCAAGGCTCTAAGTAGACTGATGGCCAATACGAACGAACCGAAACAAATCGTTCGTAGACTGCTGATGAGCGTGACGGTGGACGACGGACGAAAGAGGACGGTGGACGAAAAGACTAATACCCCAAATCGGCCCGTGGAAACAGAGGAAATACGGAGAGGTGGACTTCTACTTTACCCAATTTCTGTCCGGACACGGATACTTCCGTAAGTACCTCTGCAAGATGAAGAGGGTCGCCTATTCAGAATGCAAGTACTGCGGATGGGCTTGGGACGATGCAGGGCACACATTTTTTGTGTGCGAACATTGGACTGAGCCACGATTAGAGCTACAGATGAGGACAGGAGCGATCACGCCAGAAAACGTGACGAAAATTATGAGGACGGACGCGGATAGCTGGCGGTTGATCGCAAAATACGTTATGAATGTGCTTCAGAGCAAAAGAGCAGATGGATGTCTGGACGAGTGAAATTCTGTGAAGAGTGAATGTAATATTGAGTATGCATGAGAATCTGGAATGAAAGATACGAACGTGAAATGACCACGCAAGGACTGCCGCCCAGGCTGAAGTAATGTGTATAACAGTTCCGGGTTGGTGTCGGTGCAACACGGAGATATGTGTTTAGTGCGTAGGTAGGAGACATGGGTTTTCTGTCGAGTCGCACATACTCCGGTGGCCGTTTCTCAGGACCATTCTTGCTGAACAACCATCGGAGATGCATAAACAGCATTCACAGACTCCGCAAAAAAAAGAAATATGTTATAAATACATATGCTTGAATAATTGATACACTAAGTTCTAAAGTAACTAAAATTGTCTGAATTAATGTAATTGATAATATTGGAAGTATTTGTAATAAAGGACAAAAACCTTAGAAATTAAAGTTATTAATAAATGACCTGCAATTATATTTGCAGATAATCGAATTGCTAAAGTTCCTGGTCGGATTAAATTTCTAATAGTTCCAATAATAACTATAAATTTTATTAAAACTGTAGGTGTCCCTTAAGGAAGAAGATGGTAAAATATTTGGTTGGTTTTAAATCTTCAACCAAAAATTATTCAATTTAATGATAAAAATATTGATATTGATATATTAACTCTTATATGAGCCAAGGCTGTAAAAATATATGAAAATATCCTTATAAAATTATTTAATAATAAAATAAAAAAAATTCTTATTAAATAAATGATATTAATAATATTCTCTTTATATTTTAATAATATAATTATCTCATTTATAATAATATTAAAAATTAATTAAAAAAAATAATTTCATCGGGATGGAATGAACCAATAAATTATACGTATAAAAATTATAACATAAATTATTCTTAGTCAATTTAAAGAGGAACATATACTAGTTGAAGGGTCAAAAATTGAAAATAAATTATTTATCATTTTTTAATATATTTATTTTCTGTAGAAAAAGAATTGAAAGATTTATTTGTAATTAAATAATATAAAATATTAAAAATTCTTATTGTTAGAAAGTTAAAAATAAAATAAATAGAAATCAATATCTTCATATAGTTGGTTTTATTTGAGGTATTGAGTTATTCTTCGATCCTTCGTTTGTGGTCCAGGATGGCCTTGCAAAAATTGCAAATCCTGGACCACTTCTCCGGGCTCTCCAGCATCAGTCGGATGATATTTTTCGGCCCATATGGTCCTATATCTTTCCAGAGGCACTCCCTTTCGAGGCGAAACACCTCGTACTGAAAAAGTGTGTAGTTTCGGTAAAAAAAGCGGTACTTTCCCCATCTTGTGGAGATAGGATCGAAACCGACCGTGCCCCGATAAGAGCTGCGTGAGGTGGTAATTAACCTATCCGTCGTACCTCTGGAAACATGGCTTTAACTGACTGATCAGTTGAGCCGTCTCTTCAAGCGCTTCTGCCATTCGGTCATCGTGGTAGCTCTGGCCCGCGCAGCTGTCTGTATTCTACTGAGAATATGTTTATCCTGATGGACAACTTTCTTTTCTTGTGCTTGGAGATCAATGGGAATAACACATGCGATTACCAGCACCGCCGACTCGAAGACCGTACGGTAGGAGCTTGCGATGCGTAGTGCCCCTCTACGCTGCACTGCCGCCATTCTTTTGCTATATTTTTGGACCATCAGTGCATCGGCCCATACCTCCGCGCCATACAGCATGATGGATTCAGCTGTCTTTATGAGCATACGCCGGTTGCAGGATACAGGGCCGCCGATATTCGCCATTAATCTGCCAAGTTGCGCTGTCACTCGGGCAGCTCTATCCGCGACTTTTTTTATTTGGGCCCAGAAGGTCAGCTTGGAATCAAGCGTCACCCCCAGGTACCTTACGGCTGCTTTGGTACTCACCGTCGTGTCTCCAACCTGCATAATGCGTATCTTTGGGATACGTTTCTTAGTCAGGAGCGCGATCTCCGTTTTCGCCGCCGCCAGTTCTGACCCATTGCTCTCAATCCATCCCTCCACGCGATGCATCACCTGATTGAGCAGCATCTGTGCAGCGTCATAATACCTAGCGATGATGACAGCTGCTACATCATCTGCGTATCCAACCAGAAAGGTGTCCTCAGGCATCTGCATCTGGAGTATTCTGTCATATGAGATGTTCGACATGTCCACTCCAAGTACAGACCCCTGAGCCACCTTCCAAATAAGTTTTTTCCTTCACCGACCGTCCAATGTCTCATAAACCAAGTATCGATCCTTAAGGTAGTCACCTAATATACGAAGTATATAAGGCAAACAGGTCGGGAGTAGTGATTATCCCTCTCTGTGCGCCTCGCCGCATCAACAACCTCGAGGAGTGTGTCCACCGTCGCCTCCCCCCCCCCTCGGAATCTGTACTGTCTGTCATTTAAGCCGCCAGCAGCAGCTCCGAGGAATCGTGGCTTCAATAGTCGCTCCATCAGTTTTCCAGCGGTATCTAACATGCATAAAGGTCGATATGACGAGGGCGCCTCTGGCGGACCCTTGCCCTTGTCGATAAGCACAAGTTTCGCCACCTTCCAGCTAGAATAAAATAAATCATCCTTTAAGCACGAATTATACATCGACAGAAGAAGTTCTGGATGCTCCTCAACTACTATTTTCAGCACCTCTCCTGGAATTCCGTCAAGTCCTAGAGCCCTCTTATTGCACATAGTTCTCATGGCTCTACCGAGCTCCTCCTTGCTGAAAAGAGTGATATCCAGTTCTCGTTCCGGTGGAGCTGGATCAGACTTATCAGGGTGGGTAGGGAACAGAGTACCTATGATGTTCTGCATTGTACCGGAGTCCAAGGTGCCCATGTTTCCATAAGCTCCCAGTTTTCCAGCAGCTACATTGTATCCCAGTCCCCATGGATCCCCATCTATGCCCTCACACAGCGCCTTCCAGCATCGGCGTTTTCTGGCCTCAATCGCTCGTCGAAGAGCTTTCTGGGATAGCTTGTATTCAGCCCTCCTCAAAGTGATGTCATCTCAGTGTTTACGAGTTCTCTGTGATATTCGTTGTAAATTTAAACACCTACGCCTCATATCAGCTATCTCAGCCGTCCACCAGTAAACAGAACGTCTTTTCCCACCAACCGCTTTGCACGGCATTGACTCTTCGCAAGCCCAGCGTAAAATGCGCATTGTGGCGCTAGTCAACTCCTTGGCTTGCTTAATTGTCGATGAGCCATTTGGAATCCTAACAAGGCTTTGCTGACCGCGTTCAATGGCCTGTGAGAATTTCTCTCTATTTATCCCTGCAATGTTCCATCTAGGGGACCCTAGCGAATTGTGTCTAGTGAATCCTGGCGTTCCATCACATACGCGGAATGTGATGTACTGGTGATGGCTGACTGTGTAGTCCTCGATCACTTGCCAGTTCTGGATTCGAGAGGGCAGACGTTCAGTCGCAAAGGTCATATCAGGTATAGTTTCGGCATAGTCCGGTTTCCTAAAGGTCGAAGTATTGCCAGTGCTTAGAACTATTAGACCTAGTCTGAACACTAGTTCAATGACTCTTCGACCCCTGGAGTCGGGCGCCGTCATGCCCCATTCTAGGCCCCTTGCATTAAAGTCACCTGCCATCACCAGCTTACCTTTCATTTCTCTGACGGTATCTTCCAGATCCATGAGCCTCCTGTTTTTCGTAGCTCAGTAATCCAAACAGCTGTCGTTCCAAAGTTATCGGTGAACCAACCTACTCCTTCTCTGTTCCGATATTGATCACTGACAATTAATATATCAGCATCAGTATAGTGGCAAAGACAGATAAGGAGGTGATCAGCTGCCCTGCTGCGATTTATATTCCCTTGCAGAATTATGACCATTTAGCCTTTTTTTAAGATATCCTCGCGAAAAGTCGGACAGGCGCCGGAACCGGCAACGTACCGGCGTCCCTCCGATTTCGCTTCACCTTTGCAGAGAAAACATTCAGGTTCGGCGGTGCAAGCCGCGACCTTGTGCTCTCTCTGTCCGCAACGATAACAATAGGCGCTACGGTCAGGGCCTTTACAGCAATGGCTCCGGTGGCCATAGCCTAGGCACCTGTAGCACCTCGTCAATATTTCGCCGCAGCGTACTGAAAAATTCACTCGGCCCACTCGCAAAAACCTGATCTTCAATAGCTGCGTGGCAGCAACTTCCTCCAACACTACGATGGTAGCACGCTGTTCCGCAGTGTTGGTTTTGGTCACTCTCACCTGTAATATACTACTGCTGGGAGGTTTAAAAACAATAAAGGTTTAAAAAACAGTTTTTAATTAAATTGATTTTTAATATATATATATATATATATATATATATATATATATATATATATATATAATGAAAGTAAAATACAAATAGCAATCACCTTAGCGTACAGACGAGATACGAATAATGCCTTCTACGCTCAAACAGCGCCCTTTATAGACTTTCTTCTTATCGCGGGTCAAATTTCGGGCGATAAGCCCCATTCGTCGATCGCAGCCTAAACACTTCGTGCAGCCGGACGGTCGGAGAACCCGAGGTGGTAATCTGACACCTTCCAAACCTCTTTCGTAAAATCTCAAGATTTTCCTCCGACTAATATTTGATCACTTTATTTGTAAATCATATAGAAGTCAGTTTTCAGGAAAATCTTCGGTTTTACCCGTCATGGTACGGATCAAGCGTATACCTTAGTTGTATACAGTTTGTGGCCTTTAACGAAGGTTTGCTCCCGATCCTGACTTCAATAATTAATTAATTTCAATTCAAACACAATTAAATTAATACATTGAGTCCAATTCAACAATTCAAATTATATCTTATAAAATAAGATTTCAAATCGCCAACCGATGATTTCGTTAAGCATTATTCAATATCTCGTGTGTACTTACATATCATTTATAAACAGTTTTTATAATTCGTGCGGCGCCGTTTTGTCCGAGGAGATCGCATAACATTTCTTACTCATATATTCTCCCGCAAATACAATATTAATCAATCTTTTATTTACATTACTTCCCATCTTAAAAGTAAACATTTCTCGCAATATAATTTATAACTATATTGAGTTACAAAAGAAATACTAAACCTATGTATGTATATAATGGCAACGCAATATTATAAAATTTCTTAAAAACTATTACGCATTATTTTGATATGTATCAGATTAAATAATTCCAAAAATCAAATCATAAATTAATTTTATCTTTGTACTTCTACTTTCTTAAACTATAAACATATAATATAAACTATAACATGACTATCGGCTATAAAGAAAATATCTTATTTTAAATTTGAATTCAAACAATATTAAAACATTTCACGTAGAACTAATTATAATAATAGCTTGAATGGAATCGATTAATAAAACTTTATTCTAAAAATTATAAACGCTGAAGGCTTAATTC
This sequence comes from Sycobia sp. Sy_11, assembly GCA_018907035.1. Classification (NCBI taxonomy): domain Eukaryota; kingdom Metazoa; phylum Arthropoda; class Insecta; order Hymenoptera; family Epichrysomallidae; genus Sycobia; species Sycobia sp. Sy_11. Next base: position 1,005,651 of record JACCIC010000052.1, on the reverse strand, counting down.
TAATTTTTACATCTAGTTTCGATTCTGTTCGTAACAATTCTCCCCCCGTACAAAATTTAGTTATTTTGTACTTCGCTCTTACCCAATGCTTTATTAATTTACGCGTACGTCACAAAAATTCCCCCTCGGAGAATGCACCTCAGCTATTCGGATCTCCTTATCCGCGCATGAAAATACCCGAATTATTTCCCATGTATTCCCTGGTAGAAATCTAACAATTTTTAATAGGCTATAAAGTAGTAACTAGGTAGTAAAAATAGAATCAATCATTGTGGCTATAAACAAGATAAATCTTAGAATGCAAAATGTGAACGTTGTCAATCAACTTAAGAAAAGGGTAGAAACTAGGTTTAAAAACTAGTTAAAAAACTAGGTAGAAACTAGGTTGTTTTGAACCTTGTTTCTGGTTAGTAGACGAGTAATTTATATAACAATTAATATTTATATAATAGTATACATTATGTTGTTGATTTAATAAAAGAAAATTATAAGATACGGAAACTAATAATTTAAAAAAATTACAAAATAATAATAAAGTCTGCTCTTCGTTCGATTTTATCATCTTAAAAATTATACGTATCAAATTAGTTTTGGAAATATTTTCATTTTATTATTTAATATCTAAAATTTCACATGAAGTAATTAATCAAAAAATTCTATTCTTTAATGTCTCAGCCGGCTTAAATTATTGGTTGTTAGTTAGTAATTCTATCCTATTTATATATAAAATAAATAATATCATTTGAAATTTTTTACATTTTATAAAATAAAATTAGTTTTTTAAATTAAAAATCACACTGAGTTCCTAACTATAATTCGTAACTTGAATTTATGAAGAGTTCATATGGCACAACTGATGATTTGGAATTCCCGCGGTAAATATTATCTTGGTTAGTCTATAAGCTCGATTATGACTTCATTTAAGTATAAGATATTGTATACGAATGTGTAAGTTACCATCAATGCGTTGTACATGCATTCAGATGTCTAAGGTATACAAAACCAACGCACTTATAAGCCACTTCAAAACTTTCGAAACGAACCCCATAAACACCTATAAGTAATTAATTAATTAACGATGATTAAAGTCAATGAATTTATATAAGCAAGCATAATAACGATATCAATTTTTTTTTATTTATTTATTTATTTATTTTTTTTTTTTTTTTAGCTAGATTATATGTTATACTTCGCTTAACCTTGTTTTAAGATAAAATTTAGTCATAACCAAAAATACATTGATAGGAAACTAACTATTATAGGCCTTAACTTCCGAAAAAAATAGCTTGAAAAAAAAAAATGTAAGTATAAATCGACGGAATGACCGTAAAAAACGTTACATGTTTTCCTATTTACTGCCAAACAAAGATACCCTGTTACTAGGTATCTTCATTTGAAAATTCCTTGTTTATTCCTTAAAAATAGAATGCATTTCTACCAGGGTGCGTACAGGCATAATGTATCGCGAAATATCTCCAACACCTAGTTAATCTTGCCCTGATTTTTACTCAAGATATTTCAAAACGTTGTTCGTTCTGCATAGAATTCTCATTATGTAACAGAACGTGATGATTATTTTTACATCGAGTGCATTCACTTCTTTTAAGACATTATTTCAAAAGCTTAAAGAAAGTTTGTTTCTGCAAAGGGCAAAATAGCATTGATACCACGAAGTTTTATTGTTCCTATCGATATAACCTTCCAATTCAAGCGACTGTAATTTTCGATCAAATCTTCTTTTTTTTTATTACCATTAGTAAGTTACAAACTCAAAGCTAACTATACGTAAGAATTTATTTGCTATCAGATTGTTTTAACGTGAAGAATTATATGTGGAAGTTATATGATAAGAATTTTATGATATCCAAGGATGAAAAATCAGAGAAAAATATTTCTGTTATATATAATGAAAATATAACAGAAACATTATTTATTTGAAAATATTATTGTTTTATTTAAATTATTTATATCTCCTAGAAAGAATCCTTTTTTTTACATTTTTCATCAAATAATTTACTATATATGTGGTTTATTACGTAATTCTCGGCCATTCGATGCCGAGACGGCGAATGCTCATGCTCACACTATCAGTAGTAAAATTATTATTATTAAATTTGCACTCTATTATATATTTATTATAATGCAGTGTATTTGTATAGCTTGTATAATAAAATAGTATTCGCGGCAATTATATTAATACGCCTAATAAATTTTTAATTTCCGTAACTATATAAAAGGAAAAGTATTTAATTATCTCAAAAAGTCCGAATTTTCAATTGTGAACATTTGCAGAATTACTTAACTGTTTTTTTTTAAACTACATTCCATAAAATTTCTTTGGTTTTTAAACGCTTATTTCAAAGAAAGATATATTAAAATTACAGGCATTTTAATTTTAGTCAATTATTTTATCTTTAAGAAATCCTCTCTAAAATTAGACAAAACACATAAATTTCCTTTAATATTTTTATCGCCGTTTTGCATCGAGCCAGTATCAAATACTATGTTGAAAATAACAAAAATATTCCCAAAAATTTTACGATCAAGGCAAGCAACTTTATCGCAGTTATCTAAATGCATTTTTGTAATAAATGACTGAAATGCCATGCAGGGTAATTCGTGCTAATCATATACCATGAATCCCGACACGCACCGGGACTTGCGTTTCATCAGCAACGTGACAGGTGATAACTAACAAATCTACGCTGAACGACATTCATCCGCGTTTCCAACGTATTACAAATCTTTGGCGCACGAGATACGAGGCTAAAATCAGCTAAAACACAGAGATCGAGAGTCGTCCTGTAATAGTATTCCGAGACTCACGAGAGGAGCTTCAAAGTGTAAACATACCTTACAGTTGGCTCTCCCTTGGTTTTCAGAACTCATATTCCGCCACTGTATCTGATGTATCTGAACGTCAGCTCTCGCGCTCGACGGTTTGCATACGACATAATTCAAAGCTGTTTAGTCGGACTCTCATTTTATAAATTTGCTATCACCGAAAATTTTTCATATCGTTCAATCGTAAGACGAATCCTTTCATCATTCACGTCAGAAATATAATTAATCTATCACCACATCTCTGTTGATTTCTGCTATTCGGTCAGGAACTGCACCACGGCCAGGTTCTGCTGTTCTGCTTACTGGTGCTGCAACTTCTCCGCTACCGATGAGAATCGAGCGCGATGATAGTTGTTGAGCATTGTCATTATGCTCAGTCGTCTGCGCTCGAAGCTGCTCATCACCATCGTCCTGAAGTTGTACGGATGCCAAGGGTTATCGTGGCCCAGGAGTGGAAGTAGCCCTGGCGACGTCTCTTGGTCCTCGTACTACTTTAGCACGATTACCAAACGATGTTTTTGCTCCTGCAGAAACAGTTTTCGTCAGCTTAGACCTCGTTGTAGTTGAAGAACCTGCGGCACTAGAGGCGGCAGTAGCCGCACGTGTTTTCCTCGACGACATTGCGGAAGATTGAACAAAAAAATTTAATTAATTGTCACAATTATTTAACTTTATTAAACTTCCCAGCTTTCCGGAAACTTAGTTCCCGGGTTTCGGCAGCAGAAATTATTGTAATATACTACTGCTGGGAGGTTTAAAAACAATAAAGGTTTAAAAAACAGTTTTTAATTAAATTGATTTTAATATATATATATATATATATATATATATATATATATATATATATATATCATGAAAGTAAAATACAAATAGCAATCACCTTAGCGTACAGACGAGATACGAATAATGCCTTCTGCGCTCAAACAGCGCCCTTTATAGACTTTCTTCTTATCGCGGGTCAAATTTCGGGCGATAAGCCCCATTCGTCGATCGCAGCCTAAACACTTCGTGCAGCCGGACGGTCGGAGAACCCGAGGTGGTAATCTGACACCTTCCAAACCTCTTTCGTAAAATCTCAAGATTTTCCTCCGACTAATATTTGATCACTTTATTTGTAAATCATATAGAAGTCAGTTTTCAGGAAAATCTTCGGTTTTACCCGTCATGGTACGGATCAAGCGTATACCTTAGTTGTATACAGTTTGTGGCCTTTAACGAAGGTTTGCTCCCGATCCTGACTTCAATAATTAATTAATTTCAATTCAAACACAATTAAATTAATACATTGAGTCCAATTCAACAATTCAAATTATATCTTATAAAATAAGATTTCAAATCGCCAACCGATGATTTCGTTAAGCATTATTCAATATCTCGTGTGTACTTACATATCATTTATAAACAGTTTTTATAATTCGTGCGGCGCCGTTTTGTCCGAGGAGATCGCATAACATTTCTTACTCATATATTCTCCCGCAAATACAATATTAATCAATCTTTTATTTACATTACTTCCCATCTTAAAAGTAAACATTTCTCGCAATATAATTTATAACTATATTGAGTTACAAAAGAAATACTAAACCTATGTATGTATATAATGGCAACGCAATATTATAAAATTTCTTAAAAACTATTACGCATTATTTTGATATGTATCAGATTAAATAATTCCAAAAATCAAATCATAAATTAATTTTATCTTTGTACTTCTACTTTCTTAAACTATAAACATATAATATAAACTATAACATGACTATCGGCTATAAAGAAAATATCTTATTTTAAATTTGAATTCAAACAATATTAAAACATTTCACGTAGAACTAATTATAATAATAGCTTGAATGGAATCGATTAATAAAACTTTATTCTAAAAATTATAAACGCTGAAGGCTTAATTCTAATTTTTACATCTAGTTTCGATTCTGTTCGTAACACTCACCTGGAACTCGCCACGATAATCGGGCAGTTTGATTTTGAGGGCCTCACGCACCTCATCCTCCGTCATGCAACAATCCAGGTCTCTAACCTTTAGACGTCCTCTAGGGGTCAGCTCCCTGACACAGCCGCTCTGGCCTGTCGCTTTCTTGAGCACTTTAGCAAGTGCCTTCCGGCTTTCGGGTTTGGTATGTCTGAGTTCAATCAGCACCTCACCCGATTTGGTTTTCCGGAAGGACCTCACATCCGTGCACAAGTCCTCCGGTTTGACCGCTCTGATGGACCTCATCACCTCAGCGTAGGATTTCCCCTGCGCTGGTTTGATGGCGATCGCATCGAGCTTTGGCCTTTTTTTTTATTTCTATTATTTTCTTCTTCAGATGCTGAGGTTGTTCCTCAGCATTCTGTTCACCATGCTTCTTCTTTTTTTTAAACTAAATTCCAGCCCTCTTTCTCTTTTTTATCCTCCTGCTCTCCCTTCTTTTTTCTCCTCAGTAAGGGAGACATCTGGGGGACTTAATGCCGGTCTCTTCGGGGTTGTCTCTTCTTTCTTGCGCCTAGTTCTTGGGAAGAGGCTTCCCGGTACCTTCTTCCCTTGTATTTTGTGCTGAAGAGCATCTACAAGCTCATCAGCTTTTGGGAGGCCATCCTTAATATCTTTTTTGATGATACGTTGGCTCTTCATCGCTTTCATCATGTTTTTGAGCAGCCGAGCAAGTTGGACAATAATCTCCAGTTCAATCGACTGGTCGACAGACTTAATCCCGGTCTCATATAGGCCTTATAATTCTTCCAAGAAAAATTGTAAAAATTAATAAAAAAATTATTGAAAAATTTATAATTTTATTATCATACATCTTTAAATAAGGACAAAACCTAATTATAAAAGTAACTGAAGTTAAAGGTAAAAGTATAAATCTATGATTTATAAATTGAATATCTTGATACCCATTTATTATATGAATAAAAATTCCAGAACATATACGTATTATAGATTTAAATATTGCAAGAATAACTAAATAAAAAAAAGTAATATTAATTTATTTTTTTGAATAAATTAATATTATTAACCCTAACTGAGATAATGTAGAAAAAGCAATAATTTTTTTAAAATCATAAGTATACAATGCTCTTAACCCTGCAAATAGTATAATATTTAATCTAACACTAGAAATTAATAATAATGATGAATCTGTCTTCTAAACTAAATAATTAAATCGAATTAATAAATAAATCCCAGCAGTTACTAAAGTTGAAGAATGAACTAAAGAAAATACAGGTGTAGGGGCAGATAGCTGCAGGTAATCAATGTGAAAAAGGAAACTGAGCATTTTTAGTAAAAACTGCAATTATTACAAATAATAAAATTTTAAAATCTATTGAATTAAAATTTGTAAAATCTCAACTTCCTATTATTAATATTAAAGAAATTGTTGAAATAATAAAAATATCACTAATTCGATTTAAAAAAACAGTTAAAATTCCTGAATTATATCTATAAAAATTTTGATAATAAATAATTAAACAATAAGAAGAAAACCCTAAACCATCCAACCCGATCATTATACTAATTATATTTGGACTAATAATTAATAAGATTATTGATATAATAAAAATTATTATTAAATAAAAAAATCGATTATTATAAATATCATGACATATATATTCACAGCAATAAAATATAATTATTGAAGAAATAATTAAAATAGTAAATATAAAAAGTATTGATATTCAGTTAAAATATATGAATATAGTTACAGATCTTCTATGTAATGGACAAACTCTTCATTCAATAACTGATGAAGCTTTATTACAAAATATGATTAAAAGGAATCCAAAATAAATTCATGAAAAAAATTAAAATTAATCCTTACAATAAAATACTTTAAAATTATTTAAATAATCATATGTCTTCTATAGTATGAAAATCAGTTATAGAGTATATCTTACCTGATGTACAAATTCAATAAATTATCCAAACATACAATAAAAACATTCTAATAGCTCATAATGTCGAAACAAATATATTGAAATTTTCCTTAGTTCAATATTTTTTATTCCACAAATTAATATTTTAACTCGAATTATTTAAATAAATTAAAAATTTTAATTTCAATATTAAAGCATTTGTTGGGAATCAATGAATTAATAAAATTAATTAATTAATTAATTTTATAATATTAATTTTTATATCAGGTATGTGAATAAGTCTTTCCCGTTTTTTTCAAATTTTGAGCCTTTATTGTGAAAAAATGGTTACAAATGAATTATTGAAAGTATTGGCCATCGCTAGCTACAACTTTTTCCCATCTTTCTGGCAACATACGAATCCCGTTGCGAAAAAATTCGACCGGTTTGGCCTCTATCCAGTCATCCACCCATTTTTTGGCTTCCTCGTAGGAATGGAAGTGCTGGTCAGCCAGGCCATGCGTCATCGATCTGAAGAGATGGTAATCAGACGGAGCAACGTCTGGACTATACGGCGGGTGGGGTAGAACTTCCCATTTGAGCGTTTCTAAGTATGTTTTCACCGGCGGTGCAACATGTGGGCGAGCATTGTCATGTTGCAAAATAACTTTGTCGTGCCTGTCGGAGTATTGTGGCCGTTTTTCTCGCAGTGCGCGGCTCAAACGCATCAATTGTCGTCGATAGACCTCGCCTGTGATCCTTTCATTCGGTTTCAGAAGCTCATAGTAAACCACACCTAGCTGGTCCCACCATATACAGAGCATGTGCTTGGCGCCATGAATATTTGGCTTGGCCGTCGATGATAATGCATGGCCAGGTAGTCCCCATGATTTTCTTCGCTTCGGATTATCGTAACGTATCCACTTTTCATCGCCAGTCACGATACAATGCAGAAAACCCTTTCTTTTATGTCGCTGAAGCAGCTGTTCGCAAGTGAAAAAACGCCGTTCGACGTCTCTCAGCTTCAGTTCGTACGGCACCCAATTTCCTTGCTTTTGGATCATTCCCATGGCTTTCAAACGCTTGGAAATGGTTGTTCGGTCAACTCCCAATGCTTCAGCAAGTTCTTCTTGCGTTTGACAAGAATCTTCATCAAGCAAAGTCGCCAATTCTCGATCTTCAAAGATTTGCGGCCGCCCGGAACGCTCCTTGTCTTCCACGTCGAAATCACCGCTTTTGAAGCGTCGAAACCATCCGCGAACACTTGAATCATCGACACAACCTTCTCCATAAGCCTCCTGAAGCAATCGATGCGTCTCGGCAGCAGATTTCTTCAAATTGAACCAATAAAGTGAAACTTCCCGCAAATGACGTCGACTCGGCTCAAATTTCGACATTTTCACGATATCAAAAATTTATGATGCGAAAAAATTTTAACTAATGTGTTAGTATGGAATTGTTGACATATGAATAAGCTTTGATTATGACATATGTAACCATTGAATACTCGCACAGTATTGGTGGCGCCATCTCTTACAAAAAACGGGAAAGACTTATTCACACTCCTAATAATATTAAAATTAAATCCATGAGTTATAAATGAATAAAGATATAAATAATAAATTCTACATAAAAATATTATAATTATTATAAATATTAAAAATTCATAAACTCAGTAAATAAAAGAATTTATATAAAAAATTTATATAAAAATTTCTCTGATTAAATTTAATGAAATTGGTGCTAATATATTAACTATGTAACGAGGTGCAAATCCCGATCATCACGTATATCTACTTTTTTTTTTACATTAATTCAGACAATTTTAGTTACTTTAGAACTTAGTGTATCAATTATTCAAGCATATGTATTTATAACATATTTCTTTTTTTTGCGGAGTCTGTGAATGCTGTTTATGCATATCCGATGGTCGTTCAGCAAGAATGGTCCTGAAAAACGGCCACCGGAGTATATGTGACTCGACAGAAAACCCATGTCTCCTACCTGCGCACTAAACACATATCTCCGTGTTGCACTGACACCAGCACGGAACTGTTATACACATTACTTCAGCCTGGACGGCAGTCCTTGCGTGGTTATTTCACGTTCGTATCTTTCAGTCCAGATTCTCATGCACACTCGATATTACATTCATTCTTCACAGACTGTCAATCGTCCAGACATCCATCTGCTCTATTGCTCTGAAGCAAATGCATAACGTATTTTGCGATCAACCGCCAGCTGTCCGCGTCCGTCATCATAATTTTCGTCACGTTTTCTGGCGTGATTGCCTCTGTCCTCGTCTGTAGCTCTAGTCGTGACTCAGTCCAATGTTCGCACACAAAAAATGTGTGCTCCGCATCGTCCCAAGCCCATCCGCAGTACTTGCATTCTGAAGAGGCGACCCTCTTCATCTTGCAGAGGTACTTAGGGAAGTATCCGTGTCTGGACAGAAATTGGGTAAGGTAGAAGTCCACCACGGTGCGATACGCGCACGCGATTCTTAATGCGCCCACCCTTTGTACGCTTTTCATGGCGTTCACGGGTTTCCTGATATTCATCGCGTCGGCCCAAACCTCCGCCCCGTAAAGCAAAATCGATTGGGTAACGCTCATCAGCAGTCTGCGAACGTTCTGTTTCAGTCCGTTTGTATTGGCCATCAGTCTACTTAGAGCCTTGGTCTTTTCTGCTGCCTTTGTCGCCGCGTTTCGTAGGTGGAGCCAGAAGCTCAGCTTCGTATCCAAGGTAACGCCAAGGTACTTGACTTCGCTCCTGGTTTCCAGTCTTTCCGTCTCTAACGTCATCGGAACCACCGTCTGTATACGTCTGCGAATCAGCAGCAACAACTCAGTCTTTTGCAGCGCGACCTGCAGTCCGTGATCTGTCATCCATTCGTTCACGCGTCTCATGACCTGATTCAGCTTTAACTGAATCAAGTGATAGTCACGTGCGACTATCACGGCTGCCACATCGTCGGCATAGGTCATGAGACGCGCGTCCGAGGGCATGTCTAGTCGCAGTAAGTTGTCGTACTGTACGTTCCAGAAGTCGGGGATCAGCATGGAACCTTGCGCTACGCCCGGTGTCACGCGTTTTCGTTTCTTTCCGTCCAGTGTCTCGTACGTCAATCCCCGGTCCCGTAAATAGTCCCGTATTATCTGTATAAGGTAGGAGTCAACCTTAAAAGTACACTCCAAGGCTCCCAATATCTCTGTCCACCAATAGAACCAGTGGTCTGGTCGCATGGCAGCCCCTATTCGCCGAGTGAAAGATATTCGTCAGGTCACCTACAGCCCCTATTGTCGATCATCCTTTCCCAAATCCGTGTTGTTGTTCGGATAGATCTCCGCCATCTTTAATTGCCTGTAGCAGTCTTGATCTTAGTAGTAAATCAAACAGCTTTCCTATCGTATTAAGTAGACAGGCCTAGAACCCCCAGCGCGCGTGTCACAATTTTGTAACTGTTTCCCCACTCGTAATACCGGTGGGCATCGAACCCCCAGCGCTCTTGTCACAATTTTGTAACCGTTTCCCCAAGTATATGAGTCCACCTCGTCAATTAGTCGAATCCAGCACCGTTTCTTATTGTCATTGATCGCAAATCTGAGCCGCCTCCTGGCGAGACTGTACTCCGCGGAGTAGAGTCCCACTTCGCCTCGACTTCGAGCTCGTTGAGCTCTCCGTCTCAGCTTTAAGCAGGTGCTTCTGAGTTCCGCAATCTCAACCGTCCACCAGTATGCCTGTCGTCTGTTGCGTATATTCCGTTTTTTGGGCATTGTGTCATCGCATAGACGTTGGAAAAAACCAGTCGTCGCTGCCGCTAATGCCTCCACCCTATCCCGGTTCGTCAACTCTTGAGGCATCTCCCGTGAGGGACGCTTTGCATATGGTAGCTGCCTTTCGAGTTTGTCCTTGTCTAGGCGCTTTGGATTCCATCCGGTAAAACTTGTACGTCGCCCTTGCATTCGTTTCGTCTCGTCTGTCAGTTTGAAAGCAATGTAATGGTGATCACTGGCTGTGTAGCCTTCGATCACCCGCCACGCCTTCACCCTAGTCCGAATTCTGTTCGAAGCCAGAGTCACGTCCGGTATTAAATTACCATAGCCGGGTCGTCTGTAAGTCGGTGTCGTTCCTTCGTTGAGTACTGCCAGGTCCAGCCTTGCGGCCATCTCCAGCAGTAGTCGTCACCGTCTGTTGGTCGATGTCATTCCCCACTCGATCGCTCTCGCGATAAAGTCGCCTGCCACGATCACGTCGCCAGGGATTTCTCGTACCGCGTCCTCGATTCTCTCAAGTTTGGCCGCGTACTCAGTGGCATTGTAGTTTGGGCTTAAGTAAACACTGACAAAGGTAACACCAGCGGCCCTCGCCCAGACACAGTCCTCCTCAATACTACAGCGTGCGATGCTCGACGCGCCCTTCCCTCGAAACCTTAATTATTAAAATTATTATTAAGTTTACCCTAATAATATTAATTAATTAAAATTTATTTATATAAATATAACTTAAATTATTAATTAATCTAAATTAAATTTTCTTATAAAATAACTAGATATCATAAATTATGACTAACATATAACTTCAATTTAATAATTTGTAATATTATTATTACAATAATTATAATAATTAAATAGATCAATTTATTTAGAGAAAATAAAATATATTAATGTTTTTACAAGACCCTGATACAAAAGGTAAAATAAATTAAATTATCTTTTAAATAAATTATTTATTTCTTTTACAATTCTTAAATAAATAGAATTCACTTTAATTACTAAAAATTTTAATTTGATTAATATTTTAATTTTAATAAAAATAATTCATAAATTATTATATTCATTTAAGAATAATTATTATGTAACTTTTATTTGCAAAATAAATATTATATTTTAACTATATTCCTTATATATTGATGTAACGCATAAAAATTTTTGAAATTTGTTGAATTAATTAATTTTAATATATATAATCTAATTTTGCTTTCCAGTAAAATTACTTTGTTACGACTTATATTATTTCTAAAAGTGACGGGCAGTTTGTGCATGTTTTTGACTTAATTCAATTATTTTATTAAATTCGTAAATTTATGTAATTTACTATTAAATTCTAATAAAAATAATATTAAAAATTATTTTTATAGTTTTATTGTAGATCATAGATTTCTTAATTATACAAAATATTGATCTGAAATTTAATTTAATTAAATTAATAAAAAATAATTTTTAAATATGTTTATTATGAACATACATTAATATAAAATTAAGTAAATTATTTCTTGGATTATCAATAATGTTACAAACTCCTCTAAATAGATAAAAACACCACCATATTTTAAACTTTCATAATAAAATTATTAGTTAATGAATTTTTAAGTTATAATAGTAGGCTATCTAATCCTAGTTTATTATGTAACTTAAAATCCTAGTTTATTATGTCTTTAAAAATTATATATATATTCATTTTATAACTAACTATATATGTACAATAAAAATTTTATAAAATTTATTAATAAATATCTTTTTTTTGTGAGAAAAAAAATTTTTTTAAACTCAAATTTTATAAAAGAAAATTATTTATTTTCAGATTATGTGCCTAATGGCTTTTATAGTCTACTTTTATCAATAAATCATCAATGAACATTAATCTGATCTACTAAATTTAATAGAGGTATTAAATTTAGATTTTTTTATCACATAAATGTATATAGTTAACCCTAGAACTATTTAAATTATCAATAAATCGTGAAATAACATTAATTTTATCTACTAAATGTAATAGAGGTATTAAATTTAGATTTTTTTATTTAATATATAATCGTATTGCAGTCTTGGCAAACGGTTCAGAAATTAACCTTGGAAAAAATATATATAGACCGATATGTGTACAAGGAATAAGATTTCAACAAAAATTCTTAGTAATGAACGGATTGAGCCATCCTATGCTCTTAGATATGGATGCTTTAAACTCGAGATCCATATAACATTAAATAATCGTGAAATAGCCAAAACTTCAGACGACCAGATACATCAAGTACGTACAATTCAACGCCTTACGGACTACAGGACTTAAATTTATGTTATCTTTATGTATTTTTAGATTTTAATTCACACCAAAAATTCGGAAACAAAATTGGAGCATTAAAGGGTGCCATTGACAGAGCAATAAAATTGTCACATAAAGATTTTAGAGAAAATAATTTACAGATAGTAAGAGAAACTTTCATTAATAATGGTTATCCAATTGAATTTATTAATAGATTAATTGCTGAGAGATTATTTGGCATTTATAATACCGAGAATAGACATAATGCACGAGTTGATGTTAACAGAGGGAAAATTATTGTCTTACCATATGTTAGAGGATTATCTGAAAGAATTAAAAGAAATTTTCAGAAATATAACATTCAAATTTTCTTTAAAAATAGCAATAATTTGAGTAGAATTTTTAATAATTGCAAAGATAAGGATGGTTTATGCTTAAAATCATTATAATTTTTAATTTATAATTTTTAATTTAATTTTTATGTCATTATAATGTTTAATTTAATTTTTATGTCATTATAATTTTTAATTTAATTTTTAATTTAATTTTTATTTTTAATTTTTATTCTAGTTTTATTTTTATTTTTATTTTCGATTTTTAGATTGAATTGATTGGACTGTAAGACCAATAAAAAAATATTTATTAATTTGTATATGGGCAGTCGATATAAGTACAATTAAATTGTTAATAATCTATCAACTTTTTATTGATTATCAGTTCCTTGTTGCCTTTATTATAATACGTATTATAAAAATATTTTTCAGTAAAAAGAGCAGTATTTAGAATCAGTTCCGTCTGGTAGCACACTATAAGGCACTGGGATCCTCGTATGGTGTAAAATACTCTTAATGTATTTTTACAAAAAATGGTAATTATTTATAAATAATTCTAATTTTCATTACCACCATTGCTGTGGTTTATACGAGTCTTCTGCACTTTGCTGGGCTAAAAAATTCGTTTTTCTTCCCACAATTTTAATGTTTTTAATTTTCCACCTATATGCACTACAATTGACATATAGGATATACGTGTACTGCCTTGTATAGCAGACAGGTATTAACTTTTTATATATGTTACAGTCACTGCACTTTTTGCTGATTTCTTCCAATAAATATAACTGACTATTAGGTCGAAAAGGCGTGTACTCGCTGGACTTATGCTGAGTATTTTTGAATTGCACTGGGATAGCTTGCACTATATACATACAAACAGGCACTTATAACACCTTTGTTACATATGAAACTAATAGATATACCATTTATCAACTCTTCTTGTCGTGACGATTATTCTCTTGCCTCTCAAACTGTTAATTAGCAAAAGGAAGTAGGTTTCATGCAAGAAGCTTGCTTATTAAGCAATATACACATTGCTCGTCGAGGGCCTGTTTTTACTATCAGGTTCCTCCTATCGACAACTACAAATTATTGTCAGATTCTTTTTGCTTTGTACCTCCCTGATGCTAATTGTTCTTCTAAACGCCATGCATGTCTTATAATCGAAAAATACGCATTAGCTTTCCTTTTTATAACTCACTTAGAAACCTTCAAGGTGCACCTATATAGCAGCTGTCAGTTGCAGCTGTTCAGCTGATCACTGCTTGTGTGAGAAAGGCACGATGCTTTTCAGACTGTTTTTAACATGGGGGATGGCTCGAGAAAATACAAAAGGTGTTTGCCACTAACTTCTAAAAGCTAGTGAGCTGGACGACAAGGGAAAGGGCCACAAGTACATCATTCAGAACACATTTTTTTTCAAATACAGATATATAAAATTCAATAAAAATAATATGGTGAAAGTATATTATTAATAAAATTTTATTATTAAATATATAAATAAAATATGACATATAAATAAGTCAATGAAGATTTATAATAATCAAAAAAATAATATATATTTATATATGGACATATATAAACTATGCGTATGAAGAGAAATTCTATATATAACGATAATAACATATATATCATAACGGTAATGCGTGGACCCAACGAGGCTAATCGACATTGAATTAATTATTAATTATGCTATTTTCATAACCAAATTATTGACAGAAGGAAGCATCTATTTTGCGAGGGGGGGGGGCAATTTCCTACATGAATTTACTGTCTGCTGTGCGCGGTAGTCTTACTGTGCATTCTCGTGAACAGCTCCTTAATATGGCCGCACTTCGCACTTCGCCACGTGCGTATGCATTTCGCGATTTTCATATTTTCCTTCTACTTCCACTTTTCACTGGCTGATATTCCTAAACTCACATGAGGGGAAAAAAACTGCGTGGGACGGTGTTTTGCATTCGTATACTTTCACGTGTATTTTAACGCGGTCGCGCTGGGCGATATATAGCCGTCCGTAAGAGGGTCGTGCCGCGACATGACATTTATGTCCCCGGGCCACACTGTATGGGTGCCATTTGTAATCGCGTACTTACGCGCAGGTTCCCGAGTACTAACGAGCTATTCACTAGCGGCGTGCCGACCATGCTAGACCTGGAACGAGCGAGTACGGGAACGGGAAAATGACACGATGCAAACTTGTAAAGTTAACAATCATTTATTTAATTGCTCGCGCTTCACAGCAAACTTACGGCCTAATTACACAATGACAATAACAACGATAACAGATATAAATAATTACAGCGCGCGGCGATGACCTACTAGCTCGGGAGCTTCGCTGTCGCTTCCTCTCGTTTCGAGCTTCTTTCTCGGGTGCTTCTCCTTTTCTTCCTTCGGTAACTGGGCGGGGAAGAGCTTCTTCTCTTCCCGTTTCCTCCTTCTTCGCGACGGTTGCGCACTCTTACGGCTCGCACTTCGCACATTTTCGCTATCGCGCGCGAACACTCGGTTTTCACCGAGGACCGGCAATTTGGCCGGTTACAATATATATGTGTGTGTGTGTACGCTATTGTATGTATATGAAATAATATTTGTACGCAGTAACGACTGCCGTATGAATTATAAATGAAAATTACAGTTAATATTAATTTTATTATTATTATTATTAATGTTACTATTATTATTATTATTTATAATATTATTATTGTTAATATTATTATTATAAATCGGCGGCTCGTCCGATGTTATACGAGCGGCGACGATAATAACCGACAATTTAATTATAAAAGGGCCTGCAAAAGGCAAAATCGGAGAGTTCATCCAGTGAACCGGCTGACCCGAAGTTGTGTCACTTGAATTCCTCCCGGAGCTAACTCTTGTCCAGAACTCAATAAATTCTGTCTAAAGATATCCTACCGAAATTATTAACTTGATCTCTGTTACGAGGCGCTCCTCAAAAGACAGACAGTTAATAATTTTACCTTTCCTGAAGAGAACGTAATCCTGGATGCGAGGCGCTCCTCAAAAGACCAGAGAAGTTAAGTTCACCTTAGTTTTACACCTAGATTAAAATCTACCTAACACGTTTCAATTCCCCGCGGGGAAAATAGCACCGGGTATCCGTGCGGAAATTAGCGTCGGATTAATTAAACTTCGCGGAAACTAACGCAAATCTAGTAACGATAATAGATATATCTGGCTTTAAGTTAATTTATTTCACTTAAGTAATTATTTTCGCTTATTTGTTTGTTTCAGAGTCTTCTCAATAGAAAAATGCTCTTGAATAAATTAATTTTCATTTTTTGTGAAAAAAAAAATTGTGTTAAATTATTTTCTCGAT
The DNA here is from genome assembly GCA_018907035.1 of Sycobia sp. Sy_11. Classification (NCBI taxonomy): domain Eukaryota; kingdom Metazoa; phylum Arthropoda; class Insecta; order Hymenoptera; family Epichrysomallidae; genus Sycobia; species Sycobia sp. Sy_11. The sequence continues at coordinate 989,244 of JACCIC010000052.1, read as the reverse complement.
CCGCCGTCCAATTCCGAATATACTTCCCCCCTCTCAAATTACTCTGGAAAAATACCGCGTAAGCTCTGCCGAGGGGGATAGGAATGTTACAAATTCTAATCATTGTTAACGAAGGTGTTCTGCTTGACAGTAGACTTCCCTCCCCTTCCCCCTTTAGCACCATCGCCATCAATCGCGGAGGCGTTTATCAACTCACTGTGGCGGTGCCGCCACGAGATAACATAACTTCCTAAAAGTGGTTATAATATATATATTGTAACATTGCGTACGGCGCGTGTTACAAAGACGGCATACAGTGTGATCGGAATATGTAGAGTGGGCTCTGTCTTGAAACATTTATTCATATTATAGAATATTAAATACATATGCTTGTGTCCACGAAACACGGTGAAAGCAAATGGCTAGGAATCGCGGCTTCGAATGTACACAGAGTCGACCGCATTCTCCTCATTCTCGCTGGTTCTAGCAGAGATGAACCGAGATTGCCAGGGCCAATGTAAATCAATGGTTCCAAAATTGGCGCTACAGCCTACAGTGGTAGATGCCCGAACAAGATCCGTTTGCAATGTCGATTATCGGTAATTGCAGTGCACTGCTGAAAAATGTCCGAATAGAAAATAATAGAAATAACGCATCTAAAGCAATGAAGAAGAAACAGCGGGCGTCAGTATAGACTGTTATTAAGAGGAGGGGCAAAGTGGCAGGCCGGCACGATGCCGAAGACGGGAAGTAGGGGAAGCGAAGGACCGAGCGAAAAAGAAAACAACTGACATCTATACGTCTATATATATAATGCATGCATATAAGAAATGTGTGCACTAATTGTTTCCTCTATTTCGGCAAGATCGGACTGATTCCAACCGCGACCAAAATCCATTCTCTCTCTCTCTCTCTCTCTCTCTCTCTCTCTCTCTCTCTCTCTCTCTCTACATATATATATGTATATATACATATGCGTGCGTGTTCTTTACTTAAAACTCTGATTCTCAAACTTTGACCTCCCTTATTATGATGTTTTGTAATTTTTTAATATGAGTCAGGGAGCTGTGTTGGGCGTGCTTTGTGTGTGTGTGTGTGTGTGCGCGCGTGTGTGCGTGTACACGGGCGCACGTTTAATATGGAGAAACTATCAATTATTTTTTAAATAAATCTATTTTTATATCAATAATCATCAGTTCTTCTCGTTTTGAAACGTTGCAATTTATTGAATTTTTTCAAATATATAATATAATATAAATTCAGTTCATTTTATTATCTGCTGAAAATGAGTTACTAAAGATATTTTAAATACAATGCAGAATATTCATTAATATTAACTGCATCTAAATTGTATAAAAAAGGAATTATTTGTAATTATAAAACCGGAATATAACATGCACATAAAAAGTTCTATTGATCTATTTATATTAATGTTTTAGATCTATATCGGATTAAAAAATTATATAAACATATAGATTATCTAAATGAAATGATGTTCCGTTATAAATATTAAAAAATTTAAAAGAATAAACAATTTTTATTCATAATGTCTGTACTAGAATGAACAATAAATGTATAAGAATATATTGTACATGCTAGCTGTAAATACTTTTTTAACATTTAACTTAATTAAAAATGATTTACACAGAACTTTATATTTTATGTATATATTGTAATGTAGTATATTATTTATATTCAAAATTTTATTTTCAATATAGTTTCTAAAAATAATTACATATTTATATGTGTAATAAACCAATCACTTTATTAAGCTGTATATAATTTTGATATAGAAATGCGATAATTTCATATTTCATAAAACCTAATGTATATTAAATAAAAATTTACATGATGTTTAATTTTATTTCAAATTCAATAAATATACGTTTAATCACTTTTTTATTATACCTAAACTATAATAAACGCATATGCTCCATAAACCCTCAATATATTCGTTTATTTTGATTGTAATATCACACGAATTGTTTGAATTTGTCATAAATTTATTAAGTATGTGTAATAATTCTGGCGATTAAAAATTGGATAGTGGTGATTCCAATAAAATATTATAACTTACACATTAATGATTTGTTTATTTGAAATTTTTAGCATTTTTCGAATATTCTCATAACACGGTATATAAGGTTTCTTACGCTTATCGCTCAAACAGTCGAATTTACACCACGCCGACACGGAGATATGGTACGCTTTCTTGAAGCGACACCTGAAGCACACGAAGATGAGCCGTTATTGTAACAGAGCTAGCAGAGATGAATATTTATATTTATATAAATATAAATATGATAATATATATATATATATATATATATATATATATAGATCATATATATATAGATCCGTTCGGTTTCGCGGTCGGCGCGCAGAGAGAACGTTTCAATCGACAGCATTAGTTTTTTTTCATCATAATCGCAATATAACTTTGCATTTGTATATTGCTTTATAACATTTTTCTTAACTATCACTGTTGAATCTGCAATTAGATTTGCGCTATATGCAAACAAGCCATCATATATATATATATATATATATATATATATATATATATATATATATATATATATATATATATGATGGCGCATATAGTGCAAATCGAGTTTTATGTTTGTTTTTTGTGCGTTGTTTTCGAATTAAATTAATAATTTATTTTATTCAATTTATCATCTTTTATATAATAGTGTACAAAAGGAATTACTTTATTTTTAATAATAGTTTTTGTCAGTCTTTGTTATTTAATAAAATGTTAATGATATTAATATGATAAATGTTACAGTGTACAATGTGTGCGTGCGTGCGCGCGTGTGTGTGTATGCGTGTATGGAGAGAGAGAGAGAGAGAGAGAGAGAGAGAGAGAGAGAGAGAGAGATGAATGGATTTTGATGGCGGTTGGAATCGGTCCGAACTTGCCGAAATAGAGGAAAGATTAGTGCACGCATTTCTTATATATATATATATATATATATATATACGTATATACGCGCAGTTCTTTTCTCTTTCGTTCGGTCCTTCGCTTCCCCTACTTCCACTCTTCTGCATTATGCCTGCCAGCCACCTTGCCCATCCCGTTAATTACAGTTTGATTAAGTTTACAGTTTACTTGTATAAAAAATACCCAATGTATAAAAATATACTGCCTAGATCATTTTACCTATAATAATATTAACATATATTAAATATCTGCAGGAAAAAATAATGAAGCTTCAAGGCTCGCCGAAACAATGTCAGTGATGTGGCTGTATTGAGTTTAGTTCCAAGAAAGTTCCCCCGCACTATTTTACTGAATATTTATGATTTTTGCGGGACTAATTACGAATATCGTAACAGCTTTAGACGGAAATTGAATATTCATTCCTAAAACCATGCAAAGTCCATAAAGATCATGGTTTGTTCAATTTTCCTTAAGAAAATAAAAATACTTGCAAAAAAATTTTTAACCATAATCATAGAGCTCATTTAAATACATATTTTTTGTTCTGTACAGTTTTCGGTGCAAATAATATTTCTCGACAAAGTTCAGTTTCGGAAACTATTCGGAAACTATACTCGATGCAGGTATCTTCGTATACATTTTTTCGAGGAATATAGCTTCTAGAGACGAATTAAATAGAATAAAAAATATGTATTTTAATGAGATGTACAATGATTTTTTAAAATACATTTTTGTAAACTTTAATATTTCCCGAGATATGTTCAAAAGACTCTGTGTTTATAGTTTTTAACTTGAGAATTAAATTTTTATCAAACGACACTACGATAATTTTAATCGGCATCCAAAAAAAATCGAATAATCGATTATGCACGTCTTTCGGAAGTTCATTCACGATCTCTGTTATAAACTCACATAGCAATTTTTATTGGATCAAGCTTGCTGTGAGCACGCATTTAGACTGCCGATGATCGCAATAGCCTTTGAGCAAGACTCAATTATTAAAAAATTTTCGCGAAATTTACATCGCAGCGATCATACTGCAAGCATGCACTATTAAAAAATATTTTTTTTAAATTCATACTGTTATAACTTTTAATATATATATCTATATATATAAACATCTGCCGTCTCGGCTTCACTCAAAATAGTAATGTAACCAATTTATTAAACAGTTAAATAATATCTATGAAAACAATTATCTATCTATAAATCTATATTCCTATAGATAATTTCATCCTCTGAGAATATTTCTCGAAAAATAATCAAAAATTTAATCCTCTAAAGCATCGACAGTGGTGTGACTGTATTGAATAAGTCCTGTCACTATTTTCTTAAAAATTTGCAAACTTATATTTTTTGGAGCGCGGATTCTTAACATCATCATAACCTTAAATCAAAATTAAATATGTATTCCCAAATCGACGAAAACTCCATAAAAATCATGATTTTCTGAATTTATCTTAGAAAATGAAAAAATTTAACATTTAAAACCAAAATCATAGAGCTCATTAAACTACATATTTTTTTGTTCTATATAATTATTCGATATAAACTATATATTTTTGGAGAAAAGTTCAACATTTCCGTTTCGGGGTCCCCGGAACAATTCTACGTTTATATGAAATATAGATACATTCAAATACATTTTTCTTGAAAAATGCTGTTTGTAGAAATTCAGCACATAGTACAAAAAATGTATTTTGATAAGATCTACAACTTTTGTTTGAAATACTTTTTGTAAATTGAAGTACACTAAAACAAAATTTGATAATTTTAAATAAATACATTTCGTCGAATTCAAAGAACGAAGAATTTGTTTAATATAAACAACTGTTTTTCGTTAAGAAAAATATATATTTAAATGTATTAACTGATTTAGTTGAAACGATATTTTTAATTTTAAAAAATATTCTAAATTGTCTAAATAGAATTTATTTAGGTAGCTAAATCAATTTCATTTTCTTAAAATCATTAAATTGCATTTTATAAGCATATCTTTCATATTTGAAATTAATAAATATTTTTTTATTGGTCTTACAGTCCAATCAATTCAATCTAAAAATAAAAAATAAATAAAAATAAAAATAAAATAAAAATTAAAAGTAAAGTGCACTTTAATAACAAAGAATTTTTTCAGCTAATATTTTATTTTCAGATTAGTCTACGGGGCTGAATGTAAACAAGGACAGTCTGACTGTCATTATAATTTTAATTTAATTTTTAATTTAATTTTTATTTTTAATATTTATTTTTAATTTTTATTTTATTTTTATTTATTTTTATTTATTTTTTATTTTTAGATTGAATTGATTGGACTGTAAGACCAATAAAATAATATTTATTAATTTGTATATGGGCAGTCGACATAAGTACAATTAAATTATTTTCATATTTGGTTAGTGAAAAATAAAAATGTGTCCAAAATTTTTTCGCCAGGTGTATCCAGGATTTTCATCGCAATTAATGCATGCCTCTACCGGTTGCTACCTTTACAATGAGATTCTGAACCTTTATAATTATATATGTAAAGTTTGAACGGCTGAGATTTTGCGTTTCAAATTAATTTGCGTTGCGCTATCTACAATACTAATATAATATTATGAGTTTATTTATATATATTATATAATACATAAGAAAACAATGAAAATATAATTATTCTTAATTGCAATATAACATCTAGCATACGTTTACATAGTTGTAGATTACGAAAATGACTGTCTAATAAGTTAAGATACTTCAGTTCAATTTTATATTTTGTTTCAATTATATATATATATATATATATATATATATATATATATATATATATATAGACGTATAGATGTCAGTTGTTTTCTTTTTCGCTCGGTCCTTCGCTTCCCCTACTTCCCCTCTTCGGCATCGTGTCGGTCAGCCACCTTGTCCCTCCCCTTAACGTCGCCTATGTCTCTGGCAATCTCGGTTCATCTCTGGTTCTAGCTTTCTCTCTCTATTATACGCAGAATTATCTCGGAACTTGTAACAGCGACATCTACCGGAAAGAAAAAAAACTATCTAACGCCAATCAATTTTGGGAATGCCGCTCGCTTTACATGGGAAAAGCTGATCAAGAATTAGCGGACAAGGTAGTTCAGATTCGTCTGGTAGATATCGTTGTCTTAGAAATTCCTCAGTAAGGGGAAGAAAAAAATCAAAAGTAGAGGAGCAGAGATTTAACTTCCCCCTCTTCCTACGCGCACTGCATAGCCCCATTGCTTTTCTTCAAATAGGTACTGTAGAACGAGCGACATTATAGTGTTTGCCGCCTTGCGGCCAATTATATCCCGAAATTCCGCATTGTAAGTTGAATCGATATTATTGGAGTTTTTACTCCTTTTCTCTAATTTCCTCCATAATACCCACGACTGTACCTAGGGAGAGTAGAAAGAAGAAGTGGAAACTTTGCTCGTTTTACATGGGAAAAGCTGATCAAAAATTAGCCAGATGGTAGTTCATATTTCTCCGGTAGACGTCGCTGTCTTGGAAATCCATCGATTGTTCTGCGTACAACAGAGAAAGAAAGCAAAAGCCAAAACGAATAAGAGGAAGAGAAGAAGCAAACGTAGGGGAGCAGAGACTTAACTTTCCCCTCTCTCCACGCTCACTGCATACCCCCACTCTTTTTTCTTCAAATACATGCATTTGAACGAGTAACTTCTTAGGGTGTCGCCGTCTTGCGGCCAATTCTGTCTCGAAGTACTGCCGTGTAATTTGATACGATTTTAGCGAAATTTCCACTTCTTCTCTTTAATTTCCCTAATTTTACCACACACTCTTTTTCTAACATTTATCTCTATGGTCTATTCTTTATATATATATATATATATATATATATATATATATATATATATGTATATATGTGTATGTGTGCGTGAGGTGTATGTGTGTTTAATTCTAATTTGCTTATTATTGCTTTTACATCAGGATCGTCGAGATAGGGATTGACCACTAACTACATAGCTAACAATTGCAAATATACTGAAAAGAAAAGTTAATAAGCTTTTTTTTTCTCGAATAGTTAATATAGCTTATTTATTTACTCGTTTTATTAATGTTATTTTTTTGTCTTCTACATTTAACTCTTATCTGATTTTAAGAAAATAGCTGATTGACACTATTACTAAATTCTGCAATAGACAATAATTTCTTTTTTTCGAAGGAAACAAGTGCTCAAACCTTTCTTTTACTTTCTTTCATTAAATTAGTTAAGTTAGGTAATATTCGATCGTTATAACTGACGATTAAAACATAATCGACTATATTAGCATCGTTCGATGATGAATTTGAAAAACCACAACGGAGGACTCAGGATCTTGTATTATTCACATCCAGTGTAACTATATTAGTTTGCGTGTATTGTATACCATACTGACTACCATTCAAAACCAGTTAAACATATAATTATAATCATTGGACAAATTTGTAGCTGAGTGAAGTTACAACTACAAGAATATAAGAAAAAGAGTGAGAGTGTGTGTGAGGGAGGGAGAGAATAAGAAGCAGCAAGGACGCGCCTAAAAACAAGCCGGCACTTTACTTTTACACGTTATATATTACGAAAAAATCACCAATGTAACTCTGCAACTGGCTGCATATATATATATATATATATATATATATATATATATATATATATATATATATATATATATATATATATATATATTAAAGAGTTGCTTATCTAATTTTTTCCTAGTGTTTCCTTAATTTTAACAGAACATCCAATTTTCTATTCCATTCGCTTTACCGTTTATAATATTCATAGATTTTCGTTCTATATAAAGCGGATAGGCGGTTCATATCAGTCAGGATTATAACTATCATTTTTATATTAAAGTCGTATTTATATCTTCAGTTTTAAATAAGAAATTGAAAAATCATTATCTATTATAATTTATATTAATACATTTGCGAATGGTGAGCTAAGAGATAAATCTAATGATACGGGATTTTTAAGTAATTTTAAAATTTAAAAAAGTTGCTAAAAGCATATATAGCTATACTGGACATTTGAATATATTTTTGAAAGATTTGTGACATTTTTGAAAAACTAAAGTATGAACAAACAGGAGCTATATACTTAATCATTGGTAAAGTTTAATAGAAGAGTGTAGATGGGTTATTGGTTTATGTATTGTACAAAGAACAATATCTTAATAAAGTGGTAATATGTTTGTAAAGAATATTCAAGGTATTACAGAATCTACTATGAATATTGATTGCCCACAGCAAGTTAGTCTTAAAAGATCCAGCAGTGCTCCAATGATTAACGAAATCAGTGCTACAATGTCTATTAGTACTCCTTCTACTTCGGCTCCACCTAGGTAAGTTTTAAAAGTATTTTATTACAATAGATTGCTTATAAATGAATAAATGTAGATGAATTGATAAACATAAATTGATCCATAATACTGTATATTTAATTAAAAAATATTTGAACATTTTTCTAGGGATCCTGTTACAACATTTAATATTTTTTCAAACATACCTAGAGCAAGACGTTTCAGTACTAGTGTAAGCATGTTTTCATTACACTGTTCACTTATTTATTTGCAATTAATAAATAACACTATAAAATATACTTTATCTTGTAAAGTTCTTATATTCAATAAGATTTTATATATCATGTAACTTGTGATAAATATTAACATTATATTAGTTACATGTTTAACATAAACTTAACTTGAGTTTATCAAAATTAATATTTCAAAAAATAATTCTTTTTATTAATAATTGATTGGTAAAGTATAAAAATCTTATGTTTATAATAGATGAACATTTTAATGACCAGGCAAATTAATTTAATTGGACATTATTTTTGTAATGTATCAATAATAATTGTTATGTGAATGAATATAATTAATAATCATTTGATTAAATTTTTTACTAATAGTATATTATATTGGCATATAATAATTATACATGTCTCAGAAGTATTTATTTCTAAAAATTTTAATTTTAAAGAAAAGATGAAAATAAATTAATATGTTTAGAGTCCAGGTGGTGGAATTGGAATAGGAATTAGTCCAAGATTAACACCTAGAGTAAGCCAATTACGAAGAGAAGAATGTATTGATGTAGTCGCAGGTAGAGAGGTAGCACATGAAAAAGAAATTCATAGTGCAATGCAAATTTCTCAATCATGGGAAGATTTGACTTTTGAAACTGAAGGACTATCATTTAAAGATTCTTCTAGAGAATCACCACCATCATCTCTATTAGCTACAACTTCTACTTTACTATCACAAATAAAAACAGAGAAACAAATAATACCAAAAAAGATTTTTGATTCACTTAATTTGAATTTATCACCTGCAGGACCTCCATTATGTTCATCACCATCACCTACAAGAACAGGTTTAGGGCAACGACAATGTTATTCGCCTAGCTTACATGCAATGGCATGGAAAAATGGTTCTTTATCTCCTAGTCCAACAAGAAAAGCATTCGCTACAAGGTATGTACTTCTTAATGGTAATGAATTATACTAATATTATTGATATTCAATATAATAATAGTTCAATATGATAAATTTAATATATGATAAATCAATATAATGTTCAACATAATATAGTTCAATATACAGTTAAAACATATTTCTATCTTTTAAGTAAATTGTAAAAAAAATATTATAAAATATAAAGAACCGCCAAAAACTATTCTGAAACAGAAATAATTTACTTTAATAAATCTAACCAAGTGTTTTTCCTTGTTCAGTTATTACACATTAATTATGTTGCTAAGAAATAGAAAGAAAAAAAAATTTTGTGAAAGTAAAATATATTGATATTTATATTTATTTATGTTTTAGACGAAGTTTAAGCCCGATATCAATTCGGCCAAGCTGCCTTAGTGGTACTACTGGAGCAATAAAAAGGAAATTTGAATTAGATGAAAATGTGGGAATGGATCGAGTAATACAACCACCTATCAAGCGAGCTTTTAATTTAATAATGTCTAATCCTTCCAGGTATGTTTTAATTATATATTATAATTTTCAGACAAATATTAGTAGTAAGTATTTTTGAATTTTGTAATTTAAGTTTTTATATTTTTTTATATTATTTATATCATTGAAGAAATAAAGTCAAATATGACTGTTTATGCCACAAATCAATTCTTACATTTTTCTTTCTTAAAATCATGTACAAATTTTCTATAGTAGTTTTTTTTGCTTGAAAAATATTCTAATTTGTGAGATTAACTGACTTGATTAATATTGAATAAATTTCTGCTTTTTGAAATAAAAAGCAATTGTTCTATTGAATCAATTTTATTTAAATTATTGTAAAGATAATGTTTCTGTCACTGTCTTCAGGTTTTTACTATATAATATAATACTAATAAAGATGGTATGGTAGTAATATATTTATTAATTTATATATATAATTAATATTACAGAATTACATATATTATCATTGAATTCTGTAGTGTATTTATTTCCTAATTATTAAAAGTGACTTACAATTTAATATAAATAATCTAAGTAACTCTGTGTAAAAGCAATTTTATCTATCTTTACTACAAATTTTAAAAAAAAGTTGATTCTTTAGTGATAATATATAATATTGATTCTCGAACTCAGAGAGCAAAATACGATTTTCTACAACTATCTAGAGGGAACAAAATATTACTTTTTCTTCCTAAGGAGTCAAAGTGTTTATGACCCTTTCCCCACCAATCAGAAAGCAGAATTTTACTTTTCCTCCCTAGAGATAATAAATAAATTAAGGAAACCATGTAGTCAGGTAGGAACCTCAGTTTTATAACATCCAGTATTTACAACGTTTGGGCTTATATTTATTTTGCATTTCGAGTTAGTTATTCGAGATTTTAAAATAAAATTAAATTTCTATTCTATGTGAAATTCTTTATGAAAATTATTATAATATTTTTTAAGTAATAAAAATTAAATGTATTTTTTTTTTTAAATTAGTTTTAATTTTTAATTCTATTTTGTATGCTATTAAATTTTTTTTAAATTTTATTTGAAAATTGCATTATGAATAAACTTATAATTTTCAATTGATTATTCATGTTTCCTTTTACAAGAGGCTCCCTGCACCCTCACCTCCAGATCCAATATCTCTTCTTAACATACTCTATCAATTTCAAACTGTAAGACTATCATTTAATTTAATGTTACGAGATTCAAATAAATTGCAAGAATAACCTTAAAAGAAAAGTAATAATGTTATATTTTTTCAAATCCAAAGGATTATATTTTATGATAGAGCAACTTATTTCGAAGCGAGCGTGGTCTGGACCTTTTAGATATATGCCTACTCGTTCTATTCAAGCATAAATAACACAGGGACTAGTACATTCTGAGGAAATTATTTAAAAAATTAAAAACTAGGGACGAAATATAAAATTCTGCTTTTTGATTGGTCGGGAAGAGGTCATAAACACTTTTCCTCCATAGGGAGAAAAAGTAATATTTTGTTACCTCCAGACAGCTGTAGAAAATCGTATTTTGCTCTACGAGTGCGGGAATAGTACATTGTGACACAAGGGAGCAAAATAGGCGCTTTTTCCCTAAATGCGCCTTTGCTCCCGTGTGTCACATACTTTTTTTCCATACGAGGGCGCTTTTTCTTTCTCAAAGAAATGTACAAAAAATTGAACGGCAGGCTCACAGAATTAAAGAATGTCAACCCCCCCCCCCATGTGTTAGTCATGCTTAGATAGAGCAAGCAGGTATAAAATATAAAGGTCCAATTCACTCTGAAATAAGTTGCCCTAACATAAAATGTAATTCGTTTGGTTTAAAAAAAATATAATATTATCGGTTTTCTCTTAATGCTATACCTGAAATTTACTTGAATTGAATAAAATAAAATAAAATAATTTCCTCTTATTTGGAATTTGATATAGTATGTTAAGACGAGATGTAGGATTGGGTGGTGGGGGTGCAGGGCGTGAAACCCCCGCCGGGGGTTGGGGGGGGGCGGAGCCCCTCCTTTTCTATAAATAAATAAGACAAAATTATAAGTTTGTTAATAATCTATGCTCAAATTAAAATTTTAAAAAATTTAATAGCAAAATCAATAGAATTTACAATTAAAACTAATTAAAAAAAAAGATATAGATAATTTTTAATACTTAAAAAACATAAGAATTTTTAGAATAAATTTCAGATAGAATATAAATCCTATTTTATTTAAAAATGTTGAACATCTAACTCAAAGTGCAAAAAAAAAGGTCGAGCTGTCTAGAGGGAGAAAAATACTACTTTTCCTCCCTTGGGAGGAAAAGTAAAATTCTGCTTTCTGATAGGTCGGGAAGCGGCCATAAACACTTTTCCTCCCTAGGGAGGAAAAGTAGTATTTTGCTCCCTCTAGACAGCTGCAGAAAATCGTATTTTGCGCCCCGAGTACGGGAAAAATATTTAACATTTTTTTTATTCTGTTAATTCATATTTGTGTGTACCTTTTTGAAGAAAAGAAAGCATTCTCATATCGGAAAATAGTATATGATACAGAAAAGCAAAATAGGAGTTTTTCGACGAGAGTATGTTATGTCGCACGAGCGTAGCGAGATATTTTGTAATATCAAATTTCACAGAGTTATTTAAATTGTGTTTATTTCATAGTTTGTAAGTGAATTAGACACTGAAACACCTACCATTAAGTAGAAAATAATTCTAGTCTAGGCGCAAAATTCGATTTTCTAAAGCTGTTGGAGGAAGCAACATGCTGGCAACATACTACTTTCCTCCTCTAAGAAGTGAAAGTGTTTGACCCTCGACCAATCAAAAAGTAAAGTTTTACTTTTCCTCCCTAGGGAGTAAAAATAAATGAACGAAACCTTAAGTCTATTGGAAACCTTAGGTTTTCTGTGCCTGCGCAAGATCTAGCGTTTACGACGTTTATACCTATAGGCCCCAGTTAACCGCAGACTCGACCTTTTTTGCTCCTCGAATTAAGTATTCGATATTTTATAATAAAATAAAATTGATATTGTATTTGAAATTTTTTATAAAAATTATCATAATGTTTTTGAAATAAAATAGAACATTGTGATACAAGGGACCAAAATAGGCGTTTACCGACGAGAATATGTTTGCCGCCTGAGCAAAGCGACGGCGTCAAATTACATACATATTATTTTTCCATTCGAAGGCGTTTTCTCTTCGTCAAAGAAGTGCGCAAAAAATTAAATAATGAACTCACAGAATGTAAAAATTAAACAATTTTCCCCTGTGTTAGCCGTGCTTGTATAGAGTGAGCAGGTATAATATCTAAAGGTACAGATGACACTTGATCCAAAATAAGCTGCCCTAACATAAAATTTAATCCGTTGGATTTAAAAATTTATAATATCATTGGTTTTCAAGTAAAGTTATTTCTGAAATTGATTTGAATTTTGTAGCATTAAATTAAATGATTTCCTTTTAATTAGAAATTGATAGAGTATATTGAAGAGATATAGAATCGGGATGTAGCGGTACAGGAATTATCAAGTGAATATTATAAGTTTGTTCATAATTCAATATTAAAATAAAATTAAAAAAAATTTTATTAGTATAAAAAATAGAATTAAATAATTAAAATTAATTTTAAAGAATGAGATAGATAATGTTTAATACTTTAAAAAATTGTAATAATTTTTATCTCGATTTGACATAGAATATAAATTCAATTTCATTTAAAAATGTCGAATACCTAACTCAAAATGCTAAAAAGGCGAGCCTGCAGTAGAGTAATGCATGTATGTCAAAACATCGTAAATGCAAGATGTACGCAGGCACAAAAAACTAAGAACTGTCGGTTTGGAGATATCTATGTTTATTAGATTGAAATTAACTTCGTGCCTGACTGCGTCAGTGTGGCGATCGTGCCGACAACTCACGATCAGGTTTCCGAATATATCGCTAAAATGGGGCGGAATTGAATAAAGACTCGGGTTTTTAATAGAATCGAATTTATTATTGGTACTGTTAGCTTACATCAAGACTTGTACACAACTAGATAGCCTGTATTCAACTGCCGTCGACATGGTGGCGGCTTCATTAACTTGCTTCGATGCGCTCTTGTGGCGATTTACATAATTAAACGCGGTATATATGTGGGTTAACACTCACAGCACTCCCTCCTTTTTTAGATTTTTTTGTCGCTGTAGGTTCTTACAAAAAAATAATGGAGAGGGTGGGTTTTTATTTACAATAATCTGTGGTTTGTGTATAAACTTAAAATCTGCTTGTTTCGCATTGTATAATTGTACATTTGTTGATATAGTTACCGACGCGTTTTTAGCTTCTATTTTTCTAATAGTAAAGGAAGAAAGATTTAATTTATAATTATCCAGTCTAAAACAGAATCTGCCGCTATAATGCAGTAGATTGTGGATCACCCGATGATCTATTTCTTTTGTCTTGTTTTTCCCGAGTGTGTTTATAATGTTGATTTCCGTTATTCCCGAGGTTGAAACGTCGAGAAGTAGCTCGTTAATCTCTCAATAGTAGTTGATGATGACCTCCTGGACAATCCTGAGCTCTCGTAGGGAGAGCTGTTGCGGTGGGCTGGTGCTATGAATGTCGAAGAGGGTTATCCCTGACGAGATTTCAATAATCCGCAAGATCGCGTAATTAGCGTAGCAATTGCTTGCTAGTACGAGTTCGCGTATATTTGATGATCCTATGATCAGCGGAAGCGTATAATAAACTACGTCGTCCCGGGAGTTCACAGAGTAGCTGAAGTCCGTTTTCGCGAGGAGATTTGGCCCGGAGAAGATGGATTCTATCATGATGCTAATGTGCGTCTCTCTGTCGATGCTTGCGCAATCTTTTATCTGTAATCGTTTAAGATTGGGGTTTGGAACCATGAAAAGGTAAACTGACAGCATTATCAAACGTTTACAATTTACTAGTTCCAGGGTGGTCAAGGATTACTCGTAGCACGTTCCTAATAAACCTCCCCTGAAGTAATTGTTTTCGCGGATACTTAGACTCAGCAAGTCTTTTATTTTTAGTAAGCGGTCCGGAATATCGCGAGTTTGTCCGAAGGATAACTCTGTCGTGCTGTATATGTCTGACAGTATCGTCAGAATTGTGGGTGCTATATTTACTCCCGTTAGGTTGATCCTTGCAAGGGCCTATGGAGTGATCTAGTAGCTTGAGCGCGGAGAATGTCTACGACGACTGCCGAATTGTGGAGTTTGCGTGGCTTCTCGATTACAATATTTTTGAAGTAATATCGTCACGCGTTGATTCCCATTAATGTGAAACCTTTATTCGTCGCGTATCATGGACTCAATGCGTCGAAATCAATTTTGCTAGTTAAAAAAGATGGCGGTTGTCCTGCGATCTCAAATAAGCTTAACAATTGTTCGCTCTTTAGCTCGCGCGTGAAAATTTCTGCTATGCTGCAGCTGTGTAGAGCGTGTAGGAAGCGAGGGTCTATTCTAACTTCGGAGGTTTCCGTCGGGTTTTCGGCCTCGTCACGAAAGGCGAAGGAAATGACCCGGGTCGCGGAAGTGACTCCAGATGTGTACGTAAAACAACAATTTGAGCGAGGAACGTGCCTGTATCTCTGCTACACTGGCTAAGTTCCGGGCTCTTAAAATTGCTGTGATATAGGGGGTCTTACAGCTTGACTCGACAATTACTATGTTCGAAAACTCGAGCGAGTCTAATAATTGTCTGATGCGAAATGGACTGACTCTAATATGGATATTAAACTTACAGAGGTCGAGAGCCGGCTCTTCCTTTATTATAAGACG
Source organism: Sycobia sp. Sy_11 (assembly GCA_018907035.1). NCBI lineage: Eukaryota > Metazoa > Arthropoda > Insecta > Hymenoptera > Epichrysomallidae > Sycobia > Sycobia sp. Sy_11. The sequence continues at coordinate 973,577 of JACCIC010000052.1, read as the reverse complement.
CGGGATATTATAGCTTCGGTCGCTTCTTTTGTGAACTACGCTATTCCGCATGGATTTCGTTACAGTTAGTGATTCATGCTCGTAACTCACCAAGAACAACGTCCTGAATTCGAGTATTTGGATGCGCACCACGAATGCGTCATCTTTTACTGGATCGGGGGCTGCGACCGTTCTCGCACCTATTCAACAAAACATTAGATCCTATGTTAGTGTTTTGCGAAGATGGTCCAATATCCGCCCAGCCTGTCAATAAAGCTGCCAGGCTGCGTGATTGCTTCAACGTATTTTTTCCAAGTATGTTCGGTCGGTGCCTAGTGCGTCTTTGAATCGTGATAGGCTGTTCCTTAACTACTAAGTTTTGTCGTGGTATGTCCGGGATTGATAAATCGCCGTACACGCTATCAGAGTCTGAATCGGGATGCTCGGTGGGGCGCGTGGCGTCCGGATTGACCGAAATGAACACGAATGTTCGCTCGCGGAGTCGAAGTTTTCGGCCCCTGCAGTGTTTTCTATGTGTACGAAAGAGTTTTCCCTATCGATGTCACCGGGATAAATTGAGAGACTCAAATTCCGGTAATCCTATTTCGTGTGGTGGCATGGAGTGCCGTCTTTCCTGCCTTTCTATTTCTTCCTAGAGAGGATTTTTCGTGAAAAACGCTGGCTTGACGCGCTCTATGCTAACCGTCCTATGTGTCCCGTTGATTTCTATGACTAACGTTTTGCCATCGTGGCTACAGTCTATTATTCGATCGGGTTCAATATAGGGGCGGTGTCGAGGAATGCGTTTAGCCCCACGTTGTAAGAACACCCCACGTGGGTGCACTCGTGCATATTCTTAAAGATAAACGCTTTTGGTTTATTCTTATGTTCTGCCGGTACCAGCCTAACCTCACGGATGTGTTCCTTGAGCTATCTCAAGAAAATACCATCATTGGGTTCAATGTATTCCTACGTGTATAAGGCTTAAGGGATACGCAAATGTGTGCCGTACAAGTATTCGGCTGGGCTTGCTCTTGAGCTTCCCCTGACTCATGATGTTAATCCGAGGAGGACGGTTGATAGGAGGCGTAAGTACTCGGGGATACCTCCATGACATGAGTGCTGCCTTGAGATCCCGGTGCCAATGCTCCACCATGCCGTTAGCTGCAGGGTGGAATGGCTGAAATGGCTCGGAATGGTCTTATTCTGACGATTCACCTTGGACGCCTGGCATTCGATGCATCGTTTGCAGCAGCTGATTTTATCCTTGCTTATATCTGGCCAGACATATTATTATCTTATGAGCCGATTTGTGACCTTAGCGCTAGGGTGAGAGCTGTCGTGGAAGAGGGAAATTAATTCTTCTCGCAGACTTTTCGGTACATAAGGTCGGATCATGTTGCTCTGTATGTCGCAATAAAACGATACGGGATCGTTATCGTTGACAAGTAACTGTTTCAATTTGAGTGAGCGATTGCGATCGCGCAAGATCCTCATCAACTCAGGGTCGGCGTCTTGCTCTTGGGTGAGACTTTTGGCATCGAATCACGCAGGTGGCCGAAAGGGTTTTACGTTTAATCTAACGTTAGCGCATTGCTCGTCCGTCGCGTTTTCCGCGTAGTCCCTGTAAACTGTGCTAAATAGGTCAGTTGCCTATATCAGATAGCGGGAGCTTTATCCTGACTATGCGAGGGCGTGCACTAATGGCTTATGGTCGGTAACCACATCGAAGTGTCGACCTTCCAAGAAATAGTAAAATTTGCGTACAGCATATTAAATTGTTGTAAGCTCTCTATCATAAGCGAAGTATTTGTGCTGGGCGCAATTAAACTTTTTACTAATGAAAGCGAGAAGCCTTCAATCCGTGTCGTCAATCTTTTAATCGAGGGCTGCATCCATAGCAACGTCGGACGCGTCCGTTACTAGACGGATCAATGCTTTTTCGCTTGGAATAGCGAGTTCTGTCGCGTTGCAGACAACGTCCTTGCATTTGTTAAATGCTTCAGAGCCTTCTTATTCCATTTGATCGGACGCGAATCTTTTTTTTTTCGTGCTTATCAAGTATTTCGTTAATGGCTCCTACATCTCTGCCGCGTGAGAAATTGATTCGCGATAGAAATTTATCATCCCCAGTAACCGTCATAGTTCCGTGGGGTTCTTGGAGCGCGGGAATTCTCTGATCGCCAAGACCGTCTCCGTTGTAGGTTTAAATCTCGCGGAACGTATGGTGTGACCGTAATTATATGTAATTGCTCTTTTTCTCCTTCGCACTTTTCCGTGTTTAATCAGAGATTATATTTTTCTAGTCTTTCTAGGACTAGATCGAAATCGCACTTGTGACTTTCGGTACCATTCGAGGCAATAAGTAGTCATCGATCTACATGAAGACGCAGCGCAGATCTCCGAATGTGCTGTAACACTTGTGCCGTATTTTTGAACCGGAACGCCATGATTTCCATTTGAAAAGGCCGATCGGCGTTATAACATCCGTTCTGTCTCGATCCTCTTTCGCAACGGGAATTTGGTAGAACGCTTTTTATAAATCTAATTTTGAAACGACCGTTTTATTATTTAAGAAGTTAGCGAAATCTTCAAGATGGGGCACGGGATATTTATCTGGAATATTTACCACGTTTACCCCCCTATAATCCCCGCTAATCCTCCGTGATTTGTTCTTTTTTTGGATCATGTGGATGGGATTGACCCAGGCGCTTTTGAAGTGTCTAATTAGACCTTTCTTCAGCAATTCGTTGAACTATTCTTTCGCGACCGCGAGCTTGTCCGGGCTGAGTCGCCGCGCTGTCTGGCTCAGTAAATGTCCCTAGGTTTTGATGTGATGGTATACACCTCTGTCTGCAAAAATGGACTCCTGTTCGGCGCCTATAACGCCAGAGTGGTTTTGCAAGACCGGCGCAAAGGGGCTGTTGGGGTCGATCGCATGCACTGTTGAGGTTGGTACCGACCGGATGTAGCATTTTGCTATTTCGCATGTGTCTATTCGCGTAATTTTACGTATACGCTACTCTAGTAATGGATGGTAATGCGTGATGAAATTAGAGCCAATGATCGGGTACTTAACAATCGCGATGATAAAATTTCACGGAAGCTTTTCCTGGATCACTGCGTCCATCACGGTGTTGTGTAAACCGTAAGTCGCGATCGTTGCGCCTTTCGCGGCGTACAAATTTGTTGTATCTGAATCGTCAGGGACGTGCGTGGTTTGTGGGTCATTAACAGGTATAACCGCGACGTCTCCACCGGTGTCGATTAAAAACACTATTCCCGAAGATTTATCAGTGAGGTGGCAACGGTTTAGAAATATGAGCATGAGTGCCGTCTCCGTGGATTCACGCTCAATTAGTTTTCCAAAAGCTTCCTCGTGTTTTTACGTGAGAATGACCTTTACACATACCAGCAATTAACAGTGGTTTGCGTTTCTGTTTTCTTGTTCGATTTTTCGGGGGGTCGCGTCGTTTAGGATGACTTTCCAGATTATTTCTTGGTTTAAAACCGACGTTATCGCGAGGTTTAGCGTGCTGTGCCGAATGGTTTTTGGAGAATCTAATTGATTCTGGAAATTTGTTTGCGCTTATTTGTGTACGTCGAATCTCGTATTGAAGCTGTTCAATACCTTTTGCGACCGATGTCGATTCGCGTGACGCGCGTTCTTCTTGGAGGTATCCATCCTCCATCATTACCTCAAACACTTTGTCAGCGTATCACGGAGCTTCTTCATTATTGTCATTTATAATTGCACAACGAATATACTTCGGTAGACCGGACCGCTATAGATCGGTAACTACGCCGGGTTGAATCCAAGCGCCGGCCTACTGTAATATTTCTTGATGAAATACGCTGGGCTTCCGAGTACTCATCTCTACACTGCAAAATAGCTTCTCTAGCTTCTGTCTCTCTGAAATCGCGTATTGGTTAAGCAATTCTGTTTTTAACGTGTTGTACATCGCGTCCGCTGGGAGCTCATGGAAGAGACCAGGGCTCACGCGTATAATGTCGCTGAGCAGGTGGTTTGGTAGTATCTCAAATTTCTCAATATCCGATGTGATGCCTTTAGCGGTCATTTCAAATACGTTAAACCAACCTGCTGCTTCAGTTTTCACGAAATTGGTGAACCGGCGGAATTTCTTGTTCGCGATTTATGTAGCTCGGCTGGGTTAGCCTGTGACTATATATTTGTCACGTTTCCGAGTTGATCGACCGGATTATCATGTCTCGCGAAGAGATTGTTGATGAGTGTGCTAAGGTCCTCTATCTGATTGCAGAGGTTCGCGTTATCCACGCGAAATTCGAGGAGGTATTGCTTGGTCGCGAGAGCATGGTTATAAGTTAAGGTTTCGTTAGAGTGCCAGCAGTTCTGGTTCTCTGATTCATTTATTATCGGTAGTGTGGCGTTTTCGCGTTTTGCGCGTTAGTCATGCTTACCGACGCGGTTATAGCTGCGGTATCTACTAACGCACTGAGCCTAATTCTGTCGGGATTGCTACCGCTATTTAACGGCGTTCCGTCTGCCGCGAGAGGAGGTATGTGGGGCGTCTCGGTTGGATTCATATTACTGTACGGATCCGTAAACAGCCTACCGCTTGTCAAGAGTCCGTCAGTCTGTCAGTAGTCCGTATTTTTATTTTCACACGTCAACCTAATGGGACGCTCATAGGCTCCCTTACGATTGAACTTGTATATGCAGCTAACTTACTATTATCTATCTGAATTTAAGTTTAACTAAGCCTACCTAGTGTACATCAATGAACTATTATTTGCTCTACTGAGAGCTTATTATTTCGCTTGCATGGGAAGGGAGTTCCCGAAACCATTATGCGCTATTACGAAATGATGTATATCCTATAGGCCCTTCACTGGCTTGAGTGATTAGAGGTGCTATATAGGTTATGAGCTTCTTTATCTTAATGACAAGCAGTGACTAGTTTTTGCGTCAATCGCATCACGAGATTTATACTTAAGCGCGTTTTGTTCTGCACTGTAATCTGTTTGGACTCTGGATTTGGCGTGGAAACCAAAAGAAAACATGGAATGTCGTGCTATCACAACAAACTTAATCGCTGTTTCCAGATTCTCACCAACGTGTGAGTTATTCCGGTAAAAAAATACACGAATAATGCTTGGTTTTTAGACAGCGACTAAATATTTAATTTTATTAGATGCGATAAAATTAAAAAGAAAAAATATATATATAGCTTAATTTGAAAATTAGCTTATTTGAAACATTTTAGTATTAATTATTTAATTTCAGCTTTTATTGTTTGTGTTATATTATTATTATTATTTATAATATAGAAAATTAAAATTGCTTTATTTACAACTTCACTTTCTATTTCTCAAGGTTGTGTTAATTGTGCCATACACTGATTTCACTCTCCTATTGAGATTCTCACTCAGGTAATGAGCCTAAGTGAACCTGAGCGCTGCTAATATTCGTGAAAATAGGTGCCGAATCTGTTTGTAATTAGAGTTTTTTTTGTATAAATTATTGAATTTTTAATTTAAAATCAACTTTTTTGCCAGAAAGATGTATTGTTTATTGTAGAATTTATTTCAATTAATATTTCAATTGTAGAAAATCTATTATACAATCTATTATAAAAAAGAAAATATTTTTAATTACTCTCTTTTTTTAATATTTTTCTTTCTTAAAAATTTTCTTGATAGATTAATTTTGAAAATAAATAAAATTTATGTATGCACGCCTTTATTTATGATGCACAGGCAATTTCGAGGTTATCACTATAATTCGCACCTCGGTGATCATTCGTGGCGCGCCCTCTTGACGGTTGCTGTCTGCACCGAAGTGAAGGTTATTGGTGCGGTGCTGCTGCTGTTGCTACAGTATTACTGCTGTCGTTGACTGCGTTCCCCTGTATTAGAGTGACCGTTGAATTTTTTCTGGGAAATCACGTGGTCCATATTTCTGTCTGGTCGAAAACTGTTAGGCTTCGAGGAAACGCAGCCTGCGTCCCTCGCCTAAAACACCGGATTATAACTTATTAATAATTCTATGAATTACTACCTGAATCGTGGGCGTGTTTGTGGGCGAAAACTAGACGCAAGATATTTTGTTATGGTAAAAATTGGTCGCCAAAAATATAAAGGATTAATTGATCCAGGATCAGTAAACTCCTTTATGCGACCAAACGTAGCAAAAAATTGCAAAAAATACGGCAATTGGAAACCAATAACAAAAGAAAAAACAGCCGTACTAGCGAATGGAACTTTTGTTCCACAAATGAAAGAGCTAAATGGTACAGTAAAAATTAAATACTTTTACGTAAACCATGAATTTTACGTTATAGAAAATCTAAGAAACAACTTTATACTTGGTTTGGATACACGAGGATGGTCCCAGAAGTACTTAAACTGACCTAGAGGTGGCGGTAGTTGCTCAAAAATTCAGCCATCAATAGTGAACGTTTTTAGTGAATTTCTAAACATGGAAAAAATCGGTCATCGTTATGTGACACTATACTTTTATTTGAAAGGCCTCAGCTCAGCCAATATAAAAGCTTAACTTGACTCTACTCTGGGCGAGAATGCTCCTTCATTTGCAACAATAAAGTATTGGGTAGCAGAGTTTAAACGAAACCGTATGAGCTGCCAAGACGAGCATGGCGCAGTGGTCGGCCAAACGAGGTGACGACTCCAGAAATATTGAAGAAAATCCATAAAGCGGTACTGGATAATCGTCGACTGAAAGCACTGTAGCAGATATGGTAGGTATTTCAAAAAGTGCGGTACATCGCATTTTAACTGAAAATTTGGAGATGATAAAGCTGTGCGCAAGATGGGTGCCGCGTTTGCTCACATTGGAACAAAAACAGCGTCGTGAAGTTGTTTCAGTTGAGTGTTTGGCAAAGTTTCGCAAAAATAAAGCCGAATTTTTGCGCTGTTTTATAACCATGGATGAAATATGGGTACCACTTTACATCCGAAACAAAAGAACAATCAAAACAATGGACTCAAAAAGGAGAACCGGCTCCCAAGAAGGCAAAGACCGTTCCATCTGCAGGCAAAGTTATTTTTTGGAATGCGTGTGGGATAATTTTCATTGATTATCTTGAAAAAGGAAAAACTATCTACCTAACGGCAAGTATTATGCGAACTTATTGCAACGTTTGAACGAAAAAATCAAGCGAAAATAACCGCATTTGGCTAAGAAGAAAGTGTTGTTCCATCAAGACAATACACCAGCTCACACATCCGTTATTGCAATCGCCAAAATTAATGAATTAAAGTTTGAATTGCTATCTCATGCACCCTATTCACCAGATTTAGTTTCCTCGAATTATTTTCTGTTCCCAGACTTTAAAAAATGGCTCGCTGATCAAAGATTTCCCAACAATGAAGAGGTGATGTCGGCAGTTAATGGTTATTATGAGGAGCTTGACAATTCTTATTATAAAAAGTGTATCGAATCTATTGAGCATCGCTGGGAAAAGTGTATAGAGCTGAAAGGAGATTATTTTGAAAAATAAATATATTTTTTTCCAGAATTTTTGAGTTGTATTTGTTGGGCCAGTTACTTCTGGGACCACCCTCGTATGAACAAAATTAGATATAGAAATCACGTTTAATGTTTAACGTTGGACATTTAATCACGTTTAACGTTTAGTCACAAGAAAAACTTCAAAATTCTGATGAATATAATGAGAATACATCTAATTTCGAGGCACATCGGAGTACAGGATATTTCACAATATCCGAGGGAAGATCTAGAAAATTTCATCAACCAAGAAATGCGAAAATTCGACTAAATAAAACGTCTTTTGTGAAACATGATATTATATAGTTATTTTTTGGCATGCTCTCTTGGTTCAGAAGATTCATAAAGGACTCGTCATAAACTGCGGCACCGTTGAGTATACTATTAAAGAAAAGGACGGATTGGATATGGGATAAAGAACAAAGAGCAGCATTTGAAGAGCTAACAATAAATAAAACGGAAGCTCCAGTTTTAGCTTGTCCTAATTGGAATCTGCCGTTGTATATCAGTCAGAGGTGAACTTACTCGGCTTAGAAGCCGTGTTAACACAAGTAGATGATGATAAAGAATATGTGATCGCCTATGTAAGCCGCAGGCTAAATGAAGCAGAGAAGAATTACTCGGTCACAGAGTGCGGTCGGGCATATGGAAAATGAGACAATATTTAGAAGGCTATCCATTTACGGTGGTCACGGATCATCAGTCTGAAATGGCTAGAAAAACTCGGTAACCTATCTGGACGATTAGCTCGGTGGCCACTCGAATTGTCACAATGGGATTTTGGTATACAGTATAGAAAAAGCACAGAGAATAAGTCGAGTTAAATGTCATTTCGCAAATAGAGAATAAATGATATAGTAAACAATTTAAATCAGCAAAAAAAAGTGCAGCAGATTCTCATAATTACAGAATTGAAAATAGACTGTACCGATATATTTTACATACACTGGACTTCAACGAAAGTGATGAAACAGGCGAGTGGAAAATATATATCAATGAATCCGAGAAAGAAAGGGTACTCAAGAAAAACCATAATGATCCGATTGCAGAGCATTTAGGTGTTGCAAAAACCCTAGCAAGAGTAGTTAGAAATTACTATGGGTCTGGTGTGTTTCGTGAGCCCACCTTGTACGTGCGCGCGTATACGAATTGCCAACAGCATAAAGTACAAAAATTAGCGCCTGCTGAAAAAATGCATGTGACAAACGTCGGGCAACCTTTGGAGATGGTTTCGATTAGTTTGGTAGGGCCTTTTCCACTTTCAAATAACGAATATACGATGCTATTAGTTACGCAAGATCGATTCACGAAATGAATCGAACAGACGAAAAGCAACAAGTATTGCAATCGGGCGGCCTATTCAAGAACAAATAATATTTCGTTTTAGATGTCCGCCTACGGTAGTGAGTGATAATGGTAGGCAATTCATATTCAATGAGTTTCGCTAAATCCTAAAGGAAGCAAAACTAACCCAAAGAACAACGCCTCCTTGTTCACCACAATATAATCCCGTTGAACGGATAAATTGTACGATAAAAACAATGACAAGACAATATATAGAGAAGTTTAAAAAAACATGGGATGCGTGCATAAATGAAATTTCATTCGCGTAGTTCGTAACACGGCAATGTTCAATAGCACCGGTTATATACCAACATATTTAAATTTCGGAAGCGAACTGATTGCACCAGGAAGCCTGCTTCAAGAAAAGGGATAACGAGCGATATTCAATTCCGAAAAACGCATTAGGAACTTGCAAGAGGCTTTAGAATTGGTAAAAGTGAAAACAGCCCAGTCCTTCTCAATACAAAGAAAGTATTATGATTTGAGAAGACGAGATTGGCAGTGTCAAGTTAGCGAAAAGGTATTAAAACGCCAAAATATTTTATCGAAGAAGGCCAATCAGCTAAGTGCTAAATTTTGTGAAAAATTTATTGGCCCATTCAGATTAGTAAAGAAAATTTCCCCTGTAATGTATACACTAACAGGCATGAATGAGAAATTAATGGAGAAAATACATATGAAGGACTTGAAGAAATATATTAATTAAATAATTAAGTTGTAGATAAAAGATACTGAATATAGGCCGGCCATAGGGATAATATATATAAAATAAGCGTATATTCTTATATAATATAGTTAAATAAATTTAGTGTAAATTTAATAATTACAATGTTAATAGAGATCATGAATATTAGCTTATCTATTATATCAATAACAATAGATATTAAGTATGTATGTGCGTAATTTAGATTTAGACAAAACTATACATGTAAAAACGAACACAAACCGTATTAGACAAGATTTGTTAAACAAATCATTGAAATAGTAATAATAATTAATAAATTAAAATCGGACTATATATAAGCGGGTCTCACGATGGAGAATAAATTAATCTTCGAATAACACTACAGCAATGAGGATCAACTGAACGTGGGCCCTAACAGATAATGAGAGAGAGAGAGAGCAAGAGCTACACAGACAAGGATTGGATCCAACAGGGCATAGGTATTCAGATTGTGTATGGCTACAAGCCATTTGGGAGCTGGAAATGGGAGAAGAAAGATTCGTGCATCTCCCGTACTTAGATGGAGAACTACATTGAATGGTGTTCGTGAGAGAGAGGAAAAGCCCAAATTACGCCATCTGGCGCGTAAGTGAAATCTCGAAAATAACATAAATATCGACTGCCCTTCAAAAATTATAAAAATTTTATTTAATATGAAAGAATAGTTAGTATTAACTAAACTATCAAGGTGTCAATACCGTAATGGAATAGATCAAGAAAATGACGGTAGCCGAACTGTGCACCCAGTTCGAATGATGGCTAGACCAAGAAGATGAGGAATATTTCGGGGCTACGGCGGAGTACGAAGAGTATTTCCCTCGTCTAATTATCTCAGTTCCAACGCGGCCAGCACCGATCACGTCCCCACCAACAAGGACATATTGAGAGCGACAACATCAAAATCAATTGTACAGTTTGCAAAATTGGCATGAAACCGCGTCCACTGATATTTCCGTCGCCGCTCCTAGACTTCGAGCCCATTGAACGGCAACCCCAGGACACGACATTCAATATATCACCAGACCCTGCCTTGGCATTCTGCCTTTTCCCCTTGAAACCAGAAAGCCGGGAAAGTATATTGAAAATACAGAATGGCCCTGAGGTTGTCCTCCCAAAAGGTCAAAAGATCTTCCGAGTGCGACACGACGAATTGCAGTGACACATTACAATGTACACCACCTCGGGGAGAGTGAAGCACATGGAGAAACAAAATGTAAGCATGTTTAAATCTACATTTTCGTTATCACTATCTCAGTAGCTTGTCTTTTTATTGCGCGTTTCACTTTTCGCGGAGAAAGGGGGAGATGCGACGAGTACATTGACTCGTGCATTTAAAGAAAAAAAAAATAATTTGATTAAATTATATTTAAAGGTAATAAATATTTATTTATTGTGAATTAAAAATATTAACTTATTTAAAGTAGTTAATTAATTATATATTATTCTTTTTTATATAATATACTCGATTAATAGTATAATCGAATAAATCAAATTATTATAATATGTAATAGAAGATTTGATTACATTTAATTAAAAGGTAATCAGATTCTTCGGCCTATAGACAATACGACAATGCGATGCGACCCACTCAGCGCGGCCCGGCGCGCCACCAGCAAAGTCGGTATACCGACAAGATGGCGGGTCGCCAAATTTGCGCGGAGCGGCGCGACCTAGCGCGGCGGCTCGGCACGGTGCAAGATAATTAGAGGTACGCTCCGCTAATTATTAAGCGTTGAATAATTATAAAGCTGTCGCGCACGTGGGGAAAAATTGCACGAATATAAATTTCGTAGCAAAGGGTGAAAATGCCAGTATGCTGCCGGCCACAGGATCGGAAAAATAAGGGAATGGCGAGATAGCGGATAGTCAATTTCCTAGCACACTCAGCGCGCGCGATAGGGATAATTTTATTTTGTACAAGCCGGCGAGCTTTAAAATAAATATTAATTTCAAATTATTAATAAGATTTTTTCTCTATTTAAGCTAACCTTCGAAATAGAGAAGCAGAAAAGGATGTAACTAGCGACGTGGAATAAGAATCATCGTTAAATAAATTTATTTTTTATTACTATTTTATTTTTTAATAGTTTATATATTTTTGTTTGTCAATTTGTATATATATTATGGAGTTCGGGATGAGAGGAGAAGGTTAAATAAAACAAAATCCAATCACTTCGCGAAAATTACTTAACTTGCTTCGGCGTAAAAACCTCTACGATTTTAGAGGAAAAGCCGGAGCAAGCTGAAACTTTATTAACTGAAAATGATAATAAACTACTTTGTTAAAATCAGAAATAATAACAATACTACGCGCGCTAAATAAACTAATTAAATTTATAAATTATTATAATAAATTGTATTGAAAATTAACGCGATCAACCGTAACCTATAGAACTTACAAGCTATAAACCTTTATACATACATACTCGCACTGCTTAAGCACACACTACAGACCATCTCACTATACATTTACAGCAGATGTGGCGCCGTTGTGTGTCGCGCACCAGATATCTTTCTGGTATTCAGGACGGGAGCAAACCTAAGCAAATCCTCGCACGTGCCGCAGTGCCCCGACGTCTCGGGAACGGGTACAGCCCTTGCACCGCGTACATAATCGGGCAATCGTCAGGAGCTCGCTACGGAGCCTTCTCGACGTGCCGCGCTTAGGTTGCTACGATGTCCAGGTATATCATTACGACTTCTATGAAGAGATTAGTATTCTATCATTCGAACACGCACAATCCCAGTAAGAGTCGTCCTTGGATAACTAGAAATAGTATTCTACCTCCCCAACACCAAAATCTGTATAGCTAGCAGTCGTCCCGAGATATTTCCTATAGTCCGAACATGATGCTCTCTGTAAAAGTCATCTAAGACATTTGCACATTTTTTTTCTACCGCTCGAACTCGAAAGTACAATTTCTCCATTGAAACCGCATTTAATATGCATATATATATATATATATATATATTGTATAGAATGGTCAGTAAAATATCAACTGTTTGAAGTGGAGGCTACATTGAAACAGCTTTTTATACAGATGCGATGATAGGTACATTACGGTCGATTATAGAAACATAGATTATTATATATAGAGTTTTTTACTTAGGTATTATTGGATTATTTATGAAATCGGTTAAATTATTATCTCGGGCGAAGCCGAGACGGGGGATGCTAGTTTAACAAATATCTTTGTTCTCGCTTGACGGCGAGTTGAGCGGCCAAGGATGTACGCGTGGTGAACGCAGAACGGAGAACAAAGATATATATAATAAAACACAAGTAACTCTCTTTATTCTCACTTGGCGGCGAGTTGAGCGGCCAAGGATCTACGCGAGTTGAAAGTAGATCGGAGAATAGAAGTACAGAGATATTTAAAGAAAATTCTTGTACAAGCGAATCTGATGGCGAGCTGAGCAATCAAGGGCTAAGACGAGTTGAGCCGAAGCCGCGTTTATGCAAGCAGTTGGATTTTAAAACAGAGAATACTGGTGAGAGGGAAAAGAGCCCGATCGGGTGCCGAGACGAGCTGAACCGGAGCACGAAGTACCCCTCACCAGACCATCCTGTTACAAAAGGAATTAGTAAAATATATTTAGCTAGTTAACTTAAATAAATATTTTATTGATACAAATAAGAAGAAAATTTTCAAAATATCAACAATAAATGATTCGTATTCATAATTGCTTAACATCAATTACGTTAACATATTCTATTTTCAGTTTCTACATTATTAATGCATATAAGCTTTCAATTCTATTCATTGGAGAGAAATTCTCTCCTGTACTTCTAAATATTTTTATTTATTTCAATTATTGTAAAATTCATCATTCAAATAGTTTTTCTACTTTCACTTTTTCACCAATATATTTTTAAATACAATAAAATTTTATATAAAAATTAATTACCAGATCACTTCTACAGAATTATGCAAAATAACGATTAAGACAGTTTTATATAGTACATTTATATTTATATGTATGCGTATATATATATACATATATATATATATATATATATATATATATATATATATATTGTGACCGACCACATGGCCGATCCGCCGTTGCAAAACCGAGCGTTCGCGCGTTACGGCGAAAATACGTGAAACACGAGCCGCGAGAGTGCGCGACGTTCGCCCGCGAAGAAGGAACCGAAAAGAAAGGAAGTTCACCTTCTTCTTCTTCTTCCCCGCCCGTCGAGGAGATCTGACGTATCGAGCCGAGTTGTCATCTGAACTATCGAACTCTTCTCCGATTCGGTTGCTACCCACATTCCGATCATTACCACGCGCCAGCCACGAAGGCACCACCCGGACGAGAGGAAGCCACGCGACCGAGAAGAAGCAGCGGCGCCGAGGACCCTTCGGCAAGTAGCCTTCCAAGTTATTAGTAATGAGTAAAGTGTGCGTCCCCCTGTGAGCGCGCGCCATCGTAGCGTAGCCGTGCGCGCGCGCGAGCGTCTAGCTGTAGACTATACCGCGTCTCCCCCTTCTCCCCCTGTCCTACCGCATCTATCCTTGTCCGCGGAACCCGCTCCGTCGTGTCTGTCGTCGTCGCGCTTATAATGTTAACTGTAAATTGCGAAGAGATTTGTAACGCGTAGAGTAAGGAATGTGTGATGCGCGAGTTATAATAAATAATTTATCATATATTGTTAACAATTAGACTCGTTCTTTCGCGTTCCTAGATCCCCGTTCCCCGTTCTCTCGTTCCAGCGACGTCGACGCCACGTGAGATACTAAGGTAAGTAACCCGCTAAAGTGGGGTTATAAAATGGCGCCCAATAAGTGAGGCCCGTCGGACAAAATTATATAAAACAAAGTTTTTTCCGGGTAGAAAATGCGGAAACAGAGTCGCGGTCGAAAGCAGTGATATGATTATGAAAAGTGAGAACTCACCGTGTAATACGCCACGTGGTAAGTATTGACTGCCATGTTGGAGAGCGGTGCACGAATATGCGCAGCAGCGCCGTTGCGTGTAGCAGACGCGGCCGGTGTGAACGACACAAGCGTTGTATGAACTATAAGGATAGTCCCCCCTCACCCTCATGTAAAAAAAAATTTTTCACTTTCTCCCTCTCGATATGTAAACAGACATATAAAGTAAAATCGTGTTTCCGTCGAATATATATTGCCGTATATAAATTCTTTTAGAATGATATAATTTTAAATAGTTTAATAATTTAATTAAATGTTGTCTCTTTAGGTCGTATGTGCATGTTGTCATATATAAAATATATACTACTGATATAAATATTTATTGAAATTCTTTTCATAAATCCATATAAAATTATTTATAATATTTGTTATATCTGTTTTATTTTTCTGCATTATATTTCATGTTAATTCATTCTTTTAACGTTTCTTATATATGTATTTTGCACATAAATTCAATCCCTGAACAGTGTACGATTGTCATTCTTCCTATCGCTCCAGCTCACTAGCTCGAAGAAGCTAGTGGCAAATGTCCCTGAAAAAAGAAACTGCTCAACAAAATTAAGTAAAACATACTGGCATAGTAAGCCTATGTGAGTAAGCAGTACCAGCTGTCAGCTGATACGCTATATAGTTGACAGTACATTTGTGGATTTTGATAGACATAAAAACATTAGAAAAAAGCTAAATTCCCCAATTCAGAGAAATAAATGCAGTTTAGTATAACCATACTTATGGAGAAAATACAGATTTTAAGACATTTAGCGAGAAGAACCAATTTCGACAGAAAAAACTTAATGGAAAAAAACAGGTTCTCAAGTAGCCATACAAGTGGTATTAAACTGAACTATTGCTGAGACAATCTATTTTCTTTTAATAGATACAAATTTGAATAGTAGGAAGAGGATCGATACACAATAACTTAAATAATAGATGTGCATTTTAGTATTTTTTTTACATATAAGAATAACTGATATAAGTGTTTGTCTGTATGTATGTTGCATAAATCATTACTGTGCAAGCTAAAGTGATCAGCGAAAATTCCAGCAAATACATGCTTCCTTATTATAGCATTTAATAATACTTGATATAAACCAGTGAAAGTGTCAGTGATTTTAATAAGTACAAAAATTTATACCTGTCTGCTGTATCAAGTATTGATGGTACGTATAACCTATATGTTAAATGAAGTACATATAGGTGAAAATTTTGAAAGTGTCAAAAGTATGGTAAAGAAAAGGAATTTTCTGACCAAACCAAGGGCATTAAATTTGTCACAACTACAGCAATAGTGAATATCAACGTGAACAAATATTCATTAATAATTATAAATTTTTATAAAAATACTTTAAGAGTAATTTTGAAATCACACGCTGTTCCTGTCACATGCAACCTACAGCCAGACAGAATCAAGTATAAACTACCACGCTTTTAATGTAAAGTATCTTGACGATAAATAGAAGAATTGGAAGCTGAACAAGTGATCAACAAATAATTAATAATTGCACACTGTGAAGTTAATATGACTATTGTATAAAAATTCATGTATAAGTAAAAGTGCGTTTCTGTCATAAGGTAAACTTAAAAAAAAGAAAAAAACAAGGGTGTAATAAGAAGTTAGCATAATATAAATTAATTTAAAATAAATAAAGAGGTCGAATAAATAAATAATCAACTAAACAACTCTGTGACCATCACAATCAGGATATATAACTTCTTTTGGTTTAAAAATTCAACGATCATAGGAAAAATAACCGGTAAGCCATTTATACAACTTCTTTTTGCAGGAAAAATAATAATTAAATACATAAGGAAAATTACAAAATATAAAACTCATATGGTAAGCTTGCATTTATTAATTAACGATAATAATTATTAATTAACGATAAAAACAACATCAATAAATTTACTATAGATGAACAAAGTCTTTAAGCAAAATATACAAAAGATATATACATCAAGCAAATTTTAAATTCTTTCTTTTTGCCAGCGAGGGACACTATATATTGTTCAGTGTAATAACTGACATACAATATTAATTAGATAGCAAACAACAAATAAAAAAATAATAAATAATTTAATATTTTATAATAAACAATCAATATCAAGACATAAAAACAAGGAAGTTAGTGAAGCAGCAGCAAAATCAATTAACGTCAAAGCAAATAAAAACAATCAAGATAATAATAACAATAATAAATAAATAAATAAATAAACAATATATCACTTGAGAAAAATTTTCAACAATAGAAGTCATCTTTAAAATAACTAAGCAGAAGACAAACGAGGACATAAAATTCACTACTTAATAATAGAAATTGATAAATAATAAATAAATAATTTTTGCATAAACAAAAAAAAAACTTTTAAAATTTTTTTTTTTAATTTTATATAAATTTGTAGAAATAAAAGGAATGTCGAATTAAACTATTTTAACTTCAACATTTTTTTTTAAATTTTTCTAGTACTTTTTTTCTTTTATATTGTTCCAGCTCACTAAACACCATAAGAACACACTTCTAAATCACAATAATACCGGCATTATAGACATAATAGTATTAATAATTAATAAATGTTGTTAATTAATAATTAATAAATAAAATAATAATAATCAAAAATAAAAATAAAAAGAAACAAGACAAATACTTACCACAAGCAACGATTATTTGGTCCAGAGACAGAAATGCAATAAGAAATAAATAAAATAAGTTTGAGAAAAAATAAAGCCAAGAAATAAAGGATAACTAAACGACATTTTAACAGATTATGCTAACAATTATTTTTTATCTGTAATATAAATAGACTAACTAGTATATAAAAAAAATAAAAGGAAAAAGACTGATAGGTATAAGTTATCAGGTATGTGAATAAGTCTTTCCCGTTTTTTTTCAAATTTTGAGCCTTTATTGTGAAAAAATGGTTACAAATGAATTATTGAAAGTATTGGCCATCGCTAGCTACAACTTTTTCCCATCTTTCTGGCAACATACGAATCCCGTTGCGAAAAAACTCGACCGGTTTGGCATCTATCCAGTTATCCACCCATTTTTTGGCTTCCTCGTAGGAATGGAAGTGCTGGTCAGCCAGGCCATGCGTCATCGATCTGAAGAGATGGTAATCAGACGGAGCAACGTCTGGACTATACGGCGGGTGGGGTAGGACTTCCCATTTGAGCGTTTCTAAGTATGTTTTCACCGGCGGTGCAACATGTGGGCGAGCATTGTCATGTTGCAAAATAACTTTGTCGTGCCTGTCGGAGTATTGTGGCCGTTTTTCTCGCAGTGCGCGGCTCAAACGCATCAATTGTCGTCGATAGACCTCGCCTGTGATCCTTTCATTCGGTTTCAGAAGCTCATAGTAAACCACACCTAGCTGGTCCCACCATATACAGAGCATGAGCTTGGCGCCATGAATATTTGGCTTGGCCGTCGATGATGATGCATGGCCGGGTCGTCCCCATAATTTTCTTCGCTTCGGATTATCGTAACGTATCCACTTTTCATCGCCAGTCACGATACGATGCAGAAAACCCTTTCTTTTATGTCGCTGAAGCAGCTGTTCGCAAGTGAAAAAACGCCGTTCGACGTCTCTCAGCTTCAGTTCGTACGGCACCCAATTTCCTTGCTTTTGGATCATTCCCATGGCTTTCAAACGCTTGGAAATGGTTGCTCGGTCAACTCCCAATGCTTCAGCAAGTTCTTCTTGCGTTTGACAAGAATCTTCATCAAGCAAAGTCGCCAATTCTCGATCTTCAAAGATTTGCGGCCGCCCGGAACGCTCCTTGTCTTCCACGTTGAAATCACCGCTTTTGAAGCGTCGAAACCATCCGCGAACACTTGAATCATCGACACAACCTTCTCCGTAAGCCTCCTGAAGCAATCGATGCGTCAAGGCAGCAGATTTCTTCAAATTGAACCAATAAAGTGAAACTTCCCGCAAATGACGTCGACTCGGCTCAAATTTCGACATTTTCACGATATCAAAAATTTATGATGCGAAAAAATTTTAACTAATGTGTTAGTATGGAATTGTTGACATATGAATAAGCTTTGATTATGACATATGTAACCATTGAATACTCGCACAGTATTGGTGGCGCCATCTCTTACAAAAAACGGGAAAGACTTATTCACACTCCTAATAATATAAAAATAAACATAGATAGACGTTTTTATCGAACCTTGTAAATCAGCGACCATCGGCTAATTAGACGTGTATACAAACGAACAATAGTAGGTCATAAGAACACGTTCTTAATCTAGGATTGTATAAACTAGATTTACATAATTTTAATTTCTTATTACGGACATACCTACTTAAGCAAAATGGAGGCTAAACCGTCGACAAGTCAGGCATTAGCCGACGAGGAAAAATGATTACACAGCCTTTTCACGGCTATGACGCCTGAGCAGCTCGCCCAAGAAGCGAGGCAGCACAACATCGTAACACAGGATAATACGGAAGCTCTCCGCGACAGATTAGTCAGGTTTGAACTGAGACGCCTCTTCGGAAACAACGCTGCCGAGTGGAATGAATTGAATGATGAAATTCACCCAGACATCTCGGAAATATCGAAAGTTCTGAACTCCACAGAACTAGATAAGATAGAGGAGACAAAAGCCAACAAAGCGACAGCTGTCAGCGTAGAAGCGCAGAACGCTGCCGCTCAGAAGAGCCCTCAAACGAAATCTGTCACGACGACACCGCCATGGTGTCTCCCTATAAACACCCCGTTGGGTGGATATAATATGGGCCAATGGCAATCACCACCAGCCCACAGTACAAATCTGCCGAGTGCGGAAAAAATACCAGCAAAAAGTACACCTGTGGTATAATCTACCAGGACCATGGAGTGATCCCTACCACCTATGGATGCAGCAATATGCTGCAAACATGCAACAATCACCACCAGAAATACCTGCCGCCACAGCCCGAGACAACAACAGACAGGCAGAAGAATCCGCACCACCACTGCCACACACACTTAACGCAATCCCGAATACACAAACCTGACATCAAAGCAGGTCACTGGACAGTACATATCTTAAAAAAACGCGAGCAGGCCAGCTGCTTAGGCAATGGAACGTAAAGTATTCGGGAACGCCGCAAGAAGATGTCGAGGAATTTATTGAAAGGCTAGAGGAGACTTGCGAGAGTCTAAGCATCCTCGCGGCAGATATACTGAAGTTAATACCTGGGATATTATGCGGATCTGCGCGTATATGGGCAAGGCCAATCTACAAGCAGTGGCAAACGCTAGAACTTCTGAAGACAGCACTGCGACAACAGTTCCGACCTATTGATTACACATTACGCTTAGAAGTTCTTCTTAGAAGAAGAACTAAGAGATAGAACGCAAGGTTCCAATGAATCAATAGGATCGTACCTAATCGGTATGAGAGCAATATTAGGAAAAGTGTCCAGAGACACAACTCGATAGAGTATATCGAAATCTAAACCCTACCTTTATCGACAAGATAAATAGGGCAGATTTCAAGACATTAGACGAGCTGCAGGTGTTAGGCCAACAAATAGAACTCAAGAAAGAGTTAACTCGTCGCTATAAAGAGCCGCCAGCAGCAGAAACCTGTCTGATGAGCAGCGCAGCCTGCCCACAGTGTGAAAGAGCGACCAGACGATCGAGACTGGCAGCACTAGACGAGGAACAGTCTAAGCATGTAACGTTGGTCGAACCACCAGCAACAACAGTAACATCAAGAAAAGAACAGCGCAAAGGCTCCTCCCCAAGTAGACGTAACCGGGAAAATAGCCTTGCCTTAGCCCTTCACCCAGAAAACAACGGCAAGAATCTAGACGAGAATCGAGGGAAAAACAATATCGTAGTCCCTCTCCCAGATATCGTTCGGTAACACCCCCTCGGCCTCAATCCAGATTGACCGACGAACCACGATATAAGCCTAGAAGCCCGTCACCACGTAACAAGACCCGATTAACCAATCCCTCTCGCAACTATCGTCCAGCCCGAGAGAACAAGTTTTGGATCAGCTGATACCAAAACACACAGGGACACTGAAGCTTGCACAGATGCCCCCTCATCACATAAACGTGCAAGGACACCGACCTATTAAACAGCGCCTGCGCCGTATACCGGACAAACTATTAAACAGGCCCATGCAGAAGTCGACAGACTTCTCGCCGAAGGAATTATCGAAACTTCGGAGAGTTCGTGGAGTAGTTGTCCAGTCATCGTGCCGAAAAAAGACGGTAACATCAGATTCTGTATTGACTACAGGGCAGTGAACCAGATGACGAAGAAGGATGCATATCCTCTTCCTCACATGGACGTCCTATTGGATAATCTGCGTGACGCTCGCTATCTCTCAAAGATAGATCTGAGTCAAGCGTATCACCAGATTCCTTTAGACGACGAGATCAAGGAAACAACTGCCTTCGCAGTCCCACAGAAAGGGCTGTTGCAATACACGAGGATTCCATATGGGCTGACCAACGCCCCAGCCAGCTTCCAACGCGGCATGGATGTCGTGTTCGGACCGCAGTGGCAACCTTGCGTGTTTGTCTACATGGACGATATCATTATCGCCACAAGCACTTTCGAGGAACACACTCAGCAATTGGAAGCGGTACTGACCCGCCTTAAACAGGTTGGACTACAAATCAATAAGGACAAGTCTGAGTTCTGTTGCCCGGAAGTACGCTACTTAGGATATGTGGTAGACAAAGACGGACTACGTACGGACCCCGACAAACTAAAGGCCGCCACGGAATATCCACCACCTAAGAACATTAAACACCTGAGAACTTTTCTCGGCATGGTAGGATGGTACGCCCGCTTCATTAAATCTTTAGCGGACGTAAAAGCACCTTTAAGCAAGCTATTACGGAAAAATGTGAGATGGCACTGGGGCAAACCCCAGGAAGACGCATTCAACCAACTGCGTATCTTGCTGACGCAAGCATCCGTGTTAGCGTGCCCCATACAAAATAGACCCTATATACTCCAAACCGATGCCAGCAATTATGCCCTCGGTGCCGTGCTTAGTCAAGACACGGACGATGAAGAACACCCTATCGCTTATGCGAGTACGGCATTAACCAAGGCAGAGGTGAACTACACGATTACCGAGAAGGAGTGCCTCGCGGTACTATGGGCCGTCGAGAAATTTAGAGGCTATTTGTTGGGAGAAACATTCACAGTGATCACGGATCATAGTAGCCTAAAATGGCTGCATACGCTAAAAAACTCCACGGGCAGGCTAGCGAGATGGGCCACAGCGCTGCAAGCCTATAATATGACGATCATCAACCGAAAAGGCTCACTGCACAAGGTGCCAGACGCGCTCTCACGTCCCCCTACCATGGAATCATCACCAGCAGCTACCATCACCGCTATAGTGCGAGATAGCTGGTATGAAAGAAAAGTAAGCGAAATCCGAAAATGCCCAGAGAAATATTCAGACTGGTGCATTAAGGACAATATACTACTAAAACATCGCCCAAACGTCTACTCGGACATACTAGGCCCCGAGGAAGACGACTGGAAGATTGCCATCTCTTCCAAAGACCAAGAGCGGATAATGTTCGAGTGTCATAATACACCGATATCCGAACATTTTGGTTTTGATAAAACACTAGACAAGATCTCTCGAAACTATTACTGGCCAGGCATGAGGCGAGATATTTACAGCTATATTAAACATTGCCCAGAATGTCAATTATAGAAAGTCTCCCAGAGAGCACCAACAGGTTTGATGATACACAGAAATGTGGAAGGGCCATGGACGAGCGTAGCCACTGACATAATGGGCCCATTTCCGGCCAGTAAAGGTCAACACAAATATCTATTGATCTTCGAGGACCTATTTACCAAATACGTGGAGCTTCGAACACTCCGAAAGGCAACGGGGCAAACAATAATAAAGGCGCTAGAAGAGCTAGTTGTATTCAAATGGGGTTGTCCCAAGTTTTTAATCTCCGACAATGGCACCGAGTTCGTCAATAAGTTAGTCAAACAGCAACTCGACGAACTCGGAATAGTGCAACAGCTGATAGCAGCGTATCATGCACAGGCAAGCCCTGTAGAACGGGTAAATAGGACATTCAAAGGCATGATCTCCATCTTTGTAAAAGAAGATCATAAAAATTGGGATATCCACCTACACGAACTAGCCTTTGCCATGAATACCTCTGTGCATGCTGGTACTCAAGCCTCACTAGCCTTCTTAAATTTCGGTAGAAATCCTAGAGAGATGCCCACGTATAGAAACATCCGCACAGCAAACCAACCACATCAGCCATTAACACCTGCTGACTGGCTTAATAGAATGAAGAGGCTTCCCGCCATTCATGAATTAGTCAGGAAAAACCTTAGTGTGGCCAGCGAAAAACAGTCACGCCACTACAACAAAAATAGACGAGAAGCGTCGTTCGTGGAAAACGATATGGTTTGTAGGAGAAACCATGTATTATCATCAGGGCCGGATAGAGTCGCAGCAAAACTAGCACCAAAGTTCATTGCTCCATGCCGAATAGTCAAGAAAATACCCCTGTCATCTTCGAGCTAGAAGATATGGACGACAGGAAGAAAACCAAAGTACACGTTTCGGACATGAAAAAATACTATCCCCCTAATGCACCATCTTGTTTCTCCACAGGTACCTTTATCCAAGATGATGCTTCCGAACGTAGGCAGAGGTAGAGGGCTACACCGGTCCGTGTTAACCGACCAACCGCGTCGACCAGGGGACGCTCATACCCTCAACCTGACGGGCTCAGAACCCGTAATCGCGACGCGCGAGTACCCACGCGACCGCGAGCAAGTTTTCGATACGGCCAAACTGGCCCAAGCCCTGCACCAGCGAGAACAAGAAGTAGAAGTAGGAAACCTGATTGAGTTCAGTCCGGACTCAACTCAGGAGCTAGGTGTCGACGAACCCGGACCGAAAACATCTATAACGGTCAACAGCAATTCATTTGCACTGTCGTTGCTGGACACCAGCAATTCCCCACTCGGCGACCTAGAAAATACCCCCCATACACCGCCTACCGCCACCAGCGAAAACGCAGAGGATAACACCTTCTGCGAACGTCCGCAACGACGTAAAACTACGATAAACGCAGAAACTAACAACGCTTTCTGCGTAAGTCCGCAACAACTTCAAACTACGAAAGGCGCACAACAACAAGAGTGCGAACGTCCGCAACGACGTAAAACTACCGACCCCATCGAAGATACCGATGGCGATAGTCCGCAACGACTTAAAATTACGATGAACGCAGAAGAAAACATCCCCTTCTGCGATCGTCCGGAAAGACGAGAATCTACCGCAATAACACCTAGAAATGAACTACGAAGACCACATAGACGTGAGGATTTAGGAAACGAACCAGAGTGTGCACGCAGCACAGCAACATCGCAAGGGACAGCAAATAGAGACGAAGAGAAGAAGAAAGAGACGGACTGGATCTTCAATCCGTTCACAAGGAGATATGAGGACTTGGGCGATACAATAGCCGTGGGTTACAAGTCCGATAGCGACGCATCGCATAAGACTGGACCGTTAGAAGCGTCCCGTAGACGCATTGTGGTCCACCGGAATCCACGAGATGCAATACCGTATTCCACGCGTCAACAAATACGGTCCATCAACCCCCTACCATACCGGCCAGGCCCTAAATGCCATAGGCGAATTTTGCCAAAAAAACCAGCACCTATCATATATGTAAGCACCCCGGAAGGGGTGAAGTTCGCCTCTACCGTGGAGACCGCTGTGCCTTTATGCGGTCCGTGGGGACACAACGATCCGGCAAGGACAAGAATCGCCAAAGGTCCCCGGGCAATATAGACGAGAAAGCGCAAGGTAATATCATAATTCCAAAGAAGTTCAAAGAAGTTGATGGCCCCTATGATGAAGGAGCCTGTGCCGGTCAGTCGTCCCAAATCTCCCTACCGCGCCCAGAAAATTCAACCATAAGCCACACTGACAACTACAGGTTGGAACATAAGAAGGATTTTAACCCCTTCAAAATTCAAGGTTCAACCAGTCCCGTCGCCAGCCTCTATCGCCGTGTAGCACAACAAGCGACGAGAAATTCCACTTTGACTACGCCAAAAATACCAGCGCTAATGACGTTGGCAGTCATCCCCCCAGAAAACGCATCCCCCCCGACCGCACCCATCCTATCCCGCAAGGCCGTTTTCTAAACAACAGGCCGGGAACAGGGATGGCTGCTGGAACTGCGGCACCGAGGTCACAGGTACTCCGACTGCCCGCTACCGCGGAGTAGCAAGTTCTGCTACCGGTGTGGGAATCCGACGACAGATGTGCATGCCTGCACATCCTGTCCCAAGAGACCGGCCTCCGCCGGCTCGTCTTGGAAGGGGGGGTGGGCGACAGCGCGAAGCAGTCGCCAGATGAAGGCGATAAGAGGACGCGGCAGTTGTCTGAGAAAGTGACAGAGGAAGAAGTGGCGTTAGGAAAGGCTGAGCCCCCGACAGTCGCGCAACCAAGAGCGCAAGAGTCGACGAGGCAGACCCTGCAGGAGGTTACAGGAGTAGTCAGCCGAGGCACGCAACCGGTCTTAATCGTCATGCCGGGTGCCAATGTTTATATCAATAAGTAAATATAATAATACCGTCCAGCTGTTATCCCTTTATCCCCAGAGCCAGATACCAGCGAGACCTCCCCATGTCCCCATACCGCGATGCCAGCAAAACAGCCGAATACACTGTTCAGGGATTATCAACGCGAAGAATATGGCATGATACGGGCGTCTCGTAATAAGTATCGATGAAAAATTAAAACACACGCGAGCGCGGCAATGCAGCGATGGCGCAGCGTTGACGGGTGACAAGTAGCACGAGAAAAGATCGTACAATGGCTCCAAGTAAAGAGAAGGCTGCTTGCACGACCCCGCAACACAGCCCCAACGAGAGCTGAGAGGAAATCAATTACTATAGAAAAACCTCATTTCCAGCCTCCGAGTTCACTGCAGGATAAAGCCAGCTCAGCGCAGAGAAGCTTAAGAAGATGGCCGAAGCAGGCCCCGAGCGAAGAAAAAGAGACGAGCAAGAGTCACACACAATAAAAACATAGACATAGCGTAGATGGTAGATTAGGATAATTAGAGTATAAGTTGTATATTTTTCATAATTATCTTAGAATTAGTTTATATGTGTCATATTTTCATAATTATCTTAGAGTTAGTTTATACGCTTCATATTTCTACAATTATCTTAGAATTAGTTATACGTTTCATTTTTATATAACTTAGTTATTTTTACTTACTTATGTCTTTTTATATAACTGTTACAAACTTAGTGTAATAATAATATAACGTAATCTTAATTACCTTTTCTTTTGTTTCTTATTAAAGTAATTAGTTAGAATAGGTATTGATAGTCATAAACATTTTTTTCCCTTTTATGCCCCAGCGCAAAGAAACATTCTGTTTAATTTCCCCACCGTATTCAGAAATTCCTGATACTGGATTTGGTAGAATCAGCGCGAAGAACTAATATTTTCTTTTCGTTATATACACTAGCATAGGAATAAACCCTTAATATGTAAGACCTATATTGAATTATATAGAGCTACCAGCGGACGACGACATCACCAAGAGATCACCGATGGTCATGAAAGGTAGAATTTAATTTTATTTTTAGTCCCAGAAAAAAAATGTATAATTTTGAATTCGAAAAAACACGTTAAAGTTCACACGAGCGGTTCCGATATACACGGATCCTACTCCCTATCCCCAATCATATCCTTACCGGTCGAAAGACGCGCGAAGGACAACACGCCTAACCGTCGGTTTGGAAGGGGGAGTTTGTGACCGACCAAATGGCCGGTCTGCCGTTGCAAAACCGAGCGTTCGCGCGTTACGGCGAAAATACGCGAAGCACGAGCCGCGATAGTGCGCGACGTTCGTCTGCGAAGAAGGAAGCGAAAAGAAAAGAAGTTCACCTTCTTCTTCTTCCCCGAGCCGTCGAGGATATCTGACGTATCGAGCTGAGTTGTCATCTAAACTATCGAACTCTTCTCCGATTCGGTTGCTACCCGCATTCCGATGATTACTACGCGCCAGCCGTGCATACGTCGACGACGACCTCAACAGCAACGCCTGATCCACGACCGTCTCCGCGGTCGTTCCGAACCAGCATCGCCCCTGGGCCTGAAGGCTCAGCGAGAAACCGAGAAGGAAGGAAGGAGGAAAGATAGCCCCGCACAGAAGAGAGAGAGTGAAGGAGAAAGAGAGAGGAAGCGCGAAGGCACAACCCGGACGAGAGGAAGCCACGCGACCGAGAAGAAGCAGCGGCGCCGAGGACCCTTTGGCAAGTAGCCTTCCAAGTTATTAGTAATGAGTAAAGTGCGCGTCCCCCTGTGAGCGCGCGCCATCGTAGTGTAGCCGCGCGCGCGCGAGCGTCTAGCTGTAGACTACACCGCGTCCCCCCTTCTCCCCCCTGTCCTACCACATCTATCCTTGTCCGCGGAACCCGCTCCGTCGTGTCTGTCGCCGTCGCTCTTATAATGTTCACTGTAAATTGCGAAGAGATTTGTAACGCGTAGAGTAAGGAATGTGTGATGCGCGAGTTATAATAAAAAATTTATCATATATTGTTAACAATTAGACTCGTTCTTTCGCGTTCCTAGTTCCCCGTTCCCTGTTCTCTCGTTCCAGCTCGTTGTATTGGTGAAAACAGTGAAAGTAGAAAAACTATTTTAATGATGAATTTTACAATAATTGAAATAAATAAAAATATTTAGAAGTACAGGGGAGAATTTCTCTCCAATGAATAGAATTGAAAGATTATATACATTAATAATGTATAAACACTGAAAATAGAACATGTTAATGTAATTGATGTTAAGCAATTATAAATACGAATAATTTATTGTTGTTATTTTGAAAATTTTATTGTAATTTATCATGTACTGGTTAACAAATACGTAGATATTATGCACTGTATATTTATATCGATCGTGTAAATGATTTATAAATACAAAGGTAGTTTAAGCTATTAAAAATAATAATTTTCAGCACTGATGCATTACAGACAAGAAACAGCGTAAATATGCATCAATAATAAAAATTGGTTATCAGAAAAGAGGAAAACTAATATTGAATTACGTTAATATTATAACATAAAGACAAAAATGAAGTAAAAGAGCCATTGTAGGCCTCCTAAAAAAATTACAATGTGAAATTATAACTTACAATTACAAGTTTTTTCTTGGAATTACAATTATTGTAAAAAAATTCATTTTGAACAAATTGTCCTTGAAAAGTAATTTTTGTTTTTGAATAACATCACGTTTTTTATTTTTTTTTATTTTTTATGTTATTTAACGTCGCTCTATTTATGCTTCCAAATATTGGTGCTAATCAGCGACGGAGGTCTACGATGTGTTTGTAAACAAAGCACATGTACATTATCACAGCGGTGCTTGTGTCGTTCGGCCGAAACCGGGATTTGAACTCGGATCACCAAGTTATTAGTCGTTCGCTCTAGTGATCGAGCCATTGTAGGTCTCTGACATCACGTTTTAATAAATTACTAAATATTAAAGAAAATTATTAAAAATAATTTTCTACTAAACTCTTCTTGGGTTAAATAGCATTCAAATTCTAAATATTAAAATAATGTCCATGAGACATATTTTAATAATAGTTTTGTAGCCTTCTATAAATAATAAAGCAAAAAATACTTGAAACTAAATATTGAACCGTATCGTAAAAGGATGTAAACATATGTGTCCCTGGGTCTTATTACGATCTGGGTCTTTGCTGCTCTGCGTGGCAAATGATTTATGAGTTTATTGTTTAGATGCCTGATATTTTTTCCTCGTTTGAAATAAAGTTCATATTAAAAGATTATTTCGTGTATCTTTATTTTAACATTCCACCTACTATATTTAATAAAAATTCAATAATCACTCCCGTAGAATCTGAAATAAGCCTTATACTACCAGAAAGTATATCAAAAAATTAAAAATAAAAATAATATAAAATTAATAATAAAATAAAAATAAAAATAAAAATACAATAATAAGTAAAATAAAAATAAAAATAAAAATACAATAATAAGTAAAATAAAAAAATAATAAAAGTACTATTCTATGTTAGTAAAGGACAACCTGACTGCCCCCACTACCTTAAATTTAGAATTACCTTCTTGTCCAATGTTTCGAACCGCTACGGTTCATCCTCAGGAACTAAACTAAATTGAAAAACTCAGCATGCTACATTATATATCTTATCCCCACTCTAAATTTATTAGTTTAATATGGATGTTTTTAATTCCATCCATGATAGAATTAAATATACAAAGGAATTAGAATCAAATAATAAATTAAGCTTTTTGGACGTCAATGTTATTAGAGTTAGTAATAACAGAGAAAAATTAAATTGGTACAGAAAACCTATATGGTCAGGTAGTTTGTTAAATTATAACTCACACCATCTATTTTGAAACAAGATAGGTACTGTAAAGGAAGTCATCAACAGAGCAATCAAATTATCACACAGAGATTTTAGAAAAGATAATTTAAAATTAATTAAAGAGATATTCATTAACAATGATTATTCAATAGACATTGTGTATAAAATGATTGCAGAGAGAGTGGATCAAATTTATAATAGCACTAGAGAACGTAATATGAAAAAGAGGGATAATAATAATAAAATCGTTGTAGTACCATATATAAGAGGATTATTCGAAAGAATTAGAAATGCATTTAAGAAACATAAGATTCAAGTTTACTTTAGAAACAATAATAATATTAGAAAGCTATTTAATAATTGTAAAGATAAGGATGATAAATGTTTGAAAACAGGAATAGTAAACAAAATAAATTGTAAAAATTGTAACAAATATTATATTGGACAAACGGGAAGGTACCTAAAGCAAAGAATATATGAACATCAATATATTCCAATAATGTAAATTTAATGTTAGAGTCAAGTAAATTGGACAACAGTTATCATTATTTATTAATATAGAATTTATATTTCACATTTAAGTTAAAAAAAAAAAGCCCTATAAATGTTATACTAATAAATTTAGAGTGGAGATGGGGTATATAATGTAGCATGCTGAGTTTTTCAATTTAGTTTAGTTCCTCAGGATGAACCGTAGCGGTTCGAAACATTGGACAAGAAAGTAATTCTAAATTTAAGGTTGTGGGAGCAGTCAAGTTGTCCTTTTCTAACATAGAATAGTACTTTTATTATTTTTTTATTTTACGTATTAATGTATTTTTATTTTTATTTTTATTTTATTATTAATTTTATTTTATTTTTATTTTTAATTTTCTGATATAATTTATTGTAGTAATAAGTTTTATTTCAGATTCTACAGGGGTGATCATAAACAAGAACAGTCTGACTGTCATTATTTTAGCTAATATATGATATTATAAAGACTGTAAGACTGACAAAAATATTTATTAATTTAATTCAGAACAGTCAACATAAGTACAATTTATAATTTTAATTAATACAAAATTTTAATCAATACAAAAAATAATAAAAATAAAAATTAAAAATTATAATGACAGTCAGACTGTCCTTGTGTAAAATCACCCCGCTAGATTAATTTGAAAATAAAAATATTAGCTGAAAAAACATTTATGTTAGTAAAGTGCAATCTGACTGTCCCCACGACCCTTACCTAATTGAAGACGTAGTCCAACGTTTCAACGTGAGACTAATGAAAATATTTATTAATGTGTATATAAGCAGTCGACAAAAGCACAATTAAAGTATTTTAATAATATAACTATTTTTTTTATTTCAGGGCAGAGTCAATTTTAACATCTTTTTCCTCTATAAATGCAAATAGCACTGGTTCAGCTGGTACTCCTGAATCTCTATGTAGTGCTGATTCACCAAATTGTTTAAATCAACTAGTGGATGAAAACAGCCCTTCCTCAAATAGAGTTCTTTTACAAAGTGACGATGCCAGCATGTCGGATAATAGTAATGATCGACAGCAGGTGAAATCAATGGAAGCTGATGCACAAAATAATCAAGCAAACCCTGATGGTGATGACAATAGGTGAACAGTAGCCACAAACCTAAATGAATTCATGTAAAGTAGTCAAATGCTTTTGTCCTTCGTTAAACAATTGCTGATTCGATAGACTACAAATATGTATGCTTGCATAGTTAAAACGATCTTCGAGTAAAGAGAACTGCAGATGTTTTTACATTAACATTGCACACAACCTAGTCGATATACGTAGATACGGAATGGTACATCCAATGAAAGATGGATAAAGTCATGTGACATTTATAATGCTGTAAACTTATCTCAAATTTGAGGTCCACCATTCATTCTAAAAGCAATGTAAAAGTATCCAAACGATCCTTAAAATTTTAACAAACCTCCAGTTAATATTAAGTTAGTTATTTTTTGGAGTTCATGTTTAAAATAATTTTTATTTGCATGCAATATTTTTATTTATTTTGCGTAATTTTTATTGGTTTATTTATTTTTTGCATGTTTATTTAAATTTTTTCTTTGTTATAAACAACAGTTTAAGAATAAAACATTGAATAATTAATTTTATTCATACATTTTGGGAAAGCATATACAATTATATTGTAAAATTATTATTCCAAACATTCAAAGATTTTCTTTAAGATATGTAAAAATACATATCTCTCCAATAAAATGAGTAATCAAAAACAATTGTAAAAGCAAAGTTCCAATTTAATTAAAATTTTTTGTCAATAAAAGCAAAGCATTTAAAAGGTATTTTTTCTAATTCTTTTAATTTAGGATGAGAATGTTTAAACTATTCCTAAACATTAAATCTTTGGCAATGTTATAGCTTTATACTGAACAGAGGCATTAATATAATATTTTGTATTTTTTGTATATATTTTGATTTTTATTTTTTTAAATCTATAACTAGCTAAGCAATCATATTGTGATACAGCTTTATTCGAATATAAAATGTTTTATATACATTGAAATTCATTCAGATGTGTCGATTTTTATTATTTGGACATGTTTTTTTTTTAATATTTATTTAGTAATGTTAAAAAAACAGTACATATAATGTTTTATGTATATATTTCAAAACTTATACATAAATTGTCATTAAATTGATATGTTACTGTATTACTTTTTCAAAAATATATTTTTTTATATATTAAAAATAATGTAGAATAATTATAATTTCATATATAATCATTCGGAAAGACACCTTAACAAGAGGTAAGTTTTGTGTGATAAAAATTAACTTAAATACTATATAGTATTGAGCAGCACTGTACACAATATGAAAGCAGTGTAAAATTTTTATTTAAATTTTTTAAATAAAAAAATAAGTTTGATGTTATAAAGTCATAAATACAATATTTGTTTGACAAGAATAACCTTATTATCATTGTATGATACATTTGTATTAACTGCAGTTTTAAATGTAAGAATATCTAATTTGTTATTCTATTTATTTCGGTCTTTGCAGAGCAATAGTATGTATGTTAGTATGTGACATACAAATGTGTATAAATTAGAATATTTAATTTATTTTATGTATCATTGTATTTATTTATTTTTTTTTTTGCTAAACAAATTTTTAAGCTTGTAAATGTTAACAATGACAAACAGATTTAATGATTTTTACCATACCTAAAAATAAAGTTAAAATTTATACTTCAATATTTTAAATTATATTTCTAACCAATTTTGATTCTGAATTTTTGAATATTATGATTTTTATTAAATTATTATTTATTAAATGTTGAAAATTTTTTAAAATCTCCATATTTTTCATTAAATTGTTATTTCATACACAGACTTACCAAATATGTACATTTTTATTTCAGTTTTTATGAACTTAAATTTTTTTATAATAAAAAAATAATGATGCTGGTGTTAATGCCAATCATACAAGAATAATTACAGGGAAATTAGGGTAGTTACCAGCTAAGTAACTAATTTAAAATCCGTTTATTATAACTGATGATACATAGAATGGTATAACACCAAAGTATACGAGTTTACGTGGTTCCCATAATTTACGATTTATTTTTTTTTATCAAGATATTACTTCATAAAATTTGCAATTTGTAGCATATAATATTTGTTAATCAAATATTTATATTAAATATGTTGTACTTTTTGGAGTTTGTTGAACAAAGTAAATCTATATTTTATTTTGGTTTATTCATTTTCCTATTCAAAATTCTGTAGTAAACAACTAATAGTTTCAACAAAATATCGTTATTATAAATTAAACATTATTATTAAATTTAGTTCATTTTTTAAAAAATAATCTTTTGAAAAATCTTCAAAAAGGCTGCCATTTTATATGAAACTATTTTAAGAGTATAAAAATTATTTCAGTGATAGCAAATAAATATTTGGTTTGTGCTTTTAACCTTGTTGCGTAATTAAATTAATGTAGCAAATTAGGATAAATAAGGTAACTAAATAAAATCAATTTAAGAAAACAATGATAGGAAATACGCTTAATCAAACTTGTTCTAATGTTGAAGGCATATGTATATAAATTAATAATAGTGTATGCTGTAATTTTGTACACTATATATCATAGTTATTAAATAATTTGCAATGTATATTTATTACAGCTTTTTCTACAAATGTGAAAATGAAATTTAGCATTTAAAATAGTACTAGATTTGTCATCAAAATAGATCTTATTATAAAAAAAACTTTCATTATTGTTGATAATATTAATAAAAACTGTATAAAATTTAATAAATGAAATTGTATAATACATTCTTTTCCTGCACTCATGAAGTAAAATATTTTCTCTGAATGTTTTATATGAGGAAAATGTAATTTTTCCTTTAATTACTCCGCAAGGAGTAATTAAATAAAACAAACACAAAAATCAACTCATTTGGTACATGAAAATAGTATTTTACTTTACTTCCCAGGAAGCAAAATAGACAAAGCTCAAAAGGAAAAAAATAACCTTTAGCTTTATTGCACTGTGCCTGTGAAACATCTTTCATTATGATTTCTAGGTCTATGTACCATTCTTCAACTTTTTTTGCACTTTGTGTTTGATAAATTATATTTTAAATCTTTTATTTGACATTTTGTATAAAATTTATTAAGGTAGTAAGTCTCAAAATCGATTTTCGATAGAATTTTTTGAAATTTGTTATGTACATGAAGCACATAATGATTTATTAGCTGTCGAAATTTCAGCCAATTTGATTGAATCAAAAAAACGATGGAATTTTTTTAAATTTGCTATGTACATGAAGCACATAATAATTTATTAGCTGTCAAAATTTCAGCGAATTTGACGGAATCAAAAAAAGTTATGATAATTTGAAATTTAGATTTTAATATGTAATTTTGAATTTGAATGAGAAATTTGAAGGTTTTCTCTGCATAGTAAAGAAACTGTTCAACGCATTTGTTTAAAAAACTAATATATTATAATCTAGGTTAATAGCAAGATATTTATATTAAAAAAATGAAAATCAACCGAATAGTTTTGGAAGAAAGTTGATCTGAAAAGTGTAATTTTGATGATTTTCGAGAAATTGTCCAGCGAGAGGACTCACTACGTGACAACGCCAAATGATATATACAGCTGATACAGCCAACAGGTAGCATTTCTTTTTTTTTTTTTTTTGTAGAAGGAATCTTTCGGTAAGATTTCGGTTGCTTTGGTTTTACGAGTGAAAACAACAGTTACACAAAAAAACGATCATAATTTTTAACTTAAATAAGGTTCGAAAGGCATTTCCATTACAATAAATGTATCTATATTAAAGCACTTGAAATTAAAATGCATTCTTATGTAATTATTTTACAGGAGACCTATGATGGCTCGATGGCTAGAGTGAAGGACTATTAACTTGGTGATCCGAGTTCCAATCCCGGTCTCGGCCGATTGACACAAGCGCAACTGTAATAATTTACATGTGCTTTGTTTACATACTCATCATCCTCCGTCACTGATAGAGCGTAAATGATAAGCATAAATAGAGCGACTTTAAAAAAAAAAAATTATTTTACAGGAATAGCTCATACACTACTACTCCTATGCGCACGCATACACATACGGTAATCGAGCATTCCATTTTTTCAATAACTTCAAAATTATTTATGTAAATATTGTAGGTTATTAAACAGTAGTCTATAGGTATTTGTTATAATTTAATTGTGTATATATGAGATTTATTATTAAAATGTAGTTTATAAGTATATATATAATCTGTACAATATTTAGTGATTAGTATAAGCAGAGATAATAAGGAGAGATTGCCGATGACATATACGAAACGCTCAACGATTTTCGAGCGCCGGGAGCGTGCGCCCTCAACAGGCTCAACTGCTACACTAACGCGCCAACGCGACCTCAAAGCTACGTCAGCATAAATTAATGTGCGCATTTGCCTACGTCACAGCTCGTGACGTAGGCATTAAATATATATAGATATAGTTATACGCTTTTGTCCAATGCGACGTTGTCGTTTTCGTTTATATCATTACAGAGGCTAAGCCAAAACATCTAAAATACGCACGAGTATCAAAAAGCAATTCAGACCCAGCTCCTACGCCAGCTTTATCATGCAGACGAATTTTTGATTCTGCAGAAAATCAAGACTTTCCTTTCTTCCATTGTAGAAATTTGAAATTTGAAATTTGATTTTGTGCTAAAATGGATATTCTTTAATTAATTTAAAAAATTTAATTTTAATTTTTGGTGCTTATATTATATTGTAGTAAATATATATATATCTATATATATATATATATATATATATATATATATATATATATATATATATAGATATATATATATATATATTGTTTTTCAATAATTATAATGTAGAATATAATATGCCATTATATTTAGAAGCTGTACTTGCTCTCTATGTATAAACCAATCCTATTAAATATACAATCATACTGTTCTGCTTACTTTCCCAGAAGATGGTGATTTTATATTTTTCATTTAAAGTAAAAATTATATATTCTTTCCACTTTAATTTTTCACTATTTTACATATTGGATATCTTGCAACTAAAATAATAGTTATCTTTGTTGCATTAACATCAGATTATATCTATAATATTAATATTATCACTTACGAACAATCAAACCGCCCCCTTCAAAACTCTAATTTATCATTATTTTTATAATTATTTATACTTTAAATGACCCTTTAAAATTAAAAATAAAGAAGGCCATACGTATTATACGATTTGTTTAATTATTAATACGTAATAAATTAATATGTTTGTACTATTACCTTATTTTTATTTTCTTTACATATAAGAATCTTATTATATAAATATAAATACTTCATA
This sequence comes from Sycobia sp. Sy_11, assembly GCA_018907035.1. Taxonomy (NCBI): domain Eukaryota; kingdom Metazoa; phylum Arthropoda; class Insecta; order Hymenoptera; family Epichrysomallidae; genus Sycobia; species Sycobia sp. Sy_11. The sequence goes on along the minus strand of JACCIC010000052.1, from coordinate 937,789 downwards.
CCCTCGTGTCCCACTCTGGGGAAGGGGAGATGAAGCAAATTGTCTTTTGGAAAGCTTTACATTTTTGATGAATTTATTTAATAAATTTTTTCTTCAAAAATAGCACCTTAAATTATAGGTTTTTGTCTATCACTTGCATATTGAAATTTAAAATAACTGAACTTATTTGAATTTTGGGTGCCCGTCATGTCTCGTCTGTATATAACCGTCTCTCTCTACTTTTTTAATGAAATATATACTGATATAAATTATATATATATATATATATATATATATTAATTTGCCATTAATAATTAATAATTTCTATTGAATTATTGTTTACATGTTTATTTAATTAATCATTAAATTACAATTATTATTGAAATAAAATTTTAATTAGCTATTATTTTTAATTCATAAAAAGTTAAATATGGAGATAATTAACATTTTAGGAGAGAAAAGAATAATCCATCAGAATACATGACCAAGAATTGTATCAAGACCCATCTCCATTCATCAGGTAATCGTTATGTTGATACCTGAATTATATATATATTATCGGATCAGCTGTACGACATTTGTCGAGAGGTTGGGTCGACTCTATTCGGATTTGTGGTTCATTCGTTTAGAAAATCGTAAACACTCGCATGCTGTCTATCAAATCGTATATAATGCGATGTTGCCACTACTTTTTACACGATTTTGGAAACAGTGTCGAACGAATTGATAGAATACACCAGCTGCCAGCGCAATGATACCATTTGCGTGAACGTGGACCGTGATGCCCGTAATACAGTTATTGACCATATACTCAAATACATGATTCCTTTATCTGATCATTACAGTTTTAGTATGACAAAGTAATTCATCAACATAAGCTATTGTATTAATTAAAAATAATGATTAATTAAATTTTCATTTAATTGAAAATAATACCTTATTATATATATATATATATATATATATATATATATATATATATATATATCTCGATAAAAATTAAAAAGTAATTATAAATTATTACAAGTTAATTAAAAAATATCTCAACCCTGAGATATGTATACCTAAGGGTATATATATACATATATATATATATTTTATTGTGGATTCATAAATATTTGTATCGGTCTTCCAGCCTTTATACAATAAAATATTATACTAATAGAATGACAGTCAGACTCTCCTAGTTTATAGTAACCCCCATAAAATTGAAAATACAAATTACTAATAACAGATAAAATAAAAAATCAATTAAATTAAAAATTAAAAATTAAAAATAATACAAATAAAGTAATCTATATTCTATGTTAATAAAGGAGAATCTGATTTCCCCCACCAGCTTAAATTTAAATTTACTTTTCATTTCCGACGTTTTGAACAGTTCCGGCTCATCTTCAAGGACTAAACTCTAATATAATTTACTTCATTCTAACTTTTTTATTTATTTTTTATTTAATTTAATTTTTATTTTACTATTTAGTTGTGATTATAAATAAGGACTGCCCGATACTCATTATATTAGTATATTATATTATTGTAGAAAAACTGTAAGACCGATAAAAATTTTTATCAATATACAGTCGAATTCTCTACCTTTTCAGCTGAAGCATTTGCTTCAGATATATGCTAAATACTTCTTGGTATCAGATATGCTCAATCCACTCGACACAGCTTCATCTTATATATGTGCATATTCAAAATGTGTACTAAATTCACTGCACAATCTCAGCGCCAATAATTAAGAAGTTAATGAAATGAATTATAAACTCATAAAATTCAATAAATCAAGAAAAGAAATCAAAATAGAAGTCTTAAGGACATCTGCTCATTCAAACAGCACTGAAAATCGTATTGCCAGCAAAGCAGCCAAAGAAGCAGTTCTAATACAGCGTAAAAAATAAAATATAACAACGCCTCAAATATGTTAATACGAAAAAGAATGGCACTACATGCGATAGAAATATATTGTAATAACATATGGATAGAGGGGAAAAAAACAATAAAGAGAAATTTTTTTCGAACCAAGTTAAATTTTACAATAAAAGTTATTTATTTTTGAAAGTTCTTAATATTCTAAAAACATATCAAACTCGCCTAGTTATTTTGCTTTTCTTAAAAAATTTATTATAAATGTATACTTAGTCATTAGTTTTATTTTTTAAGTAGTTAAAAATTGAATAAATTTTTATTATTTATTAGACCAAATTTCTGAATCTAAAATTTATGTTCCTCGAAAAAAGTCCTATTTTCGTAACATAGATGGGGGCTACGCTGTGATTTTATCACCAAGCCACGTAGAACCTAAACTTGCGAATGTATCTTTTTATAAAATGTTCTATATCATATTTAATTTTAAATAAATGAAATATACAAATTGGTTTTTAAACGTAGTATTTTTATTATTTATAGTTATTGTATCATTTTCGTATTGTAATTAAATTTTTGGTCATTCTTAATGTTGCAGGTTGAAATTTTAATTGCAATATTTATTGTAAAAACTAAGTAAGAAAAAATGATAATAAAAAATCAACTACGACTCTTAAAATATTAATACAAAGATCTTATTTAACGTATAATTAAAAAAAAATAATAATAATTAAGCATAAATAAATAAAAAAAATGTTAAAAACCTATTTTTAAAAAAATGGTTAACAAGTTTAATTAAACGGTAAAAAAAGAAATAACAGAGAAAAATTTAACTAAAAGTTAAAACATAAAACTATGCCCAGAAAATATTAAATATGAAAAATATTAAAATATAAAATATAAACAAATTATACTCCAATGAGCAAAAACATCCGACTAAGTTTAGGTAATCTGGAGGTATCCCCGCTAAAAGGATCGATTCAATTTCAGGTAACATTATATCATATTATGTTGCAAAATTCAGATGGGATTTTATATAAGACCTATATATATATATATATATATATATATATATATATATATATATATATATATATATATATATATATATTTGGAGCACTGCATCAGACAAATGACACAATCTTTATTCGAATTTGTTTTTTAAATTTTTTAATATAAATCGATAAAAACAATTGAAATTTGTTTTCAAATATTATATAATTTTTATTAATTTATTATTTTCTAAAATACGCTTATTTAGAATAAGTAATTTAAAAATAATTTAATACAATAAATAAAATAATCTATTTTAGATAAATATCAAATAATGATTTAATTATTTTTTTAAATTACGTAATTTTATATTAAGAATAGTCTAGAGTGCCATTATGTTCCATATAATTAGTATTTTTATATTCTTTACCCGATAGAATCAAGTACGGTTCTGTCAAATTATAGATTACCATTCCAATTTTAGATTAAAAATACAGATTTATAAGATAAAATTGTAAAAAAAAATAATACAATAAAAATGTAATTGTAAAGAAAAAAGTGCACGGCAATCCTGACAAATTCAAATTTATTTAGATAATACGCGAAACTATAAAAATTTAATATTTTTATTTACTACTTTCATATTATAGCATTGCAATAACAAAACTAATATTTTATACATAAAGCCAATAAAATGAAAATATTGAATTTCTTTATATCTAAAAATTATACGTGTAAAGAATGTCAACTTGGTTTTCTATAAAATGACGAAGAAAAATTTCTTAGATTACATTCCTGGTACTAAAAAATAATTCCAAATTTAAGTGTAGAAAAAAGAAGTTATAGTGGCTGATTTATTGCGCAATAATAGATTAAAAGTAGAATTTCACAGGAATACTAAAAAATTAGAAACAAATCAAAGAATGACCAACAAAAGCTGAACAACAAATACTTTCAAAACTTTCAGAACAGAATCGAAAATTAGCGTTATACATCACCTCGTAGGCATCTAATAATTTTGAGTAGGCTGAAATCTAGTCACTACGAACTAAAAATAATTGAACTATTATGGTTATAAAATAGACAAATCTTAGAATGAAAAATTTGAACATTGTTATAGTAAAATTAAGAAAAAGGTATAAGCTAGGTCCTTTTATTTCTGTCTAGTAAATAATAATTTTATTTCAAATGCAAGTTTCAATTACTATACTGCAAGAAATTAATATTTATAGAATAATAATTTATTATGTTATTTGTTTAATAAAAAATAATTTAATAGAATACATAAACTAACAGTTTAAAAGAATTATAAAATAATAAAGTCTATTGTGTATTGGATTTTGTCATCCCAAAAATTAAGTATAATAATTAATTTTATAATTGTTGACCTTAAACAGACAATTTTGTATATCTAAATTTTCGAGAAAAAAAATTAATTTGAAAATATTATTCGCTGTTATCTTTATACTTATTTCAATATTCATAATGAAGAGACCCCATTCTATTCATTAATGTAATAATTAATATCATTTAATTTTTTATCATTTTTTTTGTAACATTCCATAAACCAATGTTTCGTATAAAATTGTGTAAATCATTGGCAAACAAGTTTTGATATAAACTCAATATGAAGTTACTATATATATATATATATATATATATATATATATATATATATATATATATATATATATATATATATATATTAATCGTTTGCGACCACCACGGCCCTTGACATTTTTGAGTAAGTAATTTCGTTAGAAATTAGGAGTATGGAGATTATATATGTTAATGTGTGTGTAGATACGCATACATATATGCGTATTTCAATCAAACGCTGGATGTCGAGCTGATGTTTCTTTATTACTGCTCGTCTCCTAGTATCCTTATCTTCTACAATTAAATATACTATATATATATATGCATGCATAAATTAATAAATATTTCCATCAGTGTTACAGTCCAATATAAATTAAAATTAATACACATATATATGCATATCTCTCTCTCTCTCTCTCTCTCTCTCTCTCTCTCTCTCTCTCTGTGCGTTTGTATGTGTGTAAATTTATATATATATATATATATATATATAATAAACTTCTTGTGACAAATGATCAACTACTCCGCTACTTATTTCATAAGAATATTATAAAATATAAATTTTGTATGGATCATTTATAATTTACATATTTAACTTGGGCTACTACGGCCCTGATTAATACTAGAACAATCGATAAAACAGAACAGCATTTTTTGTACACTACAAGTTCCGTAAACTTCCACAGTATATTAAAAATCAAGCGCTTCAATCGATTTTAACTTCCGCCAGAGGTATGGAGCACTCTTAAATCATACAGAAGCTAAGCCAAAACACATCAAATATGCGCACTTGTATCCAAAAGCAATTCAGGCCCAAACTCCAATGCCAGCTTCATAATGCAGACGAATTTTCATTCTGCAAAAAATCAAAACTTTCCAAATAAAAAAAAGAAATTTCTTTTGCAAAAGAAATTTCAAACTGAGTCTTATGATTTTGTGCTAAAATGTATATTCCTTAATTAGTTTAAAAAAAGTAATTTTAATTTTTAATGCTTATATTATCTTGTATTAAATAACGCATAGGAACAAAAAGAGAAAATCCATTAATTGTCTTAAATAATAAAAATATAAATAATAATATAAATCAAAAATGGAAAATGAAATTCTTGAAATTAAATACTAAAATAAAATAAAATAAAAGTATAGAAGTTTTTTAACTTAGTTAAAAACTAAGTTTAAAAGTTATACGTTATCTAAATTATATCTACAATATATAAGATTTACATTCTACAACGTTTTACAATAGGATAGAATTTAAAGTTTTTTATTTTTTACAATATGCATTATCAGTAAAAAATGTATAAGTATTTTAAATAATTATAAGTAATGACATGAGCTTAAACATATTTTTAAAAAATACAAGTATAACGTAGATTTTAATGTCAACGTAGTTAATCAACCCATATCTGTGATACTACGTACTAAATATAATTCATAAATCACATACATTATTCCTAGTTTCCTTCACATTCAAACAGCATACTTTTCATTTATATTTATTTTAATCTACTCTATATTGTTACTTATTGACATTTTAAACAATTAGTGTAATTCCGATTTAACACAAAGATTGGTCTAAAACATAGAGTCCTTTTCTGAATAAACTAATAATGAAATTATTCTGTTTGTTTATTTATAATATTACAGTGTTTGTGGAAATAACCTCACTTATGATGAAATTATCTATTGAAGAAATTTTTAAAAAAAAATTATCTGAATTACTTATGTATATATTATAGAGTAATTGCAATAATTTATTTTATTCTGAAAATGATAGTATAATATTTTAAAGAACATATAATAAATCGTTTATAATCTTAAATGTATAATCTTTAATATAAAAAATTGAATACAGAGATGTTTCTAAAAACAGTAAAAAAATCAGCAAATAAACAGCCCCAACAGTTTGCTATAAGACTGTACACTCATGTATATGATGTATGTAAATTATGTAAATCACGTACAAAAATATCAAATTTTTGTACCTCAAAGTGGTCGGCGATCCTCGCAGATCCAAAAAGATCTCCGAACATTGTTTCTAAATATCATAGCTTCTAAAACAGTTAACGGAACCAGCTGTACATAAAAAATTTTATTTTTAAGAGATCTATCTATCAAACAATTTTATATAAAACATAAGTTTTATTCTATTAATTTATTGCCGTTTATTACTATTATTTTAGCTAATAATAATACATTTGTAGATTTTTAATCCATAAACTAAAAATATTTATGTCATATATATATATATATAAATGTTTTCGTAGAAAAACAAAAAAATGTTCGTATGCAAGAGCAATATTTATATAAAATATTTTTCGGAAATATTCCGAAGTAGCTTGACAAAAAATAAATTATATAACGAAATTACAGCTGACAACTATGGACCATTAAAACAAATGGCTAAGTACATTTTATATGTATCCTCATAAATAACAACATGTATAGTTTAGCAGAGATAATAGGCAGTTTATTATACGGTAGTAGTCTATCGACATTTCGTACTTTTTCTTACATTTTTTAAAACCAATTTTCTTTTAATCTATTTTGTTGAAATCAGTTTTATTCAAAAAATTTTTTTTATTTTTTAACTACTTTTTGGATTTTTTTCTTATGTTTTTTGAAACTGGTTTGATTGATATAAAATTTTTTTTATCTCACAATTTTTTTCACCAAATTTTTTACTGCAATTTCTTTTTCAATCGATTGTTTTGTATTCGATTTTATTTTTTTCGTTTAGAGAAAAATTGCATGGAAATTAAGTATTATATTTTGATATGATCTATATTTTTTTATTCAATTTGTTCCAAAACCTTTTTTTGTTATCAATCACTATAATATTAGTAACCAACGACTCAAAATCTATACTTAATCTATCTATCCAGAATTTTTATCAGTTTTTTATATAAATCTGACAAGTTGTTCGAAACATCTCTGTTTCAATGATATATATATATATATATATATATATATATATATATATATATATATATATATAAATGTTAAATAATATACAATTATGATTATAAACGATTTATTATATGTTCTTTAAACTATGATACTATAATTTTCAGAATAAAATAAATTATTGCAATTACTCTATAATATACATAAGTAATTCAGATAATGTTTTTTTTACAATTTCTTCAATAGATAATTTCATCATAAGTGAGGTTATGTCCACAATCACTGCAATATTATAATTAAACAAACAGAATAATTTCGTTATTAATGTATACAGAAAATGACTCTATGATTTAGATTAATCTTTGTGTTAAATCGGAATTACACGAATTGTTTATCAATATGTATATCATACCAATAAGTAATAATACAGAGTATTTTTGATTTATAATTATTATTTATATTTTTATTATTTGAGACAATTAATGGATTTTCTCTTTTTTTTCCTACGCGTTATTTACTACAATATAATATAAGCACTAAAAATTAAAATTAAATTTTTTAAATTAATTAAAGAATATTCATTTTAGCACAAAATCATAAGACTCAATTTGAAATTTCTACAATGGAAGAAAGGAAAGTCTTGATTTTCTGCAGAATCAAAAATTCGTCTGCATGATAAAGCTGGCATAGGAGCTGGGTCTGAATTGCTTTTTGATACTCGTGCGTATATTAGATGTTTTGGCTTAGCCTCTGTAATGATATAAACGAAAACGACAACGTCGCATTGGACAAAAGCGTATAACTATATCTATATATATTTAATGCCTACGTCACGAGCTGTGACGTAGGCAAATGCGCACATTAATTTATGCTGACGTAGCTGTGACGTCGCGTTGGCGCGTTAGTGTAGCAGTTGAGCCTGTTGAGGACGCACGCTCCCGGCGCTCGAAAATCGTCGAACCTTTCGTATATGGCATCGGCAATCTCTCCTTATTATCTCTGGTATAAGTTACGTCTATTACAAAAGTCGCGTGTGTGCTCTTGACCTCTTTCAGATCAACTCGGCCGCGTTGCCCTTCCGCGTGACACTAACGCCTCCTGCCTGTACGCATAACTACATATATGTACATGTATATGCATAGCACTATGCTTCACACATTTACTTATTATAAACTATAGATGTATATAATTCCTACAACATATTGTTAGTGATCTAAACTACAATATAATTACCTATTTTACAAAATAGGATTAACAAAGCATAAATTATTTTTTATGCAATGTTTTGAGCATTTAGTTCTGACTGTGTACGTATGTTTCATTCTGGCAAATGTTTCTTCTTTCCTTAGTACCATATTACTTAAATTAATAATTAAAAATAAAAAGCAACTTTAATAGTTGGTAATTATACATACATTCACATAAACAAACAAAATTACGTGAGATTCTCAAGAATTAAACGGTAAAAAGAATATCTCGGGTGAAAAAATAAGACTAATAAATGGTAAAAAAACCCTAATAAATGGTACATCCTTGATCATGTTTGGCATGTTCAAGTTCGCTCGTTTTCGAAATGTGACGTTGCCAGATCTTTTTATTTATACTTTTTCATCGAAGCCTTGTATGCATTGCCGTGTATATATATGCTGTGCTATGTAGTAGTAAGCTAGTCGTAGACAACTGAAAATTTGCCGAAGCTAGTTACCTTTAACACATCTACCATAAGCTGTCATAAAAATTCATTGAGCACGACTGAGCAGGGTGTACTACCTTAAATCTTAAGTTTAAAATTTTTTAATTCTATTATTTATGCTACATTAAATGTAATTAAATTTTTATCAACGTAACATGAATAAACCTATAATATAAGCTGATTGCCTTTTTTGTTTTATATAGGTGAAGGAATAATCCCGACTGCTCACCCTCTGCAGGAACTTGAATAAAAGAATAAAAATCTGAATATAAAAAACTTAATTGAGATTGAATTTCATTAATAATTTAATTAATAATGATGGCAATTCTGTAAAATGTGAAACATGTAGGATAATACATTAACTTTTTTTAGTTTTTCTATCAATGCCTTTCTATTTTTATCGTACAGTTTACATTGACATAGAACATGATTAATAACCATGCTATAATATTCAGATTTACAGTGAGATCATTTGCGGTTCAAAGATGATTCAGTTAACCCATAATGAATAGCTCTGCACTTACTGATAATGACAATACAGGTCCTTGATAATTGAAGCCCTTTGTACTCAACATACTTTGAATCTTTGAAGAAATTTTCTAAATCTAAAATTTGGACCAGCTAATTGTGCTTTCAAAATAGGTCCGCATTATAGACACGATTTACCTGCTAAATCTTGTGGTTAATTTGGATATATTCTGGTAGGACGATTTGCTTTTTTAAAACATGGATCAAATATGGAGTAACACAGCGACCACACGCGCATAAATATATACGAGGGTGGATTGATAAGTTCCCGGCTTGACCAAGAAATGGCGCCACTAAGCTTACCTTGAGATGGCGTTCTATAGTACCATCTTTAGATAGCTTGTAACTATAGTTTCAGTCCGATCGCCATGTTAGTTTAGGTTTGAGAGCACGCTGAAGAAGACAGACGCCTCTGTGTTTTTCGTAAAAATGGACAGGTGGAAAATCGTGAACTCAACACTGGGAACATCCTCCCCATCATATTCAACCGTTAAGCAGTGGGTTTCTGAGTTTAAAAAGGATCGTGTGAGCACCTCTGATGAGCCTCGTTCAGGATTAAAGTCACAACCCAGATTGAACCCCATTGAAGTCACAACTCCAGATATGATCGAAAAAATCCATCAAATAGTGCTGAAAGACCGCAGATTAAAAGTGCGTGAGATAGCTGAGACCTGTAAGATGTCATATGAACGTGTAGAAAACATTTTGCACCAACATTTGTATATGAAAAAGCTCTGTGCAAGATGGGTGCCGCGTTTTAAGAAAGAACGTTTTACGGAAAGAACATATCTACCGCCAATTTGGCGTTGTATAAGCGTAATCCAAGCGAATTTTTGCGTCGATTCATAACCGTTGACGAAACTTGGGTCGACCACTACACTCTTGAAACCAAACAACAGTCTAAACAGTGGATTGGACCAGAGGAACCAACTCCAAAGAAGGCAAAAACAATTTTTCGGTGAACAAGGTTATGGCTACTATTTTTTGGGATATAAGAGGTATTATATACATTGATTACCTTGAAAAGGGCAAAACTATGACTGGTCAATAATACACAGACTTATTGCAACGTTTGAGCCTCGAAGTGAAAATTAAACGACCTTATCTGGCGAAGAAAAAAATCTTGTTTTATCACGATAACACATCAGCGCACACGTCAATCATTGCGATGGCTAAAATCAACAATCTGAAGTTTGAATTGATGCCTCACCCTTCCTACTTTTCAGACCTAGCCCCGAGTGACTATTTTCTGTTTCCTATCCTCAAAAAATGGCTTAGTGGTAAGAGATTTGCGGACAATGAAGAAGTAATCGAATCTCTAAATGGGTATTTTGAGGAGCTTGGCGAATCAGTCTTTGGAGATGGCATTACTAGACTAGAACACCGCTATGAGAAATGTATCAGCCTTGGAGGAGATTATGTTGAGAAATAAAAAAAAATTCTTAAAAACGTTGTTTTTCTTGGTCAGGCCGGAAACTTATCAATCCACCATCGTATATCGAGAGCTCTCGGAGCCGTCCAGTTCGTTACTGCAAGGGCTCTCCAGCTGATCAACTATCAGCGGAAAATCAGACCGGGTCGGGCCACTGGGCTGCGCTGATAGTTTGCTGGTCTGCTCTCTGGTTTCCAAGGAAGAAAAAAACGAGTTAACCACCACTTAAGAACTCCAGGTTTACGTTCGTGACTTCTCGGCCATGGACACCAAGTAACTGAGCTGATTTCAGTATTTTCATCCTTCCTCCAATCGAAGTCCGCTTCACAGATCCTTTTCGGGACCATACTTCCACTCCAACGTAGGCACAAACGAGCTCTACCCCCTCTCTTTTTTCTAAATCCCAACTGTTTTTATCTTGCTCCCCGACCGAAAGTACAACCGCATGAGTTTATTCAAAATATTGGACCGAAAATATTTCGTTAAATTAATAAAGATTTTGTTAGAATACAACGAAATTATGCAGCTTCATTCGCAAAATCGTTGCCGCAAACAAACAGCAATGTAGGTTCGCACCAATTACAAGCTAGCGTTACATGAAGCCAGAGCATTCGAATATATAAAAGGGCAGGGACCGAAGCCTATATCATCATAACCGAGAGGGACATTCGTGCCGTTAAATTGTATAGTCCAGTTGAACTTATTGTAAATTTACAATATACGAGGTGGGTTCAAATAATAAGGTGACTTTGCAAATATCGAGGGCTACGTCTGTTCGATTAGCGATTTTTTATTTTATGTTGGTACAGGTTTACCGGGCATATATTCACAGCATTAGCTTATCATTTTTTGTTCGTTTGTGACAGGTGTATAAAGTTATAAGTGTTTTACTTGCTCGGTAATTTTCTTTTACCGAAAAAAATGGAGCCAAGAGTTTGCATTAAATTTTGTGTTGGAAATGGAATTCAGTGCTCTAAAACTCTTGAAATGTTGATAGTTGCATACGGAGAGTCTACTTTGAGTAAAAAAAATTTGTATAAGTGGTACAAGCTGTTTCAAGAACGCCGAGAGGATGTCAAAAGCGAACCTCGCTCTGGACGTTCTAGCACGTCAACAACAGATGACAACGTTCAAGCAGTGAAATAGATTCTGTTAAAAACTTGTCGAATTATTATCAGAGAAGTTTCTGAAGATGTTGATATATCGGGTGGTTCCTGCTATGGTATTTTTTCAGATTTTTTGGTCATGAGATGCGTGTCAGAGAAATTCATTTCAAAACTGCTTAATTTTGATGCAAAAAATTTTGATTCATGACTATAGTTCAGAAACTGTTGATTGAAGTCAATAATGATGCTGATTTTCTCAAAAGGTTTCTAACTGATTATAAACCGTGGGTATATGGTTATGGCGTCGAAACTAAAGCCCAATCGTCCTAATGAAAGAGCCTAGAAGAACCAAAACCGCAAAAGCACGCTAACTTCGATCAAATGTCAAGGTTTTGCTCACTGTCTTCTTTGATTACCGTAGCGTAGTGCATCAGGAATTCTTACAACAAGGTCATACGGTCAATCAGGAGTACTATCTCGAGGTTATGCGTCGTTTACAAAAGGAGCACGAAAAAAATGTCCGGAGCTTTGAAACAGCAATTCGCCGCCTTTTCACTGCGATAATACACCTATTCATTCATCATTGCTTGTGAGAGATTTTTTGACCAAAACTAACACTACAGTCATGCCTTAGACTTCATATTTATCAGGTTTGGCACCGAGGAGATACGCATCACAAATTTTTCTAATACAGTGAATTTATTAACGGCTTTCGGGACGGAATTAGCCGACGATGCTCCTAGGAAGTCTTTCGGAATCAAACGATACTGTAGTTACAAAGTTAGAAAGCAGGACAAAGCATAATATTACGTCGCAATTCATCAAGAGTAAATTGATCGACGAGTAAAGAAATGGAAAGGGCAAAATAATGTGAGAAATAGATTCGCAATAAATGAAACTGTTATGAAAACTATGGTAATAGTGAATATTATAAAAAGAATACCAATAATGAACAAAAATTAAGAAGCTGTTTCTTCTGTAAAAAGGCAGGACATGTAAAACAAGACTACAGAAAATATAAAGTTTGGAAAGACAAAAACAGCAATAAAGTTAATGTCGTAAAAGCAAATACAATACATCAAGTTGAAAATTTTTTTATATGTATGAAAAGTGAGTATACGAGGATGGATTGATAAGTTTCCGGACTTCTCTCATCTACAGAAGATGAGTACATATCAGTCGTAGAAGCTTGTTAAGAGGCTATCTGGCTATAACAGCAATTAAAGAATTCATAGAGGATATAGATATTAAAACACTAATTTAAAACACTCAAAGTTGCTTGAAATTAAACGATCTCAAAAGTAACAAGAGGTATAAACACATCGGCACTAAGTATCATTTTATTAAAGAAATACGCGATAGAAAATAACAAATTTTGACTATTATCCTACGGAAAACATGGTCGCGCACATTTTAACAAAGCCTTTAAATCGAATCAAATTAATGTATTTTGTTAAAAGGAGTAGACTAAATTCACAAAATTAAGAGCATATTATCGTTGAGGAAGGATGTTAAAATACAACGAAAATATGCAGGTATATTGGTAGAATTGTTGCCACAAACAAAGAGCACTGCCGGTCCGCAACAATTAAAGCCAGCTTTACGCAGAGCAACAACATTCTAACATATAAAAGAGCAGGAACCAAAGCATATATCATCACATCCCAAAGGGACATTCGTGCCGTTAAGTTATATAGTGCAGTTGAACTTATTGATATATATATATATATATATATATATATATATATATATATATATATATATATACGTGTATATATTTCTTATACTTGTTAATCGATCATGTTCTGTATTTTTATAATTGGAATAAATTAACTTCAAAGGATAATTATACATCCTTGTTTTATTAACATATTGTTATCGCTCTTACAGTATTTACGAGGAGTATCGTGCTCGAACAGTAAAATAAAATATCCAGGCATGAGGTGTACTATGGCTCGGTCACTAGGCTGAAGGACTAGTAACTTGGTGATCCAAGTCCAAATCGCGGTCTCGGACGATTGACACAAGCACCATTTTAATAATTTACATGTGTGTGTGAGAGAGAAAGATAGAGTGTGTATGTACCGCGTAGCCGATGTGCGTATGCAGCGCGAGCCCCAGAGTGCGTGTGCACGAATACGGGTGTAAGTGAGAGCGAAAGAGAGCGTATTCGGAGTTATTATAACGCAGAAATTTATAATAAACGAAGTGTGTAAAGATAATCGAGGCATATATTTATTGAGTGCCGCCCCCATTTGTTTTCTTTAGCATTGCCCCTATGCTAAAGCTACTTTTCTTCTGTAAAAGCGCTTATTGATTCCGCACTAGTATTTCAGAGACCACGGTTTGACGTGACGTTTAGCGTATTAACCGATAAATGTCACACCGGCTTAGGTGTCATGTTACTGCAAATCATTAATGGCGCAGAACGTATGCTCGAACTTGCGAGTCGCATTATGACTTCGGCCGAGCGCAATTATAGTGTCACGAAGCGTGAATGTCTTGCTGTGCCGTGGGCTGTGACAATATTTATTCTTACTTAGAAGGCTATCACTTTAAGGTGATCGCCGGTTACGCTAGCTTGTGTTGGTTATGCAGTTTGTGCAAATTAACAACATCTGTCCTCCTGTGACTTTGAATTATAATGACGCAGCTACAAAATGAAGCATCACGAGAGCGCACTTAAATACGATCTTGATGCGCTCTCGCGTATATATGAAGAACACGAGTCGTCCGTCAAAGAAGTGTCTTGGGCCCACAGCACCATCGACGAGTGTTCTCTAGAAAGATTAAGTGATGATGAAAATTATCATTACTTATTTCATTGAAGAAAATGACAGGTGCTCTTATGATATGCACGCGAAAATCACGTTTATCGATAATACGGCATTGCAAGTGTCTACAGGCATCAGCTCTACCTTGTTGTTATACTGCAATCAGCCCGCGCTTCCTGGTACAACTCGCCGTCTAATGGAGCACGCCGTCGCATATGGTGGGGCGGACACAGCAATAAGCAATAGGAGCAGCCCCACAGAGAGACTGTCCGACTTGCATAAAAATGCTGCCGCTCAATCTAAAGCCATGTAAGACAGACAGGCCGCGTATTACAAGAAGAAGCAACAGTTAAGAAAAAATTAATTTCAATTTCTACACCCAAAAATGCATTTTATTTAACTAATTCTTATACAATATTTTGAGTAGCAATTATTTTTGCTACATCCCTTACGCGACCCTAGTACCGTCGCCGCCAGCCCGACGCTCTCGCTCAGGAAAACTCTACGCCCGACGCTCGAAGCGCACTCACCTCTACAAAAGCAACTTTTTAGGCTTCATTCGCTTTATTTCTCAATGTTATCTACATGAAGACTAATACACTTTTTATAACGGTGCTCTAATGTAGAAGTATCATTTGCATAGTTCGATTTGTCAAATCCTTTCAAATACTCATTTACGGAATCGAATACTTCCCCCTTGCTTCCAAATTTTTGACTTCAGAGCCAATTATTTAGATTAGAAAGAAGATGATATCGACTAGGACTAAATCCGGTATTTATGGTGGATAGAGAAGTAATTTGAATCCTAGTTCGTTCATTTTAGCGATCATAAGAATCGATGTGTGGACAGTTTCGTTATTGTGCTGAAACAAGATTTTTTCTTTGCCAAGTAATGTCGTTTATTTTCACTTCATCCCTCAAACTTTGCAAGAACTCTACGTCGTATTGACCATTGATAATTTTACCCCTTTCCAAATAATCAATGACGATCATCCCTTTCACATACTTTGGCCAGAACTTTGTTCGTAAAACGTTTTTGTCTTGTTTGGGCGTGGTTTGCTTGGTCCAAACGATTTTTTCTACAGTCTTTTGCTTTCAAGAGATTAGTGGTTAATCTAAGTTTTATCTATAACTATGGGTCGATGTAAAACTTCTCTGGTGTTCTGATTGTACAGCACCAAATCTTTAATTGTAACAGTTTTCCGTAACAATTTTTGATTGAGTGTTAGCAAACGCGGCACCCACCTAACACAAAACTTCTCTATATTCAAATATTTATGTGAAATATGGTGTACGCCTTCCGCTAATATCCTGGTAATCTCATCTATCTCACTTGCCTTTAATGTAAGGTCCACTGTCATCATTTTTTAACTTTTTTCCAAAATTTCGGTAGTTATGACCTCAACGGAGCGTTCTGAACAAGATTCATCATCAATGCTCGTTCCACCTTTATTAACTTTAGAAACCTACTCATAGCAGGTAAATATGATATAGCAGAGTCTTTCAATATAGAAACTAGTTCTTCTTCAATTTGAAGTGTTGTTAGTCCTTTTAAAAAGAGTTAGATAACCGCACGCTTTCTGTTGCATTCATTTTTACGTAAATAATCGAAGCATCGTGATCAGTAGACTTTTGAATGTATAATGACTAAGTAATCTTTCTGAAAAATTATGCACAAGTTATTGAGGCGTACTACTGCACGATACAAATCAGAAATTAGTTTTGCCAGCACCATCCCGAGATCAGGTTGGAATTTTTTCACACCATTACCGTATATATTTTCTGCGGCTACGTTCATATATCTTAAAACTAAGAATTTTTTACTATGCTTCACTGTCACTATATATTGTCTTATCGAGCATTTTTCATATAGTATACGTAGTTTGATATAAAAAACAATTTTTAAGTCAATAATTATGGTAGGAAATCATTCTTTAGCTCATAAATTATATATATATATAGTGACCGTCGTTTTTAACCATCATATTTATGGAAGTAGAAATATCGATAGAGAGCGCGAGGTCAACGAGACGCAGAGACGCGCCACAACGATCAGATTTTTTCCGACTCTCATCGAGTGTGCACGCCAGTAACACCTCCTCGAGTGAATACCGTCGCTTTATACACAAAATTTTACGTACGCCTGCGTACACGTCAGTGAAGTGTAACCGTTCCAGCAGAAGCGTGAGACGCCGAGATCTTACCGTTGTTCCAAACGCATTTGACTGCCATCCATCGAAGACTCGCCTCCATTACGCATATGCCATCATCGGACGCCACCGCCGCCACTCTATTGCGTCGCAATAGCTCACTACCGACCCCAATCAGAGGACAACAATGCAGAGATCTGACCCAGAAGATGACAGCGGAGCCCTCGTCGGCAAGTACCATTATTATCAATATATGAGTTACTTCGCGTCCTCCCAATGCCCTAGTGCGCGTGCCGCGTCTCTCCCCCTTGCTTTCACTCTGCACCTACCGCCACGCAAGATGTCCGTATTCATGCTCCGCAAGGCAGGCATACATATTACTCATACGAGGGTGGATTGATAAGTTTTCGGCCTGACCAAGAAAAACAACGTTTTTAAGAATTTTTTTTTATTTCTCAACATAATCTCCTCCATGGCTGATACATTTCTCATAGCGGTGTTCTAGTCTAGTAATACCATCTCTATAGACTGATTCATCAAGCTCGTCAAAATACCCACTTACAGGTTTGATTACTTCTTCATTGTCCGCAAATCTCTTACCGACAAGCCATTTTTGAGGTTAGGAAACAGATAATAGTCACTCTGGGCTAGGTCTGGAGAGTAGGGAGGGTGCGGCATCAGATCAAACTTCAGATCGTTGATTTTAGCCATCGCAACGATTGACGTGTGCGCTGGTGCGTTATCGTGATGAAACAAGAGTTTTCTCTTCGCCAGATAAGGTCGTTTCCTTTTCACTTCGTGGCTCAAACGTTGCAATAAGTCTGCATAGTATTGACCAGTGATAGTTTTATTCTTTTCATGGTAGTCAATATAAATAATACCTTTTGCATCCCAAAAAACAGTAGCCATAACCTTGTTCGACGAAAAATTGTTTTTGCCTTCTTTGGAGTTGGTTCTTCTGATCCAATTCACTGTTTAGACTGTTATTTGGTTTCAGGAGTGTAGTGGTGGACCCAAGTTTAATAAAGTAGTATAAAGTAGTATAAAGTAGTATAATATATACTATAAATCTATATAAATTATCTATATAAATAAATCTATATAAAGTAGTATAATGTCTGTTTCAAAAGTTCCCAGACTTTTTAAACAAGAGTTTCACCAGTAGCGACATCTGTTTGTGCTCATGCGCGGTATAAAAGGGACATTTTCTATTTACATTCTACCAATAATTCAAGGCATTTGGATGAATAGCAATGAATTTATTGCGCCTCCAATAATAGGGTGTTTTGATTGTTGGCCGGAAAATGAGCATTGAACAAACAGCTAACATTAAGATTTGTTTGAAACTTGGAAAAACTTTTGCCGAAATACATCGCGTGATGCAACAAGTTTATGGTAGTGATTGTTTATCTTGTGCAACAATTTATGAGTGGTTTCGGCGTTTCAAAAATGGTAGGAAAGATCACAATGACGACGTTGGGAACGGCCGAAAGAAGCGGTAAACGAAAGAAACATTGCGAAAGTACATCATTTCAACAAAAATGAGCCGAAATCGTCGATGCGTCACATTTTGTTCGAGCATTTGGGCCTACGAAAGGTTTGTTCGCGCTTTGTCACACGAATTGACGGAGGCCCAAAAAACGCTTCGAATTCAGTATTCCAAAAACATGATTAAAGAAGCCAAGGGAGATCAAAATTATATTTATTTAATTTTTACTAGTGACGAAGCATGGTATTTTCAATATGATCCCGAAACCAAACATCAAAATGTGCAAAACGTCAAACTATTATATTTATTTAAAAATATAATAGTAGTTTTGAATTATTATAGATGAATACACAACTGTTTATATACAGAGATAATAAGGAGAGATTGCCGATGCCATATACGAAATGCTCAACGATTTTCGAGCGACGGGAACGTGCGCCTTCCATAGGGCCAACTGTTATACTAACGCGCCAATGCGATGTCAAATACATAAAACAAGATCAATTTACTATGTAGTTGCAAAAGAAATTTAAGATCACATGTAAATAAAATATTACTGTAGAATAAACAATGTGATTAATATAAATATAAAGTACTGAACACTTTTCTTTCCTTCTATACAAAATCAACCTATCATTGATTTTCTTCCACTAAGTTATATACTTTATATTAAAAATATTGTTGCACATATGGTACTGTCTTATTCTTTAGTGATGCGAATTCTTTTTGTATAATTTAAATCAACAATACAAAAACCAACTTCAATTTATTATGTAGTTGCAAAGAAATATAAGATAACGTGTGAATAAAATATTATTAAATGTTTTTAATTTAATAATAAATTAAATAATGTATAAATATAAATATAATAAATCATATTAGTATAAATAGAGACCTACGATGGCTCGATCGCTAGTGCGAAGGACTAGTAACTTGGTGATCTGAGTTCAAATCCTGATCTCGATCGTTTGGCACAAGCACCGCTGTAAGAATTTATGTGCTTTGTTTACAAAAACACATCGTAGACTTCCGTCGCTGATTAGCATTAGTATTTGGAAGCATAAATAGAGTGATGGTAAATAATATTATATATATATTTATATAAAATATGGAAAATTTTTCTTTCCTTCTATTTTTTACTGTTAAATTGAATATTTCACATTAAAAATATTGTTATGTAAATGATACTATTTTAATCGTTGGTGATGTGACATTCTTCTTGGTATAACTTCATTCAAGAATATTGAAACCAACAACAATTTGTAATGGGATTACAAAAAAAATTTAAGATCACACGTGTGAATAAAATATTCTTGAAAAGATGAGCAATGTTGTAAATATATATTAAAAAGTAATAATAGAAAATTTAATGAGAAACAAATTTGTGAAAACATCCATTATCCCTGTATTTAGGTATAATATACCAAATTCCCATATACCGTAGTATGTATACAATATAATTATATAATATATATATACTTAAATAAAGCAAAATTTAGGATAAAAAAGAGAAGTTATTGTATATATAAGAAGAATTTCACATCAGTTAAATAATATAGTATCACATGTGCAACAATATTCTTATTGTAAAATATTCAAATTAATAGCAAAACATAAAGAGCGAGGTTCCTTTTGCATAGAAGTAAAGAAAAGTGATCAATATTTTATATTTATATTAACCACTTCGTTCGTAATATTTTATTCACACTTGATCTTAAATTTCTTTGCAACTATATCATCAATTGACGTTGGTTTCTGTATTTTGAAATTCAATTATACAAGAACTTCACATCACTAAAGAATAAAATGGTATCACGTGTGCAACAACATTCTTAATGTAAAATATTTAATTTAATGGCAAAAAATAAAGAGCGAGGTTTCTTTTTCATAGAGGAAAGGAAAAGTGGTCAATATTTAATATAGAATATTATTAAATTTGTTCATCTCATGTAATAATATTTTATTCTTGAATTTATTTTGTAAGCAAATCATAATATTTATTTATTTTCGTATTGCACATTTATATTAAATATTTATTTGTTTCCTTTCATATTTATTATGATATTATATTAAACATTAAATATTTACCTCAACTTTTATTTTAGTTTAGTAATTATTTTGATGATTTCATTTTTATATTCTTGAATTTTATTTGATACAAGAAGAATTTCACATTATCAGAGAATAACATATTATTATTTATTTAATAGTATTTTTAATATATAAGCAAATCAACAGTATATTGTTTATTACTTTACATACCAATTTTTGGCAAGCATTTAGTGCCTCAACTTTTATTTTATTTTATTTTATTTTAGCATTTAATTTCAAGAATTCAATTTTCTAGTTTTGATTTATATTATTATGTTTATTTTTAATTTTTAAGACAGTCACTGGTTCTTCTCTTTCCCTGCTCACATGTTATTTACTACAATATTATATAATTATTAAATATTAATATTCAAATGTTTAAACTAATTATGAAAGACCATGTTTAGTACAAAATCATAAAACTCGATTTGAATTTTCCATAATAGAAGAAAGAAAAGTCGTAATTTGTTGCTCAATAAAAAATTTAAAACAATTGAATTGTACTTCTGTCGACTGCCCATATACAAATTAATAAATATTTTTTTATAGGTCTTACAGTCCAATCAATTCCATCCAAAAATAAAATAAAATAATGTGAATTTAATGTTAGAGTCTGGTAGATTGGACAGTGTTTATCATTCCTTATTAAATTGATTTGTTTTGGACAATTTGTGTAGAGGGGGAATTTATATTTAATTTACGAAATTTGGTGGTGGGGATGGGTATATATAGATTAGAATATAAGGTTTAGATTAGTCCCTGATGAGGAGCCGTAGCGAGCTCGAAACGTTGGACAAGTCTTCAATTAGGTAAGGGTGTTTGGGACAGTCAGACTGTACTTTACTAACAAAGAATTTTTTCAGTTAATATTTTATTTTCAGATTAGTCTACGGGGGTGAATGTAAACAAGGACAGTCTGACTGTCATTATAATTTTAATTTAATTTTTAATTTAATTTTTATTTTTAATTTTTATTTTTTTATTTTATTTTTACTATTTTTTATTTTTTATTTCTTATTTTTTATTTTTTATTATTATTTTTATTTTTTATTTTTATTTTATTTTTATTTTTATTTTATTTTATTTTTGGATGGAATTGATTGGACTGTAAGACCTATAAAAAAATATTTATTAATTTGAATAAAAAATTTGTCTGCATTAAGAAGTTAGTATTGGAGTTTTGGTCTGAATTGTTTTCTGCTACTCATGAGCATATTGATCTTATTTGGCTTAGGTGTCTGTAATTATTTAAACGAAAACAGCAACGTCGCATTGGGCGGAAGCGTACAACTATATATATATATATATATATATATATATATTACACCACAGCTCGTGATGTAGGCAAATACGCACATTAATTTATGCTGACGTAGCTGTGACGTAGCTTTGGTGCGTTAGTATAGCAGTTGGTCTTATTGTGGGCGCACGTTCGTGATGCACAAAAATCGTCGAGCCTTTCATATGTGACATCGGCAATCTCTCTTTACTATCTCTGCTATATATGCTGCTATATATAAGAAGATTAATATATACAAGATAGTAGATTTACGAGCGCCTGCGTTTGTTTGCACATACCTCGCCTTTTTTTTCTGTATGCTTGATCGCGTGCATGTCTGCGATTTTGTGTGTGTGTGTGTTGTTTACTCAGCCATACATATTTATAATATATATAGTTAACTGGTTTGTATGTGGTCCGGCTTATAGAAATAAAATAAGGTATCAGGACCGTACTTACTTCTAATAAGGCCCCGTTACAATATATATATGTGTGTGTGC
Source organism: Sycobia sp. Sy_11 (assembly GCA_018907035.1). Taxonomy (NCBI): domain Eukaryota; kingdom Metazoa; phylum Arthropoda; class Insecta; order Hymenoptera; family Epichrysomallidae; genus Sycobia; species Sycobia sp. Sy_11. The sequence goes on along the minus strand of JACCIC010000052.1, from coordinate 915,403 downwards.
GCGCGCGCGCGCGCGTGTGTGTGTGTGTGTTTTTTTTTTTTTTTTTTTTTTTTTTATTAAGCGTAGGCAGAGCAAGCTCTGCACTAGTGGCCTCTCGAAACCAGCATCTCGCCGGAACTATCCGGGAATATTACTTCGGCGGGGCTGTTAGTTAGCCTATACGACTCCTCTTCTTATGACACTATCCTACGTCCCCCATCCACACAGGTGATCAGGGGTTCGGTGTTCGTCCTCTGTATCTCAAAATAGGATCAGTTGGCCTGGTTCATCCTGGGCCATTCGCCTAGTTCTATCGGCATATCTAAGTTTGGTCATCACCTCTTTTGCGAAACTGGCTACTGCCTTCCAGTTTTCAGAAGATTCCAGCATTATTGATAGGATGCTCTCTGGTCTTATTGGCTTATTGATGATGTTCATCAAGTGCTCACGTTGTGCTCTAAAACGAGGGCAGCTTACTAAGCTCCCCGTGTTTCCTGTTGATCCATCTGTGTATGTCTGGAAGGATACGATAAGTCCATCGGCCTTTGCTAGAATCGGTCCATCGTTTTTGGCATATTTCTATAGAACGATGACATTCCAAGTTTTTAGCACTTTGTAGAGAATCCACTGCAGTCTTACATATGTTGTGCAGCCTGGCCAGTTCATCTGCAGCTAAATCGAAAGGAAGAATTCCGGCAAGTACCTCAGCTGCGTCGGTGGATACCGTCCTGTAACCACTAATAATACGTATACAGGAGCGACGACGGGTCGCAATGGCCAACTCACAATACGATTAAATTCCGCATGCATGATGCCAGATTGGTGCTGCATACATGCTGACAGAATTAACAACATAAGCTAATAGTTTCCTCTGGGATGGACGTGGGCCATCAATGTTAGGCATGAGCCGACACAAGGCAGCTGAAACTCGTTGCGCTTTTTCGCCAGATATCTTTAAATGTTCTTTGAAATTTAACCTGGCATCAAGCTGGACACCCAAGTATCGTAAAGATGGCGCAGAACTAATGCGGCAGCTACCAACTTTAAGAGTAATACTATCTAACTTCTTACGACTGCTGACAAGAACTACTTCTATCTTGTGCTCCGCTAATTGTAGACCAGCCGTCTTAATACATCTACTGATGTTGCTAATTGCCTCATTGGCATTTTCAGTAAGTTCATCAAGGGTCTTAGCCGTCACTACTAGAGCGATATCGTCGGCGTACCCTACTGTTATTGAACAAGGCGGTTGTGGAATCCTCAACACGCCATCATACATAATATTCCACAATATAGGTCCCATAACTGAGCCCTGGGGGACTCCCGCAGTAACCTTATGCGATACAGTGCCTTCATCCGTTCGGTATAATATTATCCTATTCTCAAAGTAGCTGGCCACGACATTCTGTAAATAACCAGGTACTCCGAACTCTTTAAGAGAAATCATAATAGAAGACCAGCGCGTTGAATTAAAGGCATTCTTGACATCTAGAGCGACAATGGCACAATACTGTTTAGTGCCACCTTTCCATGTCTTACCACTGATTGCATTTCTTGCGGTACACACTACCAGTTTAATGGCATCGACTGTTGATTTTGATTTCCGAAATCCAAATTGGCGTGAGGATAAGCCGTGCAATCCTTCAGTGAATCCTTCCAGTCGGCTACATATTATTTTTTCAAATATTTTACCTACCGTGTCGAGCATACACAATGGCCTGTATGATGAAGGATCATCAAGTGGCTTATTGCCCTTAGGTAACAGGACTAACCTTTGAGTTTTCCAGCAATCAGGAAAAATACCCTCAAGAAGACAAGCATTATATACTTTTAGAAATATAGCTGGATTCTTCAGTATCGCCAACTCAACTGCCGCATTAGGGATACCATCAGGGTCAGGGGCAGCATTGTCTCTAGTCTTAGCGAAAGCATTATGTAGCTCCATTTCTGTTATAGGAGGTATATTGTCGGAGTGTTGCGTGCGCAGTACAGTCCCATGGATGTCATTGGGAAATAGAGCGGAAACAATCTTATCAATCAATACCGTGCTAGTGGGCTGTATTGGTGCCCTACTCAATCGTGCCATGACTGTTTTGTATGGTCGTCCCCATAAGTCATTGTTGGCCTCTGCACACAGTTCAAGCCAGCATCGACGCTTGCTTGCCTTAATGGCCTTGACAAGCGCTCTCTGCGCTTCTTTAAATAAACTATTAAACGTATCACGATGGGTGCGGGCTCTTTGGGCAAGTCTACGTGCGCGATGACATTGTTTGCGCAATTCTGCAATTTCATTTGTCCACCAGTAGACAGATTGACGATGTTTAAATCCGCTCTTAGTCCTAGTCATCGATGCATCACATGCTTCAGAGATATGCTTCATGAGTGCATTTGCCAGATGGCCTGGTGCACCATATTCTAAACGCTCTTCTGATATTATAGTGGCGAACACTTCACAGTCTAGCGATCTGATGTTCCATTTCCGTGTGTGCATCCACTCATTGCACTTGTTCTTTACTTTCTTCTCTGCAATCTCGTACAAGATCGCCCTGTGATCACTGTGGGTGTAAAGGTCGCTTCAATCTCTCCAATTAAGGATCCGCTGAATCAGGTCATCACTGGCGAATGTTACATCAATGACTGATTGTTTATCTGCCCCAATGAAAGTGGATTCAAATCCCCTATTAACCACGTGGAGTTGAAAAGAATTAAGGCCATCAAGCAGCATACTATCTCTGTTATTTGTTGAAGCGCTTCCCCAGGCTGTGGACCACGCGTTAAAATCGCCAGCGATTAATAATGGTTTCTTGTCCATGGCTTCATCAACTAATTTAGCTACAAGGATTTCAAACTGCTTGTCCGTCAAGCTTGGAGGAGCATATACACTAAAGACGTATATTTCTTGTATTTTAGCCCAGGATATCAATTCGCTCCGATGACTCGACTGCTTTAGTACCTGCCTATTTTGACCAATCCAGAGGGCAGCTCTATTGCTTGTGTCACTTATCCAGCGCTGTGTTCTGACCCTGTCACAATATGATTCGGAGATGACAGCAATGTCTATTCTTAGCTCCTTTATTGTCTGTTTCAGCAGGTCATGAGCTGCTACGCAATGGTTGGTATTCAGTTGGAGTATTCTCATGTTTTATGTCTGTTTAAAAACTCCACACTGATGAGGCACTTATAGATGTATGCTGGATGGTTAATCTCCTTTTTTCCTTCTCATTTACAGAGTAAACAACAGGGCCCATTTACACACAGCTTGGATAGATGGTTTTTTCCACCGCAGTGCCTGCAAAGTTTAGTTCTGTCAGGGCCCGAGCACACGGACGCTAAATGGCCAATCTGCCAACACCTGAAGCAGCGCTTTATTTCTGTTTTTTTTTTCGAACTCTGCAGCTGACCCATCCGATTCGAACATGCCCTGCACGTAGTAGCTCAGATGCGTGGCTATATAGTACAGACACCACCGCCGTCTGAGTACCCCCATAAGCTTGCCGCAAGGAACGAGCAATTAGTAGGTTAGTCTCCTTTAGCTCGAGGTGTGTTCTCAGAGCCTCTAATACTTCATCCTTTGAAGTGACCTCATCTATATCTTTAATCTCCAATGTAATGAGATTAGTCAGGACCGAAGTGGATGTGCTATGGCCAACCTTAGATTCAACAATGCGTGCCAACTCATTTGCATCTTTGGCTGTCCGTTCCAACTGAAGTACAAGGGCACCGCTTGCATTTCTGCGTATCCTGTTAACCTCCTTCTTGATATGAGATAACTCCGGGTCATTCTTTATTTGACGCAGTACCTCCGCGTATGTAACTCCTTCATTGGCCTTAATCAAAATGGAGTTAGGCCTATTTCGTCCATTAAGCCTGCGTGTACTAGATAATTCTTTATCTTTGCCTTTGGGCTTCTTACGCTTGATGGTCTGCCATTGATTTTCTTTGGCTTCAGACTTGCCTGTAGGTACTCCGACCGACTCTAGTGGTCTCCTTAAGCCCAATGATGGTTCTTTCGTCCTTTTGCCACCTATGGTTTTAGGAGTGGAAACCATCGCTTCTGCTGCGCTTCGTTTGGTGTCAGAGCGTAGACTCGGCGTAGTCTGAGTCACCACTTCATGTGTACCAGGACGTTGATACTGTAATAGATCATCCTCTGCCATACTCATGCATTTATATGACGCATTAATGGAACGAGCAAGATCCTTAATGGTCTTGTGCACGTTATGCCTATCTTTGACAAAGTCCAACAATTGGCTGATCTTCTCACTAAGTCGCTCCAGGTGATTGTTTCTGCGCGTGATGGAGATTTCTCGATCCGTCATTTCTTGATCCGTCATGACATCTCCGTTAGTACTCAATGTACTGTCTATGATGATGTTTGATTTGCCCTCCCCAGAATCCGAGGGGCTACCACCGACAATAGAGTCTTGCACTCTATCGGAATCCGTGAGAAGATTGACCGGTCTTGCCGGAGTTACTCCCTGGGGTATATCCTTGTTTATACCAAACATTAGTCATAATTGGCCTTAAGTTCGGGAGGCCCTCCCTATTAGCTTTTTCTGTCCGCCCTGAGTATTTTATTTCCTCAGTGCCCTCTACAAATTGTAACGAGCCATCCCCTATCCGCAACCTGGGGAGACGCCAGATGGGAGAAAGCAACAAAACTTCACACTGGTATGTGTGTGTGTGTGTGTGTGTGTGTGTGTGTGTGTGCGTGCGTGCGTGTGTGTGTGTGTGTATGTGTGTGTGCGCGTGTGTGTGTGTGTGTATGTGTGTGTAGACCGCTAAGCTAAGCCCCATACAATGTGGCAATACCTGCGCAGGGACAGGTCAGAAAGAGTGTGAGAGAGGGAAGGTGAGGTATCGGGTAAACGTGCCAACATACTGTATACAGGCCCCATTCGTATCAGGTAATCCAATCCCTGTTAATCCTTTTGGGGTTTTCTCCATTTTTCTTCTCTTTCTCTCTCTCTCTCTCTCTCTCTCTCTCTCTCTCTCTCTGTCGCTCTCTTTCTCTCTCTCGCTCTCTTTCTCTCTCTCTCGCTTTCTTTCTCTCTCTCTCTCACTGTCTCCTATATATAAGATTGGTATATGTCAAATATGATTATACCTATAGCATGCTCCAACAATATGAAAATCAATAAAAAAATTTTTGAAAAATGTTTTGAAAAAAGTTTCATCTACAATTAGCAGATATTTATAGATCTATTCAGTTTGTAAATACAAATAAATTGCTGATAATGGTCATTATTATTATCTGAATTTTAAGTCAATTTTATCCAAGCAATTTTGTAGCAATATCATTGTTTTGTTAACCTTTAGACTGACGGGGTTTGAAAGAGCATATCACCTTCAGAAAACTGGTATATAAGGTATCTTATATCAACGATTGATCATACACAAAGTGTAGATCAGGGGGTGCGTCAAAATATTTATTTTCCGGCAGGGAACAGAACTGCTAATGTTAAAAATTTCAAAAATAATTTTAAAAACATTATTTTTTAATGGTAAAAAGTACTTCTTTCTTCATAATAATATTATATAAGTTAGATTTATCGATTTAGTTAACTATTTAAAGTATTTTAAAGGGTTATAAGTAAAATTTTAGGGGTTGTTTTGAAGGTATTTCACCCCTTTAGACACGGTTTTCAAGTTTCATTTATTTTGTAATGCAACTACACATTTCCGAAGTATTTTTTGACTCTGAATCCAATGATTAAATTATAATAAGTCCAAAAACCATCCCTAAAATAGGGCACTCATCACAAACTACCCCTTTTGTCTCGTGTCAACGATTACGAAACACCCTCCTCTTTTGAGCGCGGGCTTGGGACCGACTGTGGCAGAGTTATGTTTCTTTTTTTTTGTTTTTTTTTTTTTTTATTTTTTGTACTTTTTTTTATTTTTTATTCTTTTTTTTGTTTTTTTATGTTTTTTTTTGGTAATATTATACAGATTTTAAATACTTTGGTGTAAGAATTCTAACTTATGGTAAAGATTCTTTAGTGTGATAAATTTCAAAACAAGATTCAATACATAGAGCTTTAGAATATATTGAACACTCATATGTAGATCGGGACTTTTTGTTGAGCATATGACATAAAGCACATTGACGTGGTAATGGTTTATCACTCTTTTCAGATTTAATTTTTCTAAGAAAATGCCGACCGTTTAGTCGAATTCCAGGTGCAAGAGATAGGGTTGGAAGTGAAAAAAATAAATTCAGTAACTAAAATTTTTATCAAAATAATAAAATATATTACGTTGATAATTTTAGATATTTGCAAACAAAGCAACGCATTTTTTTCAGAAAAAAATAATACAAATGGTAGTACAAGGCATAGAACGGGTAAATAAGGGTAAAGAAGGGTTGAAAGGGGTATGGAGAGATAAATTTATATTAAATTGTATTCGATTGTACTAACAAAAACTTTTTTGAAAGTATATTTCGTTCCAATTATGGTCAGATCGATAAAAAGAAAAAACCGCTTGTGCAAAGTAAAAATGATAGTTTTAAGGGATGTCGGATGGGTGAAAAGGGGTGTAAAGGGGTAAATTTATCTTAAATGGTTGTAAAAAGTAAAAATTCTATTAAGGTTATGCATATTTTAGTCTAAAAATAAAGATTGAAGAAGTTTTTTTGTTGCGTCAAAATATTGATTTTCCGGCAGTCTAAAGGTTAAACAGAAAAAAATTACAAATTAAATATAATACATTAAATATTTTAAGTATGAAAGAAGACAAACCAAAGTTAGCGGTTTAAAATATATAAATATATAATTATAGCAATTAGAACTTCAAATATACATTTTTTGTTTTAAATATTTACAAAAAAGAAGATATTTAATTCTACACTTGTTCTTTTTAGACAATTAATAATATTTTTTTAAATTAAAAAATATCGCTTCAACTAAATCAGTTAATACATTTAAATATAAATTTTTTATAATGAAAAACAGTTGTTTATATTAAACAAATATTTCGTTCTATTAATTGAAAGAAATGTATTTATTTAAAATTATCAAATTTTGTTTTAATGTACGTAAGTTTACAAAAAGTATTTCAAACAAAAGTTGTAGATCTTATCGAAATACATTTTTTGCTATGCGCTGAATTTCTCTATATTTCGTATAAACGTAGAATTGTTGGGGGGGGGATCCCGAAATGGAAATATAGAAAGATAAATTCAGCAAACCGTGATTTTTAGAGGGCTTCAGAGGGACCCCAAGATTAAATTTTTAATTATTTTTCGAGAAATATTCTCAGAGGATAAAATTATCTATAGGAATATAGATTTATAGATAGAGAATTGTTTACAAAGATATTTTTTAACTGTTTAATAAGTTGGTTACATTACTATTTTGAGTAAAGCCGAGACGGCGGATGCTTATATATACATATATATATATATATATATATATATATATATATATATATATATATATATTAAAAGTTATAACAGTATAATACGTTTCGATGGTTTCACGATGAATTAAAAAAAATTTTTTTTTGATAGTGCATGCTTGCAGTATGATCACTGCGATATAAGTTTCGCGAAGATTTTTTGATAATATAACCTTTCTCCAAGATTGTTGCGATCATGTGGCAATCTAAATGCGTACTCTCAGCAAGCTTGCTTCAATAAAAATTGCTATGTGAGTCTATAATAGAGATCGTGGATGAACTTCCGAAAAACGAACATAATCGATTTGTCGATTGTTTTTGGATGTTGATTAAAATTATCATAGTGGCGTTTGATGAAAATTTAATTCTCAAGTTAAAAACTCTAAACATAGACTCTTTTGGACATTTCTCGGGAAATATGAACATTTACAAAAATATATATAAAAAAATTGTTTTACATCACATTAAAATACGTATTTTTTATTCTATTTAAGACGTCTCTACAAGCAGTATTTCTCGAAAAAAATGTATACGAAGATACCTGTATTGAGTATATGTGTGGATATGGATATGAAACCATTCACGGGACTCCGAAACGGAATAGTTGAAATTTGTTGAGAAATATTATTTGCACCGAAAACTGTATAGAACAAAAAATATGTATTTTCATGAGCTCTATGATTATGGTTTAAAATTTTTTGCAACTGTTTTTATTTTCTAAGATAAATTGAACAAACCATAATCTGTATGGACTTGGCATGGAACATTTAGGAACACAGTTTCAATTTCCGCCTAAATATTCAAAAAAATAGTGCGAGGAAACTTTTTGGAACTAAACTGAGTACAGTCACACCACTGACATTGTTTCGGCGAGTTCTGAAGCTTCATTCTTTTGTTCTGCAGATTTTTAATATATGATAATGTTATCATAAGTAGAATTATCGAGGCAATATATTTTTATACATTTAGTATTTTTTACATAAATAGTATTTAACTATTTGATAAGTTGGTTATGTTACTATCTCGGGCGAAGCTGAGACAGGAATGCTAGCGTACATATAAATATATATATATATATATATATATATATATATATATATGAGGTCTACGATGGCTCGATCGCTAGAGCGAAGGACTAGTAACTCGGTGATCCGAGTTCAAATCCCGGTCTCGGCCGATTGACACAAGCACCGCTGTAATAATTTACATGTGCTTTGTTTACAAACACATCGTAGACCTCCGTCGCTGATTAGCACCAATATTTGGAAGCATAAAAAGAGCGACGTTAAATAACATAAAAATATATATATATATATATATATATATATATATATATATTTATTTATTCACATTCATATACACATTTTTATATACGTGAAGCACATATATATATATATATATATATATATATATATATATATATATATATATATTATTAAAATAATATTAATGTAAGTGATATTCGGTAGATTTTTACTACAAATTAGAGATAAAAATTAGGCTGCTGCGAAGAATAAAAAAATAAGTGTATTCACCCCCCCCCCCAGAGAGAGAGAGAGAGAGAGAGAGAGAGAGAAGAGAGAGAATGGATTGTGGAATATATGTGTGTGTGTGTGTGTGTGTGTGCAGTGTTATTCACTTAAATATCTCATGTTCAAATTTCAAATTTCGACCTTCCGCGGTTTCCACCGTGTGTGTATGTGTGTGTCTATGCGCGCGCACGCGTGTGTGTGTGACGCCGTATTTAATATGCATATATATATATATATATATATATATATATATATATATATATATATAATATCAAATGGTCGGCAAAATATCAATTTTTTGAAGTGGACGCTACATTGAAGCAGCATTTTATACAGAAGCGACGATAGGTAAATTACCGTTAATTATTTATAGTAATATAAATTTTTATATAAAATATATAAATCAAACTAAAAAAAACAGTCTCTTGTCACATTTCTGAAATTAGTATGAATAAAAACAAAAATATAATTTGTTGTCACAAACTATATCCAGTATGATTTGGCATACAGAACGATTTTATAAGAGAAGGGGAAAGAAAGACAGAGAGAGATAGATAGATAGATAGAGAGAGAGAGAGAGAGAGAGAGAGAGAGAGAGAGAGAGAGAGAGAGAGAGAGAGAGAGAGACAGATTTTCCCACGTATGAGAAAATAAAATTTACAAAAATCAAAAGATATCCAGGTGTGAGAGTAGTGTCAGATTAACCTGAAGAAAAAAAGGTAATATCAACTTACGTCACACCTTCTTTAGAATATGAATCCCAAAGCTGGATAGATTTATCATTCGTTTGAGCTGTCCTGGTTTTAATACTTAAAGTATACTACATTGAGTTGATGTTCATGATTCAAGACGCCACGTAGTGGCCGCTGGTGAAACTGGTTGTTAAAACTATCAACTTAATTTATTGATGAAAGTAAAATGATTTTCAATAAAAAACATAGCCTATTTCCTTTCCCAGATAATGTAAAATCTATACGTCAAATTTCAAAACAATCGGTTCAGTAGTTTCTTCGGTTATCGTGTACAAACAAAAACAAGCTTTGTCTTTATAAATTAGTATATGATATATGATATAAGATATTATATGATATGACATGATATGATATGAAGTATGATATGATATGATATTATATGATATATATAGTTATATATAAGGTCAGAGATAATAGGGAGAATTTGACAAAGACCGTATCACAAGAGAACTATGTTTTAGTTGCGGTGAACGAGTGCCCCGCCGCGGCCAGTCGCTGAAGTGGGAGCACTCTTGAGAATGTATGATCTAAAATTAATTAGCAAACCATGAGTCAAAATTGAAAGAAATATACATTATCTAGTGCAGTTATCCGACCGCATCCCGCGACGGAGAAGAAGGACGGGATAAAGGGGGGGAGAAAGGTACGGCGACGGCCGACGTCAACCGACCGCGATCGGGACGTACCGAACACGGCCCCTTGCACGCAACAATATAATAGTATTGGTTTTATTTGTTCATTAATAAGAATGTACTAGTATGCATATCAGAAAAATTAAATATCATAGAAGACTAAAATGTTATAGAAATGTAGTTTCAATTTGATTTATTCTTAAGGAATCATTTTAATAATGTAGCAAAATTAATAATTGACTAGGAATGATATTCCATGTTTTTATGATTAACGAAAACGTATTATTAGGATGTTGGATATCATGAAACTAAAATTTTTTTCATGCCAAATTCAGATTCAGTTAGATTATAGTAGGTTTACAATATACAGTAAGATTTGAGTAAGCTTCAATAATAGTACAGGCGTGAATTCGATAGGAATTACAGACATGACTCATCACAAAGAAATCATATCTGTAAATAACATCGTTTCTTGTTCACAATTTTTGTACAGTATTTGTTGCAGATAATATAATTGTTAAAAAAAGAAAAAAATTAATTTTACTAATTGATTGTGGTAGCCATCTGCATTAGTGTATAAGGGCAGCGTGTTCATCGCTCTTTATGTAATCTTGTAGGAAGTTTCCTTTATATTTGCATCAATTATTTGTCAAGATTAATGCAAAGCCTGTCGGTTGATTTATAACTCCTTTTTTATGATTAGATTAACTTTACACTCTATTACGAAAACCATTGGGATTTTTACTATTTTTCAGTCAATAAGCTTACTATTCATGAATTTAATGTCACTGCTTAATTTTGGCATTCAAATGCGTGTAATTTACTCTAGTCAACAATATTTGAATACTGGTTAAATCCCGTAAAAGTGGAAACTATGTTTTTGATTGTATAACGGTTGAGTGTATAAATTAATAATGATGATTGACTTACGGACTTATAATATTGAATGGAATTGGCTTAAAAATATAATAATAATAGTTTATAACTTGTGCAATTAGCAAGTAATATGGAAAGTAACTTAGAAATATCTTTCTTCTGTATAATATACGGTGATTGTACCGTGTAGCCCTCCTTCAATTTTTTTTCTCTGGATATTTGCATCATACAATATTCAGTACATTTATCGGTATACAAAATTAAGAATATCTGCTTTCATAATAATTTCCTTTACAATTTCGTGATTGCCTGATGCAAGTTATTTTCTTACAATTATAAGTCGTAAATATATAAATAAACTACCATGAGCTTTCGCGCACTATAAACGCATAGAGTTAATAACTATTTGATATAATTATTCCTAAGTAATTTATAAGTATATACTAATCGGGGTTATTGTTGATTTTGTGCAATCTATTTTTACATTTCCATACATTTTACAATTCTCCCCCCCCTTTTTTTTGATTGTTGAAGCTACATTAAGTAAGAAATTATTTAGGAGCAAATTTTAAAGCCTTTTCTTTCATTTATAAGTGTGTTATTCAGACAGATTAGTAAAAATAAAAAAATTAATCATTTCTTTTTTTTTAAATAAATGTAAATTAAATCATAATTTATAATTGAATAAAGAAAAAGAATTCAACTTTGTCCTTAACTGAAATAGACAATGCTCAAAATTTACATTAACAAGCGATCATCAATTAAAGTCTCTTTTTTTTCTTCATTAATTGGTTCTAAAATTTCTTATTTGAAATCAGCATTTCCATGAATGTAATATCCATAATAGTCATAAGAAAGAAAATAACAGTGCTTATTTTTTTTTTTGAAATATATGTAATTGAAATAATCCACTGTACACAATAACAAAATATATATATACTGAAGATCCAAGTCCAAATCGTAATGAAAAATTTTCCTCTTTCGCTAAGTGATTTTGAGTTTGATCAAGAAACAATTCTTGAATTGTTTGCGTCTAATAATTTATACCAATAATCTCGATCGTTTTGCACTTTCCTATTTATCTTTTATCTTTATTTTCACTTTCTCTATCATTTCATCTTTACTTAACTTTGTATTCTATTTCTTATTATTTATTTTTCTATCGTTATTTTATCACTGTTCATTCTATCACTATCCATTTGTCTATCTATATTATTTATTATTTTCTTTGTTATTATTCTTTTTTGTTTCATTAATTTATCATTCGTATCTTTATCTCTACCTTACAACTATTCGTTATTATCACTATTCATTTTATCACTATGCATATTTTGTCCTTGATCGCTTATTTATCCATATTTTTATCTTTATCTTATCACTATTCCCTTTTTTTGTCCTCTATTATTTATTTTACCTTCACTTAAATCTCTTACTTATTCTTTCATCTTTACTTTCACTTTGTCCCTTTCATCTATTATTTTTATTCTTACCTTATCATCAGTCATTATTATCATTATCCTCTTTAATTTATAATTATTCATTTTTTTCTTTCGTTTTTATTCTTCAATTTTTTCCTTTATCATTATTCGTTATTGTCTGTTATTATTTCACTTACCTCTGCATTTATCATTAACCTATGTAATGTATCATTATTCATTTATCATTGTTCCTCTTTCAATTCATAATTATTTTTCTTTCTTTCTTTACTCATCCATCTAATTTGTTTCTTTTTCATTATTTTATCATTATTTGTCATTATCATTATTTATAGTTTGTTTTTATCATTTATGTTTGTCTTTACATTTCATCCATGTATTTACCTTTATCACTTTGTACTTTCTTTTCTTCACTCTTAATTTTTTTCTTAACTTTATCATTATTCTATCATTATTCGTATTTTGCCGCTTTCTTCTTTCTTGTTAATCATCTCAACTTTTACATTCATTTTGTTATTTATTATCTCAAAATTTTCTTATGGCGTGAGTGCATTTCTGTAGTCCGTCCGTGTAGTGGCAGAGGTTAGTACCTAACCTTGCCGTTCCATCAGTGAACAGCTATGCATGGCTCGTGGAACGAGAAGGTAAAGAGGGAAGTGATAGTGTCGAGCACAAGGCGCGACGGTGCGCGCGAGCGCCTTAAGGCTTTTTTCTACTCGTGCGGTGGCGCGCGCGTCGTCTTTTCTCTCTTTGGACTAGTCGGTGTGGACGCCTTGTGGTTCTGGTCACAATATACATATACATATATATGAAATATACAATGCGTCAAGCCCATAAATGAGTTCATAAAGCTTTTACATAAATCATAAAAAGTTCTTTTCACACCCATACCATCCTAAATTTCCCTACATACCTGCTCGAATCATCTGGTATAAGAGTTGCATAGAGGACTATCACAGCCAGTTGTTGGACGGTTCATCAAATCGCGATAAATACGAAGCACTTGGCTAATTCATAAAATTGCATAATACGCTATTGTCACTATTTTTGTGCACGATCTCAGATCCGGCATCAGCGCGGAATGCGTTAGTTATTAGGTTAGTTATTGTTATATTAGGTTATATATACAAAATATATTGAATGTACTTTCTCTTCACTCACTTTATCGCTCTCTCTATCTCTGCCTCTTTTCTCTCTCTCTCTGTCTCTCAAATATAATTAGTATATGCAATAATCGTATAGATAAATATATATATATATATATATATATATATATATATATATATATATTTATACAAATTTTTATTTTTATTAATTTTAATTTTTTGTTTTATACAATTTTAATAATATATATATGCGCCCTAGCCAAGCTGTATTTATGTCTGTATAATACGTTCTGAGCAATAGGTTCCTAAATAGTTCATAAAACAGAAACTAATTTTTATGCAGCACAATTTCACTAATTCGCCGCAATATATTTTCTAACCATGCGCTACGATTAATTTTGACTTCCGGTTTTGGTGAAGAGCGCTCTTAAGTATAACTTGTGTTATCTACAGCGACTTGAAAATCTTCTCTGAGCGAAAAAATGGAACTAACTTATGAAAATTTTTTTGCGATGATTTTTACGACTTTCGATGCGGCTTATCAAGACAAGAATACATCGATCAACTTAGTTCAACTTTTGACGATGAAATCCCATCCTTGGACACTGTGAAATGCTGGTATCATAAATTTAATCGAGGCCGCAGTTCGCTCCAGGACCAGTTCTGCGAAGGTCGTCTAAAATCAGTTATTGTTCCAGAAAACATTGATGCTGTGTGCGATTTGATAAAGTAAGATCGTCATATGACATGCCGTGAGCTTGAGGCACCTTAGTATGACGATAGTACACATTAGTATGACGAGCACCAATAAGATATTGCATGAACATTGAGGTGTTAAAAAGATTTGTTCACGTTGGATCTCGTATAATTTGACAAAAGCTCAAAAAGATGCTTGTGTCCATTGCAGCTATATATTAGCAGGTATTTGTTTAGCAGTCTTATGGTATATCATATAAGTTTAAAACATCGCGCGAGTTTCAGTCAATAGACGCAAAAAGGAGTAAAGGCTCTAATGCGCATGCCTGAGTTGTCAGTACCGTCTGGCATCTCTTATATGAGCCCGAAACAAAACAGCCATCCATTGTATGGGTCTTCCAAGATGAGCTCAATCCGACAAAAGTGATTCATGCTCGCACCTCGAAGCAAATAATTGCCAATTTCTTCGGAATAACTGAACATGTGCAAGTTTTGCCGTTAGAATAATGTAGAATGGTGAATTCTGAATGGTAAGTAACCATTTGTTTGCCAGAAGTGCTTTGTGAAATACGAAAAAACAACAGGCAACGAAGGATCATTCCTCATCATAACAATGCGAGCTCATAAAGTCATTGATTCAAACAACGAATTTTTGAGATGTTAAAACATCGAATTGATAGGTCATCCGCCTTATAGCCTTGTTTTGGTACCCAATAACTTCTTGTTATTCCCGTACATCAAAAATAAATTGCTTCCGGAAATTTATTTTGCCTGAAGAAGCCGTTGATGCATTCCAAAACCATATTTTGGAGATATCTCAATCGAAGTGCATAAAGTTTTACGAAAATTGGTTCGGGCGCATGCAAAAGTGTATTGATCATTATGAAGAACACTTCGAAAAACAATAAAGCCATTTTCAATAATAAATTACTGTCTTTTTATTATTAGACTTAAAATATAAATAGCAAGTTATGCATAATACATAAAAAAAGGTCAAGGGTATAAGAAAAAACATAAACATCAACTATTAAAATATAGAATATACAATTGACAGAATGATGTAATTCTATAAAATATTCTCAACTTTTTCATATACAATATGAATATTTTCATAATTTCATATACAATAATAACAACATCATTTCAAAGGCACAATATTTGCATCAAATAATTCAATAAAAGGTAAACAAATATATAAATATAGAGCAAAAATCTCTATAAAAATTTCAAAAAATATTTTTAGCCTGAGGTTAAAATTAATTCCTGAATAGTGTAAGTATAGAATTATATTTTGTATAAAAATACACACACACACATCACACATTTATTATATATAATCATTCTAAAATTATTTTAATTCGTAATCCATCTGTGTATATATATAAATATATATATATATATATATATATATATATATATATATATATATTAATAAATATTTTTTTATTGGTCTTACAGTCCAATCAATTCAATCTAAAAATAAAATAAAAATAAAAATAAATTAAAATAAAATAAAAGTTAAAAATTAAAATTAAATTAATAATTAAATTAAAATTATAATGACAGTCAGACTGTTCTTGTTTACATTCACCCCCGTAGACTAATCTGAAAATAAAATATTAGCTGAAAAAATTCTTTGTTAGTAAAGTGCAGTCTGACTGTCCCCAACACCCTTACCTAATTGAAGACTTGTCCAACGTTTCGAGCTCGCTACGGCTCCTCATCAGGGACTAATCTAAACTTTATATTCTAATCTATATATACCCATCTCCACCACCAAATTTAGTAAATTAAATATAAATTCCCCCTCTACATAAATTGTCCAAAAACAAACAACTTAATAAGGAATGATAAACACTGTCCAATCTATCAGACTCTAACATTAAATTCACATTATTTCGATTCTTGGAAATGTGAATACTTTCAAGGCTCTCCCGTTTATACTTATTATTAATACCATGTTCCAAAATATCCACATTCACAAAATCAAAAGAATGTAAAAACTTTAAACAATGCTCTTTTAAACCAGAAGTAATATGTGAGCTACGTAAACTATATTTGTGTTCATAAATTCTCTTTTTTAAATATCTACCTGTTTGTCCAATATAGTATTTATCACAATCCATGCAATTAATCTTGTAAACAACTCCTGATTTTAAGCATAAATCATCCCTATCTTTGCAATTATTAAACAATCTACTCAAATTATTGCTGTTTTTAAAGAAAGTTTGAATGTTATATTTCCGAAAATTTCTTTTTATTCTTTCAGACAATCCTCGAACATATAGGCAAGACAATAATTTTGCCTCCGTTAACATCAATTCCTGCACTATGTCTATTTTCGGTATTATAAATGTTAAACAATTTCTCAGTAATTAATCTATTAATAAATTGAATTGGATAACCATTATTAATGAAAGTTTCTCTTACTATCTGTAAATTATTTTCTCTAAAATTTTTATGTAACAATTTTATTGCTCTGTCAATGACACCCTTTAATGCTCCAATTTTGTTTCCGAATGGGTGGTGTGAATTAAAATCTAAAAACCTACCTGACCAAGTAGGCTTTCTGTACCAATTAAGTTTTACCTTATTATTACTACATCTAATTACATTAATGTCCAGAAAACTTAACTGACTATTAACTTCAATCTCCCTTGTAAATTTAACTCTGTCATGTAGAGAATTGAAAACATCCACCATTTCATCCACAAAAACTTCTGGAACAATTGTAAAGATATCATCAACATATCTCTTAAATATCATTGGTTCAAAAAGCAATTTTGACAAGGCTATACTGTCCAACTTTTCCATAACTAAATTAGCTATAACCGGTGATAAAGGCGACCCCATTGGACATCCGTATTTTTGTTCATAAAATTTATTATCAAATGAAAAAATGGTGTTATTAAAAACCAAATTAATTGCTTTAATAAATTCATTCATTGTTAATTTTGTATGCAAATTAATTTCATTCCACTTTTCCTGTATAATATCATTTAACAACTCTAAAGGTACATTTGTAAACAAAGATAGTACATCCAATGAAATCATCTTGTAGTTTTTTGGAATAACAATATCTTTCATTTCATTGTAAAAACACTAACTATCCTTAATGTAAGAACTAGTTCTTCCAACTATCTTAACCAATATATTAGACAAAAATCTAGCAATATTATAAGTTGGGAAACCTATGGAAGATATTATTATTCTAAATGTCAGATTTTCTTTATGAATCTTGGGAAGCCCATAACATTTTGCTACAGTTCCATTTTCACATTTTAAATACTTATATGTAGTATCATTTATATATTCATTTCTTTTCCAATTATTTAATAACTCTTTCAAATTATTTTGTAGCTTAATGATATGTGGATTAATAATCTTCAAATAAGTACTGAAAGAATTAAAAGAAATTTTCGGAAATATAACATTCAAATTTTCTTTAAAAATAGCAATAATTTGAGTAGATTGTTTAATAGTTGCAAAAATAGGGACGATTTATGCTTAAAATCAGGAGTTGTTTACAAGATTAATTGCATGGATTGTGATAAATATTATATTGGACAAACAGGTAGATATTTAAAAAAGAGAATTTATGAACACAAATATAGTTTACGTAGCTCACATATTACTTCCTGTTTAAAAGAGCATTGTTTAAAGTTTTTACATTCTTTTGATTTTGTGAATGTGGATATTTTGGAACATGGTATTAATAATCAGTATAAACGGGAGAGTCTTGAAAGTATTCACATTTCCAATTTTGAAACCGAATATAATTTATTCTGAGAAAATACGCTCCTTTTCTTCGAACCAAATTAAGGCATATAATATTAAGGCAAAATCTCTACCAGACAAACGTCGCAAAATTGCAAGTCATCTCAATAAAGGATTGATTATTCAATCACATAAATTATTTAATTTATTTAAGACGCACTTGTGAGCGATAATTTTGATAAGAATAAAATTTATTCTGATTAAAATTTCGATCTTTTTAGATTATTGATTAAGGCACACCTTGGAATGATATAAAAACGAACAAGTAACATTCCGAAATAAAAATTGTTAGATGCACTCGGTTTCGTGTAAGACGATGAACCGAGCCGCGCGAATAGATATACGTATACATAAAAATAATAGAAAGAGAAAGTATATAGTCGAAAGCATTGCGAAATCCTGGAGCTTCGGTACCTTCTTCGTTGGTTGACGATAGATATCGCTGAACTGCTGACGGTATGGTTTTATATCTTCTTTCTTGCTGCTGTCGATCGCGCATGCAATAGGAGGCGGTATTCGATCTTAGAGATGGATAATCTTTTGGAATTATCTTCCTGGCCAAAAGTGTATTAAAGTTTTCAAGCAAGATTTCCTGGTGTATAATCTTTCTTGTTGCATCAAAAATTTCCAAGCATAATTTTTTCGCGGACTATTGTTCATGAGATGATTTATTGTCGAGGATCACTTTCTTTAGGTAGTAATTTTCAGGTGTAAGTTTTTGTCAACTAATTTATTCTGTTTCGAGGTTTTCAATAAGATAAGATGATAAAGTGGGTTGAATTACGACCTTTTCGTAAAGCCACTGGAAGAGCTGTGACAAATGCCGTAAAAGAAGAAATAATTTTACGTCAGAGATGCCAAGCACAATAATATGGGATAATTGGCAACAATTTACAAGTGAATATATTGTGACATTATTCGAAAAATCAAAAACCACTCACCGTACACAGCATAGTGTAACCTGCTAGAAAGAGTGAATCGCAAAATCCAGACAATAATTTTACAATATGTAGGTGAAAATTAATGACCATGGGACCGATTCATAACGATATAACCTTCCATAGAATACAGCTGTTACTAAAACGTATAAAGAGTAAGAAAAATAATAATTATCAAGTATATATATATATATATATATATATATATATATATATATATTTATATATATATATATATATACACTAGGGTGGATTAATAAGTTTCCGGCCTGACCAAGAAAAACAACGTTTTTTAAGAATTTTTTCTTTTTATTCCTCAACATAATCTCCTCCAAGGCTGATATACTTCTCATAGCGGTGTTCGAGTTTAGTAATGCCATCTCTTTAGACTGATTCGTCAAGCTACTCAAAATACCCATTTACAGCTTCGATTACTTTTTCATTGTCCGCAAATCTCTTACCGCCAAGTCATTTTTTGAGGTTAGCAAACAAATAATAGTCACTCGGGGCTAGGTCTGGAGAGTAGAGAGGGTGCGACATCAATTAAACCTCAGATCGTTGATTTTAGCCATCGCAACGATTGACGTGTGCGCTGGTGCGTTATCGTGATGAAACAAGATTTTTTTTCTTCGCCAGATGAGGTCGTTTAATTTTCACTTCGTGGCTCAAACGTTGTAATAAATCTGCGTAGTATTGACGAGTGATAGTTTTACCCTTTTCAAGATAATCAATCTATATAATACCTCTTGCATCCCAAAAAACAGTAGCCATAACCTTGTTCGCCGAAAAAATTATTTTTGCCTTCTTCGGAGTTGGTTTCCATGGTCCAATCCACTGTTTAGACTGTTGTTTGTTTACATAAGTGTAGTGGTGGACCCAAGTTACGTCAACGATTACGAATCGAGGCAAAAATTCGCTTGGATTACGCTGATACAACGCCAAATTGGCGGTAGAAATGTTCTTTCGAATCAATTTTTGGTCGACTGTTAGCAAACACGGCACCCATCTTGCACAGAGCTTTTCCATATACAAATGTTGGTGCAAAATATTTTGTATACGTTCATATGACATCTTAAAGGTCTCAGCTATCTCACGCACTTTTAATATGCGGTCTTTCAGCACTATTTGATGGATTTTTTCGATCATATCTGGAGTTGTGACCTCAATGGGGCGTCCTGAGTGAGGCTCATCATAGGTGCTCACACGACCCTTTTTAAACTCGGAAACCCACTGCTTAACGGTTAAATATGATGGGGAGGATATCTCCAGTGTTGAGTCCATCTCTTCTTTATTTTCCTTTGGCGTTAACTCCTTCAAATAAAAGTATTTGATGACAACACGATTTTCCATCTTTTCCATTTTTACGAAAAACACAGAGGCGTCTTGTTCAGCGTGCTCTCAAACCTAAACTAATATGGTGATCGAACTGAAACTATCGCTACAATCTATCTAAGGATGGTACTATAGAACGCCACCTCATGGTAGATCTAGTGGCACTATCTCTTGGTCAGGCCGGAAACTTATTAATAAACTTATCAATAAAACTTATCCAGCCTCGTATATATATATTTATTTATGTATTTATGATAATGAGAAGTGGAATATTGATGATCTAGTAAAACAACAAATTTTCCAACAAAATATTAATTTTTTTATTTTAAATAAAGGCATAAAAATCTCCACTGTATAACTGAAGGAAAAAACCGATATTTAATAGTCAATATAGTTAATTATTAATGATCATTCAAATCTTATACTAAATCTTACCTTAAAGCCGATTCATTGTGCACAATTTAGCATGAACTTGATGCGTCGAGACTTCGAAGCTCGTCAGGTTAAGAGTTCGTACTCTGAGGTATGGTTCTCTCACATAGAAATCAATGTATTGTTCGAGACAGCAGGGGCCTATAATCGAGAGATACTGGAAGTTTCAGAGCAATAGGAGTCAATTCGAGATAATGAGCCGCAAGGGGCAAACGTAGACGTAGAGATCGAGCACTTCAGAGCAGGAAAACGCTCGCTGCGACGCATAAATTCACTTAACAATCGAGTACCGTCTGTAGGACAAATTACAAGACAAAAAATACATGGAAATATAAGAAATTTATGAGCTGCACCCCGCTCAACCAGTGCTCACTACGATATATGCAGTCACCCCACGTCCGAATTTCTTGAAACCTAGTGGCTCTCCGCTCTGAACTACAAACATAAACAAAGTCCTCCTTTCGTAATACGTATCACCTATCTCTTCCTGTATATTTAGCAAAGGTATTATACAATTACACGCATAAGCTCATATGTATATACATATACACATGCACACATAATACATTTATACATACACATACATATACACATATATTTACATCTATATTATATATTTTTAAAAACATTAAATTATGATTAGTGGGAACAACCGCTCCTTGCGAATCAACTGGATATACACTTGCTTATTTAAATTTTGATTGCGAATTACGTCCACCAGGAATGGAAATTAAAGAAAACAACGGCCTAAGACAATTAGATAATAAAAATAGGATAAAATGAATACGGGAGCCATTGGACCTCGTAGGAATAAAATTAGCACGAAACTTCCAAAAACAGAAACATTATTATGATCTTAGACGCCGATTATGGATACCTTGCATTGAAGAAAAAGTGTTTAAAAGAACACTCGAATTATCCAATAAACAGGCATCCAACAAACATTTCTCTCGGTATCTACGATTTAGAAGACGATAAGGAGGGGGAAACTAAACACATCCATGTTCGCGACTCACTAAAACAACATGAAAATTTAGATTAAAAATCAAATCATTTTCTACCTTGAAAATATAAACACTGTAAATCAGCCTTAGATTCACAGTCAACCATGGAACGACATCCTTTTAGACTGGAACTGTATCACCGATTTTTGGGACTATTTGTAGCCATCGAGTGCTATGGGTGGCATACTAGAATTCTCAAAAGAACAGAATCGTAACAAACTATGCTTCATCACGGGTCAAGAAATACTCCTACGTAGAGATGCTCCTATCTGAAACGAACATATACCTTAGAAGTAACTTTCAGATGCCACGGACGTGAGTTCAAAAGTCACTTTGTAGTCCTCAAACAACAGATAGATGCAGAAGTAATTTTTGGTGTGGGAAGCGATCACTAATAAGGTTAACTAGCGAACACTATAGGGTATAGTATATTATTTCACCGAAGATCCCCAGCAGAACAGCGTAGAAGTCAAGAAAGGAGACTAATTGTACATTGAGAAAGACAACGGATAAGGCGGTGTCTACAAGACGAAGGACTAAACAATCAAACCAGAGATCAAATAAAAAAATCAAACTCTTTCCATTTACAATTTTAATTTTAGGCCAAACAGAATTTCAAATCATATATATTTATATCAAGCGAAAAGCGAATTATTCGATGAAATGAATTTATCTACGATGGAAGCAATAAACGATGAAGCTACTATGACGAAAACAGCCAGGCCACGAATTATAACTTCAAAAGAGCCCGTTGTATAAGTAAACCGAAAACAATCAAACATGAAGTACTAAACGAGGAAAACAAGGTATACTTAACAAAAAACAGACTAGGTTTCGTTCTCAAATCAGTCTCTAAGTCTGTCTCACTACAAGCCGTCGACGTAATGAATTTAACGGGGAACGACGAGAACGACCAAAACCAGCCGTCTTGGACGTAATGAGTATAACGTCGTCATCATCATGCTCATCGTCATCTTCTTCAATATCATTGATGTCATCCTCCTCATCGTCCTCATCGACAACTTCGTCTTCCTCGTCGTTATCATCTACGACGTCGTCATCATCAGAGGATAGAAACGAAGACAAAGAGATGTCAGAAAAAGGCACGATCAATAACAGCGGTAATAATAAAAGAGAACTTCGTCGACAAAGGGTGAAATTAGAGAAAAAGGCCAATTTCCTAGAATTAATATTCATGGAATTGAAGATGAAAATGGAAATAGCCGAGAGACAGGAACGCCCTGCGACACCCTCTTGCCAAAAATCAGCTGGTAAAAGAAAAAAATCTGGAATTCGTCGTCCCAGATGGTCAAATAATTTGCTACCCAGAAGAATACGACCGATATCGGGTCTACATTGGCGACACCCAATACATATTACATATCATTCGAAAGACGGGACAAAGTGCGACGAGTAACCGCAGTAAAAGACGTAAGATTTAAATTAATCTTTCAATTGATTTAATAAACGAAAATTCGTCTCGTAAATTTTTCTACCGAAAAAAGAGGGAAATGTAAGGAGAGTTACGAGAAAGAAGACTTAAATTAATTATTTAGATTATTAAGTTAGGATTATAATAGGCTATGAATTTACTCTATAAATAAAAAGATATAACCGACAAAAGTAAATATAATAATACACACGCGTTTGAAAATAGTAAACAAATACAAGCATACGATAAATTAAGTATATAATATTTAATACAATAAATTAAATGTATATTAGGGATAATATTAATTTCAATAGATTTAAATCCTGCTAATTAAAAAATTGTTAACGTACTTCTATAATATATAAAAGTACGTTAATTTTTGTCATAAGCGAGGTTCACTTTTAGAACTTGCTGCGGAAGGATACCTTGCAAGTAATGGAATGAATCGATAAGCTCCAATCGATTCTCCTTTTCCTGGGACAGATTCAATTTCGATACTCGTCGAGCAAGGATATCTCTCGAAAAACGAAACAAATCGATACTCTTCCAACCGACTAATCCTTTCTCTTTTCTACTGAAAAACTCTCTCACGAGGCCAAAGGAAGACATCTTTATTCGTAAAAGTGATGTCAGACGATATGCTAACATTTTCAGCAAATCTATTGACTCATGCCATGCTATTTTATGAATGTTTTGGGCGTCAGACGTGTGTGAGCAAAATTCGTTCCAAAACTGCTTAATTTGGAATTAAGAACCGTCGTATGACCATAGCTCCAGAGATATTAATTGAAGTCAATAATGATGCAAATTTCTCAAAAGAGTTATAACTAGTGGTGAATTGTGGGTCAATAATTCGTACCACAGCTTCGTGCTATTGAGCTTTACGTAAAACTAAAGTAAAATTGCCAAGCTAGGCAATAGTTCGCAATTGGGTTTTAGAATACTCTGCAGAATCTGGATTTTCTGAAAATCCTTTAAATAAAATCAAAGCCTCACTATTTTCATTACCTGGAGAGAAAAGATTATGTGCTCTAAAATGCGACGAAATGTCTATTAAAGCTTGGGAGGAATATTCAAAGAAATATGATATTATAGAAGGTTTAGTCGACATAGACTTTTTAGGTAGAAGAAAAGAAATCACTAAGCATGTGCTTGTATTATGCTTAGATAGCATAAATGCCAGTAAACCTTGGCGTCAACTAATTTCTTTTTTTTACTGGTACAAAATCGATTCACACTATTATAAAACTGATAAATTGTGATCAAGGCATCGCTAATTAGAAGGTATGTCAGCTATTGGAGATTACTCCTACCAAGTCTTTTTTTATAATAAATAATAGTAAATACTATGCTTGGTTCGACTGGCCTCATCTTCTAAAACGTTTAATTTATCAAATGTGTACTCACAAGATAATATATTCAAATGGAAATATTATTTTAAATTTTGATGATTTATTGAACACATCGGTAATTGATAATGCAAATGCTACTTCGAATTTATTAAATCATTTGTCGATGATACATTTCCAATCGAGCAGTTTTCAAGCTATGAATCTTAAACGTGCATTTCAATTACTCAGTTTGCAAATGGCAGCGGTAATATATAGTATGATAATAACAAGAATATAGAAAAGATATATAATTTGATAATAACGAGAAAAATGTTTAAAATTCTTTAGAGATTACGTAAATACTTGGAAAAGTTATTATAGTTCGAAATTTGTTCGCCCGCATTGTTTTGCGGGATTCTGCAACCAAAATTCTGTAGAGCACACGGATTGCCAACTTCGTGGAAGAGGAGGCTTTAACGATAATCCAACAGCGATATTGTGCAAACACGAACACAACTCACCACATCTATCCCGCACTCACTCACTAAAACGCGTTACACACTATACAGCTACACTAGGGGGTTATAAACCGCTGGATTTGGCACCCCTACATGGGGACGCAGGTTTAGTCGGTAGGCAGCAGTCCTCGTGTCCGTCGAATTCGACACTATCTGGCTTCCGCCAAGTGTCTATGAAGATTCCCCCTTCCCATGCTAAAAAAAGGAGAGGCAGAATACTCGGGCCCTCAATACCTGTAGCAAGGGGAACAGCTTGGATCAGCCAGCTCGTCAACTTTGCCCGGATTAGAGACGCCCGCGGTCATCAATCACCATACGAAGATAAGCGCTCCATCGACGCTCCTGGGATTACCGAGTTCGAAGCAACCAACTCGCGTCCCCACCGGCGAAGCCAGGCCTTGGACCAGCCAGGCCTGGATTGAAACGGCGTGACTAAGACCGCCGATGAAAAGTGCTTGTGCAAGGAGTATTCTCGCGCGCCCGGAAGGCAGGAAGGGAGACGAAGAATATCGACCACGAAAGACGCTCCGAACCATCGAACACAGGGAGTGTTACCGCTCGGCCTGGTCGCCCATCTCCACGCCACCACCGTCCAAGAAGAAAGGCCGGTCACCCGAAGCCCACCGTTCAATAGCTAGCCCTGCTTCAATATTTAATATACTCGCCAGTTATTATCTTTGTAAAATATCAAACAGCGATTTACATATTTAGTACATTCTCGATAGTTGATAATTGCGTTTACAATTATAAAAACGATGATATTGAGGTTGGCATATGATTATAACTGAAAAGTTAATTATAGCACACCTTTAATATTCACAGCTTTGTAGAAATATCGGAATGGAATTTTAATATTTTGGAAATGATTGATATACTCTAAATACTGTTTTAAGTACAGGTAAAACATGATGTTATACTAAATTGTAAAAAGAAATATATTTTTCTTATAATAGATCATCTTAGAAGTTCATATATTTTGTATAAATTGTTTAATGCCACGAGGGTGATCGTATGATGCATTATTTCATATCAAATAATCAAAACAAACTTTTCGCTTTTCTTCCAGAATTAAAATCCATATACTTAAAACATTATTTGCATACATCTTTTTGTAACGCCACCCTCAGACTTTATAAGCTTTTCATTTCACTTATAAGCATATTCTTTTCAATATTTTCTGTTACGATAAGTATTTTTGAAACATATAATTAATATAGTGATTTTTACCATCCACAAAGAAATTATTTTTGTTAGTTTATAAGTAATCTGGAAATTATCAAGTACATATTTTTATACAATCTAAGTTCAGCAGAACATTTACAAACAATTTTTTTTATTGTTAAGACATCGTGAATTTTAACTTCCGCTGATCTGGATTAAATATACTATACGGAATTCTCTTTTTTTAGCATGAAACGATAGTAAAATTTTTTAATATTTGTAATGTAACACATCGCACAATTATTTAATATGTGTAAATATAAATGTCCAACTCTAATTGACTTAATTCCTTTTGAAGTAAATTATATGTTTGTACTGCCTATATAGAGTAGCAGCAATGATTATTCTGTTATGTAGATAGTCTGTACATATTTTTATTTCGTAGTCAATACGAAGACCATTGTAATATAATTTATATACTTTTGTGTTCAATCATTGATAATCAATCGTTTCTTATATTCAATATTGCATCAATATTCTCTAGTAATAAATATATGTATAATGTATTACGCAATATTATTTGTTATATTAGAATTCAACTTCTATTATTTCATTGTTAATTATATTTGTATTAGTATATATAAAATTTAAAAGTGCTGCGAAATCTCTTCTAGTTCTTGGCTTAGGTAGTTCTTACAATATAGAATATTTTAAATATAAAATTCAATTTACAATTCATATATAAAAAAAATTGGGACCAATCTGTATAAGTTTTATAAAGAACAAATAATATCAGTTTACAAACAATAAATATGAAAATATACACAGAATGAAATTATGAAGGAGAATACAGGATTAGTATGATTCAATGGTCACCAATAGAACATATAGATTTAACGTTTGATTATAATTAAGAAGACTAATAGTTAGAAAAATAAAGTATTAATACTTCTCTATATATACTGTCCGCTTCGATAATTTTTAGTATTTAACATTATTGTAAAATATTCTACATGTTTATTGATTAGAATTTTAACGGGTATGTTATCTTACAAATTTTTCGATTACAGTAGAGAAATATTTCTGTAATATTACAAATAGTATAATATTACACTCGATCTATTTATATGATTTTCTAACACTATGATATGTGTGTGTATGTTTGGAAATGATTCTGAATTCTCCCGAGTAACTAAATGAGATTTTTACATATGTTTCTGTAGGCAGCTATTTCCACGCAAGACATGTCTGCGTGGACGGGTTTTAGGGAGCCGCGAATGAACTTTTCCCTTGAGCATATAAAATATATTTTACTAATACTTTGTATTTGTGATACCGTGTCGAACCGCACAAACGCTCCTTTCTATAATTTTGAAGAAATGGATTTGCTATTATATAATTTAAATATACCTGCAATTAGTAATACCAAATTCGAATGTTACCTTTCATTTAGTTTTTATCGAGAAATGCTCCCTGTACAAAAAATATATAGTATAAAAAATATATATTTTTATAAAATTTACAAATTTTATTCAATATATTTTTTGATATGTGTAGTAGTTTCCGAAACCAATTTGCAAAACCAGCATTTTTAAGGATTTTTTCTGATTCTATGAAAATTCAAAATGTGCATAAAACCACTATGATATTCACAATCAGCAACCCAAAATACATAAATACATAAATTTTGAACAAAAGCAGGTGAACAGAATAATTACAAGTACAGGGATAGGCTTGGCGGCAGGTGCAAGCTATTAGTTACTCAGCAGAAACGTTCAGAGGTTCGAATTCTTCGTCGTTTCGAAAATATTGGAGAATATCATTCAAATCTCAGCAGAACTATACTATATATATATATATATATATATATATATATATATATATATATATATATATATATATGCTAAGCTTCTATTCAAGGGTGAGAGACGATACCGTAAACATCTTGTTGCTTATCTCATTATGTCCACGCGTATATGTATGACATTGTCGCTTGGAAACCCAAACCTATGCAACCTCGACCATAACGATTACTACACACACACACACACACACACACAATACGGGCTCCACTTATCAAAAATTATAATAAAGCTACATCCCTGAAAAGTCGGTAGTAGAGCACATTCTGTTTAGTTCTGCAAACCACCGCAATTAAATTCTCTAGTAGTCGCTGCGATCAATTCGGACATTCGTTAGAGGTATCCAGCACTCTTAAAGAATTTCTTGGTCGACACCAGTGAATCCCATTTATTACACCCCGCTGCCAAATTTTTAAGAAAATAGGTGTATATATATATATATATATATATATATATATATACACGTATTTTCTTAAAATTTTGAGTTTAAAACTTAATAAATTAATAAATATTTTTTTATTGGTCTTACAGTCCAATCAATTCAATCTAAAAATAAAATAAAAATAAAAATAAAAAATAAAAATTTTTATTTTATTTTATTTATTTTTATTTTTTATTTTTATTTTATTTTTAGATTGAATTGATTGGACTGTAAGATCAATAAAAAAAATATTTATTAATTTGTATATGGGCAGTCGACAAAAGTACAATTCAATTGTTTTAAAACTTAATAATAAGATTACGTTGACATATACATGACTGTAAATTATTTACAGAAAAGCATTCATTACATTTTTATATAATAAATTTATTTCATTGCTATTTACATTATATAATGCAATTTACTACAGAATATAATTTACATTATTTTACTATTTCACTGAGAAATAAATTTGTATAAATTCAAATAAATCCATTCATGAAAGAGGTATTATTTGAATCAAACAAATAATTATTTAAAGTAAATTAAATTCATTAAAATTAATTCAATAGTTATTAGAATACACCAAATATTTATTTAAATTTATGTTTAAAACAAAAACATACATATTTAAAACGAATGAATATTTTGTAATTTGGAGTATATTTGAAACAAACAATTATATTTATTTGAACAGCAAACATATATTTATTACATTACACTAAATAAATTATTGAAAAGTAATAAATATTTCTTGAATTTCACTAAACTTTTACTTTTACTTTTACCAACGAAGATAGACGGTTATAGAAGCGCAAAGCCTATAGGCTAATAGGTAACAAAAAATCGTAGTACCAAGAAGTCCGTCAGATGGCAGCACTATGGTCTACAACACATCATTATTATCATTATACAGCGCATATCAGTCTGCATCAACATATGATCCGTCGTTCTTGCGTAAAAGCAGAAAGGGTTACAGGGCAGTCAATAGTTTTTTTAGCAATCGTATGAATTCATGTCACGTGTATGTATGCATATGTCCTACACACTCATTAGAATGAATGTATACGTGTTCTCTTTAATATGTATATTAAAGATACACAGTTGTCTTAAATAAAAATCTAATTTGATATAATATTTAATTAAATAAAAAGTAGACAATGTGGGAGTAAATTTTATTCCTAATCTGGAAATTGATTATTTACCTTATGAGACATATCGCACTTCAGCAAAGCGAGAGAGTTAAGTCTCAAGAGGGAAATAATTAATTTCTTCGCTAGTGTTGCACGATACTTTACATTACACATCTAAAAAATCATCCTAAATATATAATATATATACATATATATGTATATATATTATATTTATGGGATTAAATTATCACATATATTATTATTAGTTATCCATGTATACAATGTATGTTTACAAATTATGTTTACAAATAATAATTTTATTTCATTTGAAAAAAAAATCATTCGATCGACAGGAGTCGAACATACGATCCTGTGTTTCATAAGTTGATGTATTTTCTACTGCATACAGATTCTACATAAACAAGATGGTAACTGATATACTGACATCGGTGTATAATAAATTTTACACGAATTGAGCATCGCGCTTCTTAAGTCGCGTTTAAATATTTTTTTCCCAATGTGATACTTCTTTACATGCTTTATAGTAGTCATCATGAATAAAAATCATTAATAAAACCAACAATTCAATAAAAATGTTGTAGAAATGATTGGGCCATGTTGACAATGTACAAATGACAATAATTTGCTATTTTTTCTTAAAGGTAGATTATATATATATATAGATATATATATATATATATATATATATATATATATATATATATATATCAAC
The DNA here is from genome assembly GCA_018907035.1 of Sycobia sp. Sy_11. Classification (NCBI taxonomy): domain Eukaryota; kingdom Metazoa; phylum Arthropoda; class Insecta; order Hymenoptera; family Epichrysomallidae; genus Sycobia; species Sycobia sp. Sy_11. The sequence goes on along the minus strand of JACCIC010000052.1, from coordinate 884,919 downwards.
GGAATATTTTATTATTGTTCAATTACTGTATATGTAATGTTCTATTTACACATGCAACTTACACGAGCGCGCGCGCAGAGTCAACATACCGGTCAAATCGTTTCTACTACATATCCTAATGGATTGTTGATTTTATCAATGATTTTTATTTATTATGACTACTATAAAGCATTTAAAAAGTATCACATTGTGAACAAAATATTTAAACGCAACTTAAGAAGCGCGATACTCAATTCGTATATTTTGTTACGAACCCCATACTAGTACATTAGTTACATAATTAGTATACGTATAATCTGTAGTGTAGTGGATAATGCATTAGCTTGTAAAGTAGAAGGTCGTAGCTGGTCGTAGGTTCAATTTCGGTCGGTTGAATGTTTTTTTTAAGCAAAATAAAATTATTTTATGATAAACAGGAATAATTCATAATAATATATGTGATAATGTAAACCCGAGATTACATACAGAGATTACGCAGAATATATATATATATATATATATATATATATATATCTATATATATATATATATATATATATATAAACATAGAGAGAGAGAGAGAGTAAATGAAATAATTTAATTAATTGAATAAATTAATTTATTAACATTATATAAATTAATTTAATTAATTAAATTAAAGTACTTACTTATATTCAGAATTATAACCTGCACAACTTATAGGAAAAAAATTTTCTTGCAAGTTTATGAAAACAAAAATTAATTTAAAAAATTGAAGTTCATTATTTCAATTATTTTTGGATAAAATTTAATATAAAATTCCGGAATGAAAAGCGTCAAGGGAAATAAAAAAATTTTCAAAGAATTTGAATTAATGTTAACAACCCATTTTCATCATGGACATGTATTTTACTATTTACAAAGTAGATATTAATAACAGTGAATATAATACATTCACGTTTTAATAATTAAATAATTTTTTTTTATTCAATATTACTTGGACTAAACAGGAGCTGTTTTTGCAGAATTTATTCATTATTACAATTGCACATCCTGCATATAAATTTCATAAATGGCGGTTACGGCCGGGGAACTGGGGTACTTGTATGAGCGTTACCTGGATTTCGGGGAACATTACTAATTATCAATGTTCCTCGACAGTAGTTACCCGCGTGCCTATGGGCTTTGTGCTTCTATAACCGTCTATCTTCGTTGCTTTTACTAAGCTTGAATTTCACTACATATACGTAAAACATAAAGTTAAATAAATAAATATTTGAAAAACTATATATATACTCAAATTTAACAAATATATTCAATTTTTGAAAAAGCTATTCAATATAAACAATTAAATAGCTTTATCAAAAGGTGAAATGTATTTATTTGATTATACTCAATGAGTTGTTAAAAACTAATAAACATTTTTTCGATTTTATTAAACGAAACACAAAGATTTAAATATTAAATTTAAATGAATAAATCTTTTAATAAAACTATTTATATGTTAGAAGTACATAATTTTTTCAAAAATAGAAAATATTTTTTTGATTTATATATACATTTTGTAGTTTTTACTATTTTTTATTATATTTAATATTTAAATCTTTGTGCATCGTTTAATAACATCAAATAAATATTTATTAGATTTTACAACTGGCAGGAAGTAATCAAATAAATCTAATCTAACCTTTGAGAAAACTATTTAATTCTTTCGAGTAAATAGTTTTTTTTAAAAATGAATATATTTCTTGTATATATATACACTGAAAAAAATTTCTAATATCAAGTGAACAATACTTGATTCAAAAAATGTATGCAATTGTTCTGTACTGAGTAAATATTTTCTTTAACCAAATAATCGCATACACTTGAATCAAATAAGTAGTTACTAAAATAAAGCTTATATTTTCTCAACAGCAGAACACAAATATTGGGAATTAAATTAATATTTTCTGACTTTGAGAAAATATATCCTTAAATCGATAGATTCAAATTGAATATCAAGAAAATCAATTCTTCCAATCAAATGAGTCCAGATTTTCTAGAAAATGGGTGGCTGAGATTGTAAATTAAATAAATATTTACTTATCTAAAGAAAATATTTTCTTGAACCAATAATTTCAAATTTAAGATAAAGAAAATAAATTCTTGAATTAATTAAATATCTCCTAGACTTTTGTTAGGATTTTCTAGAAAATGGGTGACTGAAAGTACAAATTAAATAAATATTTTCTTATTTATAGAAAATATTTTCTTGAACCAATAACTGAAGATTTTGAATCAAAAAATTTAGTTATTTGATTCACGCCTACAAAATTAAGTGAATATATACGTGAATTAAGAATTTCAATACGTCACTTAAGAAATTTAATTTAAAATGAAGAATTCGATTCCTATCTTTAAAACAATAATTACTTGAAATACGTTTTTATTTTCTAGAAACAAGAAAATTCAAGTATGTTCCATTTTTAAGATGTACATAGTTTCTTGATTCAAAACATTATTTTCTTGACTTTAAAAATCAAAAGTTTAAACTAAGTAAATAATTTCTTGAATTCTTTTACAATTTATATGTTAATTTACTTTTATTACATTTATTTCATCATTTTTAATTTTTAATTAATATTGTATTATTTGATTAAAGTCTCATAGCTTAATTTATTTCGCTTAAAAAAAACTTCGACCGAACCGGGATTCTATCCGCAGACCTTTGGATTCGCAAGTTAACGCCTTATTAAATAAGCTATCGCATTACGCTGTGGACAATTATAAAAATCTTATATATCAATTTTAGATCTCGTATAGTTATACATTATGAAATTAAGTTTTGGATTCCAATGAATAGTATATGCATTTATATATAATATATACTTATATTATAACAATTTAGATAACTTTTTGGTTGTAAAACGTGATTTTCCACATCCAGATAATATGTTCTTAAATTGAATCATAATACGTACATGAAGTCGAATAATAATTAATTTTTGTATTTATATCACAGAAAAAAATGGTTCTCATATCAAATCAATATTTCTGTGTAATTAAAAAAATTTTTTTAAATATAACATGTATATTTACAAATTAATTATTCTTTTACGTATAATTATACTATATACATGAATAGAAGATATTAAAAGAAATTCTGGAAGAAATTCCTTATTGAAGAACTTATTCGCTTCAATTCAAAATTACAGGAGAACCCGATTCTCAATATCACCCATTTTTGTACTATAGTGTACAACTCAAGATTATTATATTATTAAACTTTGAAACCAATGTCTTGATATAAGGAATTGAATTCTTGAGAGAAGTTAATTAATAAATAATCAATTTCTTGCAGTCTGAAAATATTAGATATAATTAGTAAATATCCATTAAATGATAATTAATAAAATTTCCTGCGTCCGAATATTAAATAAATATATTCTTAAATTTAGAAATAAGTGTTATTTTATATTTATCTTTGAACTTTTATATTATATTTAATATTTTCCATTATAAATTGAAGAGTAGTAAATTTGTTTCAATGTAAAAAATTAAGATCTTGAAAGTAGTTATTTATCCAATTAATCGTTGAACTAAAAGAAATACCAGATAAATATTAGTAAATATGAATTAAAATGTAGTCAATAAATTTTTATGTGATATTAAATAAATATTTTTTAGATTTTGAAGTAAATTGCTTCTAATAAGAAAACCAGCATCTCAAAAATTCCTTTATCAAGAACTTATTCGCTTGAATTAAAATGATATAAGATTGATATTTTACTATATGAACTAAAAAATAGGAAATTTGTTTTTAGGTTGATAAATAATATCTAGATTTAAGAAAATAATTTTTTCGTGAAATTTAGCAATAAGAAAAAATATGAGGTAACTTAGGTAGTAATTTCATACTTTTCAGCTAATTCTGGAAATCCATAACTCATTCGGTTTAGTTGAACGGATGTTGTAAAATATCTAGCTTATGTCGTTTTAAGTCAAGTGAATACGTTCTTGATGATAGAATTTTTTATATTCTGGTTTTCCTATTTTAAGCAACTTATTTCGCAATCTAAAAAAATATTTGTTTTAATTTTAATTTAAGAAATAATTCTATATCCGATACAAGACCGATAAAAATATAATTTTTTTTTTAATTTTTTGAAGTTCTAGATAAGTTCTAGAAACTACTAGATGAATATGGCTGCAATTTTGCCAAATACCTAGTGAGGAATGATGCTTACTAAAAGCACACCATTTGCGATGCTACGAGCGCCATCTCTTAGATTTTCTAAGGACTTATTGACCTCCTCTCCTATATTACTCATTGTGTGATTATTGAAGTTACCTCCCGATACATCACGTCGACGCGTAGACGGCGGTGTAGCAGAGTGCATATTTCTTACACTAGTGACCCCGATCGAAAAAAAAAAGCGCGGAGTCGGCGGGAGAAAGCACCAATACCAGGTAGAGTAGCTGAGACGAAGTAATTTATTTACAAAATTTTTCAGCGACGCTGTAAATAGCACGAAAAGCCACCCCCGTACACAGCGAGAATTCACTCCCCTTTTTCAGCAAACCACGCAGTGAGAGATGCGCGTCTAACAAAGGACAAAGGACAGGAGAACGCACACGCACATACAGGCATGCAGCGTGGAAAATGTATCATCGGCTACCAAAGGGCGCAATCCAGCAGCCGCAGTGAAGCAAAAGCCACGGCGCACCCACGCGGCCCTTCCCGCCTAACAGCAGCATCAACAAAGGCAGCGGCGCAGGCACGCGCTCCCGCAGCAGCAGCAGCAGCAGCACCAAGTGAAACAGCGAGCTCGGCGAGCATCGAAGTAAGAGAATTTGCTTTTCAGATAGTGTGCACGCAGGGCTTCTCCCCTCTTGGTTCCACATATTAGTTCGTCGTGGATCGCGATTCCGCGAATTAAGAGTAACAACTCGCGCGTTCCGCGGAACCACGTGAGCAAGAAATTTCAGTTTTCAAATAAATAATTAAGTAATTAAATAATAATTAAATAAATAAATAATAAAATAATCAATAACATAATTAAATGAATTAGCAATAGCTAAGCGCCAAACAAGCCAGTCGTTGTCTAACACCTTTTTTCCTTTTTTTCGTTTTTTTTTCAATTTTTCAATTTTTTCGGATTTTGAATCCTCAAAAAAGGCAACGGCTTCTTCATACAAAGAATTTATATGATAATATAGTTCATAATAAAATTTTTTGTCTTCACAAAGTTCGGTATGATAGCAGGAATGATGGCACGAGACACTGAAGATTTCAGGATTTTCGTTCCCCGTGCTTCGCGACGCCGCAGCCGTCCATAGAGTGAAACCTTAGTCTGGACCCCGTGCGTAGTCGCTTACCATCACAGGCAGGCAAAAGCATTAAAATCTAAAAAATCAAGTTAGCTCGAATTAGCAATGGTCGAAGGCGACAGACACGCCGTGCCGACACCTTTTGCACTCAAATTTTCAAGGAAGCAACACGGGTCGCATCGCGACTTAATGGCGCAACTTGCGCCGCGGGGTTTTCTGTCCGCCCACGCGAAAATAAGCTGAAGCTTGTCACACTAAATAAGAATATGCGCCTCACGGCGATCATCCGGGGTACTGGAATGGAGGCGGAATCGCTCTCTTGTACCGGCTGCACTGACGAGACCCGCATTGCGGGAGTTTTAACCGCCTGCACCGTTTTACGTAGACAAGACAAGTGTCGACGCTTTCCGTATTCTTCCAACGAGGAAACGCAACTCAACTCGAGTTTCTTGAAAACAGAAAGAAATACATAGCTTCATTCCTTAGCCGGTAGAACGTGCATACTTTCGGTAGGCAGGGAAGCAGCTCTATCCCGGGAAAGTCACTATCTACGCATACCTTGCGGCACTATAAGTCGGGCTCTATGGACATACTAGGTGACAGCGAAATCTGTCAAACCGCCGAGAAGAACGAGGTTCAAGAAGCGAGTGAACGCGTAGCGGTACTATCTACACCCTTCACTGGTTATCGCAATGATTCATTCGTCGACAAAAGACGTTGCTAATAACGATTGCGGCCCGCAGGAGCTGCGCGAACTGTTGGATCTCGGCAAGCAGATGCATCGGCATTTCGATGAGATGGAAAGCAAGAATGCCTCGCTCCACAAAAAGATATCCGACATGAATGATCGTATTTGAGAGATTATCTTACGTGACACAGACCGCCAGAGCGAGAAAATAGAACGCGAACGCGCAGTCGGGCAGGGTGATACCGGATCAAGCACCACGTGTGACTGTAATCTGCCAGCGATTGCCAATCTCGTGCAACCGAAAGGGTGACCACGCTGTTTCCGTTTTCCGCGGCTCAGGACAACAGACTGCGAAGGCTGGTTTCAGTCCTTCGAAAAGATGTTATAAATGTTTCGTATTATCAACGACGTGGAGTGAGTAGATTCCTTAATCACGCACATCGATCTCGAGGTCGTCGACACGCTTTTCAAGTGCCTTCTGACTCTTCCCCAGGAAGAGCAATATAACGCGTTAAAATGCAAGATAACCGCGCGGTATTCTATGTCCATCGAGAAATGCATGGAGTGTATATTCCGCGAGACGACGGTTCATGATCAAAGGCCGAAGGAGTTATCCGCAGAAATGAGCAAATTAACCGGTGACCAAATTCACGTGGACACGGTCATGCGATTCTGGCGGTCGTGCCTCCCCACACAAATACAAATCCAAACTGTAAATGTGGAGGACGAACGCGCGTTGGCACACGCCGACAATGTGTATGATGTCGAGCAAAAATGCGAAGACGTAGACTATACTGCGAGAGACGATGCAAATCACGCACGCGACGCGACAAGCGAGCTTGAGCGCACGTATCAGAAGATCGAAAAACTCACGGGCGAACTTCGTATCAGGAACACTGAGTCCACGTACGTCCGCCGCGAACGAACAGCAAGCCCGCGCCCCCTTTGAAGGTTAAGCGCGAGCCGTAGTAACAGCGTGAGCAGGTGCAAGCCAGGCAAGCAGAGGCGTACGCGTGAAAACGCAAGCATTGCCGACACGTGAACAACACCAAGTGTTCAGCTAGGTGGAATCCGCGAAGAAAAATAAGAAATTCCCGCGGATACGTGAGGGTATGTGCAGTGCGCACTATGAGTATGGGTTGCATATTCGGTCTCTTCGAGTATATCAATCACTCCATTCGGTCTCTTCGAGTATAACGTGATGACGTTCGAGTTAAGGAGCGCAGATCACACCTTCCAGCGTTACATAAATAGTGAGCTGGGATGCCTGAGATGTGTATTCGTTTTTTTAAACGATATCCTGATTGCGTCGGACATCGAGGAAGAGCGCAAGCGCAATATCGAAAAAGTACTTGCGAAAGTCGATATATACGCGCTGCGACTGAATGTGGATAAATATCGGCTCGGGCAGATCCAGGTAGAATTCCTCGGATACACCGTGAACGAACACGGATTTAAACCGATGCCGGAGAAGTTAGACACCGTGAAGAACTTCCCCAAGCCAAAATCTTTACAGGACCTCCGGAGATTCCTAGGCTTGATTAATTTCTATCCGGGATGCATTCCGCACGATGGCCGAGGCGCTGGAGCTGTTATGTAAAGTTTTAATCGGAGTGAAGAAAAAGGATAATCACATCGTTCAGTGGTGCACCGCGGACGAAGAGGCCTTCGAAAAATGCAAGTAATCGGTGCTAGACATAGCGGAAATCGAGTTCCGAACGAAAACGCCGAGATTCGGTTAGTCACCGACGCATCGAATGTCGCAATGGGGCCGTGTTAAGGCAGAAGTGCGATAGCGAATGGCGACCACTCACCTTTTATTCTAAAAAATGTAATAACGCGTAGTAAAAGTACACAACAATCGACCACGATCTTAGAACGATATACCACGTAGTTCAAAAATTCTTCTATCTAGAAGAACGTGAATTCGAAATCATCATTGACCATAAGCCACTGATGTATGTCATGGCCCAGAATCAGGATAAAGCTCCGGCACTCTACTGCCGGTAATTTAATTACATTGCGTAGCTTAATACAAAACTCGTGTAACACGCCGAGAGCGAAAACGTATAGTCGACGCATTATCGCGTACCCAGTCATTTAGGATCCCGAGCAGGTTCGACTGGAGCGACTCCTGAAACCAGTTTGCGGACAACATAATCACAGATTGTAAGAACATTAATGCGTTTCGTTTCCCCACTCTGTTCGACGCCAGGGAGCTCGCAGCCAACAGGACTCGGACCCCGAGCTCTTCAGGATATTGCGCGACCGTAACCACCCGTTAAAATTCCGTATGCTCATCTTTAACGATGACAATCACACACTGTTTTATTGCAATATTCATGAGAACACTATCCGCCTTTATCCGAAGTCTTTAACTTGTTGCACAACAGCGCGCACCCAAGCGATGTCCAAGAGAAATAGAAGGAATGCATAGAATGCCAGCTCGCGAACGTGGCTCGATACAACAAGTCACTGCCGGACTACTTCATAGCACCGGACGTATGCTTTAAACACATCCATGTCGACATAGTCGGACCGCTAATCAATCACGTCCGCAAGGTATTCTCAAACGCACTAAACAGCAACCAGGTCAGGTGGATCTGCAGACAACGCAGAACAGAGCACCGCGTTATCCAACAGCACGGGTGAATACATAATCCCGCAATTGCGCGATGGTGAGCGAAAAACGAAGTACCGTCCGAATATATTGCGGCAAACTCTTCGTTTGGGCTCGGTCAGCCCGCGTAACTCGGCGAACTGGCGACAAAATATACCTTCTACTAACCAAACAAACGCGTTCGTTTTGCAGGTGAATGAGCCAGGGATATGCCGTTCTGGCAAGTGTCCGAGTAGCTAGAAGCTATTAAGAGACTACTGGATAGCTTACCTCGTGGGCAGTTCCGCCTGAGCAGCGAGCTAACCATTATAGTATCAGAGAAGTACAAAGCGAAGTTCGTACGGAAATACAAGAACGAAACGCGTCGAATGCGGAAAGGTATGCTACGAACGCAATTCAAAGAGAGGTTCGACCGCTATTATGTACACCCGCGACTCCTAATAAACGGGCGACGCACACATCGACTTTTCCTGTACAACATCCGCGTGGTAACTACAAAAAGAAGGTAAACGACTTCTTAACGTGTACGGGTTTCCATGACGTCCACGTTAAAAAGGTATTTACAAACGGCCGCACCACCACCGCCACGCTAAACACGTCTAGCATGGAGACGTCGTACCACCAGCAGGCTAAGTCCTGCCTTTCAGACCTCAAATGGCATTACCATCAGGGACTCCTGAGCGCGTTAAGAATCAAACTAATGATATGCGAAGTAGAGATGGAAGATAGGTTAGAGTTTATGCATGCTCCTCCACTACACCCCGTAGTGCAGTGGATGCTCGGATGCATAGAAGTCCTAGAAAGGATAACCGAACCACTCTCGGTGACAGACTTCATGAGACTATATCGTGTGCTAGACTATACCGATCAATTCAAAGGTCTCCGCACCGTGTACGTCGATCTTCGAATGTGGAAATCGACGTAAATGTAGTAGAACGCGTGCTTCGCGCACAAAATAGGCGCACACCCGGGAAAAAGCTCCAAGTCGAACTCCTAGACGGATCAGACACGAAAAGAATGGTGGAAGTTGTCAGGCTCATATCCGGGTCTTTCAAGGCGAAAAGTCTAGTATTGGGACCGGTGAAAACACTTTCGACAACTTCAAAAGTTCGAAACCATCAAAATCTATTATACTATTAGAAGTTTCAATATCTATAATACATAAGCAAAATATGTAAATATATTTATTCTTTATTGCAATATAATATATAGTTTAAGTTTACACAGTTGAAGATTACAAAAATGACGGTCTAATAAGTTAAGATACTACAGTGCTCTTTGAAATTTTGTTTGAATTATATGAAATTTAGAAAAATTATGTTTAAAATATATTTCTTTAAAACAAATAAATATTTTTGCAAACGAAGAATCGAAATTATTAAAAAAAATTTTTAGTTTTCATACATCAAAAAAATGTTTACTGCATTTAAACATTTCAGTACTTTAAATATATAAATTACTTATTTTGAATGAATGGTTTACTAATGGTAGATGAATAAACCATTTGTATAATTAAAAAAATTTGTATTTAAATGTATAAAATTTTAAATTAAAAACATTTCCAGAACAACTAAATTTAATACAATAGATCAATTTATTTATTAATTGAAAATAATAAAAATAAATAAGATATTTGCATCAGTTATTAATACCATCATGTTTAAGAACGTTCTAAAAAATCCTGTACATTTCATTAATGTGCACGTTTTCAGAAACAAAATTCATTGAACGCGTTCTTTGCTTGAAGTTCATACTTAAATAACTTCTATCTTTTAAATATTTAGAACTAAAAAAATGTATATTTAATGGTCTAGATAATCTAATTGCAATAAATATATGTTTATGTATTTTGAATACATAACTTTATTTTGTCTTTTTAATTCTTATTTAAAATAGTTCATGTATTATATTCAATATATAATGTTGCTCTATTTAACAAAAAACATTTTATATTACAACAAAATTGCTTTGATAAAATTAACTTAACATTGACATAATCATGATGACCATATAGGCGCCAAAACTACTAAAAATAAACCAATCGTCTTCAAATTTTGAATACGTATTCTTTACGGTGAGGATTAGATGATAGGATATTTTTATTGCGAATTTAACAGAAAAAAAATCAAAATAATGGCAACATAGCTAGTTGTATTTATATCGGTAGACTGCCTGCTAGGCCTCGTACAACATGCGTGCAGATGGACAAGTAATAAACAGTGAGAGCAAGTGAGAGAAACAGACGAAACAGTATAGAGGAACCTCGCGGGTACATGTACATGCAGGTACATGGTATAGTAATATCGACCAACATCGAGTAATCCATGTTAATCCCCTTGAATTTTTCTGTTCTCCCCTCCCCCTCTCGCTCTCATTCTCTCTCTCACTCTCTCTCTCTCTCTCTCTCTCTCTCTCTCTCTCTCTCTCTTTTCCTCTTTCTCTGTCTTCTCCATACAAGGTAGTTATATGTCAAATATAATTATATAGGATTCTGATATGATACTCCAAAAATATAAAAAGCAATCACATAATTTTTGGAAAATTTCAGTCTATAATTAGCAGCTTTTTGGAGATCTATTGAATTCGTAAAGACCGATCAATTGCTGATAATGGCCATGAATATTGTCTCAATGTTAAGTTAATTTTTTTAAAGCGTACATATATTTTGTTACAACTCATTTATTTTAGTTAAATTGAGAAACAATAAACATACATTTTTTTGGTTCCCAGTAAAACGTATGTCATAGAATCAAGTAACAAAATATGTCATAGAAATAAGTAACAAAATATGTTATAGAAATAAGTCTACACTGAAAAAAAATATACCATTAATTAACCATTTATTCATAATAAGTAATTTATATATTTAAAATGCTGAATGTTTAGTTAAATATAGTAAATATTTTTTGATATCTGAGAACTGAGAATTTAAACAAAATATAAAATTTCACTGTAGTATCTTAACTTATTAGACCATCATTTACGTAATCCTCAACGATGTAAACGTACACTTTATATTATGTTGCAATAAATACGAACTATATTTACATATTTTTCACTCATTTTTATTGCATTATTTATATTATATGTAATATATTTGTATTGTACGAAACGCATTGAAAGTGAATGTTCATGCAATTAAATGGTTAATTAGTCAGTCACATTTAATATCTCGAGCGAAGCCGAGACAATTGTTAAACTCTGAATCATGGTTGGTGTACTCTTCAGCACTAAACATCTTAATTTTAAAAATTACTTACACACATAAAAGATACTTTAAATTTACATTGTACAAAAATATAAAATAAGACAAGTGTATTAGAAATTCTAATCATTTAAAAGTATTTGTAACATAACAAATATTTTTTGCTCTTCAAATAAACCTAACTGTTTATTTCAAACAGACGATTCTTACAAAATTACAAAATATTCTTTTTTTTTAAGGTGTGTTTTTGTTTCAAATAAATAGAATTTAAATGAATATTTGTTAGACTGAAATAAATACACTTGTGCGAAATAGCCAGTTTTCCTTAAAGTTGCTGCAGGTTTGAAAACGTTGAGCTGCTTGCTAGCTGCTGCTATTATATTGTGACGGTTGGTGCGCTGCACCGCACGGACAGTGGTCGACCGTATGTGCTCTTACGCCGGCAATCTAGCCACATCCCGGACGACTTCACCAAGGCCGAACGCAGCGTCTGGACAACCGAGAGTTGGGCAGTCGCTAGGAACAAGTGGTGCCACTCGCGCACCGTCGGCAGCTTACAGTGTCGAGCCGGGGGCTCAATCCTTGTCGCGCCGCGAGTGACGTGCGTGTTATCCGATTGAATCAAGGAAGTACACGCCATGCGCTGCTTCCTCGATCGCGTGTGAGTGCGTGCCGCGTCCCGACAGCTTTGGTCGCCGGTCGACCTATTATCGAGGAGAGACGCCTCCCCGTCGGCCGACGATAAATATTAGCGACCGGCTTTTTCTTGCGTGCAAAACGAGCAGGCTCGCCGTCCGCAGACGAGGAGCTTGCTCGCATATCGAGTGTGCATGAGCAAGAGAGAGAGAGAGAGAGAGAGAGAGAGAGAGAGAGAGAGCGTTTATGTGTGCATCGGAGAGTTATCATCCCTCGCGTCGCGCCTTCCTCGGTCTTCGCGGCCATGTACGCATATTTGTACTTATAGGTTGGTAAGCATGCGGGGTTTGGACGAACCCCGCCGCCTCCGCGGGCGCGGCTGAGCAGGAGCTCGCCACACGTTTCCACCTGAGCTTGTGCTCAGAAGGCGCGCGCGCCATAGTGCACGCGCTCCCGGTATACCTCTGGGCAGACATCGCGCATACTATTAACGGCGAGCGGCCGTGCGTCGTCCGATCACCGACCCGTCGGCGCTGGGCATGCCTGCGCAGGGTTCGTGCCGTCTGCACGTGGCGGCCGCCCGTCTCAACGACAGCGGCGCGCGCGCATTCCGACGACGCACGTCTGCTTCGACTGCAGTATGGAAAAGCGGACAACCTCGTTACAATGTGTGTGTGTGTGTGTGTGTGTGTGGCAATAAAATTTGTTTTTGGTTGCTGCCAGCTGCTAACAGTATAAGATGCTCATCTTTTATTGCAGTACGCGGCCAAGCTATTGTCTCACCAAGCTCCCCTCCCCCCGCCGCATACTCCGAAGACAGTCGTCACCCTCCTCGATAGGACCATCGCACGAGCTCGAAAAACAACATCTGAAATATCGTACTAAATGGTCAGTACCTCGCTTTGACCACCAGAGGCTCTCGTGTTCAATCGAAAATTTCAACTGCAGTTTCGCTCATAAGCGTCGGCCATTTCCCCTTGCCGACCAGCCAGATCGCAGCGCTGCTCCAGATTAGCGTTAGATTGTTGTTACGCGTGAAACACGCATGTTGCGGTTCTGAAATCGAAATACCGGCGACGCGTTCAACATATTAAAATCATGCGTGACTGTAGCAAAGCGTGGAGATAATGTGAACGTATATTGTTCACATATATGGAAAGGCATGCGACTATATTGTGCGTACATTGCCGATATTTGTGCGAATGACGCTAGGCCCGGTAAGTTTATTAAATTTATTTTTATATTTTTTTTGTGAAATAAATAAACGACTATATTTTATACAAACAGTTTTTATTTGCAATTCAATTTACAATTTAGTCTATCGACATAGAACGTCTATAATAATTTTTTTTATCTTCAGTGTAGCTTTTGAAACTTTTTCTTCCTTCTGATCAATAGAATGAAGATTTATATTATTACTTTCAGATACAACTCACTCTTATAAAAAATATAAGTTCACGGTTTCTTATAAATTCATGTAGTAAAATTACATTTGATCAAATAATATATACCTCAGTAACTTCTGTAATATCATTTGTATACACTGAACTTAATTTTTTACAATTATCATCATTCATCTGCATTGGTACAATTTCCACAGATTTCACTTTAACTCTAATATTTTTATTACATTTTTCTTTAGCATTACAACTACATCTTCTAGTATTTTAAATTTCTAATCTACCTTTTCTGATGTATACTCAATATCATAATTCTCTCTATCATAAGCATCTGAATGATTTCCAGCTAAATAAATAAAATAAAGTTACTTTTTACAAAATACTTTGTAAAGTAGTTATTTAAAACAAATGTTAAAAAGTTTAATGAACCTCGCATGAAATTTAAATATATCTTACTTTCTCCTTTATTAACTTTTATTACCTTTTGACTAAATAAAAGTATGAAATTTGATATTAAACTTTAATATTTATTAAAAATAGTAATAAAAGAATTGAATATCGAAATAATATCATAGTTAATAGCATTTCTCTAAGTATATGAAGAAAATAAAGAAATTTCGTACAAATTGGTCTTCTGCTCCATATGATGCTAGTGCTTTTAAAGAAAATATTTATTATAAATTTTCGATGTTTTTTATATACATAATTCGAGTGTGGCCACTTGTAGAGCAAAATAATAAATCAAATAAAATTTATTTCATCGTTCTACGTATTGTATAAACAAACTGAGACGTCGAAGTAAATTTATAATACACGAAATCCCCTGCAACTGATAATCACTATTTCTGTAGATAAAAAAGAGAGAAATTTAGTCTTGGTATATTCGAAGAGATGTCGCAACAAGTAGCAGTCAATACCGTACATATATTATCGAAATAAAAAGAACCCTGATGCTTATGTTAATATTTTAAATTCATATTTATGTAAATAATTTAAAAGAAAATTAGATAACACAACTAAATATGTGTAGATAATATTTTACCTTATGCATTTTACTGTAGTTTTGACATGTAAAAGAGATTTTATTTTTCGAACGAACATCAAGCGTGCAAATTCGCAATCATGTATATATGCGCACAATATACAGCGATCCATGAGTGAGTCGAGCGTCTCTGCATACGCCTTCTTATCTAAGTATCATCAAGTGAGACAGAAAACGAAGATGTTTACTACATCTGCTTTTATTGCTTGTACTCTCTGCTCCAACAAACTTAACTTATTATATGCATTATATTTGTGTTGTAAAGTCCCTTGGGTAAAAGTACTATATATATATATATATATATATTGTAGCGGTGCGCGTGTCCGCCTCGAACACGAGGACGGCGGGCACGGCCGTTGCACAAGGTGTGCCCGGCTGGGCTTAGCCCCGAATGAATTCGGCAAAGGAGAGGGGCGGTTCGCGAGGGGCGAAGACTCGCATGCGGGATTTGCGCGCTTCACGGAAGAAGAAGACAGCAGAATTAAAATTGAATCGGATTTAATATTTCACTAGCTTACACTACGTGTGCGCGAAGGCGCGTCGAGCGCAGATCGAGGGTCGCCGAGGCGACGGCGCGCGCGGAGCTAGGGAAGAGAGAGAGAGAGAGAGAGAGAAAAGGGACTGCCACTTACAGCGAGTCGAAGGTGTGCTCGTTGACCCCGCAGCACGTCCTCGTTCGGCAGTAGCACCTTTCTTCACCGGGAGAGGCGGCGATTTCGCTGTCCAGAAACCCCGGGATGGGGCGGTTATTTCGCGGAGACGGAGTCGAGCGACAAGTTCGTCCGCTCGGACTCGTCCTCAGCGCGTGTGCACTACACTCACCCACAATGCCGTGGCACAAACACGCGCGTCCGGTCGTGTACACTCCCCGAAGAAGAGGTACGTAGCGAGGGGGATCACGTGGAGCACGAGGCGTGTTCCCGTAAACGATGAACCAAGGCACCAAAAGCAAAAACAAAGCGCGTGGAGCGAAAGGCCGGCTAAACGCGTGTCAATCCTAGCTCTCTTATTTTCTCTCTAACTCTTCGCGCGCGCGGCCATCTCTCCCCACTCCCCGCTCTCTCTCTCTTTCACTTACCTCTCCGCCGGTGTAGTTGTGCGTCGGCCTGTAACATATAAACATCTATACATCGGAATATACATACACATATTTACAGGCTACGGCTAGAGAGAGAGCAACGGGACGTGGGAAAGCAAGCGCACGCCGTGCTTGCGTTCCCCGTCACAATATATATATATATATATATATATATATATATATATATATAGATATATATATATACGAATATATATACTTAGCACATTTGAACGCTTGTTTTGCCGCCATTCACGTTTTTTTGAAAATATATATTTGGGTTAGGACTTCGGAAGATCTACCACATTCGATTTTTCGGAAAATGTATGCATTTATGCTTGTTACGATACTTATGATGGATGTCAGAGTGCTTTTGTGCTGAAATTGAATTTAAATGGCGAAATCAATACAAAAAGTATAAAAATAGTGGTTTTTGGTATTCTTGGATAATAAGAATATTTTTAAAAACATTTTTAAAAGAGATATATACATTTCATAAAAATGCATCTTTTTTTATTTGTTCATTTTGTTGGTACAATCGATATTTCTGAAAAAAAATTTAAGAAATTGATTTAGGTTTTCTCCGAAAATTTACGAATTCTGGCTATACTTTAGAAAGTATCCATATCTGATTTTGCTCAAAATTGGGGTATTACCATTTTTGGTATACTGATTATTACTACCGTTTTGATTTTTATGCATTTTGGACTTTTATGGCAAAATACATAAAAACTACATAACTGCATAAACATTATGTTCTATGAAATATTTTTAAGAATTTGACATAATGTTTTTAATTATAGTTTTACATCCAATAAAGTCGGTAGTGCGGAACATTCTGTTTAGTTCTGCAAACAACCATAATGAAATACTCTACTAGACGGTACAATCTATTCGGATTTTTGTCAGAGGTATCGAGCACTCTTCATGTAAACGAGTAAATATATCGCAGTAAAAAAATAATTTTTCTTATTTATCATTTGGCATCGGAATACAAGTTCCATAACAAAAATGTGCAGTAATTAAAGTACGTATATTAGCAAAAGTAGAAAAATTTTACAATTAACATTAGGAAAATATACAATATTTATTTGAAATTGATCGATTATTTTAGCCTTCTATAAATAATAAAGCAAAAAATACTTGAAAAAAAATATTGGACGGTATCGTAAAAGGTACAGATGTGTTTATTTGATCTTATTACGATCTGCATCTTTGCTGTCCTGCGCGACAAAAGATTCATGAGTTTATTGTTTAGATGCCAGAAGTTTTTTATCGGTTTGAAGCTTCTCACAAAGGCTTGCAAAGTTTTCAATTTCGAGTACTGTAGTTAATCTTGTGTCGTCCTTTCGCTTGAACAGACGTCCTTTCTTTCCTCGTTTGAAATAAAGTTCATGTGAAAAGATTATATTGTTTATCTTTATGTTAATATCCCACCTATTATATTTAAAAAAATTCAATAGAAATATTCTGTTAAAAACACAAGATTCCAATCCTTCATGGTTTTCGTGATTAAATTCTTCGTGCCGCAAGTTTTTTCTGTAATATTTCTTATGAATTATTTAATATCTGTATTCTTATTTTAAAAATTTTATTCTATAATAATAATCAATAAAACTATTAAAAAATTCATTTGTTTATACATTCATTCAAAAAAATACAATTGTAATTCACGAAACCAATTAATAGAGAAAGGTAAGAGACAGTATTACATTAAAGCTTATAGGAATAAGAATTATTATTATCTATGAATCAAATGAAGTTTAGCTATATCACGAGTTATATATAGTACATTAGTAGCTAAAATTTTAAATTGTAAATCAGAGGATAACTTTCAGATGGGCTCTTTGAGAACCGATTAGGTAAAAAATAGTTTACAGTGTTTTTTCAAAGAAATAAAAATCATTAAATTATAAAATTATATCTATATATATTATTTAAAATTAATACAGGTTAAAATACATTAATTTGTAAATAATATCGTAATGTAAATTAATTGTGGTTTTTTTATAATCAAAAATTAATCAAAATAAATTTAAAACGAATGGAATGAGTGTTAAAAATTCTGATGAGAAATTCATATTTTTGTATAAATAAATAGATCAAAGAAGAATAAATTTATTTATTTAAATGAAAGCTTATTAAATTTAATAAATAATGTTTTATCGGCATTATTTTTGTTTTATAAAATTTTCATTTAATACTACTACTATATCATCTTAAATCCATAACATATTATATAATTTAGTTTAATTTAATATTAATATTAATTTAATAATAATTACAACAATGAATACGTTATTTTTTAAATAATTATAATGAATAAAATATACTCGAAAATAGAAAACATTGATATTGTTAAAGGATCGTGTTTTGGGAAGGGAGAAGAAGGTCTCGAACAATTCAGGGTGGACACGTTTGAAGGTTTGTTGGGTCCTGAAAAGGGCCGTTTGTCCTTCTGACATCTATCGCGGATGATATCGGAGAGGGGTCCGGTATGGGGGAACGAATAGAGGCAGCCGGAGCGTTCGGGCCGCTTTCCGCCGACTCGCGCTCCGGCTTTGATGGAGGGCAGTCTCCTCCACTAACCCAATGCGCGGCGCGATCGCTATCCCCTTGAGGCATCGATATAATAGATCCCGTCCAGAAAGCTGGAAGACCAGCTGGACTCCCGCAAGTTCCGCCAGAGGAGGCCGAGGAGGGGGGATTACGAGAGTGGACCGACTGGGACGACGGATGCCGATCTGCATCCAAAGGTCCTGTCCTTCGGTGGCACCCGGTACCACCACCGTGCTTCGAATCCTACTCTCCAACTCCTCGTCCTCTGAGCTGGCCTCCGAGAGTTCAAGTTCTGAGAATTCCAAGTCCAGGGTCCAGAGATCTTCCGAGGGTGGATCCACGGTGAGCCATCGGTTTTGTTAGCGCCGGATGTTGTGCTTGGCCCGCTGCCGCTAGTTCCACCAGCTTGGCCTTCATTATAAATAAAAATATTTTATTTATAATGAGGAATCAATACGATTCATATATTTATACATTTATAGACGAGAAACTACTCTAATTGAGAGTCAAGTTCTCAAAAAGTTCTCTTTCGGCTCTCACCGAACTAGTAAAGAATACAAATTTGATCTATAAGATCGTGTGAGCGAAAAGAACGAGAGTCAAAGAGAAATGGAAAGAGCTAAAGAAAAGCAAAGAACGTCCAATCTCATTTATATATTTTTAGGTTATATTTAGATATTCGTTACACAATATTTAATTGTGGTTTCTTGAAATAAATATTGTTTAATAAATTCTATTGCGCGTAGGAGAGGACCGCGGAAAGTTTGATTAAAATTTACTTTTTGATAAAAAATTTTGTTTTTTTTATTTAAAATCTATATTATTTTGGTAAATAAGCATTAGATTAAAAAATAAAAAAGGTAACTTTCGATTTATATTCAAAGTTTTTATAAGAATTAAATATTTTTGAAACCAAAAAGTTGATATTTGCTTTTTGGCTTTCATTGGTTCTCTTTGGTTCTCACAGAGCTTTCCCCGGCTCTTAAAATATTATAGATGTTACTAATGTTAATTGTATAATTTTTCTACTTTTACTAATACATATACTTTATTTACTGCGTATTTTTGTTATGGTACTTGTATTTTTCGATGCCAAATGATAAATAAGAAAAATGATTTTTTTACTGCGATATGATTACTGATTTGCATTAAAATTTTATGGTTCAGAATAGATATTTTACATTCTATATATTCTTTCAGAATTTTTCTGAAATTCATGAGTTTGTATGTGACATATAGATATACATATGTATATTTACACACACACACACACACACATATATATATATATATATATATATATATATATATATATATTAAGAATATGTTATTAAAAATTACGAAACTGCATTTAAGGCACAGGACCCCCTTTACGTAATTGAATTCATACGATATTGAACGTATCTTGCTGCTCTATCTCTTTCAATATCCTTTGCAGGCACTGTGGAGGAAAAGACCATATATCCAAGCTGTGTGTAAACGAGCCCTG
This sequence comes from Sycobia sp. Sy_11, assembly GCA_018907035.1. NCBI lineage: Eukaryota > Metazoa > Arthropoda > Insecta > Hymenoptera > Epichrysomallidae > Sycobia > Sycobia sp. Sy_11. The sequence continues at coordinate 864,934 of JACCIC010000052.1, read as the reverse complement.
CTCTTTACTCTGTAAATGAGAAGGAAAAAAGGAGATTAACCATCCAGCATACATCTATAAGTGCCTCATCAGTGTGGAGTTTTTAAACAGACATAAAACATGAGAATACTCCAACTGAATACCAACCATTGCGTAGCGGCTCATGACCTGCTGAAACAGACAATAAAGGAGCTAAGAATAGACATTGCTGTAATCTCCGAAACATATTGTGACAGGAATAGGCCACAGCACTGGATAAGTGACACAAGCAATAGAGCTGCCCTCTGGATTGGTCAAAATAGGCAGGTACTAAAGCAGTCGAGTCATCGGAGCGAATTGATATCCTGGTATAAAATACAAGAAATATACGTCTTTAGTGTATATGCTCCTCCAAGCTTGACGCACAAGCAGTTTGAAATCCTTGTAGCTAAATTAGTTGATGAAGCCATGGACAAGAAACCATTATTAATCGCTGGCGATTTTAACGCGTGGTCCACAGCCTGGGGAAGCGCTTCAACAAATAACAGAGATAGTATGCTGCTTGATGGCCTTAATTCTTTTCAACTCCACGTGGTTAATAGGGGATTTGAATCCACTTTCATTGGGGCAGATAAACAATCAGTCATTGATGTAACATTCGCCAGTGATGACCTGATTCAGCGGATCCTTAATTGGAGAGATTGAAGCGACCTTTACACCCACAGTGATCACAGGGCGATCTTGTACGAGATTGCAGAGAAGAAAGTAAAGAACAAGTGCAATGAGTGGATGCCCACACGGAAATGGAACATTAGATCGCTAGACTATGAAGTGTTCGCTACTATCATATCAGAAGAGCGTTTAGAATATGGTGCACCGGGCCATCTGGCAAATGCACTCATGAAGCATATCTCTGAAGCATGTGATGCGTCGATGACTAGGACTAAGAGCGGATTTAAACATGGTTAATCTGTCTACTGGTGGACAAATGAAATTGCAGAATTGCGCAAACAATGTCATCGCGCACGTAGACTTGCCCAAAGAGCCCGCACCTATCGTGATACGTTTAATAGTTTATTTAAAGAAGCACAAAGAGCGCTTGTCAAGGCCATTAAGGCAAGCTGAACTGTGTTGACCTGTGTGGAGAGGCCAACAATGACTTATGGAGACGACCATACAAAACAGTCATGGCACGATTGAGTAGGGCACCAATACAACCCACTAGCACGGTATTGATTGATAAGATTGTTTCCGCTCTCTTTCCCAATGACACCCATGGGACTGTATTGCGCACGCAACACTCGGACGATATATCTCCGATAACAGAAATGGAGCTATATAATGCTTTCGCTAAGATTAGAGACAATGCTGTCCCTGGCCCTGATGGTATCCCTAATGCTGCAGTTAAGTTGGCGATACAGAAGAATCCATCTATATTCCTAAAAGTATATAATGCTTATCTTCTTGAGGGTATTTTTCCTGATTGCTGGAAAACTCAAAGGTTAGTCCTGTTACCTAAGGGCAATAAGCCACTTGATGATCCGTCATCATATAGGCCATCGTGTATGCTCGATACGGTAGGTAAAATATTTGAAAAAATAATATGTAGCCGACTGGAAGCATTCACTGAAGGATTGCACGGCTTATCCTCACACCAATTTGGATTTCGGAAATCAAAATCAACAGTCGATGCTATTAAACTGGTAGTGTGTACCGCAAGAAATGCAATCAGTGGTAAGAGATGGAAAGGTGGCACTAAACAGTATTGTGCCATTGTCGCTCTAGATGTCAAGAATGCCTTTAATTCAGCGCGCTGGTCTTCTATTATGAATTCTCTTAAAGAGTTCAGAGTACCTGGTTATCTACAGAATGTCGTGGCCAGCTACTTTGAGAATAGGGTAATATTATACCGAACGGATGAAGGCATTGTATCGCATAAGGTTACTGCGGGAGTCCTCGAGGGCTCGGTTATGGGACCTATATTGTGGAATATTATGTATGATGGCGTGTTGAGGATTCCACAATCGCCTGGTTCAATAACAGTAGGGTACGCCGACGATATCGCTCTAGTAGTGACGGCTAAGACCCTTGATGAACTCACTGAAAATGCCAATGAGGCAATCAGCAACATCAATAGATGGATTAAGTTGGCTGGCCTACAATTAGCGGAGCACAAGACAGAAGTAGTTCTTGTCAGCAGTCGTAAGAAGGTAGATAGTATTACTCTTAAAGTTGGTAGCTGCCGCATTAGTTCTGTGCCATCTTTACGATACTTGGGTGTCCAGCTTGATGCCAGGTTAAACTTCAAAGAACATCTAAAGATATCTGGTGAAAAAGCGCAACGAGTTTCAGCTGCCTTGTGTCGGCTCATGCCTAACATTGGTGGCCCACACCCACCCCAGAGGAACCTATTAGCTTATGTTGTTAATTCTGTCAGCATGTATGCAGCGCCAATCTGGCACCATGCATGTTGAATTAAATCATATTGTAAGCTGGCCATTGCGACCCGTCGCCGCTCCTGTATACGTATTATTAGTGATTACAGGACAGTATCCATCGACGCTGCTGAGATACTTGCCGGAATTCTTCCTTTCGATTTAGCTGCAGATGAACTGGCCAGGCTGCACAACATATGTAAGGCTGCAGTGGATTCTCTACAAGGTGCTAAAAACTTGGAATGTCATCGTTCTATCGAAATATGGCAAAAACGATGGAATGATTCTAGTAAAGGCCGATGGACTTATCGTATCCTTCCAGACATACACAGATGGATCAACAGGAAATACGGGGAACTAGATTTCCACCTAACCCAGTTGCTGACTGGACATGGTTGTTTTAGATTCTATTTCCACCGTTTTCACCTGGATAATAATGATTTTTGCCCCATCTGTCCGACATTGGTTGAGGATGCCGAGCATATATTAGTGAGCTGCCCTCGTTTTAGAACACAACGTGAGCACTTGATGAACATTATCAATAAGCCAATAAGACCAGAGAGCAACCTATCAATAATGCTGGAATCTTCTGAAAACTGGAAGGCAGTAGCCAGTTTCGCAAAAGAGGTGATGACCGTTAGAAATGCCGATAGAATTAGGTGAATGGCCCAGGATGAACCAGGCTCGCTGATTCTATTTTAAGATGCAGAGGACAAACACCGAACCCCTGATCACTTGTGTGGATGGGGGACGTACGATATTGTCATAAGAAGAGGAGCCGTATAGGCTAACTAACAGCCCCGCCGAAGTAATATTCTCGGATAGTTCCGGCGGGATGCTGGTTTCGAGAGGCCACTAGTGCAGAGCTTGCTCTGCCTACGCCTAATAAAAAAAAACATACATACATACATACATATTGCGAACATGGTAATATAATATGGAAATTTGCGATTACAGAGAGGTGCGAGATGTACGAGCTTGAGCTAATAAATATATATGAAAATATAATAGGAAAGTAATTGTTCTTTTACTAACCTAAGGTATATATAATAACCAAAAGGCAAAAATGTTATTGGCTACGCAGATTTAATATTTATATACATTCTAAAAATTTTTTATTAAATAAATCGTTTCTTATGACAACTAAAGCTCTTAAGAAATTCCCAAAATTTCAAACATGTTTATTTTTTTAGCAGGATAGTCTTTTAGCTACAATTTGAAAAACTCGCAATTTTAAGAGGAAATGAGAGTTTTAAAAGTTCACAACGTGCAATTTATGCATTTGAGTCGTTACTTCGATATGCACCCCTATTAGACAAAACGGATAAGAAAAAGTAACATGAAAAGAATATATAATTTTTAATTCAAATGTAAAATATCATAAAACCATCATTATTTTGGAATGTAGAAGAGTATGATTGTGTATTTATAGTACTGAATTTGGTATAAGGAGTAAGTACAGCTCCTAAATTAATATATTATACTATAGATATTTAAATATATAGTTATTTACATAAAACATCATTATACTCTTATTGACACTCTGAATAATTTATATTTATACAATTGATATAATAAACAGCTTTTATAGAAACTTTTTCTAAGAAAACTGTTACAGATTCAAATATTAAAATAAATTTTAATGAAATAGCACTATTCGATAATAGCACTTATATTAGAAATTACTATCTTTTTCAAAAGTATCTTTTCAATAGTTTCACTACTATCTATTCAATAGGTAATTTTAAAAATTTTATTTTAAAATGTATTCTTGTACAGTTAAATTTTTTTTAGTATTTCATACATTGTAATTTTTTGGAATGAATAAATATGTTAGATTAAATAAAGTTGATATGCAAAATACCAAAAGTATACATATATTGCCCGCAAACATATTATGATATATAATATAGAAATCTTTTTTGTAAATATATATATATATATATATATATATATATATATATATATATATTGTATTTAAATAATTATAATACAGAGTATAATATGCCATTATATTTAGAAGCTGTACTTGTTCCCTATATAAAATCCAATCCTATTAAATACACAATAATACTGTTTTGCTTACTTTTCCAGATGATGATGATTTTATATTTTTCATTTAAAGTAAATATTATGTAATAGAAGTAAAAATAAAGAAGGCCATACGTATTATATGATTTATTTAGTTATTAATACGTAATAAATTAATATGTTTGCACTATTATCTTATTTTTATTTTCTTTACATATAAGAATCTTATTATATAAATATAAATACTTCATACCCTGATTTCCCATTCTGAGGAAGGGGAGATGAAGCTAATTCTTTTTTGGGAGGCTTTACATTTTTAATAAATTTATTTAATAATTTTTTTGTTGACAAATAGCACCTTATTATAGGTTTTTGTCTATCATTTGCACATTGAAATATAAAATAACTGAACTCATTTGAATTTTGGGTGCCCGTCATGTCTCGTCTGTATATGTGGGGTACCCGCATGCCAAGTCTGCCAAGAGAGGGCAGCTTAGCACCTTAGTTAACCCGTGAGTGACCACACAGGCCTCCGGTTAATATTTAAGCCCTTGACCCGGTCCATACGACCGCGTCTAAGGCAGGGGTTACCGACAATGCCTTACTGATGAGTCCAGTCGGTAACTCCGGGACGAAACGCACCATGAGCCATTGCTCTAAAATATAGGTATGTAGATACGGAAATACATAATCCCCTGTGATACACCCTAGATATATATAACCGTTTGTCTGTACTTTTTTATGAAATATATACTGATATATATTATATATATATATATATATATATATATATATATATATATATATATATATATATATATATATATATATATATATATGAATTTGCAATTAATAATTAATAATTTCTTTTGAATTATTGTTTATATGTTTATTTAAGTAATCATCAAATTACAATTATTATTTAAATACAATTTTATTTAGCTATTATTTTTAATTCATAAAAAGTTAAATCTGGAGATGATTAACATTATAGGAGAGAAAAGAATAATCCATCAAATACATGACCAAGAATTGTTTCAAGACTCATCTCCATTCATCAGGTAATCATTATGTTGATACCTGTATTATATGTATATTATCGGATCAGCTGTACGACATTTGGTGAGAGGTTGAGTCGACTTTGTTCGAATTTGTGGTTCATTCGTTTAGAAAATCGTAAACACTCTCATGCTGTCTATCAAATCGTATACAATGCGATGTTGCCACTACTTTTTACACGATTTTGGAAACAGTATTGAACGCTTTGATAGAATACGCCAGCTGCTAGCGCAATGATACGATTTGCGCGAACGTGGACCGTGATGCCCGTAATACAATTATTGACCATATACTCAAATACATGATTATTTTATCTGATTATTACAGTTTTGTAATAATTATATTAATGTATTAATATAAAAATAATGATTAATTAATTTTTCATTCAATTGAAAATTGAAAATAATACCTTATTAAATATATATATATATATATATATATATATATATATATATATATATATATATATATTAACATAGATTAATAAATATTTTTATCGGGCTTACAGACTTTATAATATAATATATAAAAAAATTATTATGTTGGAATAATGTGAGAATGAACTAGTAAGAAATTAATACTTAAATATTTTTTAAATTAATTAAAAGTATTTATTAGTTTTTGTTATAATTCAGGTGACTGTTTTACTCTCCATGCCCACCGTGCCTTGCTTTTGCCAAATTAATTGTGTATTTATATGAAGTGACTGTTGTGAATACGTATATAAAAATGTTTTATATATGGTCCATGTGAATTGGACCGGTGTGTAGCTACACGTCAGAGTAGTATGCGGCTCGACCAACACAGAAGTGTTGAGAGCTAATCTTGTCGACCGACACCAATGTGACGGGAACACTAAGCTATCGACCGACACGTTATGTAGGGAATGCTTAGTGTGTATTGATAAATTGATTTAATAAAATATTAAATTATAATACTTATACTTGAAATAAAGAAATTCAATCGAAAAGCGTGCGCTTCTGAAGGCTAATCGTTTAAAACTAACAAAAAAAAACATGATGAAGGCAACTATAGCAACGCTTATTTTATTTTTCGTATCAAACAAAATGCATGACCAGCGCGCGCTTCAAGGCATACGGCGGACCGATGTGAATTAAGCTCTCGAATTCTTTTTGTTCCTTTGCATTGAATAAACAATTTTCCTCCCCTCTTTTTCGTCAGAATTTTGTTCTTATCCCACTTGGCTCGTTCAAATTTATGTATCAACATAATACAAAACATTTTATACAAACTATAAGTATAATTTCAATTATTTCTCTCGAAATCTAAGGAAAATCATACTAATTTATAAAGACAAAGCGTGTTTTTGTTTGTACGCGATAACCGAAAAAACTACTGAACCGATTGTTTTGAAATTTAACATATAGATTCTATATTATCTTGGGAAGGACATAGGGTATGTTTTTTTCTTGAAAATCATTTTACATTTAACAATAAATTAAGTTAACAATTTTAGTAGTCAGTTTCACCAGCGTCCACTAGGTGGCGTCTTGAATCACGAACATCAACTCAAAGTAGTCGGCTTAAAGTATTAATACCAGGCCAGCTCAAACGAATGTTCATATTCATTCATTGGGATTCGTATTCCAAAGAAGGTGTGACGCTAGTCGGTATTACCTTTTTTTGTTCTTCAGGTTAATCTGACACTACTCTCGCACCTTATGGATATCTTTTGATTTTTGTAAATTTTATTTTTTCTTACGTGAGAAAATCTCTCTCTCTCTCTCTCTCTCTCTCTCTCTCTCTCACTCTCCGTCTCTCTATCTTCCTTTCTCCTTCTCTTATAAAATGGTTCTGTATGCCAAATCATACTGAATATAATTTGTGACGATAATTATACTTTTGTTTTTATACATTATATTAACTTCAGAATTGTGCCAAGAAAATGTTTTTTTTTTAGTTTGCACAAAAGAAATGATTGCAAAATAGGGTTCTTTCACCCACAACCTAGAAAATATATCTATATAATATATCGTCACTTCTGCATAAAAAGGAAATATCCATCGTCTGCTTAAAAAATATGCTATTCGCCATACCATTTTGCTTGAAATTCAGTTGGCATCACCACGAAAATATTCACGGTATTGAATTGAAAAAACGAAAATGTAATATGTAATATATATTGTATGTATATTATATTGTACATATTGTATATACATTTTAAATACGGTTTCTACTGAGAAATATTGTATTGGCATGTACGGGCGGTTGATTACGATATCCCGTTACCTCAAGACGATTTATATATGCAGTTGTGTGTTTGGATGATAGAATGCGATGCCCAGGTATCTCTGGTCGATTTCTAGGGGGAATATTATATTTTTTTGATAGTAAACGACGTCTAGATATGAGGAAATAAACTTATATAAGAAGAGTCGTGTTGAGACGGTACTCTTTCCGAACGACTTCTACGCGAAGTATCGTGTTTAGTCGTTAGGCAGCCATGCTAGCTTTCTTGGGACGACTTCTACGGGCAGTTTCGTGTTCGGTCGGTAGAAGATGATGTTCAGGTATGACGGGACGAGTTCTACGGCGAGTATCGCGTTTAGTTGATAGGAAACGAAGTTCAGGCATATCGGGTCAACTTCTACGGGGAGTTTCGAGTATCTCATTACGACTTCTATGAAGAAATTAGTATTCTATCATTCGATAGGTAAATTACGGTCAATTATTTATAGAAATATAGATTTGTATATATAAGAGTACTTTTTACTTAGATATTATTGAATTGTTTATGAAATCGGTTAAATTATTATCTCGGGCGAAGCCGAGACGGGGGATGCTAGTAACCTAATAAATACCATACATACTCTGCAAATTATATCTTACTCAACTTTATAATTTAGTCGATAAATTTAATTCATTGTTGTCTTAATTCCTTTTTTATTTATATATTTGTTAAATTAGTTTCCTTTTTCAAACATTTTCGAATTTTTTTTCTATTTTTTGCTTTCATTACTTGATATTATATTTATTGTTTTTTGTTTATAATATATTGTTCATAATGATAAACAATTTTAACTGGAGTGACAAAGATGCGAGCGACATAAAAATTATTTGTACGAGAAAAAGTAATTTAAAACTTACTGCAAAACGATTATCGCGGATACGAGTGGTGGCAAAAAGATATACGTTCTTCATTCATAATTGAGAAAATAATAAATAATTTTGATTTATCTGTGTAAAGTTAGTTGAGTAAAAATATATGTTCGTCAGATATATAGAAAAGTCAGAAAACACTTATATGAATATCAATATGATTATTAAAATAAAAAAAACGTTTTGCGTTATTATGCATGAATTTAAAATTCTACTTATGTCGACTGTTCTGAATTAAATTAATAAATATTTTTATCGATTTTACAGTCTTCATACAATAAAATATTATACTAATATAATGACAGTCAGACTCTCTTAGTTTATAATAACCCCCATAGAATTTAAAATACAAATTACTAATAATAAATAAAATAAAAAATCAATTAAATTAAAAATTAAAAATAATACAAATAAAATAATCTATATTCTATGTTAATAAACGAGAACCTAATTTCTCCCACTAGCTTGAATTTAAATTTACTTTTCATTTCCGACTTTCCGAGCAGTTCCGGTTCATCTTCAAGTACTAAACTCTAATAAAATTTACTTAACTGTTTTTTTATTTATTTTTTATTTAATTTAATTTATATTTTACTTTTTAGTAGTAATTTCTATTTCATATTGTACGGTGAAGATTATAAATAAGGACTGTCTGACTCTCATTATATTATAGTATATTATATTATTGTAGAAAAACTGTAAGACCGATAAAAATTTTTATCAATTTATTTCAGATGCTAAATATTTCTTGGTATCAGATATGCTCAATCCACTCGACACAGCTCCATCTTTATATATGTGCGAATTCAAAATGTATACTAAATTTACTGCACAATCTCAGCGCCAATAATTAAATAGTTACTGAAATGAATTATAATAAGCCATGCGGCTTATATTGAGGAGCGGGAATCAACGGCATCCCTTGATATTCACTACTGCACGGTGGCAGTAGTGGTAGTGCCAGCCTTGGTGGGCCCTTTACTCAGTTATCAGTGGGCAGCGTGGACTGCTCGATGCCCGCTGGTGACACGTCCGCCTCGTCAATCCGCGGCGGTGGTGGAAAAGCTGCAGGAGTCAATTGGGCTTCACTTATAGACGACAAGGGTCGACCGTCTAGTTGCCGACAAAGCGGCCGTGCAGGAGGCACCAGCAAGCGTGGACGCACCGATATTCGGAGCATATTGTTCAACTCCTGCTCGGCGACGAGTTGGTCGCGCTGCGCCCGGATTAGTTTTTTTCGAAACATATCGGAAGTACACGAATAAAATTTTTATTTCTTATGGCTGATGTTTACACCTTGATTACTTGATTAGGACTAATTCAATTTAATTTTTCGGATAATTCTAAATTTTATTTTAATTTAATTTTAATTTTAATTTAACCGTCCGAGGTTAAGTCTGACTATTTTTCCTTGGAGTATTGACCTTTAATGCGTATCATTTATTTTTGTATCGGTATACAAGCATCGGTATGAATATACACCCTTTTGTTTTATTAAATGTACAAATTTTGGTTCGAATAAATGGATTATCGCGAGATAGAAAAGAGAAAAGAAGAAGAAGAAAAAAATAAGTAGTTAAAAAAATAAAAATAAAAAATATAAAAACAATAAAATAAAATATATATATTCATTATTTTTTCCTCTTTTTTTCTTTCTTTTTTTCTTTTTTTTAGATTAAAAGAATAAAGTGTTATTTTTTTTTCTCTTACAGGTTTTATTCGCTCATATCTCTCTGCTCTTTGTCATAGACGCCTATTCTCCCGACGTTGCTCCTGTACTGCTGGGCTCCTATTAATGAATAGAATTCGATACCCGATTTTGATTATTTCACAGGTTGTCCGGGTATTACGTCGAAGTTACTAACTCTTATCTTAGTTTTGCAGGAATATTCCACTTCGAGCGTATATTTGGACTCGATGCTCACCGGATAGGCGGTATATAATGGGTCCCAATTTAGATGGAGTACCGTTTCCCCATATATACGCCGAGCGCCTCTTCTTTCCAAAATTTGGCCGAGTTCTGCCGACGCTGTGGTCATCGGTGCCCCAGTGTTGATCAGTGCATGGTATTGTAGTCTATAACACCTGATGGAAACACTAATTTCCAAAAAGCGTTGGCAGAGCTCCTGCTCGTCCAGGTGCTACATTTTGACTGAGCCCGTGGGCCTCTGAGCGGCCCTTATATAGCGAATTCAAGGTGGTATATCATCTATATGACTGTATTTTTCACGTGAATTCTTAATATGAATAAGTTTACTAATTTTTTCTTTATTATCTTTCAGATCGAAGATAACTGGAGATATCTTTCTGGAGATTACATAAGGACCCATATATTTCGGAGCTAATTTTGAATTAAACGCGCCGATTTTATTCGATAACTCGTGTGAGCGTTTATATACTAAGTCGCCAACTGCAGGACTCCATTTTCGTCGATTTAGGTCATAGTAAAGTTTCTGTTTTTGAAAGTTTTTAGCTAATTGGCTTTGTACGAGTCCTATTGTCTCCTGTAGTTTTTTTATGCGGTGTTCGGCAGTAATATTAGAATTTTGGCTGTATAATTGAAACAGATATCCTGGCGCTCTTCATTCACATCCAAAATTCAAATCTGTTAACTGCAACTGTGTTATACGCGAATTGTAATTCATTTAAGTAATACTCCCATGTTTTATGATTTTTCTCTATATACCGAGAAATCATGGTTTTTATTACTTTATTCGCTCACTCCACTAGATTGCTTTGTGGTGCATATGGTGGTGTTTTTCCCGTAATCCGAAACGTAATGTGATTTGTTGTTTGACAGCTTGAGTTATTGCCTCGGCTGTTGCTTTTTGTATTGGCTTTAACTCTATCCATATTGTGAATTTATCTTGCATCACTAGTAGCTAAATATTTAATTTTGTCGATCTCGGTAGTGATCCGATGGTCTATATACTGCCACAATGTCCCAGGGTTGTTCACCTAAAGCCGCATGTAACTTACCGGCTGGTGGCTGTTGTTGCGATTTAAACTTTTGGCAGTTCTCGCAATTTCTAACATATTTTGCTGTCATGCGAAGCATTCTAGGTCAGTAGTAATTTTTGGAGATTTCTACTAGTGTTGCGATCCACAGGTATTCGACAATCGGATCGTTGTGTACTTCGTTTAGAACTCAATTTTGTTTAGATTTAGGCACACAAATTTTCCACTGTAGATTTCCACTCATATCATTAAAATCTAGAGCATGGAAAATATGTTTGTATAGTCTTCCATTTTTTATACAAAAATCTGGGTAGCTTTCCGGATCATTTTCCATATTTTTGTATGATTTTTCGTACCAGTCTTCAATTTTAATTTCGGTGGCTTCGACAGCTAACGGCTGTCAAGACAATGTGTCGGCGAGTACATTATCTGTTCTAGGACGATTTGATTGATTTGATTTCGAAATCGTATAGACTCAATGCAAATGCCCAGCGGGCTAAACATCTAGACGGATTTTCGATGTTATTGAGCCACTTTAATGATTGATGGTCTGTTAATACGATAAAATGGTATCCTTCGAAATAGTCGCGGAATTTTCACACACCCCATTTAATTGCTAGGCATTCGAGCTCTGTGGCGGAAGAATTTTTTTCGGCTGAAGTAAGCAATCTACTAGCAAACGCGATGACTCTTTCGCTGCTCTCATATGCTTGTGTAAGCGCTGCTCCCAATCCTTCTTTACTGGCATCCGTTTGCAGGATAAATGGATGGCTCCAGTCTGGACAGGAAAGGACAGGTGCGTTTGTGAGAAGCTGCTTGATTTTGTCACATGCATCTTGCTCTGCTTCTCCCCAAATCCACTTAGCTTTTTTCCTATTTAAACGATGTAATAGTGCAGCAACATTTGAGATACCTTTTAGAAATTATCTATACCATGATATTAGGCCCATGAACCGTTGAATTTCTTTCATGTTTCGTGGCGGTGCTAGATTAAGTACGACAGTCACTTTTTCTGGATCATGTTGTAGACCGTTTCTGTCCACTATGTGTCCTAATTATTTTAAACTCGAACGAGCAAAATGACACTTATCTGGATTCGACTATAACTTTGCTATTTTTAAGCGGTTGAAAACTTCTTTTAGTTTTTCCAGATGGTCCTCGAAAGTAGAGGAGACTACCACAATATCGTCAAGATATGCAAATGCATATGGTGCCATTTCTGGAGTTATTACTCTGTCTAAAAGTCATTGAAACGTAGCTGGTGCTGAATGCAGACCAAACGGCAGTATGTTAAATTCAAAAAGACCTTTTCCGACGACGGTAAAGACAGTGATAGAAAGGCTTTCAGAGATTAATTTTCTGAATTACTTTTCTGAAGTCCACACAGAATCTTCATCGTCTATCTTTCTTTTTTACAATCAGTACTGGTGAACTCCATGAACTACTAGACAGTCGAATTACGTTTTCAGCTAGCATTTTATCGACTTCTTGATTCACGATTTCTTGCATTGCTGGATCTCTGGATCGATATTTTTGTTTAATGGAAGTCTTCTCCTCTAACACGATTTAGTGCTGCAGAAGAGGAATGGGACCCTTAATATGATTAAATTTAACCATCTCTGTTTTTAAAAATACTTCTAGTTTTCTTTGCTCAGATGTATTTAAGTTTTGAAGTCCACAAGGTGCTTGAATTTTACATTCTTGATGTGTTTGGTTGCTAGGTATTTTAGTAATTTCAGAATTATACAATGTTATCCATATTTTGAAACTTTTACGCGTGTCCATGCCTAAAAGCATAGACTGGCTTAATCTATTCATCATTAAAAATTTCTGTCGTATTCGTATACCTTGCACATAGATCGGTCCGTATAGATATTTTCCTAGATTAATCTCAGAACCGTTTGCCAGCACTGCAATACGGTTATTAGGCTCGCTATGCCATCCATATTTCATACAAGTTTTACTGAGCTGTTCACTTACGTAAGAACTTACTGATCCTGTATCTAAGAGTACTAACATTTCATGATCGCCAATCATGACTTTCACGAAAGGACGATTATCGTTTTCCACTTTTAGTTGTTATTCTTGGGCCGAGCTGGGTTCGGTGTGGGCTCGGCCCTCCTGGCGTATTCCGACGGATAACATTTACAGTCACGATTATAAACATTATCGTAACCACAGAACGAACAAAAAATCTTTTGCTGATTTGTGCACTTAAATCGTTCGTCTGTTTGCATTATTTATCAGAGCCATCGATTTATAATAATAATATTAACAATAATAATATTACTAATAAAAATAATAATAATAATGTTAATAATAATAATTAAGATTAATTATAATTTTACAGATATAATTCATATGGTAGTCGATTTACTGCGTACAAATATTGGTCTATGTACATATAACAATATGTGTGTGTGTGTGTGTGTGTGTGTGTGTGTGTGTGTGTGTGTGTGTGTGTGTGTGTGTGTATGTATACATATGTATATTATATTCGGTGTAAAAAACATTTGAATATATTTATAAATTAAATACAGCGGGTGAATTAGTTTAGGACACCAGTTGTATATGCTGAAATGTGCGCGCCAGTGTAGAGGCTTGCGCGTTCTCATACCATCGTATTCGCTGCTGGCGCGTGTCGTACAGCGAGAGATTACAATAGTGTTCGAGCGGGCATGTATTAGAGGGGGATAGCTGCCGCCGGCCTAATACACTTGGCGCGGCTCTCTCTCGCCACGCGAGGAGTATCCCCTCTAACGTACTTTTCTTACTTAAACTAGCGGTAGAGAGAGAGATTATATATTGCGTTCTCTCTCTATGCTTCGGTTTACGGCGGTGGCGTCGACTACCTTCTACAGTAGTCGTCGCGACCTTTCGCTGCTTTTGGTATGTTTACCGCGTATATTAATTTAATTTCGTAGTTGTATGTTTGCTCAGATTATTATACTTTCACGTGTAGTACGGAAATAAATAAATTATTATCATATAATCGATTTTGTATTCTCGTGGTAAATTTATTAAAGTAAAATTTGTATAACCGTCGCGATAAATTTACGCGGCCATATTTTTGGTCGTCGTACATATATAAATATTTTTAGTTTACTGATTAAAAATCTACGAATGTATTATTATTAGTTAAAATAATAATAAACGTCATTAATTAATTAAATAAAACTTATGTTTTATATAAAATTTTTTGATTGATAGATCTTTTAAAAATAAAATTTTGAGGCCTACGATGGCTCGATCGCTAGAGCGAAGGACTAGTAACTCGGTGATCCAAGTTCAAATCCCGGTCTCGGCCGATTGATAAAGGCACCGCTGTAATTATTTACATGTGCTTTGTTTACAAACACATCGTAGACCTCCGTCGCTGATTAGCACCGATAATTGGAAGCATAAATAAAGCGACGTTAAATAACATAAAAAAAAAAAATTTTTATGTACATCTGGTTTCGTTAACTATTTTAGAAGCTATGATATTTAGAAACAATGTTCGAAGATCTTTTTGGATCTGAAAGTATCGCCGGACTACTTTGGGGTACAAAAATCTAACAAAAGGAGTTTTTATTACATTTGACATGAGCGTACAGTCTTATTACAAATACTGTTCGGGCATTTTCGACCATATTATCCGAATAAGCCCTTTTTAATCAATTCTATAAATCAAAATCTCATCAACGCGTGAAAAGAAGTTCATTGATATAGTAAAATTGGGATGTATGGCACTGACTCTTCCAAGATGTCTTGGATATTATCAATAAGCCATTTAGGTGTGATAATCTCAATGGTATATTATTTCTCGAAAAATTATTTTCCCCCTTTTAGCGCCACAGTAATAGTCTATCGATATTTCGTACTTTTGTTTTTACCTTTTTTTGAACTAATTTTATTTCAAATTATTTTTTTATTTTTTGGAACTAATTTTTTCTGGATTTTGTCTTATGCTTTTTAAACTGGTTTGATTTTTATCAAATTTTTGTTTATTTTACAATTTTTTATTCACCAATTTTTTTTCATGTAATTTTTTTTTTAATCGATTCTTTTGTATTCGGTTTTATTTTTTTTTCTTTAGAAAAAAATTTCATGGAAAAGAAGTGTTATATTTTTATGTGATTTATAATTTTTTATTCAATTTATTCTAAAACCTTCTTGGTTATCAATTTTTATCATATTTATAATCAAGCGACTCAAAATATATACGTAATTTATCTATCTAGAATAAATATCAGTTTTTTATATAAATTTGACAAGTTTCTCGAAACATCTCTGTATTCAATTACAAATGTTAAATAATATATATTTAAGCTTATAAATGATTTATTACATAATCTTTAAAATTTTATACTATAATTTTCAGAACTAAATAAATTATTACAATTACTCTATAATACACATAAGGAATTCAGATAATCTATTTTTAACAATTGCTTCAATAGATCATTTTATCATAAGTGAAATTATGTCCACAAGCACTGTAATATTATAAATAAACAAACAGACTCATTTCATTATAAGTTTATACAGAAAATGACACTATTCCTTAGACCAATCTTTGTGTTAAATCGTAATAAATATAATTCTAAATTCATTCTCTCTCTCTCTCTCTCTCTCTCTCTCTATATATATATATATATATATATATATATATATATATATATATGCCTGCGGAAGGATAAGTCAGAAAGAGTGAGAGAGAGAGAGAGGAAAAGTGAGGTATTGGGTGAACGTGCCCACATGTTCTAAGCAGGTCCTATTAGTATCGGGTAACCCAATCCCTGTTAATCCTCTTGATGTTTTCTCCAATTTTCTTCTCTCTCTCTCTCTCTCTCTCTCTCTCTCTCTCTCTCTCTCTCTCTCACCTTTTCTTATATATGATTGGAATATGTCAAATATGATTATACATATAGCATGCTTTAAAAATATGAAAAGCAATCAAATAATTTTTGAAAATCGTTTTGAAAAAAGTTTAGTCTACAATTAGCACATATTTCTAGAGCTATTCAATTTATAAATACAAATAAATTGCTGATAATAGTCATTATTATTATGTCAATGTTAAGTTAATTTTATCAAAGCGATTTTGTTACAATATAATTGTTTTTGTTAAACAGAAAAAAATTACGAATTAAATATAATACATGAAAGATTTTAAGTATGAAAGAAGACAAAACAAACTAATCCAAACTAATTAGTTACTAACTAACAAACTAATTAGTTTAAAATATATAAATATACAATTCTAACAATTAGACCTTCAAATATACATTTTTTTAGTTCTAAATATTTTCAAGATAGAAGATATTTAATTATACACTTCAGACAAAAAACGCGTTCAATTAATTCTGTTTCTGTTAAGGTGTTCTTATATTCTTAAACATAATAAGCATTATTCCAGATATCTAATTTCTTTTTATAATTTTCAATTAATAAAGAAATTGATCGATTGTTACATTTACTTTATCTGCAGATTTTCTTTAATGTAAAATTTAATTCATTTAAATACATACTTTTTAAATTAAACAAATAGTTTATACATATACCATTAGTAGACCATTTATTGAAACTAAGAAATTTATATATTTAAAATACTGAAATGTTTATTTAAATACAGTAAATATTTTTTGACGTATGAAAAATAAAATTTTATTTTAAGATATTCGGCTCTTAATTCGAAAAATATTTATTTGCTTTAAATAAATATTTTAAAAAAATATTTTTAATTTTGTATAATTGAAACAAAATATAAAATTGAACTGTAGTATCTTAACTTATTAGACCGTCATTTTCGTAATCTACAACTATGTAAACGTATGATATATGTTATACTGCAATAAATAATAATTATATGTACATTTTTTTCTTATGCATTATATAATATATATAAATATACACACAATATTACATTAGTATTGTAGGCAGCGTAACGCAACTTAATTTGAAACGCAAAATCTCAGCCGTTCAAACTTTACATAAATAATTATAAAGGTTAAGAATCTCATTATAAATGTAGCAACCTGTACAGACATGCGTTAATATGCGAATTGCGATGACAATCCTGGATACATCTAGTGAAAAAATTTTGAAAACATTTTTATTTTTCACTAACCAAATATGAAAATTAATGATATGCTTATGAAATGCAATTTAATGCTTTTAAGAAAATGAAATTGATAAAATAAATTAACATATAACAATAAACAATAAAGCCACTTAAATAAATTCTTTTTAGACAATTTATAATATTTTTTTAAATTAAAAATATCGTTTCAACTAAATCAGTTAATACATTTAAATATATATTTTTCTTAACGAAAAACAGTTGTTTATACTAAACAAATTCTTCGTTCTTTCAATTCGAAAAAATATATTTATTTAAAATTATTAAATTTTGTTTTAGTGTACTTCAATTTACAAAAAGTATTTCAAACAAAAGTTGTAGATCTTATCAACATGCATTTTTTGTACTATGCGCTGAATTTCTACAAACAGTATTGCTCAAGAAAAATGTTTCGAATGTATCTATATTTCGTATAAACATAGAATTATTCCGGGGATCCCGAAACGGAAATGATGAACTTTTCTCCAAAAATATATAGTTTGTATCGAATAATTATATAGAACAAAAAAATATGTATTTTAATGAGCTCTATGATTTTGGTTTTAAATGTTAAATTTTTTCATTTTCTAAGATAAATTCAGAAAACCATGATTTTTATGGAGTTTTCAGCGATTTGGGAATACATATTTAATTTCGATCTAACGTTATTATGATGTTAAGAATTCGCGCTCCAAAAAATATAAGTATGCAAATTTTCAAAAATATAATAGTGACAGGACTTATTCAATACAGTCACGCCACTGATGCTTCAGAGGGACCAAGCAGGATTAAATTTTTGATTATTTTTCGAGAAATATTCTCAGAGGGTGAAATTATCTATAGGAATATATTTATAGGTATAGAATTGTTTACATAGATATTATTTAACTATTTAATAAATTGATTACATTACTATTTTGAGTAAAGCCGAGACGGCAGATGCTTATATATATATATTAACAGTTATAACATTATAATACATTTCGATGGTTTTACGATGAATTTAAAAAAAATATTTTTTAATAGTGCATGCTTGCAGTATGATCGCTGCGATGTAAATTTCGCGAAAATTTTTGATAATTCAGCCTTGCTCCAAGGCTGTTGTGATCATCGGCAGTCTAAATGTGTACTCGCAGCAAGCTTGATCCAATAAAAATTGCTATGTTAGTCTATAACAGAGATCGTGGATGAACTTCCGAAAAACGAACATAATCGATTTGTCGATTTTTTTTAATTCTCAAGTTAAAAACTATAAACACAGAGTCTTTTGGATATATTTCGGGAAATATTAAAATTTACACAAATGTATTTTAAAAAATCATTGTACATCGCATTGAAATACATATGTTGTATTCTATTTAATTCGTCTCTACAAGCAATATTTCTCGAAGAAAATGTATACGGAGGTACCTGCATTGAGTATATGCGGGGAACCGTTCACGGGACTCCGAAACGGAATAGTTGAATTTTGTCGAGTAATATTATTTGCATCCAAAACTGTATAGAACAAAAAATAAGTATTTAAATGAGCTCTATGATTATGTTTTCAAATTTTTTTGCAAGTGCTTTTATTTTCTTAAGGAAAATTGAACAAACCATGATCTTTATAGACTTTGCATGGATCTAGAAATAAATATTCAATTTCCGTCTAAAGCTGTTACGATATTCGTAATTAGTCCTGCAAAAATCATAAATATTCAGAAAAATAGTGCGGGGAAATTTTCCTGGAACTAAGCTCAATACAGCCACATCGCTGATATTGTCTCGGCGAGCCCTGAAGCTTCATGATTTTTTTCTGCAGATATTTAATATCTGTTAATATTATTATAGGTAAAATTATCTAGGCAATATATTTTTATGCATTGGGTATTTTTTACATAAGTAACCGATTTCATAAACAATTCAATAATATCTATGTAAAAAGTACTCTATATATAAAAATCTATATTTCTATAAATAATTGACCGTAATTTACCTATTGTCACTTCTGTATAAAAAAACTGCTTCAATGTAGCGTCAAAAAGTTGATATTTTGCCGACCATTTGATACAATATATATATATATATATATATATATATATATATATATATATATGCATATTAAATACGGCTTCGATGGAGAAAATTGTACTTTCAAGTTCGAGCGGTAGAAAAACATGTCCAAGTGTCTGGAGACGACGTTTACAGAGAGTATCATGTTTGGACTATAGGAAATGTCTCTGGACGACTGCTATACGACACTCCCCGTCAAGGTGTTTCAAATCATCTGGAAATCGCATTCTATCATCCGAAAACGAAACTCCCCGTAGAAGTTGATCCGACATACCTGAACTTCGTTTCCTATCAGCTAAACACGATACTACCCGTAAAAGTCTCGTCATACCTGGACATCATCTTATACCGTCCGAACATGAAATTCCCAGTAGAAGTCGTTCTATAACACCTGGAAATTGCATTCTATCATCTGAACACGAAAATTCCCGTAGAAGTTGTCCCGATATACCTAAACATCATTTCCTACCAACTAAACACGTTACTCCCAGTAGAAGTCGTCCCGAGAAAGCTGGCATTGCTTCCTAACCACTAAACACAATACTCCTCGTAGAAGTCGTTCATAAAAACCTAGATATCATATTTTACCGTCCCAACACGAATCTTCCCATAGAAGTTGATTTCCTTATACCTGGAAGTCGTTTTTATCAACTAAATACAATATTCCCCATAGAAATCGTCCAGAGATACCTGGACATTGCATTCTATCATCGGAGTACACAACTGCCTATAGAAATCGTCTTCACACAACGGGATATCGTAATCAAGCGTCTGTACACGCTAATAAAATATTTAGCAGTATCATATGTACAATATAATATCCATACAATATATATGTATATATATATATATATATATATATATATATGTATATAAAATATAATATATATATATATATATATATATATATATATATATATATATATTGAGAGAGAGAGGCAGATTTTTCCACATAAGAAAAAATAAAATTTACAAAAATCAAAGTATATCCATAGGGTGTGAGAGTAGTGTCAGATTAACGTGAAGAACAAAAAGGTAATACCGACTAACGTCACACCTTCTTTAGGATACGAATTCCAAAGTTGGATATGAACATTTACTTGAGCTGGCCTGGTATTAATACTTTAAGCGGACTACTTTGGGTTGATGTTCGTGATTCAAGACGCCACCTAGTGGCCGTTGGTGGAACTAATTGTTAAAACCATTAACTTAATTTATTGATGAAAGTAAAATGATTTTCAATAAAAAAACATAGCTTATGTTCTTCCCGAGATAATATAGAATCTATATGTCAAATTTCAGAACAATCGGTTCAGTAGTTTTTTCGGTTATCGTGTACAAACAAAAACAAGCTTTGTCTTTATAAATTAGTATGATATGATATGATATGATATGATATATATATATATATATATATATATATATAATGCGTGCACTAATCTTTCCTCTATTTCGGCAAGTTCGGACCGATTCCAACCGCCACGAAAATCCATTCATCTCTCTCTCCACACACACACACACACGAAATACGGACAGACAGATATCTACAGATTAAATATTAATACAATTATTGATATGCTCGTTACAAATGCACACACGCACACGCACACAAAAACACATCCAACACAGCTTCCTCACTTATTTACAATACGTCATAATTAGGAGGTCGAAGTTTGAGCATCAGAGTTTTAAGTAAAGAACATGCACGTATATATATATATATATATATATATATATATATATATATATATATATATAGAGAGAGAGAGAGAGAGAGAGAGAAGAGAATGGATTTTGGTCGCGTTTGGAATCAGTCCGATCTTGCTGAAATAGAGGAAAGAATTAGTGCACGCTTTTCTTATATGTATGTATTATATATGTATAGACACACGTATATACGCGCAGTTCTTTTCTCTTTCGCTCGGTCCTTCACTTCCCCTCTTCGGCAACGTGCCTGCCTGCCACCTTGCCCCTCCTCTTAATAACAGTCTATACTCGCGCCCGCCGTTTCTCCTTCATTAATGCCTTAATTAATCTCCTAATTAATGCCTTATATTATATATATATATATATATATATATATATATATATAAAATGTACGAATAGCTATTCGGACATTTTTCAGCAGTGCGCTACATTTATCGATAGTCGAGATTGCAGATGGACCTTGTTCGGGCACCTACCACAGTAGGCTGTGGCGCCAAATTTGGAATCATTGATTTACATGGGCCCTGGAAATCTCGGTTCATCTCTGATACTATACATCATTGCAAAGGTCTTGACATAACGTATAAAACAATACTATGCATAATTAGTTTGGATATTGCGTTCAAAAGTTATAGACGTGTAAACATGGAGTTAACTAACGCCGACATTTGCGCTATTTTAAATTTTTCCTTCGTCAAAGACAAATCCGCTAGAGAAACGTTCCGTGAGATTAATGGTGTTTTGAGGGATGGCAAGCTATCACTTCCATAATCGCTATCACTTGGATAAGCCAGCCGACGGAAGACCTGTGACGACGAATACCAATCAAATCAAGCCGCATGATTTGACGCAAAAAAACCTTCTGGGCCGAATCAACGCCTGCGATGTGCTACTGAAATGGAACGAACTCAACCCATTTTTAAAGCGTATGGTGACTGGCGACAAAAAATGGATCACGTACGATAATATTAACTGAAAACGGTCGTGGTCAACCATATAGCCCGGACATAGCGCCAAGTGATTACCACCTGTTCCTGTCCATGCCGAACGCCCTTGGTAGTGTACAGTTGGACTCAAAAGAGGCTTTTGAAAAGTTGCTGTCCGAGTTCATCGCAAATAAGGGGAGAGGGGTATTATGAAGTTGGCGTCTAGATGGAAACAGATTATCGAACAAAACAGCGCATAGGAGGGTGGATTGATAAGCTTCCGGACTGACCAAGAGATAGCGCCACTAGACCTACCTTGAGGTGGCGTTCTATAGTGCCATACTTAGATAGCTTGTAGCTATAGTTTCAGTTCGATCGCCATATTAGTTTAGGTTTGAGAGCAGCTGAACAAGACGCCTCTGTGTTTTTCATAAAAATGGAAAAGCTGGAAAATCGTGCTCTCATCAAATACTTTTATTTGAAGGGGTTAACGCCGAAGGAAATTAAAGAAGAGATGGACTCAACACTGGGGGCATCCTCCCCATCATATTCAACCGTTAAGCAGTGGGTTTCCGAGTTTAAAAAGGGTCGAGTGTGCACCTCCGATGAGCCTCGCTCAGGACGCCCCATTGAGGCCACAACTCCAGATATGATCAAAAAAATCCATCAAATAGTGCTAGAAGACCGCAGATTAAAAATGCGTAAGATACCTGAGACCTGTAAGATATCATATGAACGTGCACAAAATATTTTGCACCAACATTTGTCTATGAAAAGCTCTGTGCAAGATGGGTGCCGCGTTTGCTAACAGTCGACCCAAAATTGATTCGAAAGAACATTTCTTCCGCCAATTTGGCGTTCTATAAGCGTGATCCAAGCGAATTTTTGCTTCGATTCGTAACCGTTCACAAAACTTGGGTCCACCACTACATTCCTGAAAGCAAACAACAGTTTAAACACTGGATTGGACCAGGGGAATCAACTCCAAAGAGGACAAAAATAATTTTTTCGGCCAATAAGATTATGGCTACTGTTTTTGGGGATGCAAGAGGTATTATATACATTGATTACCTTGAAAAGGGTAAAACTATCACTGGTCAATACTACGCAGACTTATTGCAACGTGTGAGCCACGAAGTGAAAATTAAACAACCTCACCTCGTGAAGGAAAAAATCTTGTTTCATCACGATAACGCACCAGCGCACACGTCAATCTTTGCGATGGCTAAAATCAACGATCTGAAGTTTGAATTGATGTCGCATCCTTCCTACTCTCCAGACCTAGCCCCGAGTGACTATTCTTTGTTTCCTAACCTCAAAAATGGCTTGGCGGTAAGAGATTTGCGGACAGTGAAGAAGTAATCGAAGCTCTAAATGAGTATTTTGAGGAACTTGACGAATCAGTCTATAGAGATGGCATTGCTAGATTAGAGCACCGCTATGAGAAATGTATCAGCCTTGGAGGAGATTATGCTGAGAAATAAAAAAAAATTCTTAAAAACGTTGTTTTTCTTGGTCAGGCCGGAAACTATCAATCTACCCTCGGATTTTAAGTAAATCCAACTACTGTAACACTTTTTATAAAGCATTGAATGAAGAGTATTCATCATCGATGGATTGTAAAGGGGTGGCGCAAGCCTGGCGGGAGACAATTCCCCTTAAATTTCCACCATATTTTGACGGCGTATTTGGCGGTGCTGTTTTGATGTCGGCTTCCCATATACTTTGTTAAAGAACAATATAATGTGAATGATACTCAGTTCAAACTAATTTTATAACTCGAGCAAGATATAATTTTATTTTCTCAATTTTAATTTGTTTTATAATTTTATAGTTATGTCATTAATTTTAATTCTGGAAGATGTCTTATTAAATATAACATTCATCGACCATTTATGTTATAATTTTGTAACGCGTTATTAGCCTCTAACCGTTCTCGAATTATATTTTCGCATCTTATTCTCGGTCGATAACGAATATTCCTATTCATATCGTTTAATATTGCGCAATTTAAAATAAAATAATTTTCTAAAATTTTGCTTATAAAAGTTAAGTAATTTGCGTAAATTACGTATTTTACGTGATTTTAACTGACGTTATATTGCAGAATATAACAGACGCTTTAGTGGGGTCAATCATGTGGGCCCCGAGTGGGCGTAGCAGACAAACAATAAATAAGTGCGGGACTTTTTCCTAATATTGAAACGTGTAATACATAAATAATATATTGATGACGCTGAATTAATAGGACCGTCTGCATATGACTATTTATTATGATGACACTGATTTTCATATAAATATAGATATTTTTAATATACTTTAATACGATAAATCTTAATTCTAATGTAATGAATCCCAACAACTTGATTTATAATGTATAAGCTGGTATAACGATATATACAATAAAGTGTAATAATTTATATAGTTTATATATTATAATTATCGTATAATTGTTCATTTTTTAATCAATGTAAAATAACCATAATAAGTTCAATCCATAAAAATGAAATAAAACAATTATTTGTCTTATCATTCATCTTTTAAATAATTAATAATTCAATGTTTATGAATGATTATACAACGTGATTTCTATTTAAAATTATAGAAAAATTATTCAAAGAAATTGTAATTGTTTTAATTAAGAAAACATTTCATTTTATCTTTTTCAGCAACGGCAATTTTATACTAATAGATTATCCGGTTTTATTAAAAAAATTTTTGTTTTATATAATCGTGCAGCTAAATAGATAAAATAATATTAAAAAAGAATATTAAAAATTTGAAATGTATAACGACATTAATGAAATAGACTGTCGAGTGTATTATAAGACATACATAGCTTTTCTAAAAAATTTACTGATAAGTGGCGGTATACTTTTAGCAATTTTAGAAAAGCAGCATTTGCAATTTTCTTGTCTTAATAAAATAAAACCGAGGCGAAAACTGAGCGAAGAGTGAGAAACGACGGATAAGGGTAATAAAACTATAAAAGTTATATGCATGAGCCTGCGCGAGTTGAATTGCAGTGGTTTGGAGCGCAGGCGTGCGCTGTGCGGTGCGTGGACAGTTTTTTTTTCTTCAGCTACATGAGTTTTCAGCTGTGTTGCCGAACTAGTCTTTCGATCTCAACTGACAACATCTAGCGGTGGCGACTGGTGAGTGGCGTTAGGCTTTTTGTGATTCTCGAACCAAGCGAGCGCTTCAAAAGCGTATATACGCAATACACGGGGGTTACTGATCTCCCCTCTCATCGCTAATCAGGGTAAGTTGTAAAACTAGCAGAATGCAGTAGCAGCAAATAGGGCAGAAATGAGAGAACCCAGCTTAGTGTTAAATACAGATGTAGACGAAAAAATTTCTTATTGTATAAAAATTTATAATTGTCTGGATCGACTCATCAAGTCGTCAATCGCCTTCTCTTGTCTATTAGAGACTCGAATGAACTTATATTTTCTAGAATTGGAATTCTCCTCCATATGCGTTAGAAAATGAGTTTGCACTTGTAATTCAATGAAAAAAGAAATAGTTATGTTGCATAGGGCAACCATCAAAGTTGAATTACATCGTAAGACCTCATATAGTTGCTTACGTAACAGTAGTCAAGCAATTTTCAAGAATTAATGTATTATAACAAAAGTGCATTACTTGTTCATTTATAAAACGAAACAGAATTGCAAATCGTATTTGCTATTCTATATGCACTATCCCATGGTCCATATCATCAAGCTAAAATCAGAACAAGTCGATTCTGTGATTAGCTTGTGCAATTTGGCTGAAACTACAATATATATGTACAGTATTTAATGAATTATCGGCAAAAAATGGCCTACAATTTTGGAGGTATGCCAGCTACTGCAATGCCTACCATGGGTGAGAAACTGTTTAATAATATCGATTTTATAATTTACTTTGTTTTTTAGTTTTTCTTGTAATTGTTTTATGATAAATATGATAATTAATTTATATACTGTTGCCTCTTTAATGAAACCTTGATATAAAATAATAATTGACTTATTCAATTTTTTTTGTATCGTAAAAATATAAAATACATTTATGTATAGTACATATATTTTGATGTATCTTAAATCTTTAAACTCTTTTTTTTATACAAATATTTGAAATCTGTTTAAGATTTTTAAAGTTCCTTTTATGTTTCACGTTTATTATTATTTGTTTATACTTGTTCAATTAAATATCTTTATATAAATAAACTATTATTAAATAAGTAGGTATGGGACCTATTGGACCTCTCACTTCAATTCCTGGGGCACAAAGCTTTATGGAATTAGCTAGTCAAGGATTTCCAGCTCTTCCACCACCAATCCCAATCCCTGGAATGAATGATTCTCCTCTTGAGTTCAGTACAAATAAAAATCAACCTTCTATAATTAGAAATATTTCAGAAGATAATGATCGAAGAAGCGAAAAGAATGAACTTCGCCGAGATAGAGAGATTAGGGATACTCGTGATAGTGGAAGGAGGTATATTATTTTATATAAGTTATACTCAAGATAATAAAACTAATTTTTTTAATATTATAGATCAAGAGTAGATCGTGATAGGCGGGATAGAGATAGAGATCGAAGGGATGATAGAAGTGATAGGGATCGTAGAGATGATAGGCGACCTGATGATCGTGAAAATATAATTTCAACAACAAATAATAATAATAATCATAGTAACAACATTAATCAAGTTACTTCAACGACTAATCCAAATCCAAGTTCAACTCTTGGCCCACCTTTAGAGCCATCCTCTGGAGTTTGGAATATGGGAATCGGTTTGTAAAACTCAATATTATTAAGTAAATATTTAAAGATATTTATATTTTATTAAAAATAATGTATGTTAATAAATATTTTTATATCGATTCTATAATCCTATAATTATAACAGTTAGACTGTTCTTATTTACAATCATAGCCGAAAAATCTAATAATCTGAAATATAAAACTTATTATGAATTACCTTGAAAGAATAATATGGTTAGCAAAGGATAATTTTTAAAATAAAATATCATTTCATAGGTTATTCAATGATGGGAATAAGTCCAATGGGACCTCTAATGGGTGAAATGCCCTTAGGTCCTCATATGGGACATGCTCATGGATATGGACCAATGGGAATGGGAATGATTTCACATGAAAATGCTATGATGGGAGCTCCAATATTAGGTCCAGAGCAGATAATGAGTGAAGCTGCAAATCAAATAATTACTGGGACAATGCCTTCTGTAACTCAGGGTACCAAAGAAATTATTCACTGCAAAAGTTGTACTTTATTCCCTCCTAATCCGAATTCCCCACCACCAACAACTAGAGAAAGACCTCCAGGATGTAGAACTATTTTTGTCGGGGGTACACAATTTTGCAAAAATTTTGATTGTAGATTTGTATCAAAGCAATTTCTAGAAATGAAATAATTATAAATATTTTTAATAATGATTTTTTGCAGGATTACCAGAAAACATAACAGAAGGAATTATTCAAGAAATATTTGAGCATTGTGGAGAAATAACAACTTTAAGACTCTCGAAGAAAAATTTTTGTCATATACGTTTTACTTTGGAGGGCAGTGTTGATGCAGCAATTTATTTGTCAGGTTATAGAGTACGAATAGGTTCTAATGGCGATTCTTCAAATACAGGAAGACTGCATGTAGATTTTGCACAGGTTTTAATAATGTCCTTATATTTTTATTTCACTATTTTTATTATAAAATATTTAAATGTAATTAATAAAACTAGTAACATTATATACATTTTCAAAGGCAAGAGATGATCAGTATGAATGGGAATGTAGGCAACGACAACTTCAAAGAGAACAGAGACATAGAGAACGGGTTGAAAAAGAACGACAAAGACCACCCTCAAGTCCCCCACCTATAGTTCATTATACAGATCATGAAGCATCAAATATTTGTGAAAAAATAAAACAAGATGATACATTTATGAAGGCGGTACAGGTAGGTATAAATATATTTATCATTTAAAATGTAATAATTACCATATTTTATAATTAACTAAGCTCTTTAAATTAAATACTGTAAAATTTTATTATTAGATTGTTGTTACTTGGTTAGAACGTGGAGACTGCACAAAAAGAAATTCTAACACATTTTATTCAATGATTCAATCAACTAATTCACATGTACGTCGATTATTGACTGAAAAAGTTGCTTATGAAGAGGAACTTCAAAAAGCTAAAGAAGTTTTAAAGGGTAGAATGCAAGGATTGCTTATTCAATGTGAGTTTACAAAAATGTTTCTTTAAAATATTTTAAAACAGCCATACTCATGAATTCCATGCCTCATAAATAAGCATATCTACAACTATATCGCTTGTTTTTGGTAAGTGAAGCCTTTTCAAAGGCTTCAAAACTATTTGTTAAATAAGAAAATAGTTGAATCTTATTTCAATTTTAATTTGTTATAAGTATCAAATTATTATCAATAACAAAATCAGAATTAAATTTTTAAAAATGTCTGTAAGATCTTTTACCAAAGTATACTCTAAAATGTCTTATATAATTATATAAAAAATTATTTAAAACCAATTCAAAAATGATTTTAAATTTAAACTAATGTGAACACTTATAGTATGCTTTATCAAAAAAGATTCCAGACAGGTAAAAATTTATTTACTGCTTATTATTCTAAAGCTTAAGAAAGTACTGTTAAAATTCACAACTTATGGATCTGGAGAAAAAAGGTGGGTGAAGAATGTTGACTTTCATTTTATGATTTCAGTACTCAAGGTTCAATGGAAATTAAATAGAAACTTGTACTAATAGAAAAATAGTTTATGAAAAAATATAGTTAATTTGCATGCTTTTAAAGTTAAGAACAATTAAGTGGTGTTTGGGTAACATTATCGAAGTCAGGACCATGGTCAGTACTACGATGTTCCTACCAGCAAATTTTTTGTTTCTTTCATTATATAACAGAACATAAAATTCAAAATTCAATTAATTAATAAATATTTTTATCTTATAAATGAAAATATCGAAAAATTTGTACTTGGTAACAAATTATAGAATCAACTGCCTCATAAAGTAATTTATTAAAAGCCAAATTTTGGTTTTTATAATAACTTAACTTAAAATCTTATTCGTAATGAATATGTTAATTTTTATGGTTGCCTATACTAATTGATAATCTAGTGTAATGTCAATTAATGAATGAAAGAGAAGAATGCAAAAAATAAAATTATTTTTATGAGAATGTGAAATTGTAAGAAATGAAATCAGGGTATATACAACAGGGATTTGTTGTTTTTGTATGCGACATGCAACCTGTATCCATCAACAGTTGGTCAGATTGAACGAGTATTTACTGCAGCCAGCCACAAGAAGGTTTGGGATCACTTCACCAAGGCACAGCGAAAGAATATTGAAATGTGGAAGAAGCAATCTTCGGTATGTATTTGAATTTTCACTGACAATAGTCTCTCTAGGTGATGTTGGTTTCCTTTTAGTTTTAAATTATTTAAAATATGCATATTACAAACACATACATGTACGGATTATAACTTGCTTAAAATCTAATCAAAATATTGGCAATAGCAAAAATGTTAACATAAAATGAGAATTAATTTCAACTTCAATTTATTTTTTATGATAAATTGTTTTTTAATAAATGGATTGTATTTTTTTATAAATCTAGATAAATAATTTGAACAAATCATTTAATACTTATTTACTGAATTTCTAAATCAATTTAATAATTAAACATTTATCATTAAAAAAAATTGTTGATTCGATAATTTTAAAATCTCCTTTTCTCTTTCTAACTTTTTTATTATTATAAAAACTGAAGCATGGTCGAAAATTACAATATATTGAAACCCTGATTCTAAGGTAAGTATTGGCAAAAAAGATTATTAAAGAAAGAGATGTCTTATCAAATAGAGTGTGGTCAGACACATGCTTATTTTGCACAAATTCTCTTCTATTGAGATCTAAAAAAAATAAGAGGCAGAGGTAATAATAAATTCAAAATGTTTTCAGTCAAATTGTGATGATTTCTGGCTATACAGGTAGTAGACATAAAATTTAAGCAGACAAGAAAAAAGAAATCCGTTAAATTTCTGCATGTGTATTTTATTTTTTAACATCTTTCTTTTTTGGCTTTCTATATAGATAAAGTTTAACTTATATCTGGATTTCAATGGATAGTGAGGTAAGATCCAAATTAATATAAAGAAAGGAAATTCAAAATTAATAATACTAAAATATTATTTGTTTGCTTTTTTTATTTTAATATAGTCGCAAAATGGTACATATTATTTAATTTTTATGAAATAAAAAAATTAAATATAGAATATTAATATTCATAATACTTCCAAATACTAATTTTGAATTGAAGCAAACATAAATTGAAATCTTGGTCTTATATTTTGTATATGATAAAAAGCATGTTCAAATTAACAATTTTTTATACTTTATAAAAGTTTATGGTAATTTTATTTAAAACAGGAAATCAAGGCTGTTCAGTTAGAGGAAACACTTATGGAAGGAGAAGGTGAAATGGAAGTGTCTGATTCAGAAGATGAACCTCAGAGGAAAAAAAACCGAGCGCAATCAGTAGGCAATGAAGATTCTGAAAGATTACAAACTCTCAAAGAAGAAAATGATAGTTTACGTTGTCAGTTGGAAGCATATAAAAATGAGGTAAATTATTAATTAAGATTAATAAAAATAATAAATATTTTAATATTAATAGTGTTTAATATTTCGACCTTGTGTAGAATATCATGACATTCTTAATTATGAACATTTTGAAATTGTTCATAATAGTTATTAAAATATAAATAATTAATAATGAAAAATGATATCTTTAATTATTATATAAATAACTAGAATTATTTTATTTATGTTTAATCACTTGATGTTTCAGGTGGATTTGTTAAAATCTGAAACAAAAGTCGACATTGATGCTAAAGAAAAACAAATAAAGATGCTACAGCAAACACTTAAAGGTATGCAAGAACAATTAATGCAATCTCGAAAACAACAGGCTCAGGATGATCAAAAAATTAAGGATTTGATAGTTAAACTAAATTTTGCTAAAAAAGAAGAAATACAAGAAAATGAAGTTATTACGTTAGATAAAGATGATGATGTTAACGACGAACAACATACTCTTAAACATTATGTTTCTTCCTCTAGTACAAGTCAAATTACATCAAAAGATGCTAAACTTATAGGTAAAAAATATTTTTAAAAAATAATTATAAAATTGAATATTTAATATTTATTTTAAATAATTGAAATTTAATTATAAATTATATTTATTAGGTTTGATTGCGATATTTTTACACATCCACCCATTTGGTGCAAGTCTTGATTATGTCTATTATTATCTTCAAAAAATGGAACCAGGCCTCAGACTTAATGAAGTAGAATCGTTAATGCAAAGATTTCCACAAGTATTCAAGCAAGAGTTATCAGGAATTGGAGCAAATATGGAAAGGCGTTGGCAATTTTCTGGATTTAATCTTTATCGAAGTCATTGAAAGAATCTAAGCTGATTTGTTGATTGTTATTTCATATACAAACCTTTGTGATTGTATTAAAATCAATTATCTTAGAATTTTTATCTAACATATTTATTACTTATATTAGTTCATTAGTTTTGTGTTATACAAGTTACAAACTTAACATACTTTATCTCTGTAATATAGTGCTTTTGTTTTTATTAAAAAATATTTTTTATTTTTTACTTTTATTTTATTTATAATTTTCTTCTCTGTTTGCTTCCAATGTTTTAGAATTAAGCCATTCATGCCATTCATGATCAACATATTTTACTAATGTAATTTCTTTAAAAATACTACTTTTTGAAGCCTGTAAGAGTTTAATGAAAATACTTTTAATTAGAGTAAAGTACGTTTTATCCTAGATTACTTGTTGAGCTCGTCAGTGGCATGACAGGTGAACAACTCTCTGTATACAAAAATGAACTAAAAAATCCAAAGACTTATAGACGAAAGTAAGTATTCTACTTGTGGAAAAAATTAAATTTTTAATATCGTATTCCATATTAATAGCTATTATGAAACACATAGAAAAATCTTTCTTGTAGACCTAGGGTTATTTGTAATATACAATTAAAATAATTATTAAAATATGATACCTATTATATATGGCTTGTTTATTAAGTTGATTTGATAAAGAAAACTTATTTTATTAAAATTGATATATCATATAATATACTTTAATCACTATATTTATAATAGCTTTTTGGAATAATAGCCAAAATTTTAGATACATAATCACTCCATTGGAACTCTTGTAACATGTTATTAAAAAAGCCCAAAAATATTTTATTCATTTGTAAACTGAGTGAGGATGCTCTGCCCAAAATTTTATAAGTGTGCACAGAAACAGTTGGTAGTGTCAATAACCATCTTATATTTTCAAGAATAATTATCTATTTCAAGATTATTCTTGAAAATATTAAATGATTGTGATTAGTAATAGTTGTAAGCATCATGAACTCTGTTCTAATAATTTAATAATATCCATTAGTGCTTCAGTTACTATATTAGTATTAGTATTAGTGCTACAGTTGAATCTACAATTTCATAAGTATTTTTTGATATGTAACATATATCACTTAATTAATTGTTAGAAAAAGAAACAAGAATTTAATATTTTGCATAAGTAGGTAGATTCAATCGATTTCATTTATAAGTATATGGAACTTTTTGTTCATCTTTGTACATATAAAAATGCATTACCTGTTGCATACTGACAAGCACAGCAGGTGACTATGGTGAAGAATATTTGATTCTATTTTACTTTTATTATTCTTAGATTATTCTTGAAAATATTGGATGATTGTGATTATTATTAATTCTTTATATATACAATTCAAGAATAATGAATATTCCATTTTATATTACTTTTACTTCAATTATAGATTAAAGGAGTTAATACCTCTTTAAATCCTAATTTATGAAACATATTTATACTTTTATCATTATCCATAGAAATTTTCGCCATATATTTGGTTATGTTTAATTTTTCAATTCCTACAATAAAAGAAAAATACGATTTATTTACAAATTGTAGAAAAGTATTACAAATTTTACCATATCGTAGCATAAGTATTATGGCTTCCCAACCATAGCCTTTATTTCGATTCATTATTTCTGCTATCATTATTTCAATTTCAGCACATGTTTTGTCATTAGTATCATTAAAAAATAAATTCGTATCACCTATCATAGCATCTATAAATTCTAATTATTGTAAAAAATTTTAAGAATTTTGGATTTTTATAGAATAAAAGCAATTTACCTATTTCGTTGGAAGTTTTTTGAAATACTGATTTGCTTAAAATTATAAATGTACATTCTGTAATAAAAGAAATATGTGTTTAGTATAAAGTATTTAATATAAACTGAATTTCAAATGTATTTATTAACTAAACTATCTTCATCTTCACACCAATCTATTTGCATTTTATATTCTTCATCTAAAGTTAAAGGTTCAGATGCAGTAAGATGCTGCAATTCGGATGATTTCATCCACTCATGGTATCTATTAACATTTTTAAAATATTAAAAAAAAGAAATTGTAGCTAAAAGCATAACCTAAAAAACTAACCTCAAAACATGTTGCTTTTTATAAGGAACTAGAATAACGTTTCGTCCAATGATTCTGGTTGATTTATTTATTTTCATTTTATTAAAAATTTTATTTATAAAGGTAAAATGAACTTTTTTTCTTTTCTTCTAAATAAAATAGTTTTGATAAGTTGAATCTTAAATGTAAATTTATACACAGAATATCTGACACGCATTAAACTTACATTGGTTGTATATCTGCTTATATATCTATATATCATATGAAGTATAAATATCATTAAAAGTTAAAATTTTCTAATTTTTTAAAAATATAAATATTTGTCACAATTAATTAATTACAAAAACAAGAAATTGATATTTTACATAGTTCACTAAATATAAAAACTTATTTTTTTTTAATTATTTTATAGTAATTGGGTGAATATATTGGTTCTCTTAGTCTTTCATTTACTAATAAATTTTTTGAATTATCGTTAAAGGATTTATTGATTCTTGACGTTTTTTTAACACAGTCTATTATTGTTATAGATTCATTATGTGATGGATTATTATGTATAGAAAATTCTGTTGATACAACAGAATTCTTCATAAAAGAATTACTACTGTTTATAGATACTGATTCAAGTTTTGAGCTAAAATTTGAAAGGTTATTATCAAAAGATTCTTCTACATATCCATTTTCTTCAAATAAAATTTTAATATCATTTACTTCCTCTTTTAGCCTTGCAATTTGGTCTGTTGTTTCTTCAAGTAACTGATTTTGTTTTTCCTTTATATATTTAATGGTTGCTTTATCTGTTTTAATAGTTTCCTAAAAAACAATTTTCAGTATCATTTATTAACTTATATTAAATTTATAATAATTCTGAATAGATTGATTTAGTTTCTACCTTTAAAATATATAATTCACTTTTTAAATTATCAACAACTTTTCTAGCTGCTAGTCGATCCTGCTCACTTTTTTCACAAAGAATAAGATTAGGTATTTCCCAAGTATTCTGTAATTTATTTATGCCATCATCTAAACTAGCACCAACTGTTCGAAGCTTTTCAAAATAATTTTCACTCATTTTTTAAAGTTGCAGTTAAAATTAGA
This sequence comes from Sycobia sp. Sy_11, assembly GCA_018907035.1. Classification (NCBI taxonomy): domain Eukaryota; kingdom Metazoa; phylum Arthropoda; class Insecta; order Hymenoptera; family Epichrysomallidae; genus Sycobia; species Sycobia sp. Sy_11. Next base: position 829,895 of record JACCIC010000052.1, on the reverse strand, counting down.
ATTTATTGTTATTAGAAATGTTGAATACCTGGCGCTACCAGATGCTAAATGCTAGAATTTATTACTGTACATTACTACACACAGCAGACTAATACTATACTGCCAAAGAAGATATCTTCAATGATATTTTGACTTATTGGTTACTTACTGGAATATCGTTCCGTTGAGTCAGAGATAATAAGGTGAGATTGCTGATGCCATATACGAAAGGCTCGACGATTTTCGAGCACCGGGAACGTACACCCGCAATCAGAGATGCCAGGCGGTACTGCCAACTCATGCATGCGTATTAGAGCTTTACCTATTCACGCGCTAATTGGCTGAAATTCGCGCGATATTTTAAAATTATATAATCTATATGATCGCATAAAATAATAAGCAAGACTATTAAACAAATTATTGATGCTAATATATAACTGTGGCCGTATGCACATAAATATTTTATAACATATCCACTACTAAAAACATTAATTAAGATTATTAATTATTAAGATTATTATTAATTATGAATATTATGATTAATATTATTATTAACTATTATTATAATTATTAAATATTATCATTATTAACATTATTAATAATTAATATCAATATTTAATACTAAAATTAACATTAATAATTATGATTATACTAAATATAATTGTGTGTGTTGAACATTCACTACCATTGCGTTTCGTATAATACAAATATATTACATATAATATATATATATTACAATAAAAATGATGGAAAAATATGTAAATATAGTTAGTATTTATTGCAATATAATATATAGTGTACGTTTACATCGATGAAGATTACGAAAGTGACGGTCTAATAAGTCGAATGTTATATTTTGTTTAAATTCTCAGTTCTCATATATCAAAAAAATATTTACTGTATTTAACTAAACATTCAGTATTTTAAATGTATAAATTACTTATATTGAATAAATGATTAATTAATGGTATACGAATCAACCCTTTATTTAAATCTATAAAATTTTTTTTCAGTATAGACTTATTTCTATGACATACGTTTTACTTGGAACTAAAAAAATGTATATTTGATTTAATTTTATAATGTTTTTATCTATTGAACTAAAATAATTAAGTTGCAACAAAATATACGTACGCTTTAAAAAAATTAACTTAACATTGAGACAATATTCATGGCCATTGTTAGCAATTGATTTATGTTTACGAATGCAATAGATCTCGAAAAAGCTACTAATTATAGACTGTAAACTTTTCCAAAAATTATTTGATTGCTTTTTATATTTTTGGAGTATCATATCAGAATCCTATATAATCATATGTGACACATAACTACCTTGCATGGAGAAGACAGAGAAAGAAAGAGAGGGAGAGAGAGAGAGAGAGAGAGAGAGAGAGAGTGAGAAAACGTGAATATGAAAGCGAGAGGGGGACGGGAGAAAAGAAAAATCCAAGGGGATTAACATGGATTACTCGATTTGGTGGGTGTTGCCATATCATGTACCTGCATGTACCCGCGAGTGTCATATATACTGTTTCGTTTCTTTCTCTCACCTGCTCTCACTGTTTATTACCTGTCCATCTGCACGCACGTTGTACGAGGCCTAGCAGGCAGTTTACCGATATACATGCAACAAATGTTGCCATCATTTTGTTATTTTTTTTTTGTTAAATTTGCAAATCATTTAATCCTGAGCGTATAGAATACGTATTCAAAATTTGAAGGCGATCGAAATATTAACTTACATTCAGGAAAAACATGATTTTCTTAAACCAAGAGAATAGATTTTCTTAAGAACAAAAATTCACTCAAGTAAATATTTATTTAATTATAATGTTCTAATTACTTAAATTTATCTCATCATAATCTAAAAATAAGCATTTTCATTTTCTAGAAAACGTTTCTTTCAAACAAGCTGATCAAAATTAAAATGGAAAATCTGAGTTTCTTAAATTTAGTAATCATATACCTGAACACAATACTTTTGATTCTCTAAAAAAGGCTTTACAGAATCAAATTAATATTTTCTAGAAATTAGTATTTAATTGTTTTTATGCAGTATATATAGAACAGAGTTACACAATACATAGATAAATAAATATGTTCTTAATCTAAGAAAACAAAATTTTGAATCAGAAGGTTATTATATTAAAACAAAAAAGTAATGCATTGAATTCAGAAAATCTAATAGCTAGAATTGCAAATAATCTAAATACTTAAATTATAGATTGATCAAATCTGTGGTCAAAGATTTTTCTGATACTATCAAAAGAACAATATTATCCAATTAATTAAATAAAAATTTTCTTAGTTTAAGAAATAGATTTTTCGAAATAATTCATTAAAATTATATACTGCTAAATTCTAATATAAAGTAAATATTACTTGATTCAAGAAATTTATGCGATTTTCTGTACTAAGTAAATATTTTCTTTAACCAAGTAATCGCATAAACTTTAACCAAGTAAGTAGTTACTAAAATAAAGCTTATATTTTCTCAACAGCAAAACACAAATATTGGAAATTAAATGAATATTTTCTTATATAAAGAAAATATTATCTGGAACCAATGAATTCAAATTTAAAATCAGGAAAATAAATTCTTGGATTAATTAAATATCTCCTAGATTTTTGTCAAGATTTTCTAGAAAACAGGTGAAAATATTTTCTTGAACCAATAACTGAAAATTTTGGAATCAAAAAATTTAGATATTTGATTCAAGCCGACAAAATTAAGTGAATATATACCTGGATTAAGAATTTCAATACTTCACTCAAGAAATTTAATTTAAAATGAAGAACTCGATTCTTACCTTTAAAACAATAATTACTTGAAATACGTTTTTATTTCCAAAAACATGAAAATTCAAGTATGTTAAATGTTTAAAAGTAGTTCATTGATTCAAAGCGTTATTTTCTTGACTTTAAGGTGTTAGCTAACACCTTAATAAGGTGTTAGCTTACGAATCCAAAGGTCTGTGGATAGAATCCCGGTTAGGTCGAAGTTCTTTTAAGCGAAAGAAATTAATTATGAGAATTCAAGAAATTATTCGCTTAGTTTAAACTTTTGATTTTTAAAGTCAAGAAAATAATGCTTTGAATCAAGAAACTATGCACTTCTTTTAAACATTTAGCGTACTTGAATTTTCATGTTTCTAAAAAATAAAAACGTATTTCAAGTAATTATTGTTTTAAAGATAGGAATTGAATTCTTCGTTTTAAATTCAATTTCTCGAGTGAAGTATTGAAATTCTTAATCCAAGTATTTATTCACTTAATTTTGTCGGCTTGAATCAAATGACTAAATTTTTTTATTCAAAATCTTCAGTTATTGGTTCAAGAAAATAGTTTCTTTAGATAATAAAATATTTATTTAATTCCAATTTCAGCCACCCATTTTCTAGAAAATCTTAACAAAAATCTAGGAGATATTTAATTAATCGAAGAATTTATTTTCCTGATATTAAATTTGAATCCATTGGTTTGATGCTATATTTTCTCAAAATAAGAAAATACTCATTTAATTCTCAATATTTGTCTTCTGCTGTTGAGAAAAAATAAGCTTGATATTCGAAATGATCTTTTTCAGTATATATATATACAAGAAATATATTCAATTTTTGAAAAAACCATTTACTCAAAAGAATAAAATAGTTTTCTCAAAGGGTGGATTAGATTTATTTGATTATTCCTGACCAGTTGTAAAATCTAATTAATATTTATTTAATTTTATTAAACGAAGCACAAAGATTTAAATTTTAAATGTAATAAATAAATAGTACAAACTACAAAATATATATATATAAATCAAAAAAATATTTTCTATTTTTGAAAAAATTATTTACAGATAAGATAGAAATAGTTTTATTAAATAATTTATTCATTTAAATTTAATATTTAAATCTTTGTGCTTCGTTTAATAAAATCGAAATGTGTATTAGTATCAAAAATGTGTATTAGTTTTTAACAACTCGTTGGATATAATCAAATAAATATATTTCACCTTTTAATAAAGCTATTTAATTGTTCATATTGAATCATAATTTTAATTGGACTCAAACTCCAATGCCAACTTCATAATGCAGACGAATTTTTCATTCTGCAAAAAATCAAGACTTTCTTTTGTTCCATTGTAGAAATTTCAAATTGAGTCTTATGATTTTGTGCTAAAATGAATATTCCATAATTAGTTGAAAAAATTTATTTTTAATATTTTTGCTTATATAATATTTTAGGAACAGAATGAAAAATTCATTAATTGTTTCAAATATTAAAAATATAATTAATAATATAAACCAAAAATTAAAAAGTTAAACAGTTACGCGTTTTCTAAATTATATCTACAAGATATACAAAATTTGTAATTTAATAAGATTTACATTCTACAACGTTTTGCAGTAGGATAGAATTTGAAGTGTTGTATTTTCTACAATATGTATTATAAATAAAAAATGTATAAGTATTTTAAATAATTATAAGTTTTTACAGAAGCTTAAACATATTTTCAAAAAATACGAGTATTACGTAGATTTTAATGTTAACGTAGTTGATCAATCCATGTCTCTGATACTACATATTAAATATAATTCATAAATCACATACATTATTCCTAAGAGGCCTACGATGGCTCGATCGCTAGAGTGAAGGACTAATAACTTGGTAATCAGCGTCGCTGATTAGCACCAATATTTGGAAGCATAAATAGAACGACGTTAAATAACAAAACAAAAAAAATAAAAAACATTATTCCTAGTTTCCTTCTCATTCAAACAGCATACTTTTCATTTATTTGATTATAATCTACTCTGTATTGTTACTTATTAATATTTTAAACAATTCGTGTAATTCCGATTTAACACAAAGATTGGTCTAAGGAATAGTGTCATTTTCTGTGTAAACTAATAATGAAATGATTCTGTTTATTTATTTATAATATTACAGTGATTGTGGACATAATCTCACTTATGATAAAATGATCTATTGAAGCAATTATTAAAAATAGATTATCTGAATTACTTATGTATATTATAGAGTAATTGCAATAATTTATTTAATTCTGAAAATTATAGTATAAAATTTTAAAGATTATGTAATAAATCGTGTATAATCTTAAATATATATTATTTATTATACGTAATTGAATACAGAGCTGTTTTGTAAAAAAATGTTCAGATGTACGTAAAAATTGACAAAAATTCTAGATAGATAGATAACGTATATATTTTGAGTCGCTTGATTATAAATATTATAGAAAATGATAACAAAAAAGGTTGTGGAACAAATTGAATAAAAAATTATACATCAGACCAAAATATAGCACTTATTTTCCATGAAACGAGAAAATAAAATAAAAAATTCCTTCTCTAAAAGAAAAAAATAAAACCGAATATAAAAAAATCGATTAAAAAAAAATTGCAGAAAAAAAATTCGGAGAAAAAATTTGTGAAATAAACAAATAAACTTCTCAGACAAGGTGATGGTGTGGGATGAGGAATAAGCACTCACACTTTATATCGAGTAATATAGTATTTATTGCCTACTCCGTGGCGGGTAAAGTGGTCGGGGAGCGATTTATTATGCCTGGCCACATTGGATAGCTAACACTCCACGCATTCCTTGCACATCTTGTGAATGTCCCGACTCATGTTCGGTGACACGTATGGTTATTGTATAAGCCGGTCCGTTACTTTCCCGCTGGGATGTAAATTATTGTGGAATAGTCTGAAGACTTTCTCGCACATCGATTCAGGCATATACGGCCGTATCATGTTTTCGACGATGTCGCAATAAAATTTCGACGTTCTTTTGTCGTCATTGAACGTTAGTTGATGCAGCTTAAGCGGGTGATCGCGGTCATGTGGTATAGCTCGGGGTCCGAATCTTGCTTACTGGCGAGCTGTTTTGCATCGAAGAGTGTGGGTAACTGGAACACGTTTACGTTCTTCCTAAACCAACTTATGTCTTCTTCGTACTGATTCAACGAGTCGTCCAATTGAACATACTCGGGATCCTGAATGATCCGAGACAATGCCTTCGCTACTTACTACATTCACATCTCCGATATGGTATACTATTTTTGCGTTAAATTGTGCTATATAGTTCATTTGGCTGCATCGCATTACGGATTTTTTATCCTCATTCTGCGCCATGATGTATATCAATGGCTTGTGATTTGTTGTTATTTCGAACTCGCGGCCTTCTAAATAGTAGAAGAACTTCTGCACGGCGTAATAGATCGCAGTGAGTTCCCTATTGATGATCGCGTACTTCGCTTGCGCGTTGTTGAATTTTTTCGAGAAAAAAGCTAGCGGGCGCCAATACCCATCTCTCTGGGATCGCTCCCATTGCAACATTCCACGAATCTGTCACTAACCGGATCTCCGCGTTTTCGTCGGGGAATTCGATATCAGTTGTATCTAACACCGACTGCTCGCAGCTGTCGAATGCTTTTTCTGACGCGGGATTCCATTCGATTGCATGGTTGTTTTTTTTCATTGCGCCTTTTAACTAATTGCTCAGCGACTCTTGTATCTCCGCTGCGTGGGGAGTACAGGCGTGGCAAAATTTGATAAGCCTGAAGAACCTTCGTAGGTCCTGTATTGTTTACGGACGCGGGTAATTTCACATCGCGTCGAGTGTTTCAGGCATCATCTTGAAGTCGTTGCAGTTTACCAGGTGTCCGAGGAACTTGACCTCTGCCTGCTCGAAACAGCATTTGCTGGTGTTAAACCGGAGCGAGTATTGCTTGAATTTCGCCAGAACCTTCTCGAAATCGCGCTTGTGTTTCTCTTCGTTGTCGGACGCGACTAAAATATGGTCGAAAAAGACGAACGCGCATTTCATACCTCCGAGCGTGCTGTTGATATAACGTTGAAACTTCTACTCTACGTTACGCAGGTCGAAGGTCACAACGTTATACTCAAAAAGATCGAAGGGTATTATCACGGTGGTTTTCTTCTTGTCTTCTTCCGCGAGCGGTATCTGATGGTACGCAGCGTGGAGATCTAACTTCGAGAATACGCGCTTCTCGGCCAAGAAGGTGGGGAAGTCTTGAATATGTGGTATAGGATATTTGTCCACAACCGTTATGCTCTTTAGCCGGTGGTAGTCACCATATACTACTGCATTGCGTTAGCTGACGCTGCTGCTCCTACAAGAAGAAATGCGTTTCGCGGGGTGAAAGCCTCTATTTTCTCGTAAACTCTCTCCAGCTACTGCATGACGCCACGTGTTTACTGACTATCACTACTGTTCACATTGTCGCATCTCTGTGCAATCTCGAATACATTGTACGGGTACGCGGGCACTACATTGTTCGGAGCGTTCACGAGCTGCATTTGTACGCATTCGCCAGAATTGCACGACCGTATTCATCTGGATCTGGTCGACGGCGAGCCGTACAATCTCGGGGAGGATTTCACTAGGTTTGTGATCATGTATTATGGTCTCGCGAAACACGTTTTTCATGCGCTTTTCTATTGACAGAGAATGCCGCGCGCATATCTCTCTCTCTCTTTAACGCGCCGTATTAATCCTCCTGCGGGAGGGTTTGCAGGCACTCGAAGAGGATGTCTATCACTTCCGGCTTGATGTGCGTGATGCGTGAGTCGACCTTCTCTGCATCGTCCTGGGTACGAAATATTTCTGGCATCCTGTTGAACGAGGAAAACCATCCGTTGCAATCCGTCGTTTTGAATCGCGGGAATCTGAAGTTGCAGGGCCTCGTGTTTTAGGTTCACGATCACGGGTGCGTCATTCGCTCGCTGTGGTATACAAAATAAAATTAAATAAAATTAGTTTAAAAAAAGGTAAAAAGAAAAGTACGAAATATCGATAGATTATTATTGTAGTGCTAAAAGGGGGAAAATAATTTTTGGAGAAAGTATATACCATTGATATTATCACACTCAAATGGCCTTAGTGACATTATCGGATTTTTCGAAGTCAGTGCTAAACATTCCAATTGAACTATATCAATGAACTTCTTTTCACGCGTTAATGACATTTTGCTTTACATAGTTGATTAAAAAGGGCTTAGGCAGATAATCTGATCGAAATGTCCCAACAGTATTTATTATAAGACTATACCCTCATTATCCTATACCTTCAGTCCGGCGATACTCGCAGATCCAACAATTTCTCCTAACGTTGTTTCTAAATATCGTTGCTTCTAAAATAGTTAACGGAACCAGCTGTACATAAAAAATTTTATTTTTAAAATATCCATCAATTAAACAATTTTATAAAAAACATAAGTTTTCTTCTATTAATTAATGCCGTTTATTAATTAAAAACACTTAAAAATCTATACTTATAGTTAACATAAAAAGCCTTTAAGAGGCAAGTATTTCTGCTCGCAGGGATGCTTGTTTAAAAAAAACGACATGGTACCGCACGTGTCAACCATCCACTGTACTGAAACCAGGAAATAATCATACGCGCATGCTACACAACAAGTGCAATGTCCAACACGAGAACAATGTATAATAATAGATGCCATTAAGATACCATTAAGATGTACATGATTATATTACAGATGTACCCGGAATTACCGATCCAAATAATATATGATTCGCATCAAGAATATCACATTGTCGCATATGTTTCAACATGAACCTCAACAAAATATCATGTGTTACTTTTAGATATTTATAATGAAATGTATAAAACTATATACTTTTATCCACACAACTGGAAAGAATCTTTCATTAATTTCATAGAAAAGCCCGAGGGCAACAATATGCGACCTATAATGCTAACATCATGTTTATGTAAGCTTCGCGAATCCCTTTTAAAATATAAACTACAATGATGGTGCGAGCACCGAAAAGTTCTTTCGGAAAATCTATCTGGTTTAAGAGTCGGTAGATTATGCTTAAATAATGCTGTAAACCTTAAATTAAGTATAGATGAAGCATTTCTTCTCCGAAAGTTACTGCTAACGACATTCCCCAACGTATGTTAAATACTATTAAAGAAATTGGCCGACATCGGCTGCAGCATAAATGTAATTAAATTTGTTAAATTTCTTACCTACAAGAGACTTATATTTACAAGTACTGAAAACAGATCGCTTCGCGTTGTTTGTAAAGGTCTACCTCAAGGGGATGTACTAAACCCACTTTTTTATATAATATATACTAGCAACATAATAGAGAATCTAGCCAAAAGCGTTGCAATTCTCAGTTTGCAGATGACATAACGATATACTCAATGTACTCCTCTTTTCACAAAAGCATAAGCATTATAGAAAAATCTATAAAGATTGTAAATAAAAATCTTGCAGAGCTTGGATTAGAACTTGCCCCACAAAAAACCAAGCTCATCAACTTTAAAAATAAAGGAATCAAACCAGAACAAGTTGAAATTAGTGTTGATAGCCATCGAATAACAGCAAGCGAAAGTGTAGGTTTCTTGGGGATTTTCTTAATATTTTTTTATTATTTTATAGATTACAAAATGTCATCTATACCTCGTGTAAATTACGTACAAAGAAAATGCCTTAAGATTATAAACTTATTCAAGTATTTGTGTAGAACCTGGTGAGGTTCTGATCCTAAAATCCTACTCACCCTTTACAAAAGCTACTTGCGCGCAATAATCGATTACGGAAGCTTTGTTTATTTCCCTAATCAAAAATTTTACAGGCTAAAATTTGAAAAAAGGCCCACATAAATCCCTGCATACTGGAGATTTAAAAAAATATAATAAATTTCTCAGTAAAAATTTAAATCATTTCATAAAATTTATATGGATTTCTTCACATTTTGGCATTGAGGGAAAGAAAATGGCAGACAAATTTGCTAAACAAGCAATCTTTAAAGACTCATATAAAAATATAAAGCTCCCTTACACTGACTACTATCATCAACTTAAAAAGACGCGAGAGAAGATTCTCTACTCTTTTTAATTAGAGAATTGATAAAAAAAGGAAAAATATTTTTCAAAAAATATCATAACGCCAACAAATATTCTTGGTTCCAAAAAACTAATTTCAAACGACGTAAGATTATTATAATTAATAGGCGACCTCCAAACTATTACAATTTACGAGCTTCATTAGCTAGATTAGGTTACGTAAACGATTCAAAATGTCCAAAATGCAATAAGAAATCCAAGATCTAAATCATGCCATATTTTAGTGTGCAGCATATACTACAGAAAGGAAACTGCTTAACAAGAAATTAACAGAAATATACTCTGAGTGTCCTATGTGCATAGAAATAATTATTAGTAAACCAGAAATAAAAGCTTGTAAATATATTTGCGATTACTTTATCGAGTGCGATATTTTTGTTTAAAAATCGCAAATATCTATATAATATATATTATACAGTCTATTTTATATGTATATTTACTGTTATAAAAATAAGTCTCAAATGTTCGTAAGAGACTTTAAATTCTTAGCAAAAAAATAAAAAATAAATAAATAAATGCGTGCTCGCAGTAAGCTTGCTACGATAAAAATAGCTATGTGAGTACTATAAGAAATTCCGAAAAGCGACCATAACGGATTCGTGGATTTTTTTTGGTTGCTGATTAAAAGTATCGTAATGGCATTTAATGCAAATTTAATTTTCATATCAAAAACTATAAATACATAGTCTTCCGGATATATCTCAGGAAATAGTAAAATTTACAAAAAAAAAATTTTAAAAACGTTGCACTTTTGATTAGAATAACATTTTTTTTATTCCATTGAATTCGTCTTTAATAGCAGTATTTCTCGAGAAAAATGTATACGAAGGTACCTGTACTGAGTATATGCGGGGAATCGTTTATGGGACCCCGAGATGGAATTGTCGAATTTTTGTCCAGAAATATTGTTTGTACTAGGAACAGTATAGAACAAACAATATATATTTTAATAAACTCTAGGATTTTGCTTTGAAATATGTTGCAAATTTTTTTATTTTCTAAGAGAAATTCAAGAAGCTATGACTTTTATAGAATTTTCGTGGATTTAGGAATAAATATTCACTTTCCGTCTAAAGCTGTTACGATATTCGTAATGACCTCCCTAAAAATAATAAATATTGAGATAAATAGGGCGGGGACAATCTCGAGACTAACTGAAGACAGCCATACCACTGACAATGTTTTTCAGAGGGCGCTGAGATAGGATTCTTGACTTTCTTGCAGAAATATCATAGGTAAAATTATACATAGGTAATATATTTTTATACATAGATTATTTTTTACACATACGTTAATTAACTATTTGATAAGTCGATTACGTTACTAAATCGTCACTATTACGTCGTGAGACGTTTTGGATATTAAAAGTTAATAATAAAATACAAACTACTTAATTTATAACTGCAAGTGGCTAACGATGAAGGTCTTCATTAACTCAAAAGCAAATTGTTTTGAACGTATAGGGAACTGTGCGCTACGTTTTCTCATATGCGTACAAAATCCCGATGCTCGAGACGCACGCCCACACTCTCGAAATAAGCGTTGACATATTCTGTACAGAAGGCATAGGAGTCTGGTTACAAACTGATCCATAAAATATAATTCGGCGACTCTATGGCGCCTTGAAATGTCGGCTTTTCAGGGACGAGAGGGATCCGCGCGACCGATGGACGGCTTGACTGATCAGTCAGTTAAAGCCATGGTTCCAGAGGTCGCCCGGAGAGGTTAATTACCACCTCACGCAGCTCTTATCGGGGCACGGTCGGTTTCGATCCTATCTCCACAAGATGGGGAAAGTACCGGATCCGAACTGTGCCCACTGTTGCGCTCCCCGAGATGATGCGCTTCACACGTTTTTTAAGTGCGAGGTGTTTCGCCTCGAAAGGGAGTGCCTCTGGAGAGACGCAAGGCCATGTGGGCCTGAAAATATCGTCCGGATGATGCTGGAGAGCCATGAGAAGTGGTCCAGGATTTGCAATTTTTGCAAGGCCATTCTGGACCACAAACGAAGAATTGAAGAAGGCGTGTAAGCCCGCAAGGGCGAATAGGATGGCGCAGCCCAGAAGTAATGTCCTCATAGACCGGGCTACATTTACGGGGCTCATTCCTGGGCTGCATTTACGCCATCGTGAGGAGGTCTCCTCGGTGCAAGCCTGCCGACCCCGACTCGCAGCTCTTTTCAGTGCTGTGGGAAGCAATCGAGGGGAATGCACTGAGGAGGTAGTTTTTTAGTGGGTATGCCCTCATAGGTGAGTCCTACATATCCGGGGACCGGTCTCCGGGATCCATAAAGGATTTTTCTCATCCTGCTCCTAAAAAAAAAAAATATTATTATTATTATTAAAATTATAATTATTATTAATCCTAAATAACAGAACATTGAATGCATTATTATGATTTTGATTTAAGAAAGTATTTCAAAATAATTAATTATATTAATAAATAAATATTTACGCACGCATTTATTTATTTGTTTACTTTTGTTTAATTTTAATATTCTACTCGATTTAGAATGTATTATTAGAAATTATATATTGACCATAAATATATAACATTGCACCGTTTTATTACACATTTTAAGTACAGTTTTAATTTAAACAATACGTAAAATTTAACAATAATTTATAAAAGCATTATTTTATACATTTAATTACTTAAGGCGTACTAACAGATATTATAAACAATAGTTATTATTAACTCAATAAAAACAAAATTATTCAGTTGCTAACAATAATAAAAAACTAAGAATAAAATAAGTTATTAAAAAAATGTACAAACGAGACCCATGGCGGGATCTCTGGAGAGTTGAGAGAACTAGGAGGAAACTTCTTCACCTAATTTTGGGTCCACGTTACAGCGATAACCCTTTAAAGTTGATTGGCTTGGACGAAATTAATGGGCAGTTAAGATTGCGCGGCCACCAATGAAACAAAAAGATGATTTTGAATATATGAGATGAACACTCTGAGCGCCGAAAAAAGCGACCCTTTAAAAGGAGGAGTTTTCCTTTTGTAGCAGTAGATTTTTCTCCAAGTTTTTTCTCTAAGATTTTCCTTCAGTAGATTTTTCTCAGACTTCAAGATCTTTGTCTCAGTTCGCGCATTTCTCCCAGTCTTCAATTTTTTGATTTTTTTTATCAAGTTCGAGACTTTAAGTGTCTTTATCGAGTATTTCAGGCTTTCTCTAAGAACAACAACAATAATAACAACAACAACAACAGCAGCAGTAGTAACAGCAACAATTACAACTACCTTTTTCTCTCTCTCTCTCTCTCTCTTTCTCCGGAGTCCTGCAGGGTCCAGTAGGAGTAAAAATATTAATAAAAAGTATGTAGAATAAATCACAGTATTTTTATCTTTTTATCAGGATCCAATATTCTCCTTAGAAATACAACAATTCCTTTTGAAAACTTTTTGTTCATATATTTTTTCTTTCGTGCTCGAGAGAAGTGAGGTAGTTAATACCGGCTTGGACGTGATTACGGTGTAGGGAATCTTCTCCATTCCATACATTTTTTATATATAAAAGAGTTCCGTAATTTTTTCCGGCTATTAGGAGAAATTTTAGGCCGAAATCTGAGGAAAAATTAATGGGAGGTATGGCGACGGTTAATATCGACGCCACATACACTTATAATTTTTGGGGGCTCGTCCGGGATCTCAGAAAAAGTATTGAATTCTTCTGTTCCTTTTGCTTCTTTCTTATTTTCTTCTTTTCCTATAAAAAAAGATGTATAGAAAGATAAAAAAATATCAAACTTGCAATTTAATAGACAAAAATAAAAATTTTTAGTTACCTTTGATAAATGTTTTATTTATATAAAAGGTTTTTTAATATTATTATGAATTTTTTTTATATATCCAATCTATAAATTTTATGACTTATTCATGAATAAAATGTAAATTACAAATTAACTACATAAATTTGAAATGATACGATACTGTAAAGTAAATATCTAATAAATAAATAAATAATTTATATAGTTTAATAAATTCATAAATCAATTATAATTTATAAAATAATTTTGACAGGAACAAATCTCCACAATAAGTGGAAATTCAGTAATATTAACAAGGAATTTTATTTTAAATAATACAAGAAAATGTATTTTTCCTCGAAATGAACAGATAATATTTATGTTTTACGTTTCTTGTTTCTCTTCCCATTCATAAAACAGTAAAATAAAAAAACTATCCGGATTCAGAGAAGTAACCAAATAGATAAATTTAATTTATTTAAAAAAAAAACACATAAATAAATTTTAAATAAACTAATAAATTTTTTTTTCATTAAATTTTGAACAAACGAATTATTTTCAGCAAATAAATAAATAAATGAATTTAATTTATTAAAACACTAAATAAATACATTTTAAACAAACTAATAAATTTTTTTTCTCTAATAAATTTTAAACAACCAATTACATTCTGAAATACATTCAGAAAAATAAATAAGTAAATAAATTGAAATTATTAAAAAAAAAACCCAAATAAAAAACTTTTAAACAAACTAATAATTTTAATAGATAATTTTAGATGCGCTATATTGTTTTGTAGAACTAAATTAAATAATTAAAATATATTTGTAAAAATATAATATATTCACACTTGGATGATTCCACAGATTATGTGATGTATAACATCGACAAATTTATCTTACTGACGAATAGGTCAGATGTAAGATTTTCTTTCCTCGATATGTGCAAAATATAACTTAATTTTTTGAAGAATAATTTCAAATTATTAGCAGAAGTAAATACTATTTGTACGTTTTGCCCTCAGTTACTTGCTAGGCTCGTCAGTAGGACGGCAGGTAACCAATTCCTAGACATACGATGCTTCCTAAAATCGATGAAAAGTTATAATATAAAGACGATAAAATTATCTATGGGAGAAAAATACGTATTATGTAAAAATGCGGGATGTCAAATTATTATACACATTGTATTATATAGACAATATTGTACACATCTTAGAAAGTTAAATAGTGACTTTTTGCTTCTCCAGCTATCAATACTAGATATTTTTAGATGCGCTATATTGTTTTGTGGAACTAAATTAAATAATTAAGATAATTCACATTTGGATGATTCCACAGATTATGCGATGTAGGCAGTAAATAAGTGTGAATATATTATATTCTTAGAAATATATCTTAATTTTATAATATATGTTAATTTAGAAATATAGCTTCAACGAAAGCAAAATGAAGCAATAGCCTCTGAGTTGTTACACACTACCAAGCATTAGCTCTATAAATTCTTCATAAAACATATATTACAACGACATATATTACATATATTACATATTACAATACGCTACAGAGTTCGTATCTAGCAATACTATACATCATTTGAAAGGTCTTCACATAACGTACAAAACGACGCTATGTATGATTAGTTGGGATATTGTGTTCAAAAGTTATAGACATGTAAACATGGAGTTCACCGACGCCAAAATTCGCTATTTTAAAGTTTTCCTTTGTCAAAGGCAAATCCGCTAGAGAACCGTTCCGTGAAATTAATGGTGTTTTGGAGAATGGTGCGCTATCACTTCGAACCGCAGAGGAATGATTTCAACGATTCAGAGCCGGCGAAAACGACACCATGGATAAGCCAGTCGGCAGAAGAACTGTGACGACGAATACCGATCAAATTTTAGAATTTATCGAGTTAGACCGGCCTGTGGCATCTCGTGACATCGCCCAAGAGATAAGAGTTAGTCACCAAATGATTTTAAACCATCTGCAGAAAAGCTTGATGTTTGGGTACTTAATAGCATACAAAAACCTTCTGGATCGAATCAACCCCTGCGATGTGCTGCTGAAACGGAACGAACTCGACCCATTTTTGAAGCGGATGGTGACTGACGAGGAAAAATGGATCACATACGAAAATATCAAGCAAAAACGGTCGTGGTCCAAAGCTGGGGGACCGTCCCAAACAGTGGCCAAGCCGGGATTGACGGCCAGAAAGGTTTTGCTGTGTGTTTGGTGGGATTGGAAGGGAATCAACCACTATGAGCTGCTCCCATATGGCCAGACGCTTAATTCTACCATTTACTGTGAACGACTGGACTGCTTGATGCAGGCTATCGACCAGAAGCGTTCACAATTGGCCAACAGGAAGGTTGTAGTGTTCCACCAGGACAACGTCAGACCACACACTTCGTTGATCACTCGTCAGAACCTACGGGAGTTCAGATGGGAGGTTTTATCGCATCCACCATATAGCTCGGACATAGCATCTAGTGATTACCACCTGTTTCTATCCATGTCGAACGCCCTTGGTGATATAAAGATGGACTCAAAAGAGGCTTGTGAAAAGTGGCTTTCCGAGTTCTTCGCAAATAAGGAGAGGGGTTTCTACGAGAGGGGTATTAGGAAGTTACCGTCTAGATGGAAACAGATTATCAAACATAACGGCACATATTTGAAGTAAATCTGATCACTGTAACACTTTTAATAAGCATTGAATGAAGAGCAAAAAAGCGGAAGGGAGATTTTTCACAACCTAATATTAAAGGCTTAAATGAAAGCAAGATCAAGCAATACCCTGAGTTGTTATTCACTAAGACGACCAAGCATTGCCTCTGAGCCAAGGAAATTGCAAAAAAAAAAAATAAAATCAAACCTCGAGCAACTCAAATAATTAAAAACATAATTAAACCCTGTCGCACATCAGGAAGAGATATATAAAAATTATCACTTTTATATTATAAAAAGAAATAAAATTAAAACAGAAGTATAAATCTAAACGAAATTCTATGTCTACACATTTAAAATCGTATCGACTATTTTATGAAAGTTTAAAAATAAATCTTAGAAATGACAGAAGCTACAAAAGCTCTCTAATAAAAAAAGAAAAATTTTATACATACATACGAAGCATATCAACCCTACTAAGGAAAATCTAAAAATAAAAACTTATTATAAAATCTAAATATAAAAACAAAAATATTAAATGTAAATATCTAAATTAATCAAATATCCTAAACCTCCATTTTAATAAAGAAATATAGAAATCAGACACGC
This sequence comes from Sycobia sp. Sy_11, assembly GCA_018907035.1. Taxonomy (NCBI): domain Eukaryota; kingdom Metazoa; phylum Arthropoda; class Insecta; order Hymenoptera; family Epichrysomallidae; genus Sycobia; species Sycobia sp. Sy_11. The sequence continues at coordinate 812,969 of JACCIC010000052.1, read as the reverse complement.
ACCAAAACCTCTGAGCTGTATGAAGCAGTAGAGCCAAGTGCAACTGCCTATGTACTGAAAATTAAATAATAATTACCAAACCCATTTATTAAACGAGAAACAGAATTTAAAAAGAAAATCAATATAGAAATTACAAAATTTAAAAGAGAGAACGTAGCTTAGAAAGAGTTGTTATTAAAATTAACTGCCAGTTTAATAGAAAATGAAATAAGAGTTACTACATCCCCGTTGGCAGAAGCTTTAGATAACTATTTAAAAATAAATTAATGAATAAAGTCTTTTTTAGGATCTATAATTTTTAAACAGAACTTATGACATAAATACATATTATTGTTATTATCACATAAATACTAAGGTAATTGGTGAGATATAGCAATAAATAATTTTTCGTTTAACTGGATTTTATTTTATTAAGAGTTAATCGGATTTTATCTTTTCTATTAACATTTAATTAATTTTTATAATTAATATTTACTTAGTACAGAAGTGCAATAGAAAATAGTTATTACTCATAACCTTTCTTCTTTCTTCTATTGTCTACCGGTGAATAATTTATGTTAGTTTCTTCCTTCTTATTCTCTATACAAATATATCTAAAGGTAGATTATTGAAACTATCAAGATTATATATATATATATATATATATATATATATATATATATATATATATATATATTGTAGGATGGAATGTCAGGATGAGGAATAAATAAGTATAACAAAATAAGCAATACTTAATTTATTAGAGGCGAATAAATATAATAAATTCAGGTGGAACTTACACGCAAACGATCGATAATGTAGACAACCTTTCAACTCGGTGTCGAAACTTAAACTCCTTTCCCTTTTGCCTTGCATTTACTTCATTAACTATTATAACGGTACTGTTATATACTTCTATATATAACGTTGCGCCGATGGTACCTTTGCCGGTACGAACCCGCACGGATCATCCCTAATGCCACGGTAATCCAGACAATACCTAGGTTTCCCGTATACCATTAGTTTAATAATCTTTCTTCCCTATAATACAGTCTACAGCTCGGCCATTTTGACAATATAGCCGTCCGCGGCTGACACATTCTGATACGTATTATATACGACACATACAATAAATAAGATGTAGCTTAATAATACATAATTGTCAAACAAATATTAAGAAATTTATTTATATTGATCATTATTACCATCTTATAAAATAATATTGCTTATACCGCTATATAAGGCTTCATATTATCCGACGATACAACACCATTGAACGGTATCTGCGTTACTTGAAATCCTTCTATATCGGCAATTACATATGTGTCGTTATCTAACACATTTTTTACCATGTATAGGTCTTTAAATTTCGGAATTAATTTTTTATTAATGCCTATCGAGGTATCTATATTTCTAATCATAACATAATCACCTATTTTGTATACAAGGGCATTTTTTCGCTTTTTATTATAATAATTTTCATTAATCGCTTGACTTTTTACAATATTATCTACAACCTTTTCGCGAATCACTTGCAAGTTTCTGTCATACCACTCATTCTCACTAAATAATAATCGCATACTGTCACTAATGTCACCTAATTGATCAATTTCAAACAATAATCTACTTGGTGTTTCTTTTGTTACTCGGGATACGGTGTTATTTAAAGAAAAATCTACTTTTTTAAGAACTTTATCCCAATTTCGCGGTGAATTACATAATTTCGCGATCATTGGTGTAATTGTTCGGTTATATTGTTCGATTTTGTTCGCACGAAGTGTGCATACAGCAGTCAATACATGCTCAATTTTCTCTGTTCCCATGAATTCTTTAAAAATTTTAGAAGTAAAAGCACTCCCTCTATCCGATATTAGTCGTCTAGGTTTGCTATATGATCGAAAATAATCTTTTAAATGCTTAATCGATTCCTCAGATTTTGTAGTCTTACACGGATACAATTTTAAAAATTTTGTAAAAGCATCTATAGCCGTCAGCAAATGCTTGTGACCTTTCGGCGTTTTTTCTAGCGGTCCTAAATGATCGATATGCACGGTACGAAACGGTAAATTTTCCTTATCTATTGAATGTAAAATACCCTCTTGTTTACCGTTTAGTGGAGAAAACTCGATACAGCGAAGGTAATTTAAAATGTATTCTTTAATTTTCCCCCGCAAATTCGGAAACCAATAAACTTGATTAATATTCTTTTCTACTTTATCCAGTCCGACATGACCTAGATCATCATGGCAAGTCTGTATAATATAATATAATATAATATAATATAATATAATATAATATAATATAATATAATATATAATAATATAATATAATATAATATAATATAATTTTCCATAGAAGGTGGTACATAAAACAATAATTTTTTCATTTTATTTTTACGGTATACTAAACCATCGCGTAATTCGAAATTTTTTAATTCAGTTTTTTCTAATTTTCTATGTATTTTTGAAATTCCTTCGTCTTTATCCTGTAAAATTGATAAGGTTCGTTCTATGACATCTACTCAATGCATCTACATGACTCATCCTTTTCCCGGTACGGTGCAATATCTCATAATTATAGTCTTGCAAAAACATCGCCCATCGAGATATCCGCGGGTTTATATTTTTCTTACTTAACGTGAGATGAAAGCTTTCACAGTCAGTTATAATTTAAAAAAAAATCCCGTTTAAATATATTTCAAAGCGTTCAATTGCATTAATCACGGCCAAACATTTCAATTCGAAGCTATGATACTTTGACTCTGTCGGGGTAGTGCGGTGACTATAAAATGATACGGGTTTCCAAAGCCCATTTGATTGCTTTTGTAGCAAAATCGCTCCAAATCCCGATGCGCTTGCGTCGCAATGCAATTCTGTTTCAGCGGTTGGGGAATAAATACTTAAAATTGGCTTAGTAGATAGCATAGCCTTGAGTGCTTCAAATGCCTTATAGTGCTCCTCATTAAATGAAAAATTCGCGTTTTTTCTTATAAGCTCAAATAACGGTTTCGCGACAATTGAAAAACCCGGTATAAAACGTCGAAAATAACTAGCTAAAGAAACAAATCGCAATACTTCTCTCGCATTTCGTGGCACTGGGTAGTTGACAACCGCTACTATATTGTCGTCATTTGGACGTACCCCATCAACGTTTACGCGATATCCAAGGTAATCGACTTCGTGTTATACAAAAAAACATTTGTTTAGCTTAAACGTAAGTCTATGCTTCCCCGCTAATTCAAAAACTTCTTTTAAAATCTCTAAGTGTTCATCGACGCCTTCCGTAGCTATTAAAAAGTCGTCAAAAAATATGAGTAATTTACCTTCTCGAGTTAAATTTGAAAATATTTTTTGAATAAAACGGACAAAACATAAACTCATATTGTCCTAGCAGAGTTACAAAAGAAGTCAAAGGAATAGATTCCTCTGCCATCTTCACATTATAATACCCATCTTTTAAATCTAGTGCCGTGAAATATTTTTTATTTTTCAAACAATCAATATTATCGTCTATTAGTTGATTCGGATAGTTATCCTTAACAGTAATTTTATTAAGTTCGCGGTAATCGATACATAGCCGTGTTTCGCCACTCTTTTTTCTAATCAAAACGATCGGGCTAGCATACGGTGACTCATATGGTCGAATAATTTTCCTAATCAACAAATCATCAATAATTTTCTGCAATTTCTTTTTATCTACGTAGGACAAACGTCGCGGACGAAAACTAACAATATCTTTATTTTTTAGTGTTATGTTCATTTCGAAATCATTTTCGTAGCTGCTCAAATTTTTAACTTCTATATAGTTATCATTATATAATTCTTTAATTTTATTTTTTGTTTCATTATTAACACTGTAAAATCACGCCCCAATATTGCCATACTCGCCATTGTGTATTCTGGAACCACATAAAATTTTAAATTTAACGGAATACCCTCGACTTCGAATTTATTTTCGAAAACTGCAATTATTTTCATCGGAGACCTATTTATCCCACTAAATTCTGGAATATTTTTCGGTAACGGGGATCGAGTTTCTATTGGCACAAATCTTTCTTTTATAAAGCTTATAGGAGATCCCGAGTCTAACGCAGCGCTTATACTAAACTTACAATTTTCGTTGTTCTTATCTGTGACGCTGTAACTAAGCGTTAAAAGATACGGCGGCAGATAAGTTGGCTGGATGACGTTTGTTGATGTTGTTGAATTTTGCTCCTTTTTATTTCTCTGATGATTGCCTCGCTCCGTAGACTTTCGTTGAGGACAGTCTGATTTTTGATGCGACGATGAACCGCATTCAAAACATAATCTATATTGTCGCTTAGGCTTCACGCAATCAGGTGAATAATGTTCTGTTTCTGGGCAATTGAAACACATCACTGGTCTCGGCTTGTATTCTCCTCTTGATATCGAGTTAAAATTCCCTCCATCATTTCTCCTTGGATTATCACAATTTTTCCTGGAGTGGATCGTGATTTTCTCGAAAGCTTTTAATAAGTTGGAGATTCCATCAAACTGCATCATTCGAGCTTGATCGCGTAGTCGAGGATCTGTTACCCCATCAATCAAATATTCAATCAATTCATCCTGTGGTATGGGCACTTGATTTGCTAGCACAATTTTGTTTTGTAAATATTCACTGAATTTTTCACCACTTCTCCAAACACGCTCTTCAAATTGCCTTTCAGTGATAATTTGCTAGGCCGATGATCGTACATTTTTTTCATCTCCTGCAATAATATTATACAATCCATTGACAAGTGTTCTGCTTTTGAATAGAACCAATCAGCCGCTGGTCCTTTTAATTTCGAGCTTATCAAAATTTTCGTCCTTTTGTCGTCCAAATCGTATGTATCACTAAGCAACTGCACTTGCTGGTGCCATTTCCAAAAATTATTATTGCGACCATCAAAATTGCTTAATAACTCGCTGATTCCACGTATATTATAGTTTATCGGCGGTGAAATGCTTGCTTCCGTTCTTACCGTAGCTGGTGATTGCAAATTCATATTTCTTTCACGTTAAAGAATTTCTACTTCTCTCTTCAATAAATCTCGTTCTCGCCTTAATTTCAAGCTCTCTGGCCATTAAATTATTTTCTTGTTGCTGACGTCTCTGCTGTCCTTCGGAATTCTGTTGTCGTTGTTCCTCTCTAGGTTCCATTTGCAACTGCTGGTTCAATGTTTCGGCTTCAATTTCCCTCCAAACATTTTCACTGAATGCTTCTAATCGCAAAATCAATTCATTCTTATTTCCGGCCATGGGCAAATCTCTGGCACGCAAAAATTCTTTTAGTTCTATCACAGTGTATTCGGTCGACATCTTCACTGACCGTCGATGAATGCAGCCACAAACAAACACTGGATATCCTCCTTCAATGGTGGTCAAAACAATAACTGATGTCACCGGCACAACAAACGGATAGAAAAAAAGGAAGAGAAAAAAATTGTTCTTTTTTCTTTTTTTTTTTTTAATTTCAAATCCTTGGTGAATTAAGCAGCGAATTCCAGAAAAACAAGGAAAACATAATAACCTACATGAATCAAATACGGGATATTGGGTCACAAATTCTAGAAGGTAATCGGTTAGCGACGAAAAGAGCGAATACATGCAAATTCAAGGAAAGTATTGAAAAGGCTATAATGGAATGTTTTAAACGGGTATTGAAACCCGAAATCGAACAAAGATTGGAAGATAAAAAAGCCGTAGCTGAAATTGTGAAAGAAGCTATTGCCCTCGAAAGACGGATAGAAGCTCAGAAATTGTTACGAGTTCGGCGAACATACACGAATACAACATTAGATAAAAAAAATGGTACACGCCTGCAAAGTTAAAAATTTCGCAATATCGAGAGATACTTTCTGCAGTTATTGAAAATGACTAGACATATAGTTTCTCAATGTCGTCGAAGATTAAGAGAAACACAGTCACAAACTTGGCAAATATGTCATCAAAATAATCACACTGCTGCTCAATGTCAAGCAAATATTATATGTCAACTGTTTGGAAGAACAGGACATCTAGCGCGAGAATGTAGAAGCAGACTATCGACAGTAATATGTCAAATCTGTAAAAAACCCGGACATACAGCCAATAACAGTTAGTAATTAGGGAATAGAAACACGAATAAGGATCATAAAACAGAGCAATCAGCTTAACTAAACCTTGCACGTACCCCTGGCGATTTCCCTATTTCTTACTCTGGATAGGAGCCAAACATTTGAGTAATGCCCATGCAACTATAAATTACAATAAAAATCTTTTAGAACTCCCTACACTTGAACATTTAATACAATTTCAATCATCGAAGAAATTAGCAGACCAAGAAAATGCTATATTAGGAGATACGATGAATCAATCAACCGAATCATTGCATGTGCATGTCCCACTCGAAGATACAGATAGTGAAGCAAATGATACCGAGAGTGATTCGTCATTTATAAGTGAGAACGTAGATTACGATTTAGGTGAGTATGATGAAAATGAGAGAATTGCCTATAAAATGTTACACACTCTCGTTCAAGTCGTTACACTTCAGAAATTAGATATCGATACTGCAGAAGTAGAAGTAAAAACTGTAATACCAACTATCAAACAAGTAATGTGTTTACAATTAAATGTAATGGAAGACTGGGTACGTACGGAGCATTTCAATGACGTCTAATAGAGATGTATTTTTCTTCCTAGAAAACAGCTTACCTGGAACAAATGTTATAATCCATCGAATAAAAACTATTGATGATGAACCTATTAATGAAACACAATACAAATTTCCGCATTCAGTTAAGGACGAGATTAACAGACAAGTTAATGCCTTATTAGAGGCCGGAGTTATAAAAGACTCCGATTTCATCAGGATTTCATCATATAATGATTGATCCAAGGGCTGCACATAAAACGGCATTTATTTTACCATTTCGACACTACGAATTCATTCGTATGCCATTTGGCTTGAAAAATGCTCCAGCAATCCAGATTAATCGATACCTTGCTACAAGGACTTCGAGGCAGTAAGCTATTTGTATATTTGGACGATACCGTGTTATATGCAAATACTCTAAAAGAACACAATGAAAACATGAAATTATTATTAGATAGGCTCCAAAAAATGGGATTAAAACTACAATTTGATAAATGTAAATTCTTAAAACGTGAAGTAAATTATTTGGGTAATAGGTTAAGTGAAAAAGGACAGCCCTGATCCGAAAAAGATAGAAGCAGTAAAAAATTTCCCTCGACCAAAGAATATGAAAAACGTACGACAATTTCTCGGATTAGAAGAGGGGAACAATCCGTATCTATGAGCATAATCGAGCAAAACATATACAAAACATTATTAGTACTAAAAGAAATCTTGATTAAAGACAACGAGGATATAATTAGCATTACCAAAAGCAAGAACATATAGTGATCATGTATATTTGGCATAATAAATACGGTCTTCGCGGACTCTCCAATAAAAGTAATTATTTGCAACGATACTCTTAAATACATGCCCGAGCAGAAAAGAGACAAAATATTCTATGAATTACATAAGTCGCCTATAGGAGAACATAGGGGTGTGTCAAAAGGTAGCCTTGACTATAGTAGAACCTCTAAAAGCTACCAAATTAGGAAACGAATATATTCTAATAATTCAAGACCAATTTTCTAAATTTTTTATGCGAGTTCCGCTATCGGATACTCTTTCCAGTACCATCGCGGATGCTTTTATTAAAAAAATTCATTTGTATATTCGGAACACCGAAGTAATATTAATCGATCAAGGTAAAAACTTTCTAAGCAGTTTAATGAACAGAGTAGCAAAGCGTTTCAAGATTAAGAATCTACGTATAAAAGCATTTCATTCACAATCAAACGGCTTTCTTGAGCGTTCTGATCACGTCCTGGGGGAATTTTTAAAACAATATACCTCTAATGACAAGGAATGGCATAATTGGATTGACATTGCTATGTTAAACTATAATATCTGTGTACAAAGCATACACCATATGAACTCGTATTCGGGAGAATAGTACGATTGCCATCTACCGATCCATTACGAGAAGGAGATTTGTTACCAACGTATAAAAGATATTTAATAATCCTAGTTAGAAGGCTAAACGGCATACAGAAATTAGCTTACGATTACTTAGTATCTTCAAAATTTCGTTCCAAAAAATATTATGATCAAAAAATAAATAAACAAAACTTTAAGCTAGGTGATCACGTATTTCTATTAGCAGGGGCTAAACCCGGAGTAGCTACTATCAGTAACTCGGTCTTTTGCAGCGCTAGTTCCAGTCCGTGGTCTGACATCCATTCGGTTACCCATCGCATGACCTGAGTCAGCTTTAACTGAATCAGATGATAGTCACGCACGACTATCACGGCTGCGATGTCGTCAGCGTATGCTACGAGATGCACGTCCAAGAGCATGCTCAGTCTTACTAAGCTGTCGTGCTGTACGTTCCAGAAGTCGAGGCCCAGGATGAAACCTTGCGCTACCCCTGCTGTCACGCGTTTTCGTTTCTTTCCGTCCAGTGTCTCGTACGTCAATCCTCGGTTCCGTAAATAGTCCCGTATAATACGTGCAAGGTAGGAGTCAACCTTAAAAGTTGATTCCAACACTCGCAGTATCTCTCTCCATTTCGCTGAGTTGAACATGTTTCGGATGTCCAGGGTCACCAGTAGAACCAGCAGTCTGGTCGCAGGGCAGCCCCTGTTCGCTGAGTGAAAGATGTTCATCACGTCAAGCACCTATTGTCAACCGTCCTTTCCTAAATCCGTGTTGTTGTTCGGATAGGTCTCCGGCATTTTTAATTGCCTGTAGTCATCTTGGTATTAGTAGTAGCTCAAACAGCTTCCCTATCGTATTAAGTAGGCAGAGAGGCCTGTACGAAAAAGGCAAATCAGGGTTCCCTTTAGTTTTACTGATGAGAACCAGTCGAGTCTCCTTCCATTGTCTGCTAAAGACTCCCTGCAGCAGACACCCGTTGTACAAGTCTAAGAGGATTCCCGGATGACGTAAAGCGACCACCCGAAGCACCTGGCCAGGTATGCCAACGGGACCCGGAGCCTTGTTTGGCTTCAACACATTCGAAATTCTATACAACTCGTCTGAAGAGAGGGACATTCTTCACTGTTGTCTCATTCGTCACGTCCATTCTATCTGGATGGACCCGGAAAAGTCTTTGGACTATCCACTCCATCATTTCCGCGTCTTGTAATACCGGTGGGCCTCGAACCCCCAGTGCGCGTATCACAATTCTGTAACCGTTTCCCCAAGGGTCTGAGTCCACCTCGTCGATGAGTCTAGTCCAACATCGTTTTTTATTGTCATTGATCGCAAATCTCAGCTGCCTCATGGCAAGATTATACTCTGCAGAGTTTAGTCCCAGTTCGCTTCGACTTCGGGCTCATTGAGCTCTCCGTCTCAGCTTTAAGCAGATGCTTCTGAGATCCGCGATTTCAACCGTCCACCAATATATCTGCCGTCTGTTGTGTATGTTCCATTTTTTGGGTATGGTGTCATCGCATAGACGTTGAAAAAAGCCAGTCGTCGCCGTCGCTAACGCCTTCACCCTATCCCGGTTCGTCAACCCTTGAGGCATCTCCCACGAGGGAGGCTCTGCATATTGTAGCTGCCTTTCAAATTTGTCCTTGTCTAAGCGCTTTGAGTTCCATCCGGTAAGACTTGTACCTCGCCCTTCCATTCGTTTTGTCCCGTATGTCAGTTTGAAGACAATGTACTGGTGATTACTGGCTGTGTAGTCTTCGATCACCCGCCACGCCTTCACCCTAGTCCGAATTCTGTTTGAGGCCAGAGTCATAATCTGCTATGGAGTTACTATTCCCGGGTCATCTGTAAGTCGGTGTCGTTTCTTCGTTGAGTACTGCCATAGTTATCGTCATTGTGTGACTGTCTTTGTCTTCTTTTCTGTTAGGGCTGCCCTGAATACGGTACAAGAGGACGATCCAGGTAAGTGTCCCCTGTCCCGGGCGTTATCCCCAGTGCACACGAAGCACTCCCCACGGCTCTTACAATCCTTGTGGGAATGACCCTCGAGACCGCATCGCCAGCAGCATCTTTGTCTGTCCGGTCCTTTACAGTCTTTCCGTAAATGACCGAACCCGAGGCATCGGTAGCATCGCAGGACGTGTACCCTAACTTTTATTCTTGAGACAACCCATCCGATTTTAATGCGTCCTTTCTTTAAGAGGTCAGTAGCCTTTTTTACGACGAATTCGCAGACCGCCATTTTCTGTCCTCGACTGTTAACGTTGAAGACATAGGGCCGACGATCCGCGGTCCGTCCCGTTACCTGATTTAACGCTTTCGCGATGTCCTCGTCGGTCGTGACACAGTCTAAATCTAAAAATTCCAGTGTCACCCTGGAGGTCAAATCTTTCACACGTGCAGTCTCTCCAGCAGCGTCTTGGAGAACCTGTCGGAAGTCCATTTCGTTATTCAGTCGAGACAGCTGTAGAAGTATCGCGCCGTCTTTCGTCTTTCGTAGTGTTCTGACCTAAGTTTTCTTATTGTCAGGGTTCACCTTTTGACGCATTGTCCGTACAACGTCCACGTACGTCTCTGCCTCAGCTAGCTTGACCATGATCCCTTACCTTTGAGGTGAGAGCGATCAGACCCGCGACCTTGAGGTCTCATGTGTCTGAGATGAGGACTCTACTTAGTCGGTTGCGGGCGGCACCCGAGAGCCTGCTATTACTTTTTTTAAACTTTTCATTTTTAATTTACTAGTTTGTGTTAAATGGGTTATATTTGTGATGGTCAGGAGGATTACTTGTTGAAGATGACGGTTCAGCGTCCTGAATCTCTCCAATATTCAAGCCCTCCTACATTCCGGTGGCCTCGGCTGCCCCCCCCCCCCACGACTCGCTGTAGGCTCCCATCCGTACGCCATACGGCACTATTACGAGAAGCGGGATTTGACGTCTGAGGATGCCCTACCACTGTGTGAGGCAGCCTCCCATGTTGGCTAAATTGGGTTCGGGCCCCCACTTGTGGCGGCCCAGGACGGCCATCTGGTTTTACAATTGTACCCTACAGAAGGGGAGCGCACTTAAACATGAAGTGATTCCCTCACAGCTAATCCCACCAATCAACAAGTAATCACTTCATCCACAAACTCTTTCCGTCGCTCAAACTGGTCACAGTCATACGTGAGAGGTGCCCGTTTATAGGGCCTCTCATTCATTCATAACCCGCATGGAAGTTACCCGTTTATAGGGACCTAATCTACACCATTCATAGGAAATACCCGTTTATAGAGTTCCCGATATACTCTCTAGTCCGAGCACGGCAATCTTGCAGATATGTAGGTGTGTGAAAGATGAATGGGTGTATAGACGAGCAAATACCACTATTTTCGCTCGAAGTTCTTGTCCACGGCCACTTATTCGTGAAACCTAGGAGTACTTATTTCGTGACTAATCGCAATCGGTCATCCCCCTATCCGCAACCCCGGGGACGCGTGTGATAGCTTAACTCAAGACCCCACATTATTATTATTATTATTATTATTATTATTAAAATTATTATTATTAATGCTAAATAACAGAATATTGAATGCATTATTATGATTTTGATTTAAGAAAGTATTTCAAAATAATTATATATATATATATATATATATATATATATATATATATATATATTAATAAATAAATATTTACGCACGCATTTATTTATTTATTTGTTTATCTATTAATTAATACATAAAAATAAAATATATTTATTGGATGGTACATATTCGATCTAAATATTATTTTATTGAAATATATAATTATTACTAAAAATTTGCATTAATATTGTTTCTTAAATAATTAACTATATAAATCTAATTTAATAAATGAAATGCATATATTAATAATATTCTACTCGATTTAGAATGTATTACGCGGCCACCAATGAAACAAAAAGATGATTTTGAAGATGACGAGATGAACGCCCTGGGCGCCGAAAAAAGTGACCCTTTAAAAAAAGTTTTCGTTTTGTGGCAGCAGATTTTACTCCTAGATTTTTCTTCCAGATTTTTCTCCAAAATTTTTCTCCTAGATTGTTCTCAGATTTCAAGGTCTTTCTCTCAGTTCGCGCATTTCTTCCAGTCTTCAATTTTTTAATTTCTTTTATCAAGTACGAGACTTTAAGTGCCTTTATCGAGTATTTTGGGCTTTCTCTAACAACAACAACAATAATAATAATAACAACAATAGCAGTAGCAACAGCAACAACTACAACTATCTCGCTCTCTCTCTCCAGAGTCCTGCAAAGTCCAGTAGGAGTAAAATTATTAATAAAAAGTAAGTAGAATAAATCACAGTATTTTGATCCTTTTTTTGCTCGTATTTTCTGTCACTATCCCTTTTCTCCGGAGAAGTAGAAGGATCTTTTATATCAGGGTTCAAGATTCTCTTTAGAAATATTAGGTTGTCAATTATCTCCCTTCCCCTTTTTTGCTCTTCATTCAATGCTTTATAAAAAGTGTTACAGTGGTCAGATTTACTTCAAATATGTGCCGTTATGTTTGATAATCTGTTTCCATCTAGACGGCAATTTCATGATACCCCTCTCGTAGAAACCTCTCTCCTTATTAGCGAAGATCTTGGATAGCCACTTTTCACAAGCCTCTTTTGAGTCCAACTTTTCACCACCAAGGGCGTTCGTCATGGACAGGAACAGGTGGTAATCAGTTGGCGCTATGTCTGCGCTATATGTTGGATGCGATAAAACCTGCTATCCGAAATCCCAAACTTTTGAACGCAATATCCAAACTAATCATGCATAGCGTCATTTTGTACGTTATGTCAATACCTTTCAAATAATGTATAGTATTGCCAGATACGAGTACTGTAGCACTTTCTACATAACCGCGAAAGCGAAATCCATAAGACAAAAAGGCAGAAGGAAGATATTTGACAACCTAATAGAACAATCCAATTTGAAAACTTTTTGTTCCTATATTTGTTCTTTCGTACTCGAGACAAGTGAGGTAGTTAATACCCGCTTGGACGTGATTGTGGTGTAGGGAATCTTCTCTTTGCTCCATTTGGAGTAAGCAGACTATTTCAAACATATTGCACTGCCCTGCCAAGTCCCAGGGAAATAAATTAGGATTCCATACATTTTTTATATATTGAAAAATTCTGTAATTTTTTCCGGCTATTAGGAAAAATCCTGGGCCGAAATCTGAGGAAAAATTAATGGAAGGTGTGGCGATGGTTAATTCCGACGTCACAGTCACCGAATTGAAAAAATAAAACTAAAATAAAACTATTACTAAAACGCGTTGCAGTGTCATTATTTCAATAATATTTTGAATTTGAATGCTATTTAACCTAAGAAAAGTTTAGTAGAAAGTTATTTTATAATTTTTAAAAATATTTTATATTTATTCTAATGTGATTTTATTTTAACAAAAAAAATTTTCTTTTCAAGGGCAATTTTTTCAAAGTGGATTTTTTAACAGTAATTATAATTCGAAGAAAACTTGTAAATGTAAATTGTAATTAGACATTATACGTTATGAACGAAAATTTAATTACATAGTTTTAAGGTTTTACTATATTTATAAAACTAATACACAGAGTTTTTGTTAGTGTTGTAGGGTCGTAATACACACTACTCACGTATAGAGCGGTACGGCGCAAGCACCAAACCGTGTACACGGGACAAGCGAGCGGCATACACAAGTATGCACTGCGGACACAGCTGCCGTGCCCCGGCGAGGAATGGAGGGCTACGAGCGTCCAGCTGCGGCAGCGGCCACGTCCAGCTCTCTTCTTCACCGGACTCTGTACAGTACAGATGTACTCGTAGTTACATCGCCGGAATGGCCAATAAAGATTGTATTCCTCAGAAATACAGCTTGAATTCTTTATCCCATCCCGTAACACCGCCTTTTGTGGGTGGCGGGATAACAAGACTTCCCACAGTGTAATAGAATAAGAAGTTGCAATTTTGAAAAATGAATTTCTTCAAAAATTTAAAAAAAATTTAATTTTATTCGTTGTTATGTATTTCTATGTAAGCAGATTCATGTAGGTGACAGTCATAATCTTATATTTTGCTTCATTTTCTGTGAAAAACTAAATAATAAACTACAATTTTAAATAAAGATGATTTTATTTGATATTTTAACATAATTTACATTCTAAGAAACACTGAAAAAAAATCTTAAATGTAAATGAGTCAATTTCGTAAAAGTAAAAGTTTATTGATTGCACTTCAACAAATGTTTATTCAAATTCTATTTATTTGAAACACAAACATACGTGTTTGGAACGATCGAATATTTTGTAATTTTGAAACAATCGTGTATTGGAAATAAACGGTTAGGTGTCTTTAAAAAGCAAAAAAATATTTTTTACGTTACAAATACATAAACAATTCTAGTTTACTTCTTTCTATTTACATTATATTATCATGTACTTTTCTAAAGAATATTATTTACAATATATTGCACACTGAAAAAAAGTCTAAATGCAAATGAGTCAATTTCGTAAAAGTATATTTATTTTAATCCAACAAATATTTCTTTAAATTTTATTTATTTGAAACAAAACATACATATTATAAACGAGTGAATATTTTTCAATTTTGAGTAAACTATGTTTTTGAAACCAACAATTAGGTTTATTTTAATAGAACAAATATATTTATTACAATTACACTAAATCAATTAAAAATAATAAATATTTCTTGACTTTTTCTAAACAGATTTGCATGCACGTGAAATATAAAATTAAATAAATAGATATTCGTAGATACTACGCATATATATATATATATATATATATATATATATATATATATATTGTGACGGAAGTCACAACGAACGACGGCCTCTGCCCCGGGTACCTCGGAAGAAGGTGTGCGAATGAATTAGTAATCGCCATTTTTCTCTGCTCTTTCGAGGTACGGCCGAATGAGACTGCAGCAGAGGAGAAAATAGCACGATTACAAGCCTGAACCGTTGCGCCCGTACGCGTCGTAACGAGAGCGAAAAGCGTATACCGTCGCCGCGCGAATGAGCGAGAGAAAGGAGAGGGCCCGTGAGTTGAGTAACAATTTAGAGGGACTACAGACGAATTCGTGAAGCGCGGGTACTGAGTTACGAGGTTGGAGAGTGCCGTGAAATATCGCGACGCCGGCTACTTAGTTGCCCGACCGCCAAGTCTGCACCGTGAGGAAGAAGCAGGGGACGACTAGAGCGCACGCGAGCCCGAGTATCGCAAGCCCGGCCGAGGGAGGTGATAGTACAGCTCACCCGAGCCGATTGCAGCCAGCCCGAGGAGAGGAAGATCCCCAGCCAGTGCCTTCCATCGACAGCCGACGACAGCACGGTGACTCCGACGTCCATCGATTGTGTAGATGTAAGCCCGAGCTACGGATCGCATAGCAACGGCGGCGAATACGAGAATACGAGAACGTGCCCGCGCGGGATAGAGAGCTGTTCCAGAAGAAGAGTCAGCAGCCCCGAGACGACGACCGCGAGCTAGCGAGTGTGTGCGTGAGAGAGAGAGAGAGAGAGAGAGAGAGAGAGAGAATCAGAGTTCATGCGCCGCGGAACGGAGTGTGAGTGCGAGTGAGAGAGCGAATACTGAGACCGGAAGTGAGAGAGAGAGAGATCGAGTGTGTCCACCGCGTAGACAAGGTGCGTGTGCGCGATATCGAGAGTGCGCGAGAGTGAGTGAGAGAGAATACGATCGAGAGCATTGTAGCGTCCGGGAAAAATAAAGAGAAATTATACTATTGAACGTGGCGTTTTTGTTGACTGTCGCCCCCTCCCCATTTTGTATTCTTATTTAGGGTTGCCCCGCTCTATCTGCGGACCCCCTCGTGAAGAGAGGACGAGCCATCATCCACCGGAGGAATCAGCAGGTAGGTGTGTGACGTATGGTGTACGTCACTTAAGTTACCAAATAATCAAAAATATTTTTTTTATGTTAAAACGTCAAATTCCAATTATTAAAGAATTTACTTGTTGTTTGAAAATGGTGGAAACCCAGCCACTTATGATTTTTTTCTGTCACGTAACTCACAGGACATCGGATACCTGCAATAATAATATATAAAACATATAAGATGAGTAATATATACCAGATTAATTATAGAATTGAGTAAATTAAAAAAATTTATCGGTTCTGGCTTATAATTCTTGATACGTATTATATTACAGAGCTTTCGTATACAATAGAGACTGATCATTATATTTAACTATAGTGATTAAGATTCTAAAATAGACTTACATTAGTTCACGTTGCAGTAAAAACAAATGGCCCTTCTAAAGAAAATTCATTGTTTTAATAGAAGACGTCGTATACTATTTCTCCAATGGTGCATATTGAATTTCTAGAACTTCGATTCAAATCAATAATAATATATGACATACTGGCGTATACTGTATTTCAATATGTATTTTTATCTTAAATTCCCGAATGGATTTTAGGGCTTCTTTAGAGAAATTCCAGGATATTACGATGAAATTTTAAGATATGCAGAAGCTGTCTACATCATATAAAAATGTAATAGATCATTCATAGTTTATATATATTTTTTGTGACGTATGAGATACGTCACTCAAGTTACTAAATAATCTGAAAAAAAGAAAGATGGTTAAATCAAACACACTTAAATAAAATGATTTTATTAGAAATATAATAAACAAATTAAGTTATCAAACCAATTTGAGGTTAACACTCATACGAAGTGTTCTTGTTAGGTGCAAGACTTCTCTCCGATGATATACTAGAGATGCACGATGAAACGACACACATAGTAATCACATATAATGTGCGAGTTGCGCAGTAGTGCTCGCTAACGTAGGCGGCGAGGTGGAGAGCGGAACGGAAAAAGGACTACCGGAATGTTACAAATGAATAGAATATGCATTTCAGGCGTTAAACAAAAAAAAGAGATGTATAGAAATGTCGTTGCGCGTCCGGTAGATGGCCGATAGTAGTGGAGAACCTTCTTACCGACTTCAAATGAATTAATTACATTCGCGCGCGAAATTCAAATGAATAATTGAAAGGGCGGATTAATTGCTCTAATCAGGAGTTATAGGAAGGAAGCGGAACCGGATTAAGACTTATGTAGTAAAGGTGGGAACCAATACCTGTTTGATAAATTAATAAATGAGAGTGTTTAATAAATTTAATAAGGTAATTGGTGCCCGCCAAGAAATAATAAATTGGCGGTATTTGAAGTAAGAGGGGATGTTAATTTTTGTGGACAGAGCAGTTGATTTCTGACTCTTGTAGAGATTAGAAGAAATTAAAGTTCTTTCTTTCGTGAGGTTCTCTCTTAGTTTTTCTTTTTGAGAATTTTCAAGTTGTGGGGTGTTATTTAAATAGCAGTGGTGAGTGGGGATTAATAGGAAATTATTGTATAAAATAAAAGTGAAATTTTAGTAGTAGTGTGAAGAAAGAAAGAAATAGAGAGAGAAAGTGAGTGAGAGAGAGAGAGAGAGAGAGAGAGAGAGAGAGAGAGAGAGAGAGAGAGAGGGGAAAATTCAGAAGTGAGGAAGTAAGATTTGGAAAATAAGATTGAGGAAGTAAAGTGGAAATAAAAATAAAGAACACGATCAAATGGAGATATAGAAATATATATTCATGGAAATAATAATTGTTATGGAAATTAATATGAAGATTATCGGTCTATATTTATTGAGGTGATATAAGTATTAATTATTATCATATTATTAATTATATTGAATGGCAGACGGGTAAGTTTTTTTTGTATTATTTAAATTAACATTTTATTGAAATATACATAGAGTAGTGGTGACTAAATTAAATAAAATTACCTTGAATAAAGTTTTGGTGGGAAGTAATAAAATTTCACTCAATTTCGGAGTTAATTCTGCGACTCCAGACTCGGGAAGAATTCCCCTTTGTTGACTTAAATTAGTGCAGTTGGACGATATTGGTGAAGGAAGAAAATGTTTATCTGATTATACAGTGCGGGATTTGCGTTTCGTATTTGATACGCTAAATACTGTGTGACAGGTGCTGAAAGTGAAAGTGACCAGTATATTCTGTTGATTGATAAGTTTAGGGCCTGTCCAAGAAAAACAACATTTTTAAGAATTTTTTTTTATTTCTCAATATAATCTCCTCCAAGGCTGATACATTTCTCTTAGCGGTGTTCTAGTCTAGTAATGCCATCTCTATAGACTGATTCGTCAAGCTCCTCAAAATATCCATTTACAGCTTCGATTACTTCTTCATTGTCCACAAATCTCTTACCGGCCAGTCATTTTTTGAGGTTAGAAAACAGATAATAGTCACCTGGGGCTTGATCTGGAGAGTAGAGAGGATGCGGCCTCAATTCAAACTTCAGATCGTTGATTTTAGCCAACGCAAAGATTGACGTGTGCGCTGGTGCTTTATCGTGATGAAACAAGATTTTTTTCTTCACGAGGTGAGGTTTAATTTTCACTTCGTAGCTCATACGTTGCAATAAGTCTGCGTAGTATTGACCAATGATGGTTTTACCCTTTTCAAGGTAATCAATGTATATAATACCGCTTGTATTCCAAAAAACAGTAGCCATAACCTTATTCGTCGAAAAAATAATTTTTGCCTTCTTTGGAGTTGATTCCCCTAGTCCAATCCACTGTTTAGACTGTTGTCTGCTTTCAGGAGTGTAGTGGTGGACCTAAGTTTTGTCAACTGTTACGAATCGAGGCAAAATTCGCTTGGATTACGCTTATACAACGCCAAATTGGCGGTAGAAATCTTCTTTCGAATCAATTTCGGGCGACTGTTAGCAAACGTGGCACCCATCTTGCACAGATTATTTTCGGCCAGAAGTTTTTAAATTTCTTACATTAAATTATAATTATAAAAGTTTTAATAAATAAAATATTAAGTTAAGTAATTTTTACTCTGATTTTCAACTCATAATTGTATGCATTAATTTAAAAAATGAGGTTCTTACATAAAAGTTATTTTATATGATTGAAATGTTAATTTAAACTACTTACAGTATTAAATAGTACTGAAGATATACAGTATAAATAATCTAATTTATATGGAAGACTATAACAATATATTTATTTATTTCTTTACTTTTTCATATATGAATATTATACTTTGAGGGCTTGATTCCATGGTACAATGCGTTAAATAAGTTGTATGCGTATAGTAAATTACAAAAATTATATGTCAGTTTTTACAAGACTGTTTTTCATACTATTTATGAGAAAAAGAGTATTACGAAAGGGTCTAACCTGTTGGTCGAGTAACGGGGGTAGGAAACGTAGCGGCTACGCGCCGGTGCGCAGAAACCGACCGCGAGTACACACGTATTTTATAAAATCAAAAGTGGAACGAAATTGTCGAAATGTTGCAAAGATTGAGAAATAGATATTTGATAAGCATATTCGAAACTGGCAAAAATACTGATTGCAAGGAAATTTGATTGATAAAAATCAGATAAAATGATCTTATGGGGATTATGCAATACCTTCATAATTATTTAATACGATTTTATACGTAACTCGAGCCCAAAGCATCCGATTTTTACCACTCAAAGTTCTTTGCAATCAGTATTTTTTTCAGTTTTGCATATGATTATCAAATATCTATTTTTCAATCTTTGTAGCATTTCGAAAATTTAGTTGTGCATTTGCATTTATATAACATACATGTACGCTTGCGGTCAGTTCGTCCGCGCCAGCGAAACATTCGCCTTTTCTTCATTATTTCCAATGCAGTGGAATGGGCTGTTATCAAAAAGGGTAGCTGGTCAAAAAATATGGGTAGGGACCGTTGTAAACGATGAAACATAATCTTTATTCGTAGACTCATGAACCTCGCTTCGTCAATGCATCCGTATATCCAAATAGTTACGCGAGCATTGAAAATGGACAGGAAAAATAGCAACTACTGGTCTTTGCCGTGTTCGCTCGACTTCCCCTCGTTTCCCTTTGTTCGACCTCCTTTTTCTCACTCGCAGGCGATGATCCACTTCTCTGAGCCCTGGTTGGTTCACAGACATCGGCCCGTACTGCAAAAACTATTAAAAAAGGACCTCCATGAACATTAATATTTACACATAACTTTGACTTCCCAATACTATACCGCTAATATGAGCAGTTATATCTGGGACATTGTGTATATATACACAGCTATAATATATATATATATATATATATATATATATATATATATATATATACACGAACTCAAATATATTTAGTATATCTGAACATGTTTACATGAAATACATTGCTTGTATATCTATATATATATATCTGGTGGCGACAGTAACGCTTTCCAGTGGTTGGGTAATCCAACTATGAAAAGTTACCCAAAACAGAAAGTAGGGAGAGTAGAGAAGAGCAGTGCAAACTCCGCTCCCTTTACATGGGAAAAGGTGATCAAAAATTAGCCGGAGATGAGTCCAGATTTGTTCGGTAGATGTCGCAGGAACAAAGAGAAAAATCAAAAGCTAAAGCGAGTAAGGGGAAGAAAAGAAGCAAAAGTATGGGAGCAGGGATTTAACTTTACCCTCTCTTTACTCTCAATGGATACCACCACTCTCTTTTATTCAGATACAAGCATTTGAACGAGCAACCTTATAGAGTATCGCCGCCTTGCAGCCAATACTGTCCCGAAGTCCTGCCGTGTAATTTGACACGAGTTTATCGGAGTCTCCACTCCTTCTCTCAATTCTACCTAGCAAAAAGACTGCATCGAACGTTTTGTACCTGGTTCAATTGGGATTAGGGCAGTGATATTGCACTGCATGCGCGAAGGTGTGTGGCGGGGCTCTACTCTAGCTATTTTTCATTGAAAGAGGGGAACGCGGTAGGGACGAGATTGTTCGGGAAGGTGCCATACTAACACGCGAATAAATATGAGGACGGTACTTGCCGTGGGATAGCCCCCTGATTGTCAACAGTGCTTGTTTTTGCGGGTGCTCATGAACGCGGTAGCACGTCGTTGTTCCTGCAACGCTTGGTGTCCAAAATGGCATGAGGGGGGGCCTCGGCGCTCTGCTCGTTGCACGTGGTTAGCAGTGGTGTTGCTAATTGGTGTCGTCTCTCAGCAATATATATATATATATATATATATATATATATATAGTTCTGATTTAATATTGATCAAATTACGATCATAGAGACACGATGAACTACCAAAACGGAAGCAAATTTACTTCGACGTCTTATTCTCTCAATTTTAATTGTAGACAATTAAAAAAATTTTGTATAAATCTTTAGACATGCCTGCAAGTGGCGAAACTTTTTTAAAGTTCAGAACATTTTTCTAAGTTGGGTAAAAAAATAAAGAAAATTCGTACAAATTTATCTTCTGCTTCATCTGGTGCTAGTGCTTTCAAAGAAAGTAATTATTATATCAGGTATGTGAATAAGTCTTTCCCGTTTTTTTTTTTTTTCAAATTTTGAGCCTTTATTGTGAAAAAATGGTTACAAATGAATTATTGAAAGTATTGGCCATCGCTAGCTACAACTTTTTCCCATCTTTCTGGCAACATACGAATCCCGTTGCGAAAAAACTCGACCGGTTTGGCCTCTATCCAGTTATCCACCCATTTTTTGGCTTCCTCGTAGGAATGGAAGTGCTGGTCAGCCAGGCCATGCGTCATCGATCTGAAGAGATGGTAATCAGACGGAGCAACGTCTGGACTATACGGCGGGTGGGGTAGGACTTCCCATTTGAGCGTTTCTAAGTATGTTTTCACCGGCGGTGCAACATGTGGGCGAGCATTGTCATGTTGCAAAATAACTTTGTCGTGCCTGTCGGAGTATTGTGGCCGTTTTTCTCGCAGTGCGCGGCTCAAACGCATCAATTGTCGTCGATAGACCTCGCCTGTGATCCTTTCATTCGGTTTCAGAAGCTCATAGTAAACCACACCTAGCTGGTCCCACCATATACAGAGCATGAGCTTGGCGCCATGAATATTTGGCTTGGCCGTCGATGATGATGCATGGCCGGGTCGTCCCCATGATTTTCTTCGCTTCGGATTATCGTAACGTATCCACTTTTCATCGCCAGTCACGATACGATGCAGAAAACCCTTTCTTTTATGTCGCTGAAGCAGCTGTTCGCAAGTGAAAAAACACCGTTCGACGTCTCTCAGCTTCAGTTCGTACGGCACCCAATTTCCTTGCTTTTGGATCATTCCCATGGCTTTCAAACGCTTGGACATGGTTGCTCGGTCAACTCCCAATGCTTCAGCAAGTTCTTCTTGCATTTGACAAGAATCTTCATCAAGCAAAGTCGCCAATTCTCGATCTTCAAAGATTAACGGCCGCCCGGAACGCTCCTTGTCTTCCACGTTGAAATCACCGCTTTTGAAGCGTCGAAACCATCCGCGAACACTTGAATCATCGACACAACCTTCTCCGTAAGCCTCCTGAAGCAATCGATGCGTCTCGGCAGCAGATTTCTTCAAATTGAACCAATAAAGTGAAACTTCCCGCAAATGACGTCGACTCGGCTCAAATTTCGACATTTTCACGATATCAAAAATTTATGATGCGAAAAAATTTTAACTAATGTGTTAGTATGGAATTGTTGACATATGAATAAGCTTTGATTATGACATATGTAACCATTGAATACTCGCACAGTATTGGTGGCGCCATCTCTTACAAAAAACGGGAAAGACTTATTCACACTCCTAATAAATTTTAGGTATCATTTACATACATAATTTGAGTGTTACCACTTGTGACATAAAATTAGAAATCAAATAAAATCTTTTTTACCGTTCTATGTATTGTATAAACAAAATGAGCCGTCGAAGTCAATTTATATTGTATGAAATCGCTTGCATATGATAATCACTATTTCTGTAGATAAAAAAGAAAAAATTTAGTTTTTGAATGGTCGAAGAAGTGTCGCAACAAGCAATAATCATTGCCGTATCTATATTATCGAAATAAAAAGAACCCTGATTCTTATTGTAAGATTTCAAATTCATATTAAATGTAAATATTGAGTGTATAAATTTCTAGTGCTTGTCAAGAGGTGGCGTCACCAATGGATCGTCGGGCAGAATTGTCAGACCTGATGAGTCATATTTTTAGGCTGTGTATCTATCAACACCTTTGTAGCATTATATTTGAGTATTTTTTGGGTGACGTTTATTTTATCAAGCAAAACCATGGCATGTTTCCAACCAAATGAACGTGATTTACGAGAAGCATTGCCTCTGTAACGGATTGTTTCTTAATACGCGCCGAATACAAATTTGTTGTTTAATAAAATTATATCGTTATTTCTACAGATTTATACAAGTTAATTTTTTGATTTTGTAGAAGTTAATTTTCATACAAGTTAATTATATGCGTCTCCCAAATAAGATATATATATATTATATTCGCGTGTTATCATACAAAAAATAGGTTGTTATGTTTCGTTTATATTTTCGTCGATACGTTTAGTTTGTATTGCGTTCTGATTACGTTAAATTCATAAAGCTCCGTGTAATAACCAACCTGTAAAGAAAAATTGTAAGGTGAAAATGCAAGGAAAGAAACTTTCATGAATATTTCGATTATATATATGGTAAAAAAAAAGGTAAAACGGGTAGTTCTGCCTCGTGCCGTTACCAACTCGCGTGTACGGAGGCCTACGTACACGTGTAGCCAAATGTATTGAAAACACAGTGATTTTCTGATGGCACAATGTACTCTCTAGGAAATCTAACTTTCGCGTTTGAGTCGTAAGGTGTGCGCGAGGACCCCCCGAGAATGCTTGGCCGTGAGTAGTAACGTGCGCGAGAGGTCGAGAGAAACACGAAAAAAAGAGAGTGGGAACTAGATAAATTTGACTCAGAACCGCCTTGCCTTTTCGCCACTGCGAAGAATAAAAAGAATACGCTGTCCGCGAAAGAGAGCGCGCGCTATTCGCCTTTGCGCAGAATAGGGAAACTTCCCGCCTCGTCTTCGTCAAAGTAGACCTGCAGAGCGCGGCTTCGATAGTGCGCGCGACAATGGCCGCAGGTGATAGGGCGAAAAAACTTGGCTGCTCTGTCGAGGCGGGGGAATAGAGCGCAGTTTCGATAATGCGCGCGTCAACGGACGCATATGATAGGGCCGAAACTTTACCGCGCTGTAGCGGCGAGCAAGAAGAGCGCGATCGCAAAATGCGCGCGCTAATGTTTCTGTGATTCGACCGAAAATTTCACCGCTCTCCCCACTCTGTAGCGACAGGGGGAGAGAGTGCGGGCTTTAAAAGGCCGAGCGGCGAGCAGCGGCTGGGATTTTTTTCTGTTACTGTTGTGAGACACCGTACGAACAATAAAATTAATAAAACATATAAAAATCATTTTTTCGAGAACCTACTCCTCTTCCCAATATTTCCACCACAGCCTCTTTTCTTTAATATAAGTAAAAGTGCGGTTGAAACCTATTGTTTGCTTTCGAAAACTTGTGGGGCGGAATGTATTGATTAATCAACGTGCCTCTAGTGGTTCAAGCTGTGCAAAAGTGGTGATTTTGTAGTTAAAGACAAGGATTGCTTCGGACACTCGAAAAGTTTTAAAGACGAGAAATTAGACGTCAAAACCTAACTTTTTTTTTTAAAAAACGCTCGAAACTTAATTGTAATCCGATATTTCTGGCGTATTTGTTTTTTGCAGGAATATGGTTATGGTTTTTGAAATAGGTTGAATTTTCATGGTCAAATACACAAACACTACTTAAATGAATAAACATTATGTTATGTTGAATATGTTTGAGAGTTTGACAAGATTTTTTAAATAAAAGTTTTATATCTACAAAAACACATATTTCTATTTTAGATATTTTTACTATGGATCTTTTATTTTCGAAAAAAATGCACTGAGTGGGAACCCTTCTGATCGTAAAACTTTATAAGCCATAGCAGTGTCTATAGGTTAGGAATCTATATTTCTATATATATATATATATATATATATATATATATATATATATATATATATTAAAAAATATAGATCTACAAATTTTATTTTGAATATGTTTTTAAGTTTCTCGTACTTCCTCTGATCATTTTTAATAATCTTCATTATAGTATATTAGCGATTTAAATTCCACTTCTTCTAAAAGTCACTGTGATAATCCAAAAATATAATTCTACAAATATTCCTTACAATGTTTTGTTTTTTACAACGAATATAGCTTTCGATCCTTTTTTCGCAAATAATAATGCCGGGTAATCATGACGAAAGAAAATAGGGTTTTGGCAACTGAGCTTTTTTACAACATCAAAGAAATTGAACATGTGAACGTATCTTTTACTTTCCCTTTGTATTTATTCAAATTGATTTCAATTGATAAAATTCATTACGGTTTACACTTTTCTTTTTATTAACAGAGGAAAAAAGATCACATTTTGATAATTGAAATTTTTAAATATAAGTTTATTTAAATAATGATTCAACTGATTAAATAAATAATTTTTAATTCAAGTTGATAATAGTGCAGGTTGTCCACACGCTTGGCAAAAAATATATTTCATGAAAATGATATAAATAGTAGATTGTATAGGCGATTATAATATATATATATATATATATATATATATATATATATATATATATAGGAAATTAAAACACAATTTTGCTTGCAAGGTTTTAAAATGCATTTTAAAAACAATTTATGTTTGAAATTCAATTTTTTTTATTTATTTATTGAGAACTTGGATTATTTGTGAAATTTTAAATTAATTCGCGTTTTTATAAAACTTGAAATGATATATGCTGTTCGAACATTTTTAAACTTACGTTTATTAAGGTACAGAAATTGAATTTTCATGGCGAAATCAGTACAAACATATATTACAACGATGGTTTTCAGCATTTATCTTGAAAAATATGAAAAGTTAAACAAACATATCCAAACTGCAGTTGAACATCTCATGAAACTATATCTTTTTTGTTCTATAAAGTTTTTAAAAACAGCGTTTTTGGAACAGCGTGTTTACGTTCCGTTCTCCAAATACTTAATACAGAAACCTTTCTCAGAACGCATTTTTTTATGAATAACTAGTTGTACAAAACAAATTCATAGAACAAAAAAGAAGTATTATAATGATTTATATAATATTTGTTTTCAAAATTATTAAAACATTTTCTTATTATATAATACGATAATTTAAAAAAACCCTTTAACATTTTTGGTGTTGGATGTGAAAATTTTATCTGCGTTAAAAATTACATTGTATTTAAAAATACAAATATATAAGTCAATTTTCAGGGAAAACGGAGACGGAATAGTTCATTTTTTCTCCAAAAATATAGCTCGTATTGAAAACAAAATTCATAGAACAAAGGAAGTGTCTCTTGATGAAATCTAAAATGTTTGTTAAAAATTTTATTTTGATGATTTTTTTTATTTTCCGACATTAATTCCAAACGTCATCATTTTTATGGATTTTTATGTACTGGGTGTACAAATACATTTTCAGCGTTTTTTTAAAAATGTGAGATTTTATTATAAAAACGTGGTTATATATCCTTTATTCAAAATATCCTCCATTAGAAGCTATTTCTTTTTCCCACCTTTCTGTTAATTTATGAATCTCAGACTAAAAGAGTTTCTTGTCTTTCGAGCTCAAGAGCATATCGAGCTAATTTTTATTCCTTTAACTTAACTTAAACTGATTCCCATAAGAGCGTTCTGCATTTATCGAAACAAGTGGTAGTTAGATAGTGCCAGGTCTGGACTGTAAGACGGGTGAGGCAGAATTTCTGTTCCACTATTCTCCAAATAGTTTTTGATCAAACCGCAACATACGGCTGAGCATTATCATGATGAAAAAGAATGGACTCATGCCTGGTCTCACATGCTGTCCGTTTTTCATTTAATGCTCGTTTCACATGAATGGTTCGTTATTTAATTTAACGTTCGTTTCAAACGTTGGATTCGATATAATGCTCCTTTGATGGTTTGACCACTCGAAAGCAATTTGTAGTATACGACACCCTTTTAATCCCACCATATGCAGAGCATGACGTTATTTGCGTAAATATTTCATTTTGGCGTCGAATGGGTGGTTTCGCCGAGTTTTGTATACGATTTTCTGCGTTAAGATTATGATAATAAATTCAGTTTTAATTACCAGTGACAATACAATGCAAAGATTATCTATTTTTCTATCATTACATCAACATTTCCGACATGTAAAATTGCCGTTCGACGTTTCTCGACTTCAGTTAGTACGGAACCCGGTTCAAATCTTTTTAAAGAATCCCATTGCTCTTAGCCGCAGGAAAACGGTTTGTTACGTGACCTCGAATAATGCAGAAAGTACTTCTTGAATCTGACATGGATCCTGAACCAACTATGCGTCTAATTCCTCGTTCTCAAAACTTTTTAGCTTTCCGGAGCGATCCTTACCTTCAACTTTAAAATTACCACTTTAGAACCTTTTTTACCACTCATGGGACGTCTATACACTAATACATTCCACCCTATAAGTTTTCACAAGCAAACGGTAGGCTTCAGCCACATTTTTCCTCATATTAAAGAATAGAAGCAGCACTTCCTGCAAAGGACGTTTATTTGGCTGGAAACTTACCATGATTTGGCTCGATAAAATAAACGAAACCGAAAAAATGCTCAAATATAATGCTGTAAAGTTGTTAACAGATACACGGCCTACAAATATAACACATGAGGTTTGATATTTCTACCCGGGATCTACTGGTGACGTCATGTTTTAACAGATGCTGGAAACTTGTTTGTACATCTAATATTTTACTGGAAAATTAAATTTGAAAAAACCTAGTATGATATTCATAAGCAGTATTCCAGAAGACATAAATGTAAAAAAATTTCAAAAAAATTGGTTATGAGCACTTTTAGGCAGTTTACTCTTTATTTCACTTAAAAAATTGTATATTCATTTAGCGTGTATATTTAGCGACTGAAAAATCATAAATTTAAAGAATTGTTAATGATACACGAAGAAATGTTTCATATTAAATTTATCTATAATTAACAATAAAATACTTTACGAAAGGTTTCACATCATAAATATTATTCTTTTTTTTTCTAAATCAAATAATTTTTGATAATTAAAGAATCTATTTTTAGATTACAATATAATTATTTATTATAAGATTTAAAATTGTCTTAATTATACGTGTATATATATATATATATATATATATATATATATATATATTAGGTATACAACTTTGCTTCCGACGTTTGGCAGTAGATGGCTGTCTAATGGTAAGTGGTTGAAATAAATAGATCGTAGATGTCATAATAAGCTTAGGTATATGTAAACAGAATGTCAACGAAATATTAGTTGATTTGTTTTTGCATCATAAAGTTATTTTCGATTAAACATGTTAGCTTACGATCGAAATTATCGTTATTTGCGGGAGGTTTTGATTTTCTGCTTTAATATAAAGAAATCTGCGGCTGAAGTTCATTGTCTGCTTTCAAATACATTTACTGAGGTCGCTATTTATGAATGAACGTGCCGAGAGTGGTTTTGACGCATTAAGAACGGTGATTTTCACATCGAAATCCAGCGTCGCGGTGGAAGAGAGAAGGTTTTCGAAGATGCCGGATTGGAGGCATTATTTGATCAAGACACGCGTCAAATGCAACAAGAATTGATAGAATCATTGGCAGTGACGTAATAAGCTATTTCAAAACGGCTGAAAGTTAAGGAAATGATTCATAAACAAGGAAATTGGACACCGTACGAGTTCAAGCCGAAAGATGTTGAATAGCGTTTGTTTGCTTGCAAACAGCTGCTTGCAAGGCAAAGAGGGAAGGAATTTTTGCGTCGGATTGTGACTGAGGACAAAAAATGGGTTCATTACGATAATCCCAAGCACTAAAAATCATGGGAATATCCCGGTCATGCTTCCATGTCGATGACTAAACCGAATATTTACGGTTCCATGGTCAAATTCAGTATTTAGTGGGACCAGATCGGCGGAGTGTATTATTAGTTGTTAAAACAGACTGAAGCAATTACAAGCGATTGTTGTCGAATGCAATTAATGTATTTGCGCCAAGTATTGAAAGACAAATAGCCGCAATACAATGATAAACGTGAAAAGAATATACAGCATGACAATGCTCGATGCCATGTTGCTAAAGTGGTCATACTTGGAATCGTTGAAATGGAAAATTCTACCCCACCCGCCTTATTCTCCATACGTTGCTCCCTCAGATTATCACTTGTTCCCATCAATGGCACCTAGCCTGAATGACCAGTACTTCCGCTCTTATGATGAAGTAAAAAATTGGATCGATTCGTCGATCACTTCAAAAGATCACCAGTGTTTTGAACGCAGGATTTGCATGCTGCCCGAATGATGGGGGATAATAGTGACTAGCAATGGACGATACTTTGAATTATAAATGTATAACCAGTTTTTTACAATAAATTCAGAAAAAACGGCGGAAGCAAAGTTGTACACCTAATATATATATTCGGTGCACAAATAAGTTTCCGCCGTTTTTTATAAAGAAATAAGAATTTATTGTAAAAAAAGGTACAAATAATGTCATTCAAAATATTGCCCATCACTTTCTACTGCTTTTGACCATCTTTCGGGCAGCAAGTGGATACCCCGTCTAAAAAATTGCTCTTCTTTTTAGGCAATCTACGAATCGACCCATTTCTTCAATTCTTCGTAAGAAGTGAAGTGCTGCTCAGCCAAACCATGAGTCATCGACGGGAATAGGTGGTAGTCTGAAGGAGCAATGTCTGGTGAATACGACGGGTGGGGTAGGATGTCCCAATTCAGTGCTTCTAAAGTTTCCTTTACGATTTTTGCAATATGTAACCGAGCGTTGTTATGCTGAAAAATGACTTTATCGTACCTTTTGACATATTGTGGACGTTTAATCTTCAATACTCGGTTCAATTGCATCAGTCGTTGTTGGTAACGTTCTCCGGTGATGGTTTGGTTATGGCGGAGTAGTTTTTAATAGATTACTCGAAGCTGATCCCACCAAAGGCACAGCATTAGCCTCTTGCCATGAATGCTTGGCTTGGCCATCGAAGTAGAGGCATGCCCGGGCTTACCCCGTGACTTCCTATGCTTTGGGTTGTTGTAGTGAATCCATTTTTTGTCTCCTGTCACTATTCGATGTAGAAATCGTTTGCAATTTCGCCTTTTGAGCTATTGCTTGCAAGCGAATAAGCGACGCATGACATCTCTTAGCTTCAGTTCGTAAGGACTCAATTTCCTTGCTTTTGAACCATGCCCAGGGTTTTGAGACGTTGTGAAATAGCTTGCTGAGTCATTCCTAACTCTTGTGTAAGTTCTCCTTGCGTTTGGCACAGATCTTCCTTCAGTAAACCTTCCAATTCTGTGTCAACATACACTTTGGGCCTTTCACTGCGTGTTTTGTTCTCCACGTCAAAATCACCACTTTTAAATTTTTGGAACCACTCCCGACAACTTGTCTCACTCAAATTAACATTACTATATACTTCTATGAGTAGCCGATGTGCTTCAGCTGCAGATTGCTTTAAATGAAAGAAGTAAATTAACAATTCTCGCAAATGATGCTTACTTGGCTCAAAACTTAACATCTTAACACGATGAAAACTAAGTGATGCTACCAATAGGTCAAATTTATTAAAAAGTTATACTGTTTCCAGATGTCAACATATGCTATACGACTTTTTACAGCTGACAATTTCGATGTTATCTTATCGTTAGCTCCATCTTTTCAAAACGACGGAAATTGATTGGTACACCTAATATATATATAGAAAGTATTCTGAATTTTTCCAAACAACTGAGTAATATTTTTTATACATGTTTTTGTATGTGGCAAATTTAGTGAAAGATACATTAGAGCTGCGTGGAACAGTTTTCCGGAGTCGCAGATTAATTTGCTCCTCCAATAGATCAGATGTTTCTTTACTAAAACTTTATATTTTTCATACCCTGTCGACACGCACAAATACTCTTTTTTATACTTGTAGAGAAATTAATTTACTACCATATAATTTGAATAGACTTTGAATTAGTCGATACCAAAATTGGATGTTACCTTTCATTTAGTTTTTATGGGGAAAAT
Organism: Sycobia sp. Sy_11; assembly: GCA_018907035.1. Lineage (NCBI taxonomy): Eukaryota > Metazoa > Arthropoda > Insecta > Hymenoptera > Epichrysomallidae > Sycobia > Sycobia sp. Sy_11. The sequence continues at coordinate 781,960 of JACCIC010000052.1, read as the reverse complement.
TGTTAGAATAAAAAAGATATATTTTTAAAAAATGTACAAATTTCATTAAAAATATTTTATGATATGTCTAATCGTTTCTGAAAAAATTTGTGAAACGAGCATTTTTATGGATTTTTTCTAATTCAACCAATGAAATTTCAAAATATACAAATAGCCAATCTAATATTCGTAATCAGCAACTTAAAATACATAAACACAAATTTTTAGCAAAATTAAGTGAGTGAAATCATTACAAGTATAGCAATAGGTACATTCTATAAATTACTCATTAGGAAATGTTTGGACTCTTTGTCTTTTTGAAAAGATTGGAATAATATTTCTCAAATCTCAGCAGAGCTGGAATACTATATATATATGTATACATTATACTAGGCTTCTATACAAGCCTGTGCAATCTGTATATATATATATATATATATATATATATATATATATATATATATATATATATAGATATCTGCACTTCTAAAAATTATAATAAACTACGTCCCTTTAAAGTCGCTAGTGCAGAACATTCTGTTTAGTTCTGAGAACAACCATAATTAATTTCTCTGGAAGTCGCTGCGATCGATTCTAACTTCCTTCAGAGGTATCGAATACTCTTATAAGTAAGCAGTAAAATGTTTATAGACCAGTGCCGGTCTTGAACGCAGTACTGTACTAGTTAATATTCTACTACTTTACTAGTTAGAATGATATTTAAAGAGATTTAATAGAATTATTTCTAATATGTTTGCATTTTCTTTGTAAAGTATGGATTCAATTATAGAATATTTTAATAATATACCTACGCATATGGTACGTATATAGAAATTATGTTTTAAGAAATATATGAATTATAATATTCATACGCACATGTATCTAGGAATACATATATATGAATAATATATTTTCATACATTATATTAGACGCAAGTGCCTTAAACACAACATATGGCAACATTCTATAAACAACTTCCTTAGGTTATTTCCATTATATATATATACACCATATTGTAATATAAGAAGTTTATAAATGTTACCATATGTTTAGTCCATACCACTTTTCCTTGATATAGTAGACTATTCAAATATATAGTTTCCTTATAGTAGCTAATAGAGATTTTTGTATTTTAGTAACGCTATTCAAAATTTTTCAAATGTAATTTTGATTAATATTATGACCACTAATAAATTTGATAAAATGATTTAATAATATATTTCAATATAATTCATTTTCCAATTCATTAATTTCAGAAATTTGTTTTGAAGAGTAAAATAATTGTTTTTTATTACTGAATATGTAAAATTGAATGTGAAGTTTTTTTCAACTAACAAAAACTACATATCGTTTTTGTTATTATTTTTATTACTAGAGCTAATAAACACTGATTATATTTTTTAGGACTATGATGGTCAAGGTAAAGCTGAAAGACTTTCGAGAATCATTGTTTCTTTATTTGGTGTAAGTTCTTTTTTAATACACTGTTTATTGATTAATCCCTTTATAATTAATTTTGTATTTAATTTAATTATATAGATTGTTGGTCTGATTTGGGGTTATATTATACAACAATTTTCGCAAACAATTTATATACTTGCAGCTGGATTTATATTAGCAGTTGTTATTACAGTGCCTCCATGGCCCATGTACCGACGTAAACCATTGGATTGGCAAAAATCAGTGGTAGAAGTATCTACTAAAGTTAAGAAAAAAAATAAATGATGGAAAATATGCCTCATAATTAATTTAAATGTTTATATTTATTAATCAAATATAATAAAAAATCTTAAATAAGTGTTTACTTGTTCTTCTAAGTTATACATTAAAATACTTCTGCATTGTATTATTTGTATCTTCTGTATTTAAGATTTCTTAAAATAAATTCTATATGATTAGCTATTAATTTGAAACACCTTTTTATATAATAATAACTAGATAAGTTTGAATAACATCAATGTATTTTAACAAATGTTAAAACCAGCACTAAATTATTATGTTTTAATGATCTGTATTAGTAAGAAAATGGGAATTTACTAAAATTATTTCCTCATTTTAGTAAGGAGGGATTTTGCTGCATTTTGAAAAAATATATATCTACAGAGGATATTTAAATGTATTTTAATGTTAATATGAATTTGAAGAGTGGAATGTCAAGAAAATAGATATTGTTATTAACGATTTAATTTTATTAAAAGGCACGAGAACAAGACTATTAAGTCATCAATTATGTAACTTTTTTCTAGAAATTGGTTTTATTTCACAAAATTAAAAATACTTATTAGAACTCTATATATTACAAATTTAATGGACATAGAAAACAAATACATTCCACGTTAACTGGTAACTTGTTCAATTTAGCATTTTTCTGATTGAAGGATTTCATGTTACAACTTAAGACACTATTTATCGATTTACAAATGAATGTTAGACAATTTTAAATAGTATTTTAAGATAATATATATTACTTAAATAAAGTTGTCCCTCTCTAAAGCATTAAAAAATAAAAAAACTATATATTTAAAATACAGTTTGACAAATTTTATTTATTTGTAATTTCTACAAAATAAATTACTTTTTCATTCGTAAATAAACAAAGAATATCAATTAAAAACATGATTGAAAAATGTATCCATTTCAAAAGAATTAATTCAGAATGTTATGCTTAGCAAAAGGTTGGAAAATTTATTTTAATCAATTGCAATTCAAAAGTATTTTAATTAATTGAAAAGTATAGTCAAAAGACAAATTGAAAATAAAAAATGATGTTCAATATTTATCGACTATAAAATTCTGTGTCATCTGTAAATTTGCAATGCAAAAGTCACCGGATGTATGAGGATGCAATTTCTCGAGAGTAGATAGGAGTGGAAACTGCTCGCTTATTACGGAAAAGCTTATCAAAAATTAGCCGGAGTTAGTAATTAGAATTTGAAGGAGCAACTTCACAGGGTGTCGCCGCCTTACAGCCAATTTTGTCCCGAAGTCCTGCCATCTAATTTGATACGATTTTAGCGGAGTTTCGACTCATTTCTTCTACCTTCCATAATGTAACTGAATCAAAATAAAAACGGCCGATATATGTATATAAGTTCCACGGTGATAATGTAGGTACTTTGTTTATGCGATTTTTCAGAAAGACCTTCGTTAAGTTGCCGATGAGTAGATATGGCAATGTTGGAATACATTTTCCTATACTCCCCATGTAAATGTCATAAACAGATGTGAAACTGCCAGCAGAGATAATAAGGAGAGATTGCCGATGTCATATACGAAAGGCTCGACGATTTTCGAGCGCCGGGAACATGCGCCCTCAACAGGCTCAACTGCTACACTAACGCGCGAACGCAACGTCATAGCTACGTCAGCATAAATTAATGTGCGCTTTGGCCTACGTCACAAGCTGTGACGTAGACAATAAATATATATCGATATAGTTATACGCTTTTGTCCAATGTGATGTTGTTGTTTTCGTTTATATCATTACAGATGCTAAGCCAAAACATATTTAATATGCGCATGAGTATCAGAAAGCAATTCAGATCCAAACTCCCATGCCAGCTTCTACAATATGCATTATCAATAAAAAAATGTTTTAGATTTTTAAATAATTCTAAAGTATGGCGTAGATTTTAATGTTATCGTAGTGGATCAACCAATGTCTCTGATACCAGCTTATACTACATACTAAATATAATTCATAAATCACATACATTATTCCTAGTTTTCTTCACATTTAAACAGCATACTTTTCATTTAGATCTATTATAATTTACTCTGTATTGTTACTTATTGATATTTTAAACAATTCCTGTAATACCGATTTAACACAAAGATTGGTCTAAGGAGTAGCATTTTCGTATTCTGTTTGTTTATTTATAATATTACAGTGATTATGGACATAATCTCACTTATGATAAAATGATCTATTGAAGAAATTGTTAAAAAGAAATTATCTGAATTACTTATGTATATTATAGAGTAATTTCGATAATTTATTTAATTTTGAAAATTATAGTATACAATTTTAAAGACCATATAATAAATCGTGTATAATCTTAAATATATCTCATACCAATTTATAAAGACAAAGCGTGTTTTTGTTTGTATGCGATAACCGAAAAAACTATTGAACCGATTGTTCTGAAATTTGACATATAGATTCTATACTATTTTGGAAAGGACATAGGCTATGCTTTTTATTGAAAATCATTTTACTTTCATCAATAATTAAGTTAGTGGTCCTAACAATTAGTTTCGCCAATGACCATTAGGTGGCGTCTTGAATCACGAACATCAACTCAGCTTAAAGTATTAATACCGGGCCAGCTCAAATGAATGTTCATATCGAATTTTGGGATTCATATCCTAAAGGAGGTGTGACGTTAGTCAGTATTATCTTTTTTGCTCTTCAGGCTAATCTGACACTAATCTCACGTCTTATGGATATCTTGATTTTTGTAAATTTTATTTTCCCTTATGTGGGAAAATCTTTCTCTTTCTCTCTCTCTCGCTCTCTTTCTCTCTCTCTTTCTGTCTTTCTTTCTCCTTCTCTTATAAAATGGTTCTATATACCAATATACTAAATATAGTTTGTGACGACAACTTATATTTTTGTTTTATACATTATATTAAATTCAGAATTGTGACAAGAGACTGTTTTTTTTTAGTTTGAACAAAAGAAATTATGGCAAAATAGGATTCTTTACCAACCACCTCGAAACTATATATATATAAATGAAATATAACGTTACTTCTGCATAAAAAGGCAATATCCATCGCGTATTTAAAAAATATGCTATGCGAATACCAACATTTTGCTTGAATTTCAGTTAACATCACTACGAAAATATTCACGGTATTTAATTGAAAAAACGGAAATATAAAACGTATATATATATATATATATATATATATATATATATATATATATTGTATGTATATTATATTGTACATATTATATATACATATTTTAAATACGGTTCCTACCGAGTAATATTGTATTGGCGTGTACGGGCGGTTGATTACAATATTCCGTTGCCTCAAGTCGATTTCTATACGCAGTTGTGTGTTTGGATGATAGAATGCGATGTCCAAGTACGAGGAAATCAAATTCTATGGAAAGATTCGTGTTGGGACAGTAAAATACGATATCTAGGTCTTTCCGAACGACTTCTACGGGGAGTATTGTGTTTAGTCGTTAGATAGCGATGCTAGCTTTCTCGGGCCGACTTCTGCTGGGACTATCGTGTTTAGTTGGTAGGAAATAATGTTTAGGTATGTCGGGACAACTTATAGGGGGGGGGGTTTCATGTTCCGATCATAGAAGACGATTTCCAGGTGTTTTGGAACGACTTCTACGGAGAATTTCGTGTTCGGGCGGTAGAAGACGATGTCCAGGTATGACGAGACAATTTCTACGGGGAGTATCGTGTTTAGTTGATAGAAAACGATGTTCAGGTATGTCGGGACAACTTCTATGGAGAGTTTCGGGTTTGGATGATAGAATGCGATTTCCAGGTATTTTTGAATGACTTCTACGAGAAATTTTATGTATAGCTGGTGGGAAACAAAATCCAGGTATGCCAGTACGACTTCTATGAAGAGATTCGTATTCTATCATTCGCACACGCACACTCCCAGTAAGAGTCGTCCCGGGATACCTGGACATTGTATACTACCTCCCCAACACAAAACTTTATATAGCAGGCGTCCCGAGAAATTTCCTATAGTTCGAACATGATACTCTCCGAAAATGTTGTCTCGAGAGACTCGAGAGACATCTTGTTTTACCGCTTGAACGCGAAAGTATAATTTTCTTCATCCAAGCTGTATTTAATATGCATATATATATATTGTATAAAATGGTCGGCAAAATATTAACTTTTTGAAGTGGACGCTACATTGAAGCAGCTTTTTATACAGAAGCGACGATAGGTAAATTACGGTCAATGATTTATAGAAATATAGATTAATATATATAAGAGTGCTTTTTACTTAGATATTATTGAATTGTTTATGAAATCGGTTAAATTATTATCTCGGGCGAAGCCGAGACAGGGGATGCTCGTTATTTAATATATATATATATATATATATATATATATATATATATATATATATATATATAATTGAATACAGAGCTGTTTTAAAAAACTTGTCAAATTTATATAAAAAGACTGATAAAAATTGTAACGTTCCTATCCCCCCTCGCGATAGCCTACGCGGTATTTTCCCAGGGTAGTTTGAGAGGGGAGGAAGTTTTTTCAGGATTGGGCGGCGGATCAGGAAAAATAATTATATAAGAACACAGTATATTTTTAGATAACAAAAAAATAAAGAAGCGTTTATTCACACAACCCCTTTTTCATTAACAAGGTGTTCTGAAACAGATAATTTATAAAATAGTATAATTAATAAAAGATAATATATAAACTGGATCTATATGATACTTAAACTAATTTTGCGTTATTTTTCGCTATGTGTATAATATCCCGCGTTATTTACCGCACGGATACCCGGTACTATTTTCCATGCGGGGAATTTACGAGACGTGACAGGTAGATTTTAAAATAGGATAGAAGAAGGTAAGCTTAACTCAGCTAGTCTTTTGAGGAGTGCCTCGCAACCATCATCAAGAGTTAAGGGGAAGATTACTAGTCGGAATAAGTAAACGGCTGGTCTTTTGAGGAACGCCTCGCAACCAGGATCACGTTTATTTAAGGAAAGGTAAAATTATTAGCCGTCTGTCTTTTGAGGAGCACCTCGCAACAGAGATCAAGCTAATAATTTCGGGCAGGATTTAAAGTAAGGATAATTTCGAGCTCTGGATAAGTTTTAACTCCGGGAGGAGTTCGTGTGAGTCGACATCGGGGCAGTCGGTTTGCCGGGCGAACTCCCGATTTTGCCTTTTGCAGGCCCTTTTATAACAAAATAATCGGATAATTCCGTCGCCGCTCGTTTAATTTCGGACGAGGCGCCGAATTATAATAATTATATTAATAATAATAATAATTATAATAATATTAATAACAATCAATAATAATTATAACAATTATTGCTTTACATTTTGTTATTATTTGCAGCCGGTGTGATGCGCACAGTAATAGCATACATGTATACAAGTTTATACACATATACATACATATTTCTATATTGTGCGTACATGAAGTATTTTGAATTAATTAATTTAATTAAATACAGCGGGTGCGTTCGTTTTTGGACACCTGTTGTATACATTGGAATTCGCGCGTTCGCAATATTCGTTGCGGCTCACGCTGTTCGGTGAGCGCGTATAGCAGTGTGTGTGCGGCGCGTATTAGAGGGGATAGCGGCCGCCGGTCTAATACATTGAACGCGCTCTCTCTTGCCGTGCGCAGTGTATCCCCTCTATGGTATACTCTATTCTGAAGCTTAGTAGTAGAGAGAGAGAGACTAGATATTGCGTTCTCTCTCTACTTGTTCGGGTTTCGACAGTTGCGACGACTACCTTCTTCAGTAGTCGTCGCGATCTTTGCCTGATTTTCGGAATATTTATCCCGTATACATAAGTTTTAATTTTACATTTGTAGAAATTATATTTAATATATTATTTCTAGTGATGTTTAATATATTATTTCTCGTGGTGTTTATACATCTAATTTCCTATATGTATGTAGAGTACATCCACTAAATTAGATGTAATACTATCTCGAGAATTTAATTTAATATGCGTGCGCGGTATATTTATGTAAGTATAAATTCATTTTTGTTCGAACGAATTTGCGCGGCCATGTTTTTGGCCGTCGCAAAATTCTAGATAGATAGATTACGTATAGATTTTGATTCTCTTGATTACAAATATTAAAGAATTTGATCACAAAAAAGGTTTTAGAATAAATTGAATAAAAAATTATAGATTAGATCAAAATATAATACTTATTTTCCATGAAATTCTTCTCTAAAAGAAAAAAATAAAACTGAATAGAAAAAAATCGATTGAAAAAGAAATTGTAGAAATAATTGTAGATAAAAAAAAAAAAAGAAAAAATTCCAGAAAAAAATTAGTTAACCAATTTTAAAAAATTGTTTAAATTAAACCGAGTTCTAAAAATAGATTGAAATAACATTAGTTTTCAAAAATGTAAAAAAAGTACGAAATATCGATAGACTACTGCCGTATAATAAACTGCTTATTATCTCTGACTAAACTAAGAGTCTAAAAACTCGTATACATGCTGTTATTTGTGAAGATACATATATAATGTACTTAGCCATTTGTTTTAATAGTCCATTGTGGTCAGCTGTCATTTCGTTATATAATTTATTTTTTATCAAGGTATTTCGGGATATTTCCGAAAAATATTTATGATTATATATGAATATTGTTCTTATATACGAACATTTGCTTTTGTTTTTCCAGGATAAGGTTTACATATATAAATATTTTTAATTTACTGATTAAAAATCTACCAATGTATTATTATTAGTTAAAATAATAGGTAATAAATGGCATTAATTAATAGAATCAAACTTATGTTTTATATAAAATTGTTTGATTGATAAATCTTTTAAAAATAAAATTTTTTATGTGCAGCTGATTCCGTTAATTATTTTAGAAGCTACGATGTTTAGCAACAACGTTCGGAGATTTCTTTGGATCTGCAAGTAACGCCGGACATTACATTTGACACGAGGGTACAGTCTTATTACAAATACTGTTCGAACATTTTCGACCATATTATCCGACTAAGCGCTTTTTAATCAACTCTATAAATCAAAAAGTCATCAACGCGTGAAAAGAAGTTCATTGATATAGTTAAATTGGGATGTTTGGCACTGACTCTGAAAGATCAAATTGATTTTTCAGGTGAGATGTCTTGGATATTGTTACTAAGACCATTTGAGTGTGATAATATCAATGGTATATTATTTTTCGAAAAATTATTTTCCTCCTTTTAGCGCCACAGTAATAGTCTATCGATATTTCGTACTTTTCTTTTTTACCTTGTTTTGAAATAATTTTATTTCAACTTATTTTTTTATATTTTTGAACTAATTTTTTCTGGCTTTATATTATGTTCTTTAAACTGGTTTGATTTTTATCAATTTTTTTATCTCACAAATTTTTTATCACCAATTTTTTTCTGCAATTTCTTTTTTAATCGACCGTTTTGTATCCGGTTTCATTTTTTTCTTATAGAGATAAATTGTATGGAAAATAATTTTTCTATATTGATCTCATCTATAATTTTTTATGCAATTTATTCAAAAACCTTTTTGTTATCAATTTCTATAATATTTATAATCAAGCGCCTCAAAATCTATACGTAATATATCTATCTAGACTTTTTATCAATTTTTACGTACATCTGAACATTTTTTCGAAACAACTCTGTATTCAATTACATATATTAAATCATATATATATTTAAGATTATACACGATTTATTATATGGTCTTTAAAATTGTATACTATAATTTTCAAAATTAAATAAATTATCGAAATCACTCTATAATATACATAAGTAATTCAGATAATTTCTTTTTAACAATTTCTTCAATAGATCATTTTATCATAAGTGAGATTATGTCCATAATCACTGTAATATTATAAATAAACAAACAGAATACGAAAATGCTACTCCTTAGACCAATCTTTGTGTTAAATCGGTATTACAGGAATTGTTTAAAATATCAATAAGTAACAATACAGAGTAAATTATAATAGATCTAAATGAAAAGTATGCTGTTTGAATGTGAAGAAAACTAGAAATAATGTATGTGATTTATGAATTATATTTAGTATGTAGTATAAGCTGGTATCAGAGACATTCGTTGATCCACTACGATAACATTAAAATCTACGCCATACTTTAGAATTATTTAAAAATCTAAAACATTTTTTTATTGATAATGCATATTGTAGAAGCTGGCATGGGAGTTTGGATCTGAATTACTTTCTGATACTCATGCGCATATTAAATATGTTTTGGCTTAGCATCTGTAATGATATAAACGAAAACAACAACATCACATTGGACAAAAGCATATAACTATATCGATATATATTTATTGTCTATGTCACAGCTTGTGACGTAGGCAAATACGCACATTAATTTATACTGACGTAGCTGTGACGTCGTGTTGGCGCATTAGTGTAGCAGTCGGGTCTATTGAGGGCGCACTTTCCGGCGCTCGAAAATTGTCGAGCTTTTCACATATGACATCGGCAGTCTCTCCTTATTATCTCTGCTGCCAGCTTTCCGCCATTGACATAATCAGTGGTAATAAATGGTCAGGTACGGTATTTTGACTTACTAGCGACTTACTGGGATATCGTTCCTTTGATTTTGTTTCAGTAAGCAGCTGAACGCGCCCACTTCGATGAAATTTTTTCTACCATTATAGTGGTGTTGCCATGATGCGAACATATTCAACGACAATTGGGGGATGGTTATATGAAAGTATCCCACCAAAGTAGGCATGTATGTAACGAAAAAATTCCGACCGCCACCAAGTTAAAATATAGAATATAGAATTGACAGAATAATGTAATTCTATCAAATATTCTCAAACTTTTTGTATAATTTTATATACTACTGTAAAAAATCAGACGATTTCACATACTGCTCCGTACAAATATGAGTAAGACTTTTCAATTCAACCTTTCCGGGTTTATTGATTTGGAGAAATGTTTTTATTTTTAAGTTGGTAGTATTGTCAAAGTCATCTGTGCCAAATTTCACGCAATTATCTTAATTTATCATATAGTTACGCGTGTGTGTTGTGGACAAAGAAAAGTTGTCTCTTCGGCTTTTATAAGTTTGAAATTATTCAACAAACAAGTAGCATTACATTTTTTTTCGAGAAATGTTCAGAATATTGCAGAAGACCATTAGTGAGAAATAAACGTCAAGAGTAAGTGTTTTTGATTGGCACAAATTGTTCAAAGAAGTTCGAGAACGCATTGAAGACAAATCACTTTAAAAACGACCAAGAACATCTACTGGTGGGCTCTACTTCAACAGATCAAATAATTGGTTCTGTAAAATCGTTAATTGAGTTCTAGACCGCTTTTTGATATTGTTGGAATTTCAAATGGGTCAGTCAACACCATTTTGAGAGACATTTTAGGCCTGAAAAAAGTGAAATTTCGATTGGTGCCAAAAAACTCAATTTTTTAGAAAAATAGTGTCGCATGGAGGTCTGTGAAACGATGTTTTCGGATCATCAGGGCAAGATAGAATGCATAATATCTCGAGATGAGACGTGGGCCTGCGATTACGATCTAGAAACAACCGATCAATCGAGCGAATATCGTGCCAAAGGAGAGGGGAGGCCGAAAAAACCACGCCGAAGTCGCTAGACAAACGTTCCCTGAGATTAATAGTGTTTTGGGAGATGGCATGCTATCACTTCAAATCGCAGAGGAATGGTTTTGATGATTCAGAGCCGGTGAAAACGACACCATAGATAAGCCAGCCGGCGGAAGACCTGTAGCGACGAATACCAACCAAATATCCATAGAAAAAACAATACCGGGGCTTACCCTGTCCCGGCTCACTGGGCTGGCCTTTTGGATTTTGTACGGGTTCAGGTCGTGGTCGACATTCGACCTTTTTTAATTGGTCGCTCACCTCGACCCGTACTTCCAAGCTACTAGCTTGTAGAAGCTGTTGTACTCGAAGCTTCTTCGCTTCCAGCTCCTCTTTTATTAGCTGGGCCATTCGTTCTTTTTCTCCAATAGCTTCGTTAGTCTTTCGTACGGCGACCTCGGCTTGTTTATAAGAACAAATAGCCATTGCCAGTTGTTCCGCTTGCTCGCGGTGGATTCGCTGGTTATAATCAACGCGGAATTGTGCTAGGACAGCCGCTTCTTCTCTCTTCTGGCGGATGACAGACCTGTACTTGTCTGTAGCTTCAGGGCCGCCTGGGATACTTTGTAAATAATCTCAGCCCTGGAAAACCTGACGTTCCCGGGGCAATGGCCTTAGTAAAGGATTCCTTGGTGGATAGTATTTAACCTTGAAACTTCTCCACCATGGTAGCCGCGTAACTGGATCCCTCCTCCGTTGCTGCGGCAACTTCTTCTTCGTCTCGAAGGGAAATATCTCCTACCGGTAGAGCAGCCGGTGGGGATTCCGCCGCAGCCGGAGGTGTGACTGGAATTCGTTCTACGTCGACGGCCGATCCAGCCTGGTTGCCACAGACGTTCGATATATCGAACGCTTCCGGCAAATCGACCTCTTGATTCAAGTCGACTATCATTATTTGGCTTTCTATATCGAAGAAACAATTTTCCAGTAGGCCAATCATCCTGCAACATAAAGATAAAAAAAACAGTTTTTAATAATAATGCCTTTTTAGGCCTCCCACACGGCCGTCTAACTCCTACCGTCCCTCGGTGGTCGAGATCTTCGGTAGAAGTATGTTGGATAGCTTTGAAGGCTTTCCGAGGGCGACCACGTTTACGCTTATTCGTATTCGCAACGCTGCAATCGACGTGATTCCCTCTGTCGTACGCTTCGATCGCTGGCGACCTATCAGACCACGCTAGTCCCGGATGCTCCTCGTCCGTTGACAAGGTCCTATCGCTAGCTGGAATTCGATCTTCCGATGGAAATGACGAGGTTCGATGACTATCTAATGACTGTCTTCTTCATATTTCCTTCGGTGGTTGAAATCTTTGGCTAGTCGCAGGTAAAGGTTCTCCTGAAGTTACTTTGTCTGAGGTATGATTTGCTCATGATCAACGAAAGGCTTCAGGTGTTCGGAATGAAACAAATTTTCTATCCGACCTTTATCATTGACTAACATATATGTGTTAGGGCCCTTGATCTCCGTGATTACATACGGATCCACATACTTTGGCGCTAACTTGGCCGATACGCCTTGGGCAGCGGAAGACAAGATACGGTTCCTTTTCCATACCTTATCTCCTACTTGGTATGATGAAGGACGACGACGAACATTATAATATGTCGCTTGACGTTCATCTTGCTTTCGCGACCGTATCTTTGCTAACTCTTGGAGCTCTTCTAGTCGTCTCAGTTTAGCTAACCAAGATTGCCCGCTTTCATCTTCAATATTTTCAACCGTGGCAGGATCATGCTAACGGCGAAGAGTTCCGGGTGGAGTCAACTCCTGTCCAAAGTTCAGCATGGCTGCAGTATACCCAGTGGAAGAATGAGGCGTACTTTTGAGTGAGAAGTTTAGCTCTATCAACTTCTCATCCCACGAATTGTGATTTTCACCCACAAACGCCGTAATTTGAGTTTTTAAGATTCTATTAACCCTTTCCACTCGATTTGCTTGTGGATGATATGGCGGAGTATACGAATGATGAATTCGAGCGGCTTCGAGATATTCATCTATTGTTTTATTTTTAAACTCCGTGCCATTATCCGACAGGAAAACCTCTGGAGCTCCGAATTTCATGATAATTCGCTCCTTCAAGGGTTTCAGGATCGTCACTCCGTTGGCCTTACGAAGTGGTATACACTCTACCCAACGAGTGAAAAGATCCTGTAGGACTGGGACGTACTCGTAACCGGCTTTGCTACGAGTCAACGGTCCCATTATGTCCCCTGCGACCATTTTCCAAGGTCTTTCCAAAAGTCTCGGGTCCATTAGACCAGTGAGTAATCTTTGGTCTACCTTACACTGCTGACATATAAGACAGTACTTAACATATTCTTCAACCGTCTTATAGCAGCTGGGCTAGTAGTAATATTTGGTTACTCCAGCGTATGTCTTCTCGCGTCCAGGATGGCTTGCTGTAGCGAGGTTATGACACTCTCTTAATACCTCGCTACGTTTTTCATTTAGTACATCGATTTTCCAGGCTTCTGCGTCGCCAATGATTGCCTCTAAAACTTCGTTGGGGTGGTAACAATAGAGTTGTGCTCCGCCTGTTTTCCATTTTGGATAGTCGTTGGGACTCTTCTGAACTTTATCGAACCAGTTCAGATATCATTGGTCTTGGGTTACTTCGGCTCAAGTTACGGAAACATACCTGCATTTGCTTATTTCGTCCATCCTAGATAATGCGTCTGGCACATAGTTAAGCGCGTTTTTTCGATGCTCTACCTCGAAATCATACTCCTGCAATTTCAGGGCCCATCGAACGAGGTATCCTGTGGGTTTCGGCATCGTACGGATCCACCGTAAACTGGAATGGTCCGTTACGATCCGAAAATGATATCCTTCGATATATGCACGGAATTTATCCATTGCCCATACGACTGCTAGGTATTCTCTCTCCGTGACTGAATAATTTTTCTCGGCCTGAGATAATGCCCTACTCGCAAACTCCAGCACTCGTTCCTGTCCATCAATCTCTTGCAATAAGACTGCACCTTTTTTAGTGTCACTCGCATCCGTCTGGATGATAAATTGCGTTTCGAACACTGGTCGGTGGAAGACAGGGGCTGTAGCGATCATCGATTTGATCCGATCAAAAGCCGCTTGTTGCTCCCCAGTCCACTCATATCTTTCGTGTCAGACGCGTGAGTGGTTCGGCTATCGTGGCAAAATTCTTTAAAAACTTTCTATACCACGACGCCATGCCGAGGATCCGTCTCAATTGCTTGAGGTTTCGCGGTTCCGGGTATCGAATCACCGGTTCGATCTTCTCGGGATCTGGACGGAATCCTTTCCGATTAACTAGTACACTGAGGTACTTAAACTCCGTATGTTCAAAAACACTCTTCTCTCTGTTAATCGTAAGTCCGGCCTCTTGGACTCGCTTGAGCACACGCTAGATCCATTCCAGGTGTTGCGTGAATGTTTCTGTGACGATAATATTATCATCTAGATAAAAGAAAGCATTCGGCTCAAGCTCTGGTCCAATTACACGATCGATTAGTCGTTGAAATGACACTCCCGCACTTGAGAGGCCAAAAGGCATTCTTCGGAATTGAAATAATCCCATGCCAGTCACTGTAAAAGCGGTAATCAGCAGAAATTCCGCCTGAAGCGACATCTGATGGTACGCACTGCTTAAATACAGCGTTGCGATATACCTCGGTGACTGCAGTTTCCTAAGTATCTGATCCATATTACGTAATGGATAAGCATCTGGTTTTGTGACTGCGTTGACTTTCCTGAAGTCTATACAAAACCGATACTTTCCATTATTTTTACGTACCATCACTACTGAGATGGTATTTATATATATAATGGATATATATATATATATATATATATATATATATATATATATATATAGAGTTTGATTGATTTCCATAAAATTCCTGACTATCAGTTGTACTCTACTTACCTATTCAGGTTCTTTTATTGCCTCTGTAACCAGCGCATTTTCTAGTAATTTGACTGACTCCCTGGTCTGGAGCAGTTCCTTAACGAGCGCTTTAAACACTGCGTAGTTGTTCTGGCTCAATAAAGCTCTTGTCTCAATAGAAGTTTTATCTGCTTTGGAACCTGATACTAATTTTCTCGTATTTTATTATTATTTCCTCGCCTGATCCAATCTGACCTAAACCTATCTTTGACACTAGGTAGCTAACAATGTGTCAGTCTACCTTTTCTCGAGTTATTCCAGTTTATTTTCCAGTGATCAAGTTATTTTTCCGATATCTCTCGCACGGCACGACGATGCCTGTACGTCTGTATTCCAGCACGATGGGGAGTTTGCCCCATATCACTACTACGGCATCAGTTGAGGTCGTTCTATACACATCGATGACTATAATGAGCGCATGTCTTTGAGTACTAGACAACTTTTTTTGCTGTTAAACACACATCAAATCGTGTCACCCTGCCGTTGCGTACACCAATAGATGTGAACATTCCCGTGTAGATAGTACTAAGCGCCTTAAATTGGAGGCCCCATTTCCATATTGCCAGATGTTCGATTCTGTTAAACAAATCCACATACTTGGATTGTACTGTTTTCAAATGGCAGCCGATTTTAAGATGTTTACTGAAGTGGATTCCAAGGTATTGCAGATTTTCTAATGTCTTCACTCTTATATCACTCATATTTATAAGAAGGGGGATTTTCGGGTGAAGGTGACCTCTCAGTAACAACATTCCATACTTTTAAGAGGCCAGCTTCATTTTATTGAGGCGACACCATGTTTCCACTTCTTCAATATAATTCTGGCCTATACTTTCGATTTCTCTACACGAGTCTCCCTCCACCAGAAGTGCGATGTCGTCGACGTAAGTGATGACCTCATACCCTAGTCTTGAGAGCTGCCAAAGAAGAGGATCAAGGACGAGGTTCCACAGAGTTGGGCTAGGCACGGATCCCTGCGGGTATCCCTTATTGACCTTAACTTATACTTCCTCAAAGTTATCTCATATGAGGGCTCGACGGCCAGGTCAGGTAATCTCTAATCAACTTATAGAGACCGCTGGGGCACGCTTTGCTTTTCAATGCTGTCAGTATAGCAGGCCAGCATACCTTATCGAAGGCGCCCTTTATTTTCAGGAAAATTGCTAT
This sequence comes from Sycobia sp. Sy_11, assembly GCA_018907035.1. Classification (NCBI taxonomy): domain Eukaryota; kingdom Metazoa; phylum Arthropoda; class Insecta; order Hymenoptera; family Epichrysomallidae; genus Sycobia; species Sycobia sp. Sy_11. The sequence continues at coordinate 765,531 of JACCIC010000052.1, read as the reverse complement.
AACATATTTTCTATTCGATTTACTTACAGACGTACGCAACTGAACTGTGGCGTCCTCTGTGGATCGCTCTCTCATAAAGCCGAATTATCTTGGAGATATTGTGTTTATTGTGTTTCTATGATCTTATTTTGCTCAGTATTCGAGCTTCGAGGGCTTTGCCTAGTATTGGCAGTACATAAATAGGCCTGTAGGATGCAGGGTCCTCAGGCTCTTTATCTTCCTCTTTTCTAATTGTAACCACTTCGCGAACCTTCCACTCGTTGGGGAAGACCAAGAGTCTCAAGCACGAGTTGTATATATTGATCAGGTTCTGCCTGATGATCGGCAGTATGTGTATGAAGAAAAACATAACAAAGGTCGCTCAGATATGCTTTGTTACACAAAAACATTCTCGGCCGCACCTAGCTTTCACTTCATCGGCCGGTTGTGTTTCGAAAGTTTTCATTATTGCTGATCTTTCCTTTTTGGTGTAGATCTGTACATCAGTGCGACTTTTGTGAACCTCAAGGATATAGTGGGTTCCGGACCACTGTATGTGTCTGCAACAATGAGTGAGGCATGGCGAGTAATTAGACCTGAAAAATGAGGCGAATAGGTTCGTAATTTCTGAGTAGTTATAGGCTTCCAAATCACCATATTTCATAACAGTAGATAAAACAGTAACACTCTTTAAAGAATTAATTTAGTTCCAAAATGTACTAAGTTTATCTCGAATACTGTTTTCAATTTTTGAAATGTATTTTTTAAAAAGCTGATGAGATTTTCTTGCACAAATAACTCTAGCGTTTTTAAAAGTTATAAAATGCTTTAATGTGAATAGTCGTCTATAAATTATATGACATTTTTTCTTGGAAATATTATTCATAAGATGCGACGGAAACCATTTGGGATATGAGTTATAATGATCTTTCCTTATAAGAGTATTTGATGAGATGATTTGATTTATAGAATTATAAAGATCAGATATACAAATGTTGATATTGTCATTGCTGAGTAAGCCTTGCCAATCAATAGATTTAATAGAAGAATTAATTAACTTATAATTATTTTTATTGAAATTTAAGGTAGAATAGCTACTAACAGAATATTTAACAAAGTTACATTTTATGTTAAAATAAAAATAAAATAAAAGTATGTAGAAATGCTAAATCATGCGAATAATCTTTGGGGATGAGATTTATAATATTGAAATAGTTCTAATGATGTTAATGTGTCATTTAAAATTTTAGTAACATTTAAAGGATTTGGAAGAATATAACAAGTAGAATGAAAAATAAAGGTGAAATACTCGAAGATGATTAGGTAAGTTAAAATCAGCAAGAAGTACAAAGCAATGAGCAGTAAGAAAATCTCCTCCACAATATCTACATGTATTATAACGGTCGTCGCGATAAATAATAAAATCGTCCAAGGCGAGCTCAGAACTATTAACAGATTCATTAATCAGGTTTCAGTAAGATAGAGTATATCGGGATAATAAGCAGCACTATAAAAATTTGTTTTAAATTCAGTAAATTGATTTTTTAGATATTGGATATTTTCATAGTAAATTATCAAATTACTTTCATTTTGAGATGCATTTGAAACCTGAGATAGTTGACAATGATTTATAAGATTTGTAATATTACTCAAGTCATTCAGTACATCTACTATATGCGAAACGCCCTTAAGTTATTTAATATATTTTTTATTAGAATAATACTATTATGATCAGAAACCTTTTTATATAAAGAAGCAATATATTTTCTTTATTCAGGAGTCTTATCAGATGTTATTTTAATATCTGAAGGTAAAACCTTATTATTTAAGACTATAATAACATCAGCTGAGTTTGATAATCTAAGTAATATTGAATAAGGACGATCTCCCGAAACTTTTTATCAAGTCTAGGAGTTGAAATGTTATCAGTTAAAATATTACTAACCCATGAAAAAATCTGCTTAACATTTTTAGTGTCGTTTACAACAATGTTCTCTCCAGAAGACTCATTTAGACCAAAAACTATTAAATTTCTAGACCTATCCAATCTGGCAGTCAATTCATTAGCTATATATTAATTAATTCAGAAACTGATGGCTGTAGATCTGATTTTCTAATGCTATAAGATCTACGCTAAGTAAATTAAAGTTATTAATACGCTTAACATTACCTTCTAGAGACATAAGCTCAGAGGTATTACATGCCACTGAATTTTTTAAAGAATTTATATTTTGCTCATTTACTGTAGTACAAGATTCAGTGGAACTAATTTTATTATTAATATTCTTTGAAGAAGAGTTTATTTCATCAATATCAGATGTGAATGCTAATATTAGGTTACCTATGACTTGAAGAATAAATTTAGTATCAGGTGATTTAAGATTGAAGGTGTCATTATCAGAAAGGTTAAGATCATTAGATTCTAACACAGTGCTATTCTTTAAATGATTTACAGTGGTAGAATTAAACATATTTGAATTTGAAGAAGTATTTAATCTAATAGGATATCTAAGAACAGTGGAACAATACTTGCTATAAGTAACAGATGAATTTTTGGAGACACATTCAGCACAAGAATTGTGATAAAGTCACAAACAACCTGGGCAGATAGCACTTGAAATGGATACTTGTTTACAAAGATTACAAATTTTCTTATCCCTGTCAATGGGTGAAACGTAAAAGTAATCGCATACAAAATAGTAAAAAGAATGTAAATCCTAAAAGTAAAATGTCAAAGATGTATTTCAGAAAAAATAAAAATAAAATTATACTATAAATACATAGAACATAAACAACTCGACTAATGGATGCTAAAAAATCGTAATAAACTAATCAATATTAATAAATAAATCCTATGAAGTGAAAGAAGTAACTAACAATACAAACATTTTTGTATCAGTGTCAATAATGTTACAAGAATTTACATATATAAATTATTGTTTTAGCATATATCACAACGAACTATAACACTGATGTAGCAATTATTTAAAATTTTTTAAAAACTTATTCGAAATAATATGCTTATATACAATAGTTACAAACATACTTACTTACGTATTAAATATAATTTTATAATGGTATTATTCTATAATGAAACTAACTATTCTAGAAAGATTATACCTTGTATATATTTACTAGTAAACTTAAAGACTAATATGAACAAAATGCAAAAATATCATAAATTACTATATATATATATATATATATATATATATATATATATATATATATATATATATATATATAAAATCTTTTGAAGGGATTGATCGATGTGACTATCCCAGATTCCATAAAAATTTTGAGATATTGTTGAATATTTTCTTTAATGATAATTTATAGTTAAGTTCTACAAATTACGCAGAATGTGATTGAAATATGTTTGATTTTCATTGACATAATCACATAAAAAGAAAATAAACTATGACAAGTGTTTCTCTTATAATAAAAAAATGTTATTCGAAAAAGTAACTAACTTTGTAAATAATACAAATAGAGCTTCGAAATACCATGTAAAATATTTCTACTAAAAGAATAATTTATAAAGGCTGAAGTTATATAACCTTCTCTCTACAAGAAATACGAACTATAATTATAAACTAATTACTAGAAATTGTTTTTCTTTTATTATTACTCAAGGGAATTTTCTAAATATTAAGATAACAAGTTTTTCTTGCAGTGAGAAATTAGATCCCAAATATCATTTTGACTAATTTAAATCTTTATATTTTTTTGATTATATTTGGATGTAAATAAAGCTTATTTTACTAGTGCCTGCAGTGAAAAATTGTTTATTTAATATGTATGTGGCCATACAGTTGCATGAAGATTCAATTTATTTCAGTGTTCATAATCAATTTTCAATATATCTCAAGGTGCATTTTATTGAAAAATTTAAGTAATGATTATTCCATAATTTAAAAATTAAAAAGTTGCAACGGGCACCAAGTATAGGTGCTCGTTTTGAACTAGAGAGAGATAGACGGCTAGTTATAGCCGCTTTCGAATTCTAGTTGGAGGTAAGGGAGTGGGGGAAAAAGTCAGTTAGTTGATTTTCGAGAGTCAAAGCTAAAGGGAGTTTTCACTGTTCTTTACCATTTGAATTGTTACTTGGTTATTCCGAAATATTGAGTTATTTAAAGTTTTATTTTTTTCGATTTATTGCTGTTGCATCGTTGCCGTTGTTTTGGTTATTATTTTGGTTGTTGTTGGTGGTTGGACATTTTTGTTATTGTTGCTCTTAGAATTGAGCAATTTTTACCAGCTTAAATAAATATAAGAGGAGAGCTAACATCATCGACCGAAGATTAACGGGCCCGCAACGTGAGCTGTCGTTCAAATATATTAGAACATCATCAGGTATATGAAAATTTAATTCGAACTATTGCGTTCTTGCGTGTACTTGCGTAGATAAATAATCGTGCGGGAATTATTTCTCATTAAAAAAATTCGTCAAACTGCGTGCATGATATGTGGATTTATATACGCTAATTAAAAAAATATAGGTAGAATAACCGTTCGATTAGCTTGTGTGTGTTTATAACAAACTCGAGCGGAAATTGTACACACACAGAGGTACAGCCGGGAGTGTGATTAGCTTATACGTGTGTGAGTGCGATGGTGTATTCCGCCCGCGCATATAAGTAGTCGAGAGAGATTCGCGCAACTAAAATATAATAAGTTATAGTAGCGACTCCTAGCGCTTGAAGACCGTATTAGGTTAAAATAAAGCGCGCGAAATTTGAATTTCAATAGAATTTAAATTGTATTTATTCTCGACTAAATCACACTCAATAAACTAATAGGGTTGCGGGTGTACTTAGGCAATTAAATAATCATTTATAATATCATTTTTTAAGTTAATAAATATATTTAAATTGTTATAATAAATTATCAATATTTTTCTTATTCAAACCAATAAATTCTGATATTGGCGATTCAGAACCCTGCTGCCTCCGCGGTGAATCACAGTAGTTATTAATATTAATAATATTAATATTATTTATTATTTAATAATAAACAATTACTGTGATTTTAACTTCCCTCAAGAATTGAAGAATATTTATAGGACAAGTGGAAGTAAAACAGAAAATTCCTATTAATAATTAATTGTTTAAACAATTTAATAATTCTTTATTGCCAAGGTAAGTGAAGCCTTGGTAGTCGTAGATAATTCATGAGAGGTAAGTCCTATAATTATTGTAACGGCCTACAGAAGTAAAAGAAGGTACCAGGACCGTAGCTATCCCTGTAAGCACCCCGTTACAAAGTATAATAATAAAGTTTTCAATAAACCGACCATCGGGGATATAATCGTAAGCTCTTGTGAAATTAGATCGGAGAAGATGCCCCTTCATATTTCTGTTTCGTTCCTCTCAAGTTCTAATTTGATATTTTTGTAAAGCTCACTCGTTGAATGGTTATTTTGCAACTGATCAAAGTATATTCTTTCTCTCTGTTAATATTGTTATATATGCGCAGAAATGAAATACCAATACAAACGAGTAGCGTAGTACAATGCGTTATACAATCTGTACTTATACAGGAAATCCTTATCAGGATTATACTTACGAATACATTACTAATGATGTTTATGAGTTTACGTACTACCATACTAAACAAAAAAATATATACTAATCTAACGTTACTTATTATTATCTATTTGTGTTCGCTATCGCTGTTAGAAGATTTTCTTGATTACTTGTTGCGCTTGTACAATTTTAATTTAATAAATCTATTAGAAAGGACTAATCGGACTCGGTGTTTTCAACTTTGTAAATAAACTATAATTACTCTTCGTCTGTTCAACAACCAGGTTTTATATGTATTTTTATGGAAAATATATTTGACAGATATATATATATATATATATATATATATATATATATATATATATATATATATATTAAGAAAGAGAAGGTTATTATTAATATCTGTATTCTCTCTATGTATAACAAGCAATTATTAACTTTAACTATTAACTTTAATTCTTTAATAATAAAATATAATAATAAAATTGTATAATTCAATATTTCAGTATTACTTATTAACTTTAGTTAGAAACCTAGTAATTAATATTGATTATCGATTGATATTTTACAAAAAAATTTCCATTACTAATTAAGAATAATTAACATTAAATTTCAAATCACTTTCAACCACTTATCAATAGCATATCATTAAAAGTAGAATATATTATTGACTAATATATTTGTATGAAAGTTTGCAACCTTTCATCCTTGAACATTATACTGATATAAGTAATCATTTATTTAGAAATATCCCATTAATAATAAATATATCCTGATATATTTGGTCTCTTTCTTTTTGGTCTCATGTTCGAGTTAATTAAATCAAATGGTTTAACATAATTAATATTTTAACTATATACCAAGATTTCATGACATAACAGCTTCTGAAGTTCGAGATAGCTGTGAATCTAAACGAATATTTTACAATTCTCTCTATTCCATTATAATCAAAGTTATTCTCGACATTGCTTATAAGTATCAATAGTTTATCGTTACCAGAACTATCTACCTTTCTTTGAATATAAAAGAGTTATTTTGTTTTTAACAATGTATCCAAGTTGAAAAGTGTTATTTAATATTCTTCTTCTGTTTGTTGAATTAGTACCATTTTTATATTTAGCATCGTGATGAAGTTCGTCTGGACCAATAACTTATTTTTAACATTTTGAACAATCAGTTATCAGAGATTTCCGCTTTCTTTATGCATTGGTAACTCAATCTGTTATCCCATTTTCTTTTAAGATATTCTGCATGCCATACTTCAAAAAGTCATTTGTTTGATTTGGTTTACAAGCTTACTGTGAACCATATGAACTGTTTGTTTTAAGACCGAACCTTTCAATAAAAAAAAATACATAATAACTTTCACTGCTTACCTACAAATTAATGAATAATTAAACATAAGGAATAAACTCTTCGCACATTGATACTCTTTATTTACAAGGGGTTACTTGATACATGTAACGTTCCTATCCTCCTCGAGATAGCTTACGCGGTATTTTTCCAGGGTAATTTGAGAGGAGAGGAAGTATATTCGAAATTGGATGGCGGATCGGGAAAATAATTTTATAACACAGTATATTTTGTTTTGAAAAATATAAAAATAAATTTATTCAAAGTAAGATAATCCAAACTGTCACGGTTCTGTAACAAAAAAAAAGAAAATAATTACTTAATAAACTTAGTAAAAAACTTAATAAACTAGACTTATAAACTCGTAATAATACAATTTATTTAACCGCACGCTAGTTTCCGTGAAATTTAATTAATCCGGCGCTATTTTCCGCACGGAAAATCGGTGCTATTTTCCACGCGGGGAATTTAACTGTATCAGGTAGATTTTATTCCAGGTAAAAACTAAGGTGAAATTAACTCAGCTGGTCTTTTGCGTAGTGCCTCGCAACCAGGATCAAGAGTTAATAGGTAATAGAATTTTACAGGATAAGAGAAATGCTGGTCTTTTGAGGAGCGCCTCGCAACCAGGATCACGTTCTCTTCGGGTAAGGTAAAATTATTAACCGTCTGTATTTTGAGGAGCGCCTCGCAACAGAGATCAAGTTAATAATTTCGGTAGTGATAAATTTGGTCAGGATTAATCGAGCTCTGGACAAGAGTTAGCTCCGGAAGGAGTTCAAGTAATACGACTTCGGGTCAGCTGGTTCACTGGACGAACTCCCTGATTTTATCTTTTGCAGGCCCTTTTATAATTAAATTATTGGTTCCCAATCCATTGACGATGCCGCACGGCTCCCAGACGAAAAAACAAAGTCGCTTCTTCATCATAAATGAATGCTAGCCATGGGCGCGAGTCATCCATCGGTGTCAAGCCGTGCGGCTTGTATTCTGGTGCAGGAACTGACGGCATTCCCAAGCGGTTTTCGTCGCCGGTCAGTGGAAGCAATGACAGTACTGGTTGAGGCGGGCCCGGTACTCGAGCATCGGTAGGCAGCGCGGGCTACTCGTCGCCGCCTGGAGGCACGTCGGCCTCGTAGATCCACGGTGGTGGTGGTAAAACCGCGGGAGTCGATCGTGTTTCGATGGTGGAAGATGGTGGTTTTTCATCTAGCTGACGACGAGGCAGCCGTATAGGCGGCACAACTAGGCGCGGACGCAGAGGTATGCGTAGCATATTACTCAATTCTTGTTTTGCGACGAGCAGGTCGCGCTGCGCTCGGGTTAATTGTTTTCGGAACATTTTTTGAAAAAATTAAAAAATTTTGTGATATGTGTTCACCACGACTACTTAATCAGGACTGAAAATGTACTTTTTTTTAGTTCTAATTCTGATTTAAATTTAAATTTAAATTAAAATTTAACCTTCCGGAGGTTACTTTTCTATTTTTCCTTAGAGGGCATTGACTTTTATGAAGTATAATTATAATATATATAATAATTTGATTTAATATAAATATGCACATATCTGACATCGGATTCTAAAACGATTTCTTTTCATATGTATATACATTTCGGACATATACGTATAGTTTTATAAGTATGTAACTCTATTTCGGTATTTTATTCGTGTCGGAAATTTTATTTATTTAACGTTTGATTCTGAATCAATATTTGTTATTTACGTAAATAACTAAATACGTCTAAACATAAATAGTTCATATAATAAATAGACATAAATAAATAAAATTTCTTAGTTTTTTTTTGCATATTACTTTTACATTTATTTGAATTATTAACAATGAGTCGCGGGCCAGTATTATGTAATATATATATTAATTATATTATTAATTATATATTAATTATTATATTTATTTATAGTATTAATTCTAATACTTCTTTCTCTTACAGGGTTAATGGTTGTCGGTGCTAGGATCTTTGGAGTCTGTGGCGCTGTAGATGCCTTCATCTTCTACTCTTTCAATAGCTCTTCGTTGTTCTTTTCGGTGATGACGTCTACGTTCCCTACGCCTGTCCTGAGCTGCTGTACTCTTTATTTGCCATAGAAATCTGTAGCCGATCTTAGAGATTTCGCTCATACCGAAGATTATATCTACAGGTTGTTCCGGTATTATGGCGAAATTACTAATCTTAATTTTATTTTTGCAGGTTTATTCCACCTCTAAGGTATACGCGGAGATGATGTTCACAGAGTTCGGTGTATATAGTGGATCCCGGTTTAGATGTAGGACTGTCTCTCCATATACCCTACGAGCTCCTCGTCTTTCCAGGATTCTGCCTACCTCCGCTGACGTTATGGTCATTAGTGCTCCAGTATTAATCAGAGCATGGAATTGGAGTTCATAACACCTGATTGGGACACTAACTTCCACAAAGCACTGGCCGAACTCCTGCTCGTCAGGGTGCTGTATTATAACTAAACTCTTGGGCTTCTGGGCAGTCTTTATATAATAATTTCATGGAGGTATGTTATCTGGTTTATTATAATGTTCTCGTAGGTCTTTTATATGTATGTGTTTAATAATCTTGCTTTTATTATCTTTCAAATCAAACATGGCAGGGGATCTCTTCTTGAAGATAATAAAGGGACCCATGTACTTTGGAGCTGGTTTTGCGTTAAACGCTCCAATTTTATTAGATAGTTCATAATATCGTCTATATACTAGATCTCCGATTTCGGGGTTCTAATTTCATCGTTTCAGGTCGTAATATCGTTTTTGTTTTTGAAAGCCTTTTGCCAGTTGGCTGCGAACGAGTTCGATTGTTTCTTGTAATCTCTTTATAAGGTTTTCTGTAGTAACGTTATTCTTAATTCGATATCCTAGATATTATAATTGAAAAAGAGATCCGGGGGCTCTTAACTTACGCCCAAAATTTAAGTAAGCAGGTGTAAAACCTGTTGTTTCGGATGACGCGGTATTATAAGCAAATTGTAGCTCATGTAAGTGACTATCCGACGTCTTATGATTTTTTTCTATATACTGGGAAACCATAGTTTTAATTACATTATTTGCTTTTTCTACTGGATTACACTATGGTGTGTACGGTGGTGTTCTCCTATGCTGTATTCCGGTTTTTTGCAGCATAGTTGTGAATTCTTTGGAGATAAATTGTCTCCCATTATCGGAAATAATTATTGTCGGGCAGCCAAAACGTAGTGTGACTGAGTGGTTTTAATTTAATCCATTTCGTAAATTTGTCTTGCATTATCAATAGCCATATATTTAATTTTGTTGATCTCGGAAGTGGTCCGATGAGATCTACAGCCACAATATCCCAAGGCTGTTCGACTAGCGTTGCATGTAGTTTACTGGCTGGTGTTTGTTGTTGCGATTTAAACTTTTGACAGTTCTGACAATTTCGCATATATTTAGCCGTCGTACGGAGTATTCCAGGCCAGAAATGACTTTTAGATATTTTTATTAGTGTTTTCGTAATTCCTAAATGTCCGGCAGTTGAATCATTGTGTACTTCATTTAAAACTCTATTTTGTTCAGCTCTAGGCACACAACTTTCCACTGTAGATTTTCACTCGTATCGTTGAAATCTAAGGTATGTAAAATGTGTTTGTATAGTCGTCCATTTTTAATACAAAAATCTGGATAGCTTTCGGGATCGCTCTTCACATTTTTGTACAATTTATCATACCAATCTTCTACTTTAATTTCGGTAGCTTTGACTGCTAATGGCTGTCGAGATAGTGTATCGAGTGGAAATTATCTTTTCCTGGACGATATTTAATTTCAAAATCATATTGACTTAATTCGACTACCCAGCGGGCTAAACGACCAGACGGATTTTCAATATTATTGAGTCATTTCAACGATTGATAGTCTGTCAATACAATCAAGTGATATCCTTCAAGATAATCACGAAATTTTCACACACCCCATTTAATTGATAGTCATTCTAGTTCAGTGTTAGAATAATTCTTTTCGGCTGGGGTGAGCGTTCGGCTGGCAAATGCGATGACTCTTTCGCTGCTCTCATATGCTTGTGTAAGCGCTGCCCCCAATCCTTCTTTACTGGCATCCGGTTGCAGGATAAATGGGCGGCTCCTGTCTGGACAGGAAAGGATGGGTGCATTTGTCAGAAGCTGCTTGATTTTGTCAAAAGCATCTTGCTCTGTTTTTTCTTAATTCAACTTAGCTTTTTTCCTAGTTAAACGGTATAATGGTGCGGCAAAATTTGAGATATCTTTCAGGAATCTCCTATATCATGATATCAGGCCCATAAATCGTTGAATTTCTTTCATATATCTTGGTAGCGCTAAATTAAGTACGGCAGTCAATTTCTCCAGATCGGTTTGTAGACCGTTTTTGTCTACTATATGTCCTAGATATTTTAGACTTGAGCGAGCAAAATGGCACTTATATGGATTCGGCTTCAGTTTTGCAATTTTCAGGTGGTTGAAAACTTTTCTCTATTTTTCCAGATGTTCCTCGAACGTAGATGAGACTACTACAACATCTTCTAGATATGCAAATGCATATGGTGCCATCTCAGGAGTGATTACTCTGTCTAAAAGTCGTTGGAACGTAGCCGGTGCTGAATGCAAGCCAAACGGCATTACGTTGAATTCAAATAGATCTTTTCCGGCCACTGTAAAGGCAGTGATAGAACGACTTTCTGTTATTAATGCAACTTGCCAATATTCATTTTTTATATCTAGAGTCGAAAGATATCGTGCTACTCGTAGTTTATCTAATGTTGTATTAATTTGCGGCAAGGGATAAGCGTCTTTCTTTGTCACTTTATTCATCTTCCTAAAATCCACACAGAATCGAGCTTTTCCGTCTTTCTTTTTTACGATTATTACAGGTGAACTCCACGGACTGCTGGACGGTCTTATCAGATTTTCACTAAGCACTTTATCAACCTCTTGATTAATAATTTTTTGCATAGCCGGCTTTCTCGGTCGATATGTCTGTCTAATCGCTGTTTTTTCCTCTAAGATGATTTCGTGCTGTAGAAGCGGAGTAGGACCTTTGATAAAGTTGAATTTATCCATTTCTGTTTTTAAGAATTTTTATAGTGTTTGTGATTCGATTGAATTTAAGTTCTGTAGTCCGTAAGGTGCTCCAATCGTACATATTTGATGTACCTGGTCGCCTGAAGTTTTGGTTATCTCACGATTATTTAATGTTATACGGATCTCGAGTTTTTAAAGAGTATCCATGCCTAAGAGCATAGGATGGCCCAATCCATTCATTACTAAAAATTTTTGTTGAAATCTCTTTCCTTTCACATATATCGGTCCATAAATCTTTTTTATCCAAGGTCCAATTTCTGAGCCGTTTGCCAAGACTGCAATACGATTACTTGGCTCAGTGTGCCATCCGTATTTCATGCAAACTTAACTAATTGTTCACTTACGTAAGAACTTACAGATCCAACATCCAGAAGGGCTGATACTTCGTAATCGCAAATCATCACTCTCACGAAATGTCGGTTATCTGTTTCTCTTTTTAATTGGTGTTGATGGGCCGAGCTGGGTTCAGTGTGGGCTCGGCCCTTCTGGCGTTTTCCGATGGATGACACTTGCAGTCGCGAGTATAAACGTCATCGCGAACACAATATGAACAAAAGATTTTCTGCTGATTTGTGCACTTGAAGCGGTCGTGTACCGTCTGTTTGCATGTCCAGCAACACTTATTTCAGTCGTACACTGTAGCAATTTTATTGTTATAATTATGTACACGAATTTCGGATTTTCTGGTTTTATATTCTGGTGTATGTGTAGATCTATGACTAGTCGAACTTCTCTGCTTCTCACACTGTATCTTGGTTTCTAAGTATTCTTCTACGTGTTGTACAATATTTGACGTAGACATGACATCATCACGGCGAATATATAGTCGATATTGGGCGAGCATATTGTAATACATAGTTTCGGTTTTTTGTTCCTCTGTGAAACCTCCTCGACTTCTTATTAGCGTGATTAGTAAGTTGTCAAATGTACGTATATCCTCATTAGACTTTTGTAGACGGTTATGTATTTGTCTATCTAAATTTTGACGTTCACTAGGCGACAAATAAAATTTTTTCAGTCCTTCTTATAATTATATGAAAGTTTTAAATATTGAGGCATAATTTCTGTGCCACAACTGAGCATCACCTCTTAATAATTCTGGAAATCCGTTGAGAATTTCTTGATTGGACAAATTATATGCTCGTTGTAGTTCATGGATTCTTTCGAGAAAAGACTGTAAGTTTTTCCATCAAAATAGCAATTCCATTTACTCATTTCGTCCATCACTTTGGCGTTTTCTAGCACAGCAGTTGATTGCTTTACATAAACAGTAACAAGCGGAGTCCCGTAAGGTGTATTCGATGCAGGGCGTGCGATGACAGGACTGAAAGTCGAAGCGGCAGCTTGTTGATTAAGAAGCTGTATACGAAGTTGTCTGAATTCTCCTTCGATTTCTGCCAAATATCTTGCGTGCGGTTGAAATCTTCATTGAAGTCTTGTTCGTCTTCGGGTTGATCACTATAGAGCTTCGGGTGAGCCCGTGCATGAGCAATTAAGCACTGGCGCAAATATGCTTTTGTGCCGTCTATTGGCAAATTATTTTTTACGAGTTCGTTTTCTATTTGTTCTTTTGACAATTATAAATCCAGCTTTCTCTGGATTTTGCCATTTTACCAAGATTTTAATTAGAAACGACAAAACAAAAAAAATATACTGTGTAATACTTTTATTTTTCTGGAATGGAAAAAATAATTTCTTTTTATTTTTTCTACAAGAAAACTATTAATTCAGTTTACTATTTTCAAAAGAGTTAATTTTATTGCAATTTCGATATATATATATATATATATATATATATATATATATATATATTGAAATGCACTTCGTGCATCGGCTCAACACGCCACTAGGCTCTTTTCACACAAATCGAAAACAAGGGGTTTCTGTATAATAATTTAAAAATTTCCGTTTAAAGAAATTATTCGGTTATTACAGAAATAAGAAATTTAATCAAATATTAATTTTACGGATTCCTTAAAATAGTTCCTTTTCGGGCGCCATCTAACGTTCCTATCCCCCTCGGGATATCTTATGTGGTATTTTTCCAGAGTAATTTGAGACGGGAGGCAGTATATTCGGAATTGGACGGCGGAACGGGAAAATAATTTTATAACACAGTATATTTTGTTTAGAAAAATATAAAAATAAATTTATTCAAAGTAAGATAATCCAAATGTCATGGTTCTGTAACAAAAAAAAAGAAAATAATTACTTAATAAACTTAGTAAAAAACTTAATAAACTAGACTTATAAACTCGTAATTATACAATTTATTTAACCGCACGCTAGTTTCCGTGAAATTTAATTAATCCGGCGCTAGTTTCCGCACGGAAAATCGGTGCTATTTTCCACGCGGGGAAATTAACTGTATCAGGTAGATTTTATTCTAGGTAAAAACTAAGGTGAGATTAACTCCGCTGGTCTTTTACGTAGCGCTTCTCAACCAGAATCAAGAGTTAATAGGTAATAGAATTTACAGGATAAGAGAACTGCTTGTCTTTTGAGGAGCGCCTCGCAACCAGGATCACGTTCTCTTCGGGTAAGGTAAAATTATTAACCGTTAGTATTTTGAGGAGCGCTTCGCAAAAGAGATCAAGTTAATAATTTCGGTAGTGATAAATTTGGTCAGGATTAATCGAGCTCTGGACAATAGTTAGCTCCGGAAGGAGTTCAAGTGATACAACTTCGGGTCAGCCAGTTCTCTGTACGAACTCCTCGATTTTGCCTTTTGCAGGTCCTTTTACAATAAAATTATCGAGTATTATCGTCGCCGCTCGTATAATATCGGACGAGCCGCCGATTTATTTATTTATTTTTTTTTTTTGAGGAGGAGAAAAATCATTTATGGATCTCGGGGACCGGTCCACGGATATGTAGGACTCACCTGTGAGGGCATATCCACTAAAAAACTACCTCCTCAGTGCAGTCCCCTCGACTGCTTCCCACAGCACTGAAAAGAGCTGCGAGTCGGGGTCGGCAGGCGTGCACCGAGGAGATCTCCTCACGATGGCGTAAATGCAGCGCAGGAACCGTCTATGAGGATATTACTTCTGGGCTGCGACATCCTGTTCGCCCTTGCGGGCTTATTAGACATAGGCGACGTTGGTTCCGTGACAGTGCCAGATTTTGCGGCAGAATCACGAACAAGGTCCGTCTGCAATCTCGTAGCGAATGTAGCAAATGTAGCGCACTGCTGAAAAATATCCGAATAGTTATTCGGACATTTAATATATAATATAATTAAGGCATTACAGCAAAGAAGGAGAAACAGTGGGCGCGTGTACAGGCTGCTGTTAAGGGGAGGGGCAAGGTGGCAGGCCGACACGATGTCGAATAGGGAAAGTAGGGGAAGTGAAGGACCGAGCAAAAAAGAAAGTAACTGCGCAACTATACGTCTATATATACATTTTAATATAAATGCGTGACTAATTCTTTTCTTTATTTCGGCAAGTTCGGACGGACTTCAACCGCAACCAAAGTCCACTCTCTCTCTCTCTCTCAATAATATATATATATATATATATATATATATTTATATATATATATAAAAGAAATGCGTCTAGTAATTCTTTTTTCTATTTCGACACTAAAAATCCATTCTCTCACTCGCTCTCTCTTTTCCTGTCTCTCTCTCTCTCTCTCTATCTCTCTCTCTCTCTCTCTCTCTCTCTCTCTCTCTCTCTCTGAGTATGGGTATTTATGTTTGTGTATGTGAATACAATTATTTTTCGTTTTTTTGCAGCAGCCGGATTTTTACATCTAATTTGTAGTAAAAATCGAGCGAATCTTATTTACATTAATATAATTTTAATAATATATATATGTGTGTGTGTGTGTGTTTGTTCTTTACACATATAAAAATGTGTATGTAGTGTGTTTTTTTTCTTTTTTTTTATAGGCGTAGGCAGAGCACTAGTGACCTCTCGAAACCAGCATCCCGCCGGAAATACCCGGGAATATTACTTTGGCGGGTCAGTTAGTTAGCCTATACAGCTCCTCTTCTTATGACATTATCCTACGTCTCCCATGCACACAAGTGATCAGGGGTTCGGCGTTCATCCTCTGCAAGTTAAATAGAATCAGCTAGCCTAATTCATCTTGGGCCATTCGCCTAATGCTATCGGCATTTCTAAGTTTGGTCATCACCTTTTTTGCGAAACTTGCTACTGCCTTCCAGTTTTCAGGAGATTCCAGCATTATTGATATAATGCTCTCTGGTCTTATCGGCTTATTAATTCCACATGCATGATACCAGATTGGCGCTGCATACATGCCGACAGAATTAACAACATAAGCTAATAGCTTCCTCTGGGGCGGGCGTGGGCCACCAATATTAGGCATGAGCCGACACAAGGCAACTGCAACTCGTTGCGCTTTTTCACCAGATATCTTTAGATGCTCTTTGAAGTTTAATCTGGTATCAAGCTGTACACCCAAGTATCGTAAAGATGGCGCAGAACTAAATCAGCAGCTACCAACTTTAAGACTAATACTATCTACCTTCTTACGACTGCTGACAAGAACTACTTCTGGCTTGTGGTCCGCTAATTGTAGACCAGCCGACTTAATGCATCTACTAATGTTGCTGATTGCCTCATTGGCATTTTCAGTAAGTTTTTCAAGGGTCTTAGCCGTCACTACTAGTGCGATATCATCGGCGTAGTCTATTGTTATTGAACCAGGTGGTTGTAGATTCCTTAACACGCCATCATACATAATATTCCACAATATAGGTCCCATAACCGAGCCCTCGGGGACTCCCGCAGTAACCTTATGCGATACAATGTCTTCATCTGTTCGGTATAATATTATCCTATTTTCAAAGTAGCTGTCCACAGCATTCTGTAGAAAACCAGGTACTCCGAACTCATTAAGAGAATTGATCATAGAAGACCAGCGCGCTGAGTTGAAGGCATTCTTGACATCTAAAGCGACAATGGCACAATACTCTTTAGTGCCACCTTTCCATCTCTTACCACTGATTGCATTTCTTGCGGTACACACTACCAGTTTCGTAGCATCGACTGTTGATTTTGATTGCCGAAATCCAAATTGGCGTGAGAATAAACCGTGCAATCCTTCAGTGAATGCTTCCAGCCGGCTACATATTATTTTTTCAAATATTTTACCTACCGAATCGATCATGCACAATGGCCTGTTTGATGACGGATTATCAAGTGGCTTATTGCCCTTAGGTAACAGAACTACCCTTGAGTTTTCCAGTAATCAGGAAAAATACCCTCAAGAAGATAAGCATTATATACTTTTAGAAATATAGATGGGTTCTTCTGTATCGCCAACTTAACTGCAGCATTAGGTATACCATCAGGGCCAGGGGCAGCATTGTCTCTAATCTTCGCGTAAGCATTATGTAGCTCCATTTCTGTTATAGGAGGTATATCGTCCGAGCATTGCGTGCGCAGCACAGTCCCTTGGGTGTCATTGAGAAATAGAGCAGAAACAATCTTATCAATCAGTACAGTGCAAGCGGGTCGTCCCCATAAGTGATTGTTGGCCTCTGCACACAGTTCAAGCCAGCATCGACGCTTGCTTGCCATAATGGCCTTGACAAGCGTTCTTTGAGCTTCTTTCAATAAACTATTAAACGTATCACGATGGGTGCGGGCTCTTTGGGCAATTCTACGTGCGCGATGACATTGTTTGCGCAATTTTGGAATTTCATTTGTCCACCAGTAGACAGATTGACGATGTTTAAATTCGCTCTTAGTCCTAGTCATCGATGCATCACATGCTTCAGAGATATGCTTCATGAGTACATTTGCCAGATGGCCTGGTGCACCATATTCTAAACGCTCTTCTGATATTATAGTGGCGAACACTTCACAGTCTAGCGATCTGATGTTCCATTTTCATGTGGGCATTCACTCATTTCACTTGTTCTTCACTTTCTTCTCTGCAATCTCGTACAAGATCGCCCTGTGATCACTGTGAGTGTAAAGGTCGCTTACTCTCGAATTAAGGATCCGCTGAATCAGGTCATCACTGGCGAATGTTATATCAATGACTGATTGTTTATCTCCCCTAATGAAAGTGAATTCAAATCTCTTATTAACCACGTGGAGTTGAAGAAAATTAAGGCCATCAAGCAGCATACTATCTCTGTTATTTGTTGAAGCGCTTCTCCAGGCTGTGGACCACGCTTACGTTAAAATCACCAGCGATTAATAATGGTTTCTTATGCATGACCTCATCAACTAATTTAGCTACAAGAATTTCAAACTGCTTGTCCGTCAAGCTTGGAGGAGTATATACACTAAAAACGTAGTTTAATTGTATTTTAGCCCAGGATATCAATTCGCTCCGATGATTAGATTGCTTTAGTACCTGCCTATTTTGACCAATCCAGAGGGCCGCTCTATTGCTTGTATCACTTATCCAGCGCTGTGGTCTGTCCGTGTCACAATATAGTTCGGAGATTACAGCAATGTCTATTCTTAGCTCCTTTATTGTCTGCTTCAGTAGGTCATGGGCCGTTACGCAATGGTTAGTATTCAGTTGGAGTATTCTCATCTTTTATGTCTTTTTAAAAGCTCCACAGTGATCGGGCACTTATAGCTGTATGCTGAATGGTTAATCTCCTTTTTTCCTCCACATTTACAGAGAAAACAGCAGGGCTCGTTTACACACAGCTTGGATAAATGGTCTTTTCCTCCACAGTGCCTACAAAGATTTGTTTTGTCAGGGCCCGAGCACACGGCCGCTAAATGGCCAGTCTGCCAACACCTGAAGCAACGCCTTATTTATGTTTTCTTTTCGAACTCTACAGCTGGTAGTAACTCAGCTGCATGGCTGTATGGTACAGACACCACCGCCGTCTGAGTATCCCCATAAGCTTGTCGCAAGGAACGAGCGATTAACATGTTAGTCTTCAGTTATTCAAAGCCTTTAAGACTTCATCCTTTGTAGTAATCTCATCTATATCTTTAATCTCCAATATAATAAGATTGGTCAGGATCGAAGTGGATGCGCTATGGCCAACCATAGTTCCTAAAATGCGAGCCAACTCATGTACCTCCGCGTATGTAACTCCTTCATTGGCCTTAATAAAGATGGAATTAGGTCTATTTCGTCCACTAAGCCTGAGTGGTAATTCCTTATCTTTGCCATTAGGCTTCTTGTATTTGGTGGTCTGCCATTGATTTTCCTTGGCCTCAGACTTTCTTGTAGGTATTCGAACTGATTCTGATGATCTCCTTGAGCCTAGTGATGATTCTTTCATCTTTTTACTACCTACTGTTTTAGGAGTGGACTCTATCTCTTCGGCTGCGCTTCGTTTAGTATCAGAGCGTAGACTCGGCGTAGTCTGAATCACCACTTCATGAGTACTGGGACGGTGATACTGCAGCAGATTATCCTCTACCATACTGATGCATTTGTATGAAGCATTAATAGAACGAGCACGATCCTTAATGGTCTTGTGCACGTTATGCCTATCTTTCACAAAATCTAACAGTTGGCTGATTTTCTCTCCAAGTCGCTCTAGATGATTGTTTCTGCTCGTGATAGAAATGGCTCAAGCAGAAATACTGTCTACTTGATCCGTCATGACATCTCCCTTAGTGTTCAACGTACTGTCTATGATGATGTTTGATTTGCTCTCCCCAGAATCTGAGGGGCTACCATCGATCATAGAGGCTTGTACTCTATCGGATTCGGTGAGGAGATTGACCGGTCTTGCCGGAGTTACTCCCTGGGGTATATCCTTGTTTATACCAAACATTAATCATAATTGGCCTCAGATTCGGGAGGCCATCCCTATTAGCTTTTACTGTCCGCCCTGAGTATTTTATTTCTCTCAGTACCCTCTACAAATTGTAGCGAGGGGAGAAAGTAACAAAACTCCATCCTGGTGTATCTGTGTGTGTGTAAACTACTAAGCTAAGCCCCGTACAATGTGTCGATGCCTACGGAGAGACAGGTCAGAAAGAGTGAGAGAGAGAGAGAGAGGGAAAGTAAGGTATTGGGTGAACGTGCCCACATGGTGTATACGGGTCCCATTAGTATCATGTAATCCAATCCCTGTTAATCCTCTTGGTGTTTTCTCCAGTTTTCTTCTCTCACTCTCTCTCTCCCTCTCACCTTCTCTTATATATAATTGGCATATGTCAAATATGATTATACCTAAAGCATGCTTTAAAAATATGAAAAGCAATCAAATAATTTTTGAAAATCGTTTTGAAAAAAGTTCATTCTACAATTAGCATATATTTCTAGAGCTATTCAATTTATAAATACAAATAAATTGCTGATAATAGTCATTATTATTATCTCAATGTTAAGTTAATTTTATCAAAGCGATTTTATTGCAATATAATTGTTTTTGTTACACAGAAAAAAATTACGAATTAAATATAATACTTTAAATATTTTAAGTATGAAAGAAGACAAAACAAACTAATACATTTAAAATGTATAAATATACATTTCTAGCAACTAGACCTTCAAATATACATTTTTTAGTTCTAAATATTTGCAAGATAGAAGATATTTAATTATACACTTCAGACAAAGAACTCGTTCAATTAATTCTGTTGCTGTTAAAGTGTTCTTATTTTCTTAAACATAATACGCATTATTCTAAACATCTAATTTCTTTTTATAATTTTCAATTAATAAAGAAATTGATCGATTGTTACATTTACTTTATCTACAGATTTTCTTCAATGTAAAATTTAATCCATTTGAATACATACTTTTTATATTATACAAATGATTTATACATATACCATTAGTAGATCATTTATTGAAACTAAGACATTTATATATTTAAAATACTGAAATGATTATTTAAATACAGTATATATTTTTTGATGTATGAAAAATAAAATTTTATTTTAAGATATTCGGTTCTTCAATCGAAAAATATTTATTTGCTTTAACGAAATATTTAAAAAAAATATTTTTAATTTTATATAATTGAAACAAAATATAAAATTGAACTGTAGTATCTTAACATATTAGACCCTCATTTTCATAATCTACAACTATGTAAACGTATGATATATGTTATATTGCAATAAAGAATAATTATATGTACATTTTTTTCCTATAGATTATACACTATATATAAATATACACACAATATTATATTAGTGTTGTAGGCAACGCAACGCAACTTAATTTGAAACGCAAAATCTCAGCCGTTTAATCTTTATATATATAATTATAAAGGTTAAGAATCTCATTATAAAGATAGCAACCGGTAGAGGCATGCGTTAATATACAAATTGTGATGAAAATCTTGGATACACCTGGCGAAAAAATTTTGGAAACATTTTTATTTTTCACTAACCAAATATGAAAATTAATGATATGCTTATGAAATGCAATTTAATGCTTTTAAGAAAATGAAATTGATTTAGCCACTTAAATAAATTCTTTTTAGATAATTTATAATATTTTTTTAATTAAAAATATCGTTTCAACTAAATCAGTTAATACATTTTAATATATATTTTTCTTAACGAAAAACAGTTGTTTATATTAAACAAATTCTTCGTTCTTTCAATTTGAAGAAATGTATTTATTTAAAATGATCAAATTTTGTTTTAGTGTACTTTAATTTAAAAAAAGTATTCCAAACAAAAGTTGTAGATCTTATCAACACACATTTTTTATACTATGCGCTGAAATTCTACAAACAGCATTTCTCAAGAAAAATGTATTCGAATGTATCTATATTTCGTATAAACGTAGAATTGTTAAGGGATCCCGAAACGGAAATGTTGAACTTTTCTCCAAAAATATATAGTTTGTATCGAATAATTATATAGAACAAAAACATATGTATTTTAATGAGCTCTATGATTTGTGTTTTAAATGATAAATTTTTTAATTTTCTTAGATAAATTCAGAAAATCATGATTTTTATGAAGTTTTCATCGATTTGGGAATACATATTTAATTGCGATCTAACGTTATTATGATATTAAGAATCCGTGCTCCAAAAAATATGAGTATGCAAATTTTCAAAAAAATAGTGACAGGACTTATTCAATACAGTCACACCACTGTCGATGCTTCAGAGGGACCAAGTAAGATTAAATTTTTGATGATTTTTCGAGAAATATTCTCAAAGGATGAAATTATCTATAGGAATATAGATTTATAGATAGAGAATTGTTTACATAGATATTATTTATCTGTTTAATAAATTGGTTACATTACTATTTTGAGTAAAGCGGAGATGGCAGATGCTTATATATATATTAAAAGTTATAACAGTATAATACATTTCGATGGTTTTATGATGAATTTAAAAAAAAAAATTTTTAATAGTGCATGCTTGCAGTATGATCGCTGCGATGTAAATTTCGCGAAAATTTTTGATAATTCAACCTTGCTCCAAGGCTGTTGCGATCATCGGTAGTTTAAACGCGTGCTTGCAGCAAGCTTGATCTAATAAAAATTGCTATGTGAGTCTATAACATAGATCGTGGATGAACTTCCGAAAGATGAACATAATCGATTTGTCGATTTTTTTGTTAATTCTCAAATTAAAAACTATAAACACAGAGTCTTTTGGACATATCTCGGGAAATATTAAAATTTACACAAATGTATTTTAAAAAATCATGAGATGTACATTAAAATACATATTTTTTATTCTATTTAAATCATCTCTACAAGCAAGATTTCTCGAATAAATTGTATACGAAGGTACCTACGTTGAGTATATGCGCAGAACCGTTCACGGGATTCCGAAACGGAGTAGTTGAACTTTGTGGAGAAATATTTTTTGCATCCAAAACTGTATAGAACAAAAAATATGTATTTAAATGAACCCTATGATTATGGTTTAAAATTTTTTTGTAAGTGTTTTTATTTTCTTAAGGAAAATTGAACAAACCATAATCTTTATGGACCTTGCATCGATCTAGGAATAAATATTCAACTTCTGTCTAAAACTGTTACGATATTCGCAATTAATCCCCCAAAAATCAAAATATTCAGAAAAATAGTGCGGGGAAACTTTCTTGGAACTAAGCTCAATACAACCACATCGCTGACATTGTTTCGGCGAGCCCTGAAGCTTCATTATTTATTCTGCAGATATTTAATATATGTTAATATTATTATAGGTAAAATTCTCTAGGCAATATATTTTTATACATTGGGTATTTTTTACATAAGTAAACTTTAAACTTAAACAGACTGTAATTAAGGGGATGGGCAAGGTGTCAGGCAGGCATGATGCAGAAGAAGGGCAGTAGGGGAAGTGAAGACCCAAGCGAAAGTGAAAAGAACTGCGGGTATATACGTATATATATATATATATATATATATATATATATATATAAGAAATATATATTCCAAGTTCGGACTCCAAGTTCGGACCGATTCCAACCGCCACCAAAATCCATTTATCTCTCTCTCTCTCTCTCTCTCTCTCTCTCTCACTCTCTCTCCACACACACACACACACACCAGTGTGGAGTTTTGTTGCTTTCTCCCATCTGGCGCCTCCCCAGGTTGCGGAAAGGGGATGGCTCGCTACAATTTGTAGAGGGCACTGAGGAAATAAAATACTCAGGGCGGACAGAAAAAGCTAATAGGGAGGGCCTCCCGAACTTAAGGCCAATTATGACTAATGTTTGGTATAAACAAGGATATACCCCAGGGAATAACTCCGGCAAGACCGGTCAATCTCCTCACCGATTCCGATAGAGTGCAAGCCTCTATGGTCGGTGGTAGCCCCTCGGATTCTGGGGAGGGCAAATCAAACATAATCATAGATAGTACACTGGGTACTAAAGGAGATGTCATGATGGATCAAGAAACAACGAATCGAGAAATCTCCATCACGCGCAGAAACAATCATCTGGAGCGACTTGGTGGGAAGATCAGCCAATTGTTGGACTTTGTTAAAGATAGGCATAACGTGCACAAGACCATTAAGGATCTTGCTCGTTCTATTAATGCCTCATACAAATGCATCAGTATGGCAGAGGATGATCTATTACAGTATCAACGTCCTGGTACTCATGAAGTGGTGACTCAGACTACGCCGAGTCTACGCTCTGATATCAAACGAAGCGCAGCAGAAGCGATGGATTCCACTCCTAAAACCGTAGGTGGCAAAAGGACGAAAGAACCATCATTGGGCTTAAGGAGACCACTAGTGTCGGTTGGAGTACCTACAGGGAAGTCTGAAGCCAAAGAAAATCAATGGCAGACCATCAAGCGTAAGAAGCCGAAAGGCAAAGATAAAGAATTATCTAGTACACGCAGGCTTAATGAACGAAATAGGCCTAATTCCATTTTGATTAAGGCCAATGAAGGAGTTACATACGTGGAGGTACTGCGTCAAATAAAGAATGACCCGGAGTTATCTCATGTGAAGAATGAGGTTAACAGGATACGCAGAAATGCAAGCGGTGCCCTTGTACTTCAGTTGAAACGGACAGCCAAAGATGCACATGAGTTGGCTTGCATTGTTGAAACTAAGGTTGGCCATAGTGCATCCACTTCGGTCCTGACTAATCTTATTACTTTGGAGATTAAAGATATAGATGAGGTCACTTAAAAGGAGGAAGTATTAGAGGCTCAAAAACACACCTCGAGCTAAAGGAGACTAACCTACTAATCGCTCGTTCCTTGCGGCAAGCTTATGGGGGTACTCCGACAGCGGTGGTGTCTGTACCATATAGCCACGCAGCTGAGTTACTACGTGAAGGGCATGTTCGAATCGGATGGGTCAGCTGCAGCGTTCGAAAAAAAAACAGAGATAAAGCGCTGCTTCAGGTGTTGGCAGATTGGCCATGTAGCGTCCGTGTGCTCGGGCCTGACAGAACTAAACTTTGCAGGTACTGCGGTGGAAAAGACCATCTATCCAAGCTGTGTATAAACGAGCCCTGCTGTTTATTCTGTAAATGTGAAGGAAAAAAGGAGATTAACCATCCAGCATACAGCTGTAAGTGCCCGATTACTGTGGAGTTTTTAAACAGACATAAAACATGAGAATACTCCAACTGAATACCAACCATTGCGTAGCAGCTCATGACCTGCTGAAACAGACAATAAGGGAGCTAAGAATAGATATTGCTGTAATCTCCGAACCATATTGTGACAGGGTCAGACCACAGCGCTGGATAAGTGACACAAGCAATAGAGCTGCCCTCTGGATTGGTCAAAATAGGTAGGTACTAAAGCAGTCGAGTCATCGGAGCGAATTGATATCCTGGGCTAAAATACAATTAAACTTCGTTTTTAGTGTATATGCTCCTCCAAGCTTGACGGGCAAGCAGTTTCAAATCCTTGTAGCTAAATTAGTTGATGAAGCCATGGACAAGAAACCATTATTAATCGCTGGCGATTTTAACGCGTGGTCCACAGCCTGGGGAAGCGCTTCAACAAATAACAGAAGTAGTATGCTGCTTGATGGCCTTAATTCTCTTCAACTCTACGTGTTTAATAAGGGATTTGAATCCACTTTCATTAGGGCAGATAAACAATCAGTCATTGATGTAACATTCGCCAGTGATGACCTGATTCAGTGGATACTGAATTGGAGAGTAAGCGACCTTTACACCCACAGTGATCACAGGGCGATCTTGTACGAGATTGCAGAGAAGAAAGTAAAGAACAAGTGCAATGAGTGGATGCCCACGCGGAAATGGAACATCAGATCGCTAGACTGTCAAGTGCTCGCCACTATAATATCAGAAGAGCGTTTAGAATATGGTGCACCAGCCCATCTGGCAAATGCACTCATGAAGCATATCTCTGAAGCATGTGATGCATCGATGACTAGGACTAAGAGCGAATTTAAACATCGTCAATCTGTCTACTGGTGGACAAATGAAATTCCAAAATTGCGCAAACAATGTCATCGCGCACGTAGAATTGCCCAAAGAGCCCGCACCCATCGTGATACGTTTAATAGTTTATTGAAAGAAGCTCAAAGAACGCTTGTCAAGGCCATTATCGCAAGCAAGCGTCGATGCTGGCTTGAACTGTGTGCAGAGGCCAACAATGACTTATGGGGACGACCATACAAAACAGTCATAGCACGATTGAGTAGGGCAACAATACAACCCACTAGCACGGTATTGATTGATAAGATTGTTTCCGCTCTCATTCCCAATGACACCCATGGGACTGTACTGCGCATACAACACTCGGACGATATACCTCCTATAACAGAAATGGAGCTACATAATGCTTACGCTAAGACTAGAGACAATGCTGCCGCTGGCGCTGATGGTATCCCTAATGCGGCAGTTAAGTTGGCGATACAGAAGAATCCAGCTATATTTCTAAAGGTATATAATGCTTGTCTTCTTGAGGGTATTTTTCCTGATTGCTGGAAAACTCAAAGGTTAGTCCTGTTACCTAAGGGCAATAAGCCACTTGATGATCCTTCATCATACAGGCCATTGTTTATGCTCGACACGGTAGGTAAAATATTTGAAAAAATAATATGTAGCCGACTGGAAGCATTCACTGAAGGATTGCACGGCTTATTCTCACGCCAATTTAGATTTCGGAAATCAAAATCAACAGTCGATGCCATTAAACTGGTAGTGTATACCGCAAGAAATGCAATCAGTGGTAAGAGATGGAAAGGTGGCACTAAACAGTATTGTGCCATTGTCGCTCTAGATGTCAAGAATGCCTTTAATTCAGCGCGCTGGTCTTCTATTATGAATTCTCTTAAAGAGGTCGGAGTACCTGGTTATTTACAGAATGTCGTGGCCAGCTACTTTGAGAATAGGATAATAATATACCGAACGGATCAAGACTGCGGGAGTCCCCCAGGGCTCAGTTATGGGACCTATACTGTGGAATATTATGTATGATGGCGTGTTGAGGATTCCACAACCGCCTGGTTCAATAACAGTAGGGTACGCCGACGATATCGCTCTAGTAGTGACGGCTAAGACTCTTGATGAACTTACTGAAAATGCCAATGAGGCAATCAGCAACATCAGTAGATGGATTAAGTCGGCTGGTCTACAATTAGCGGAGCACAAGACAGAAGTAGTTCTTGTCAGCAGTCGTAAGAAGGTAGATAGTATTACTCTTAAAGTTGGTAGCTGCCGCATTAGTTCTGCGCCATCTTTACGATACTTGGGTGTACAGCTTGATGCCAGGTTAAACTTCAAAGAGCATCTAAAGATATCTGGCGAAAAAACGCAACGAGTTTCAGCTGCCTTGTGTCGGCTTATGCCTAACATTGGTGGCCCACGTCCACCCCAGAGGAAGCTATTAGCTTATGTTGTTAATTCTGTCAGCATGTATGCAGTACCAATCTGGCATCATGCATGCGGAATTAAATCGTATTGTAAGCTGGCCATTGCGACCCGTCGTCGCTCCTGTATACGTATTATTAGTGGTTACAGGACAGTATCCACCGACGCTGCTGAGGTACTTGCCGGAATTCTTCCTTTCGATTTAGCTGCAGATGTACTGGCTAGGCTGCACAACATATGTAAGGCCGCAGTGGATTCTCCACAAGGTGCTAAAAACGTGGAACGTCATCGTTCTATAGAAATATGGCAAAAACGATGGACGGATTCTAGCAAAGGCCGATGGACTTATTGTATCCTTCCAGACATACACAGATGGATCTACAGGAAAAACGGGGAATTAGATTTCCACCTAACCCAGTTGCTGACTGGACATGGTTGTTTTAGGTCCTATTTCCACCGCTTTCACCAGGATAATATTGATTTCTGCCGCATCTGTCCGACTTTGGTCGAGGATGCCGAGCATATATTAGTGAGCTGCCCTCGTTTTAGAACACAACGTGAGCAGTTGATGAACATCATCAATAAGCCAATAAGACCAGAGAGTATCCTATCAATAATGCTGGAATCTTCTGAAAACTGGAAGGCAGTAGCCAGTTTCGCAAAAGAGGTGATGACCAAATTTAGAAATGCCGATAGAACTAGGCGAATGGCCCAAGATGAACCAGGCTAACTGATTCTATTTTAAGATACAGAGGACGAACACCGAACCCCTGATCACCTGTGTGGATGGGGGACGTAGGATAGTGTCATAAGAAGAGGAGTCGTATAGGCTAACTAACAGCCCCGCCGAAGTAAAATTCCCGGATAGTTACGGCGGGATGCTGGTTTCGAGAGGCCACTAGTGCAGAGCTTGCTCTGCCTACGCCTAATAAAAAAAAAAAAGACACACACACACACACATCTACAGATTAAATATTAAACTATTAATTATATATATATATATATACATAAAGATATCTACAAATTAAATATTAATACTATTATTATAATACGCACATAAAAGGACACCCAACACAGCTTCCTCACTCATATTACAATACGTCATAATTAGGAGGTCGTAATTGGAGCATCAGAGTTTTAAGTAAAGAACATGCACGCATGTATATATATATATATATATATATATATATATATATATAAATATATATATATATATATAGAGAGAGAGAGAGAGAGAGAGAGAATGGATTTTGGTCGCAGTGGGAATCAGTCCGATCTTGCCGAAATAGAGGAAACAATTAGTGCACACATTTCTTATGTATGTATTATATATGTATATACACACGTATTACGCGCAGTTCTTTTCTCTTTCGCTCGGTCTTTCACTTCCCCTACTTCCCCTCTTCGACATCGTGCCTGCCTGTCACCTTGCCTCTCCTCTTAATAACAGTCTATACTCGCGCCCGCCGTTTCTCCTTCATTACTGTAATGCCTTTAATTATATTATATATAAAATGTCCGAAAAGCTATTCGGACATTTTTCAGCAGTGCGCTACATTTATCGATAGTCGAGATTGCAGACGAACCTTGTTTGGGCACCTACCACAGTAAGCTGTGGCGCCAATTTGGGAACCATTAAGTTACATCGGCCCTAGCAATCTCGGTTCATCTCTGATGAGGCGCAACGGTGCGCGCGAGCGTCTTAAGGTTTTCTCTTACCGTGGAATGGCACGCGCATCGTCTTCGTTCTCTCAGACGAGTCGACGTGGGTGCCTTGTGATATCCGTCATAAATCTACCCCCTAAACCGAATTTCGTCCACTAGTACGTGGTCCTCTTCTTCCGCAACTTTTTCTGCGCTTCTTTCTTTTTTCTTCTCAAGCCCTCCCTCGCGATAACGACCGCAAATGACGAGTCTCCACTCTTCTCAACGTGATCTTCTATTTTCCTGAACCTTACTTTCTCCTTGGTCTCAATTTCTTGAGGCATCTCTTAACGCCCCTCGACGACCTCCAGCACCAGTCAGACCAATGGCCTTATCGACAGCCTATAATGGCTACCAGCCGTTGCGCTGGCTCGACGGTAGTCGAGCCCGGAGTACTGCATCGTAGCCCTCGTGATAGTAATGGCCACGTGCCAGTGCAATGCGACACATGAGAAGTCTTGGGATTTCCCGTTGCAGTCTGGAGGGACCATCCTGTGTAGCTACGGCGACGTCCCGTCGTCCGCAGTTACAACAATACGTCGTAACTACGGGACGGGGGCAGTTTTGTCAAGCGTGCCCCTCCTGCCAGTAGTTGTAACAGTGTCGTCGGAGCGGGTTCACTTCGGCCCCTTTCCTGAGGCCTTGACGATGAGATCGTAGCCGGTAGTTCAATTTGCAAGAAATACGAGGGTGGTTTGATAAGTCCATAACTATTAAATAAAAAAACAATTCATTTAAACAATTTTTTTTTATTTTTTTTTCAAGATAGTCCCTTCCCAACTCGATACTTTATTCCAGCGGTATTCAATCTTTTTTAAGCCTTCCAAAAAGTAACTTTTGTCAAAATCCTCAAAATAATCATTTGCGTCAGTCATAATCTGTTCATTCGATGAAAATCTTTTATCACCAAGCAAAGTTTTCATGTTTGGAAATAGAAAATAATCGGACTATGCTAAATCTGGAGAATAAGGTGGGTGAGGAAGTAATTTGTAACGTAATTCTGCTAATTTGACTGTTCCTATAGCACTCATGTGAGTTGGTGCGTTGTCGTGGTGGAAGAGCACTTTTTTCTTCACCAGATGGGGCCTCTTTTCCTTCAGTATGGCTTCAAATCTATCCAATAATGAAGCATAATACTGTCCTGTAATTGTTTTTCCTTCTGTAGGTAATCGATTAGTATTATACCCCGTTAATCCCAATAAACTGTGGCCATGACTTTACTGGCTGATGGAACAGTTTTTGTTTTTTTCGGAGCAGGTTTTTCATGTTCAGTCCACATTTTTGACTATCATTTCGTTTCTGGCGTATAGTGATGAATCCATGTTTCATTAACAGCAACATAACGGCGCAAAAATTCGGTTGGATTACGCTGAAACATGTCCAAACATTGATTAGATACAACAATGCGTGACCGTTCATTGTCGACTGTGAGTAAACGCGGCACCCTTCTTGCAGATAGTTTTCTCATATTCAAAATTTCATGCAAAGTATGAAATACGCGTTCAGTTGAAATTCCTACAGTGTTACTAATTTTATGTATCTTTAATCGACGATCATCGAGTATCACATCATGGATTTTATTAGCCATATGATGATTAGTCTTGATTACCTCTTTTGGGCGGCCAGAACGCTCAGCATTACTTGTATTCATTCTACCACAACGAAATTCAATGAACCACTTGTGAACCATTCCATGTGACGGAGCAGAGTCCTTATAATATTCTTTTAACTTTTCTTCAGTTTCTTTAATTGTTTTTTCACGTAGAAAGTAATGTTTAATAACCACTCGAAATTCGTTTTTTTCCATGCTTTTGTAAAAACAATGAAACACTAAATTCAAAAGACTATCAAAAATTTTCTAACCGACGTATTGACTTGAAACTTTGTATACCTACTTGTATGAGATGATAGTCTCTTAGAGTAGTAAATATTAACGATAACAGCGCCACCTTTCGAGAAGACTAATCAAACCACCCTTGTAGTACACTATTCCACTGTCGGTTGGTCAATCTATAGGCTTTAGGGAAAACTGCACTTCACGATCTTCAGAGCTGGGTCTGGGAACTACTTCGTCGCGTACGGAGGGACATGTCGCTTTAACTCCGAAACGTGCACCTTCGCATTTCGCCGACTCGAGTCAGTCTCGAGCTCATAAACTATTGGGGAAAGCTGATGGGAAATCTGAAAGGTACCCTCGTACCGAGGAGCTAAATTAGAGGAGAACCTCAGGGTCGCATCCGACAACGTACGTACCCTACGTAGCACCTGGTCCCCTTCCTGAATTTCACATCTCGTCTACTGCGGTTATAATATCTCTCTTAAGTAGTTCGTGCCCCGTCGATGTAGCGAATAATGAGGTCTCACAATGTCTTAATCGCCGCATCCGGTTCTTTCACAAATTCGGGTCGATCCTCGCTACTAGGTCACTTTCTTCTACTTTCCTCCTTGGCTCTTTACTGGTTGTGGATGCCGCCCGAAATTTAAGAACGCCAGTGACGCTTTGATCGAGTCATAAATACGCTTCTTTTCGCAGCTTGTCCAAGATGGAATCCATATTTGGTAGCGGGAACGCATTCTTGACGGTAACGGCGTTCAGTCCCTGTAATTCACACAGAAACGGAACGAACTGTTGGAATTCTTTACGATAACTGTTCCACTGCTTCATTCACTGGCCAAACGCTTGATAACCCCTTTGTCAAACAACTTGAAGTATCATCGGGGCATGCATCTCGGCGGTTGATTGGATTGTTGCCAAACCAGACAAAAATATATTCCTAAAATGACGTCATGGTCCAGAAAGTTTGCTGTTTTTAAGAAATAATTCGTTAACTATTCTTTATCTTCAAAGAAAGGTGTAAAATTAAGATTATTTTAGCCTATCAACGATTATTATTCTCATAATTTTTTCTTTTAGATAATACATTCAAGGTAAAGCAGACCAATAAATTGATTGTCGATTTGTAAAATTCTTTCCTTCTTTATATACCTTATCTTTCTTCAACTTTATACAGCATTGTATATCTAAATACGAAATTTGTTATTACAATTTGTATGTACGTTTTATTCAACTTCATTATTTATTGGCAATGCACAAGAGCATTTGGAATAGTGGATCAATATAATTCATTTTATTATATGCATACTTAGATGTGCAATATTTACTTCTTTTGGTAAACAATTAACAATGTGCAATGTTTTTCTTGCTAAACGTGCGATGCATCCTGACTTTTGCATAATGTTATACGCAAATTCGTCCGATGATAGGAGGATTATATATAGAGAATTAAAAATAGTTTTTCTTTCTAGTTCACATTTTTTCTTAAGAATATTTAAATACAAGGTTTTTAATTGATGTCTGAAACGTCTTTTTACATGGACAAATTTTGAATTTACATATATAAAAATAACGATGTTATAGATTCCTATGTTTACTCTTACCGTATTATTGAATAAATCCTTATTGTCTATTTTTTCGAAGTAGCGTAAGTTTGGATGTTCAGTTTTAATTAGTAGTTTATCGCAATATTTAAATTTATTAATAGTTGTTAGAGAAAATGAGATACTATCGAAATTTATAATAGATTGCTAATTAAAACTAATTGCTAATTAACAATTAAAAAATTTAATAAAATACAGATAACAAGACGTTTTATATATTTTACACGCAGTCTTTATTTTATAGCATTTTCCAAAAGATATGACTTGCTTCCATGTCAATGCATTGTTCTTATGAGAATTTAAATGTTGTCCCATATGAGAGTTTAATCTTGTCAGCTTCTAAACTGACTTGCGCGTTTTGTCCGAGTAGTATTGTCCTGATTACTCCTTGTACGATAAAGTTTTTCCATTTTCCGTAGTCATCTGTGTTTGAGGTTTCTATACAAGATAATGCTTCTACTTTTCCGATTAGATCAATTCCTATTAATTTTGTTGAATTTATTTTAAGATTAATTATTGTATGCGAATTGTTGTATTTAAATGTATCTGTTTCATGTAGAAGCTCGCATTTCTCTTGATTTATATTATATATCTATTTTTGTACTACATTTGCTATTGCGGATAAATGGAAAACATACCGTAATGAAAGATTGTTAGTTTTTTCTCCTTGTAACAACTGAATTGTAGAATTTTCTATAGCGGTCTCATCTTTGTGACAATTAGATTCTCCAGCATCTAAAGGAATTATGTTTTAAGTTTGAACATTTTTGATACCCCGTAACAGAGAAATATTGCTTTGGTAGTTAGTGGTGTTTACATGTTACAATTAAGTGGTGTGAAGTGTTTAATG
The DNA here is from genome assembly GCA_018907035.1 of Sycobia sp. Sy_11. Taxonomy (NCBI): domain Eukaryota; kingdom Metazoa; phylum Arthropoda; class Insecta; order Hymenoptera; family Epichrysomallidae; genus Sycobia; species Sycobia sp. Sy_11. The sequence continues at coordinate 732,372 of JACCIC010000052.1, read as the reverse complement.
CAATTGCTATGTGTTTGATTTTTTTGTGTTAGAAACTACGTAAAAGTGAGTCCTTACTCGTTTCCTTCCCCAAGAAAAGGATAATATACGTGTCTGTATGTGTCCGAAAGTTCATAGAATTCCTTAAATATTATTGATTAATGATTTTTTTGTTCGCGAAGGTTTATAGATTTTGTATTTGACTTAAAACGTTTTCATAGAGTCCTATCAACTATTAAAAAGATACAGTTTGTTTAGGTGGGCTATTTTCTCTTTTTTATTCAAAATAACCATAACATTATTGAGGTTGTTTAGCTCAATGATCTTGAATGGTCCTAGATAGTGATTTTCTTATAGTTATCCTGGGCTTGGTTTTTTTATTAACCATACTTTATCTCCAACTTTACAGTCTCTTTTGTGAGTAAATCTATCGTAGTATTATTTTTGTATTACTTTTTGCAATTAGATTTTGTTTTACCATCCTATTCATTTTTCGTATGTTTTGTTGTAGTGAACTTGCACTAGTTCCAGTAGTTCTACTATATGTTTTTCATAGTGAAATTTCTTAAGTGTTTGCAAAAGGGATAGTCCTCTCTTTTGAATAAATCATTTCATTGATGTGAACATGCTTTGGTTTCGATTTTTGTAAATTTAAATCTGTGCGTAAATAAAAGCTTTAATTATTTTTCTTGTAAAATTTGATCCTCTATTTGTGAAAATAATTTTAGGAGAACTGAATATACATATAAACTTTATTATAAAGGCATCTGCTATTCATTCGGCTATTTCGTCTTATATATTATAGAGATACGGCTATTAGAAATTTTAATAATTGATCTTAAATAGTTCGAAAATATGTATTTCCATTTTTGGTAGTTGTTAAAGAGTCCACTATGTCTAAAGCTACTTTTTGAAATTTAGTTGAGGGTATATCTATTATAATCATAGACTGTCTTCTTTTAATTCTTTTTAGTTGATTTCTTTCACATATTTCACATATTTGTATTTTTTGCTAAATGAATTTTTTAGATTCCCCGACGTTCCTTTGATTTTATTCTATTATATGTTTTATTTACTAATAAATATCTACCTAGGCTAGAGGAATCATACATGTCGAAAATATTTTTTCAATCTTCTTCTGCAACATACTCGATTTCGTTAGAACAGGTAATTACTTTAATATATGTATTATTAAAGGTAATTTTTATGATTTCGTTGATCGCTTTCTAGTCGATATTTATAATTTTTATTTCTTTTGATATATTTCTGCTTATCAGATTAGTTCTTGAAAATAAACTGAATGAAATGATTTTTAGAAATCGTTCGAAAAGTCGGCCATCAAAAGAAAATGTAAATTTAATGTGGTGAGGGCAGTCAGGGAGTTTTTTGCTACGCATTTGTTCTACGCGTCTTTAGATAGACTTCAGTGTAATTTAAAGAATTTTTTTTCTGTTATTCTTTTGATATTGTTCTTTTATCGGTAATTAAACTAAAAGATAAAATTCGGTTTAATAAATAATAAGTAAACTCATGGTATAAATATGAAACAAAACACTTTAATAAAAATAAATAAAATATTAATAGTGGCCACTGGTGAAACCGATTATTAAAACCATTAACTTAATTTATTGATGAAAGTAAAATGATTTTCAATAAAAAACATAGCCTATGTCCTTCCCAAGATAGTATAGAATCTATATGTCAAATTTCAGTACAATCGGTTCAGTAGTTTTTTCGGTTATCGCGTACAAACAAAAACACGCTTTGTCTTTATAAATTAGTATGAGTATGATATGATATGATATCAAGTATGATATGATATGATATGAAATATGAAATGATGTGATATGATATGATATGATATGCAATATGAAATGATGTGATATGATATGATATATTTAACTATAACAATTTAATCAATATGATTGTAAGAAAATCTACGATCGGTTTCAAGAATTAACTTCACCTAGTTGTAGAGTTTGCCAAATCCATCAGAATTGAAAAATCTTGAAATTGCAGTTTTGAAATCCATTTTTGAATGGTAGAAAAAGTTATTGGAGCCACCAGTTTAATTCAATTGAAAACAACGTTTAAAAAAAATGTGATTTTTTGACATCTAGCACCTTTTTTAAATAAAATTTTGAATTACACCCTGTACTGCCAAATCCCTTCGGATAATTTAAAAAAACCAAAGAAATAAGTTTGTTTTAGATTCGAAAAAAAAGAACTACAACATTGATCAAACTAATGTAGTAGAAAATTTAATTCATATAAAGAAAAGTATAAATTCATATAGAAGTAGTAGAATCGCTGTGGGAATTAATGGCAAAAATAAATAAATCAATTTTTATAATTATAAATTAACATTAAAATTTGAATTTAAATTTCGAAATGTTGTCATGATTTAAATAGGTTAAAGAAATAATTGTTTTAAGGAGGTTGTACTTGTTGATGTATCAAAGAGGGGCCCCAATAGAAATTAACTTCAATTTGTTTGCTTACATAATTAATAATTCACAAATGTAAATTAGTAAAAAAACGAAACACAAATTATATTGGATACCACTTCTAAGAATTTATATTGAAATTTACATTTTTGGTTATATGAAATGGTATATATAGATATATGTTAATTTAAATAATTTTAATTATTTTTTAAAATTAATTTTTTAGAATATAAATCTATAAGATCACAACTCTACATATATACTGAAAAACCCATATTATATTAAAATAATTAATTTATGTTTGAAAATTCAATAAGCAAAGGAAAAATCTGAAAATTGTAGACTTAAACCCTTTTCAAAAATTATTGATTATTTTGATGCTTTTATTTGAACATTCTGTATAATTCATGTTTCAAAATAATTATACAATTTTCTTCTTGCATAGAAAAAAATAGATTATTCAAAAAAATATCAAATTATTCTTATAATTTGTTTTCACATTTTATTTTTAGTATGATTTAGCATATAACTATCTTATAAAAGAAGACAGAGAGAAAGAGAGGGGGAGAGAGAGAGAAAGAGAGAGAGAGAGAGAGAGAGAGAGAGAGAGAGAGAGAGAGAGAGAGAGAGAGAAAGTATTTTTCACGTGAGAAAAATTCAAAAATATACAAAAATCAAAAGATATCCATAAGGTGTGAGAGTAGTGTCAGATTAATCTGAAGAACAAAAAAGGTAATACCGACTAATGTCACATCTTCTTTAGAATACGAATCCCAAAGTTGTATATGAACATTCACTTAAGCTGGCCTGATATTGATACTTTAAGCTGACTACATTGAGTTGATGTTCGTGATTCAAGACACCATCTAGTGGCCGTTGGTGAAGCTGACCATTAAAACCGTAAACTTAATTTATTGCTAAAAGTAAAATGATTTTCAATAAAAAACATAGCCTATGTCCTTCCCAAGATAGTATAGAATCTATATGTCAAATTTCAGTACAATCGGTTCAGTAGTTTTTTCGGTTATCGCGTACAAACAAAAACACGCTTTGTCTTTATAAATTAGTATGAGTATGATATGATATGATATGATATGATAGTATGATATGATATGAAATATGAAATGATGTGATATGATATGATATGATATGATATATATATATATATATATTTGCATTTCTAGAGTTAATATATGCATATGGATTGTATTTCTTTGGGGGAAATTTTCGTTGTTACTACTTCTGTAGTATTTTGCCGTATGTTCTATCATATCACAAGCCTGGCATATTGTTTGGTTTTTATTTTCAATTTGGGTTGGTAATATGCTAACTCCATTTCATGCATTTGTCTCGTGCTCTGGTGTTTTGCAGTATTAACAAAATGATATTGTATATTTTTCATCGTTTGTTTCATTTGATTTTGTACAGTAAATCATTTTATGTCCTTTTTCTTTACAGTTTTGACATGTTTAATAATTTATATTAGCAGGACAATTTGAAGTGCCATGGCCCTCTTCCTGACAGTATTGACAGTGGTTTGAATTTAAGTCACTAAAATATAAATGGCCGCCTTTTACTTATGTTTGTACATGTATATGACGTGCGATGTGGACTATTGCAATATATACACGCTCCGATACTGCAAAATAATACATCATAGTGCGGGGTTTTACATATTTGACAGCTCACCTGTTTTCTTTCTCCTTAAAAATTTCTGTTCAGTCATTTTGTCTAGAGTTAACATTTCGCTCATTTCTACTTTTATTTTTAATTTTATTATTTTCTTAGAACTCTCAGAGATTTGTTTAATAAATTTTTTATTGAGTAATGTGATATTTATTGTAGTTAGGTTGGTGTCATATTTTTGTATTTCTGTAATCTTGGATGCCAAATTTCGTAGTTTACTCACAAAATTTAGAACTGATTTATTTAATTTTTGATAGAGTTTTGTTAAATTTGACAATAATACTTCGGAATTTTGGTTTTGTGGAAAAATTCGTGTTATATTATTAATAAAGTTATTTATAGTGTCTATTTCCGTGTCCTTTAGAGTGCAACATACAAGAACTGTTTCTAAAGTTTTCAGATTTTTTAAACAGAGATTCAACCAGTGAAGCCACTTGTTTGTGACCATGCGCGTTCAAAAGGGACATCTTCCATTTACCTACAGTTTGATACCGTATTTCTTACAAGTGATTCTGAATTTTGGGAATCGTTTAATGTTATATCGAATAGCAGGTTTGTTTGTGTAGATATGCTTTGTTCATATTGTGTGCTTTTTACGCCTTCCTAATTATTTTCTTAGATTTCGTCGAAAAAATTTTTTTTTCTAAAGGATTAGAATTGAATATCTCTGGGATTTGTGTAATATTAGAATTCGATAACGGGTTGTATTTCTTTGTTTTATTAGGGCTAAGTTTTAAGCTTATTGTAATATGTGTTTTCGATACAGAGAGAGAGGAGAATATTTTTTTTTATTTTAATACTGTAAACGTATATCATATGATCAAATTTAACCCGAACTGGTGCATTTAAACTTCGCGTGTAAACTGAATCGATAAATTTTTTTTCCTATATTGGTATAACCTTTCTCGATGTTCGTGTGAAATTTGAGGGCCATATCTCCATTAGTATGTATTTGTTAGCTGAATGTTTACGATGCAAAAAGGTTGTCTGGCGATATTGACTATGAATATCGATATGGACTCATGGTGCGTTCCCCGAAGCGGATTTTTGAGTTTCGGAAAGAGGAAAAAGTCACAGAGAGCGAAATCTGGCGAATACGGCGGCTGAGCGATGACTTTCATTTCGTGTTGGGCCAAAAAATCAGACACAATCATGCTGGAATGCGGCTGCGTATTATTGTGGTGAAAAAATCATGAATTGTTTGCCCTCAAATTCGGTCGTTTATGACGAATTGCTTCACGTAGACGCCTCAAAACGGCTAAGTAGTACTTCTTATTGACCGTATGAACTCTTGGAACGAATTCATGGTAAACCACCCCATATTAATCGACAAAAACGATGAGTATCACCTTGATTTTCGGTGGATGGGCGACTTGTATGAGGCAAGTTTTCGACGACTTCACGACCTTCATTGAATGCTTTGGGCTACTCAAATACTTGTGTTTGCGATAAAGTAGACTCCCTACAACACTGCAACATTTTCTACGATTCCATAGCCGTAATTCCATTGGAAACACTAAATTTCAAGTAAACTCCTTGATCAACTTTTTTCCAATAGTCAATATCGCTAGACAAACTTTTTGCATCGTAAACAAACAGCTGACAAACATACACTAATGAAAATATGGCGCTCATATTTTACACGGATATCAGGAAAGGTTGTAACAATGTAAAAAAAAATTTTTACCGATTCTGTTTACGTGCGGAGTTTAAATGCATCAGTCCGGGTCAAATTTGATCATATGTTAAATATCATACATATACTACATACATCGGTATGTAGTCAGCGTCAAGACACAGATGTCAGAATAGAAGACATTTTTTGTGAAATAGGTTTAATTTTTTTTGTTTGGTTGCTATGACAACTGCCAAGCATATTTACTATACATGAAGTCATTGAATAAATAACATCATATTTTTTCATCCTATTCAAAATGTCAAATTTTTTACCAGAAAGTGATGATTTATAGAAAGTATTAATTTTTCATTTGAAGAAAAGTGCATCGGAATCGTATTGAATGCTTTTCGAGACATATGGTCATCATACTCTATCATTAGCAACATGTAGAAGATTTGAACGATTTAGAAATAACAGTTTTGATGTAAGAAATCAAGAAGTGGAAGACAAACAAAAAAGTTTGATATTGGATGAAGATGACAATTTGAGGCAAAAGCAAATGACAGAAATGTTTAACAATTTCTGAGCGTTTAAAAGCTATGGAAAAGATTCAAAAGAATGGAAAATGGGTATGACCTAAATTAAGTTAAAGGCAGATGGAAAATCAAAAAAACACTTGTGAAATTTTGCTTCGAAGACACGAACGAAAATCAATTTTGCATCAAAATGTTACTGATGATAAAAATGGTTCTATTTCAAGAATTCTAAGCGAAAAAAATAATGAGTTTATGCGGGACAACTTTCAACAATGACTGCAAAACCAGATCGATACGTCAAGAAAATAATGCTGTGTGTTTGGTGGGACCAGAGTTGCGTAGTGTATTACCAGTTGTTATAATCTGGCGAAACAATAAATACTGATTGCTACCGACAAAAAGTGATCAATTTGAATCATGTATTGATCTAAATATGACCAGAATGTTTCAAAAGACACGGTAGGATAATTTTGCTCAATGTTAATGCATCTACATATAAAGCAAAACCTATTGAGAATATAATCATAGCTCTTGGTTGGGAGCTACTACCCCACCTGTCATGGTAGCCAGATTGGCTTCTTTTGACTATCATTTATTTTCATCGACGGGATGCGCATTGACTAAGCGCGTTTCGATTCCTACTAGAAAATTGAAAATTAGGTGCCTAATTTGTTTGTTTCAAAAGATAAACGATTGTATTGGCGTTGTATCCACGAATTAATAGAAAGTTGGTCAATATGTAGAGAATAAATTGGTCAATAGTTTGAATAAAATGATTTTCATTTTTGCATTAAAACGCCTGATATTATATATATAAGTAAATTATTAAAATTTATAAGGAAGTTATATAATAGTTATATATTATATAATAAAGTTATATAATATGACGCGTTGCACATTTGCGTCGGTTTGCACTTGAATTGGCCTTCCGTTCCACGCCTCGGCTTTGATGCTCTTACGTCCTTTTTTAAAATCGGCATGTCACCAAAGCACCTCCGATTCAGGGCATCACTACTATAAACTTTAATCACTTTTGTTCGCACAAAATTTTATCACGCAACATTGCTCTAAATTTTTCTGTTTCATTTTCGTGACATGTACTGCTTGCGCGTTGTTACAAAATACTAAACAGCTGGCGAAGATATGATCATACAAGGGTCAACAAGGTCTCAATCGAGAGAGTAGGGATCTTCTATTAAAGTGGTGAAGAAAGACTTCGCGACAGGTTCCGCGCCGTCTGCAGCAGCGCGTCCCGAGTCGGTGAACGAGAGGAGCACGCGAGACCGAGGGGAAAATGAACAGGGAAGGTAGAAACGCGATGCGGGAAAATGAACAAGGAAGGTAGAGACTGACAGAGAGGAAAAAACACAGAAATAAACGCGAACGTACTTTTCAAGTATAAGATTTATTTCTAGTGCGACAATCTCCCGGTTTACAATATTAAAATCGGCGAAGCTCGCGCGCCTACAATAACGACCGCGAAGTCCCGCAGGCCGCAATACGCGAGCACGCCCTCTCTCTCTCTCTCTCACACGCACGCTCGTCCGCTCGCTGGCGGAATGCCTCGCAAGGGCGCACTCGCATAAACTAACCTAAGTGTACTCATGACGGGGCGTCTCCCAGGAGTATGGACGTCGACACTGGGTGGCACGCGCAAACACACGCGGGCGACAGACGGCAGCGATCCGTCTACACCGTCTGCGAATACACGGAACAGATGCGGACACTAGCGCGGCAGGCGCTGGACGACGGCGGTAGTTGCAGGGCCTTCTGCACGATCCCGGTGATGCCAACAGTTGTCGGCTCCCGCGGACGATTCCCTCGGTCTCGTGTGCTCCTCTCGTTCACTGACTCGGGACGCGCCGCTGCAGACGGCGCGGAACCTGTCGCGAAATCTTTCTTCCCTCCGTAGGACGTCTGAAGCGCGTATACAAAACCCCGCTTTTTTCGTTTTAAGCGACTCGGGCGCACGTGGCTCTCCTCGTATTATGCAAAACGAGACTAAACTCTTCTCCTCTCAGCGACGAATGTTCGCTCCTCCCTCTCCCCGGTCTGTTCTCCTCCGCCGGGCGGTTGGCTGGCCGCCGCGTCGAGTTCGTGCAGTGTTTACGTTCGACGCACACGCCGCGGCTAACGAGTCGCATTTCGGTTGCGGCCTCGTTACACCCCCCGTCCAGACGCTGCTTACCTCGGTGGGAAACTCTGCTACAGAACCGCGGCGCTAACGACGTGCATCCTCTCGAAGCCATCGTCATGAAGAGGGCCGGAGAATAAGGACGGTTTTGAAGGGGATGAGGTTTGATAAACACCTTTCATACGGATGTAAGTTCCAAGAAGTTAGCGTCCCACGACCGGTGATTTCCTTCAATATAACTCGTGATCATGGTTTTGATTTTCCGATTGACGCGCTCGACGGGGTTGGCTTGGGGGTGTACGGAGGCACCGTCGTATGCTCCACCCCTAAAGACGAGATATACTTCAATGGCACGATTTTGAAATTCCGTGCCGTTGTCTGTCAAAAATACTTCGGGCGTACCGTTGCGCAGGACAATCCTCTCACTCAACTCTCGGATTATCGATTCACCGATAATCCTCACTCAACTCTCGGATTATCGATTCACCGATAATCCTCACTCAACTCTCGGATTATCGATTCAACACTCGATCCACCGCGTGAAGAGGTCTTCGAAAATTATAATATACTCGAACCCTCGCGTGCTCCTGGGAAAGGGCCCATTATATCGATTGCGATTATTTATCATGGCCGGCTGGCCTCGCGTCTCCCCATTAAAACAGCAGGAGCCCGCTGTTCCACTTTACATTGCTGGCATACGCGACAGTGTCGTACGTACACTGCCACGTCGGCGTAAGCACCAGGCCAGTGCTAATAAGCCGTCACGCGGGCGTAAGTTTTTTCTCGGCCCATGTGACCAGCCGTCGATTCATCGTGGCATTCTTGCAGCACGACTTTTTTCCCGTTTTTCATACGGGACGACGAGTTTCCAAGCCTCGTCGCCCTCCGTGGTGCCAGCTATCCGCATGCTCGGCAATATTTGTACAACTGCCCGCTGACGATTTTCAAAATCAAGTGCTCCGTCGGACTTGTTTGAACCGCTTTCAGCTTCTCAAGGTACCACTCGTCGGTCGTTTTGACAGCCCACGACACAGCGTTTATCGACGGCTCGTTTTCTTCATATATGCGCGAGAGCGTGTCAGGGACGTAATTAAGGGCACCTTTCCGGTGCTCCACTTCATATCTATGGTCCTGCAGTTCAAGGGCCCAGCGAGCAAGGTGTCCAGTCGGGTAACGCAGATTATACAACCACTGTCGAGTACTATGATCGGTTATCACTTTAAAGTGATAACCTTCCAGATAAGGGTGAAATCTTTTCACTGCCCATAACACTGCGAGACATTCGCTTTCCGTTACGCTATAATTGCGTTCGGCTGCAGACATTGTGGGGCTCGCAAATTCAAGCACGCGCTCCTCGCCATCAATCATTTGGAGCAACACGGCTTCCAAGCCGGTGTCGCTCGCGTCGGTTTACACGATAAATACCTCATTGAATCTCGACCGCTGTAGCTCGAGCGCCGATGCAATGAGCTCTTTCCTGCTCCTTTGCCCACGCGTATCGAGTATCTTTCTTCGTCAAGCGAGTCAGAGGTTCCGCGTTGATGGCGAAATCTCGCAGAAACTTCCTATACCTGGAAGCCATGCCCATGAAGCGCCGGAGCTGCTTCAAATTTTTCGGAGCCGGATAATTCAGAACCGGCTCGATCTTAGCTGGATAGGGCCGAAATCCCTCTCGGTTTACTAGCACACCGAGGTACCTGACTTCACTTCAACAGAACTCATTTTTTCACTTGTTTACAGTGAGTCCAGCCTCCTTAATGCGCTGAAACACGTGCTCGAGCGCAGATCGCGATGGTTATATATATCGGGTTGTCCAATATCTCCCTTCCACTCTTTGTTCTTCATTCAATGCTTTATAAAAAGTGTTACAGTGGTCGGATTTACTTAAAATATGCGCCGTTTCGTTCGATAATCTGTTTCCATCTAGACGGCAACTTCATAATACTCCCCTCGTAGAAACCCCTCTCCTTATTTCCGAAGAACTTGGACAGCCACTTTTCACAAGCCTCTTTTGAGTCCAACTTTACACCACCAAGCTAGCTTCAAGCGGTCCAGTTATTCACAGTAGATGGTATAATTAGGCGTCTGGCCATATGGGAGCAGCTCATAGTGGATGATTCCCTTCCAATCCCATCAAACACAGAGCAAAACCTTCCTGGCCGTCAATCCCGGCTTGGCCACTGTTTGGGACGGTGCACCGGCCTTGGACTACGACCGTTATCGCTTAATATTGTTGTATGTTATCCATTTTTTGTCGCCAGTCAGCACCCGCTTCAAAAATGGGTCGAGTTCATTCCGTTTCAGCAGCACATCGCAGGCGTTGATTCGTTCCAGATTTTTTTGCGTCAAATCATGCGGCAACCAAACATCAAGCTTTTTTGCATCCAACCTTCTGCAGATGATTTAAAATGGTTTGGTTACTAACTCTCATCTTCTGGGCGATGTCACGAGATGCCATATGCTGGTCCAACTCAATAAATTCCATGATTTGGCCGGTATTCGTCGTCACAGGTCTTCCGCCGGCTGGCTTATTCATGGGATCGTTTTCACCTGCTCTGCATCGTCGAAACCATTCCTCTGTGGTTCAAAGTGATAGGGTGCCATCTTCCAATACAACATTAATCTCACGGAACGTTTCTCTAGTGGATTTGCCTTTAACGAAGGAAAACTTTAAAATAGCATGAATTTCGGCGTTTATATGTCTATAAACGCCATGTTTATATGTCTATAACTGTTGATCGCAATATCCAAACTAATCATGCATAGCGTCGTTTTGTAGGTTATGTCAAGACCTTTCAAATGATGTATAGTATTGCCAGGTACAAGCTCTGTAGCGCTTTGTACATATCAGCGAAATTCATAAGACAAAAAAGCGGAAGGGAGATATTTGACAACCTAATATATATATATATATATATATATATATATATATATATATATATTAAAATTTAAAATTCATGGAAATATTACTGTGATTTATCTTTTACAGAAAATTTAGACTTACAAAAAATGTGAATTAAATGCAGATGTTCATATGTGTATTAAATATAATTATGTGAAAGTAGACAATCATTTATATAATATTATATCATCATATTATATCATATTAATTTCTAAAGCTAAAGCGTGTTTTTGTTTGTACATAATAAACAAAATAACTACAGAACCAATTACACTGAAATTTGAAATATATTTTCTATATTATCTTTGGAAAGACATAGGTTATGTTTCTAATTGAAAATCATGTTCCATTCATCAATAAATTTTGAGCAATATATTATAAGAGGCATATCCTAATTTAGGGTGAATAGTAAACCAAGTTCAGCGTCCACTTGACATATCATGCGTATGCATAGTTAACGTTATTAACAGTCGGTTCTAAGAGCGGTCAATTACTTTTTATGTGGTAACTTGAATTATGTTGACGATCAACTCAAAGTAATCAGCTCAAACTATTAATACCAGTTCAACTGAAGTTTATTAATAGTATCCTAAAGAAAGTCTGATTTCAGTCGGTATTATCCTTGTTCTTTTAGTTAATTTGACACTTCCATTACCCTAGATATCTTATTATAGATATTTTTTCTTATGTAGGGAAATCTTTCTCTGTCCCTCTCTCTCTCTCTCTCTCTCTCTTTTCCTATAAGGTGGTTGTATGCCATATCATACTAATACGTTATGAATACAAATTATGTTTTTATTTTTACATGTTTAATAAAAAACTAATAAATTGATCGCTCTGGAATTGAAAATATATATTCTACATTATCTTTGGAGTGAGATAGGCTATATATATATATATATATATATATATATATATATATTGTAACGGAGTACTTAATTATTAATCACCCGGTAGAAGTACTCGTTAATAGAGTTGCAAAGAACCCCGAACGGATTAAATTGTTTAAAACAATCTTTTTGGACCGTAGGTTCTTTGCGGACATTTCTTCCTCAGACTTACCTTTGTTTATCCTGGAAATTATATAAATGATAAGATATATTGACAAATTATTGGTAATCCAGGAAAAGACGGATTAATGATCAGGTACAGGGGGGAAAATATTTCTTTATTTTTTACTACTAATAAAAAAATCAAAAGTAGATTTATTTAATTAATTAAGAAAATAACTTAGATTTTTATTTAATTTGATAAAATTATAATAATTAATATGCTACCCCTACCTAATACGCACCCGCGATAGACTAACGCACGAATCCGCTCACACAGAGTGTGAGAGAGATACATTTTTAAGTATAATAGAGAGATAAAGTAAGAGATAAAGAGCGCCAGCTTACGAAGAACAAGATGTACTACTAAAGAAAACTGTGTGCGCGCTTGTTACTCTTACTATTCTTACTCTATGTCTATATCTCTCTGTCTCTCTCACACGTTCTAAAGATAATGTATAATATCTAATATTATCAATCGAAAGAATTAAAGAAAAGAGTAGCGGTAAATACCACTCTATTATCCGAAAATATATAAAAATTTACCAACCTTTATAATTCGACGCTGGAAACAAAACAACCCAACGATGTATATGGCGTGAGCTTGATGCTTAAAATACCGGCCGGTTTGTTGCACCTTTCACTCGGCAAGAATCTTTCTTATTAATAGTCTTATCGTCTCTCGGATCAAAGAGATTTCAACAATCACTGATTTCTTCTATCACAATAATTTAATCGATTAATTTAATAAATTTTTTTATACGAGAATAGCCACGTTCTAATTTTCAAGAAAAATTTTTATAGATTTGACTATCACCAAGGTATCTATTATACTATATTAACTATATTATAATAATTTTTATTCTCCTTCTCTCTCTCTCTCTCTCTTTCCCTTTTTCCCTCCCTTTTTTCCTATTTGTTCAAATAATCAACATGTATAGGGTGAACTAACCTATACATGTTACAATATATATATATATATATATCATTGCTTCCTTTTAAAAATGAACTTCCACTTAAAAATGTGCTATTTCACAGATCATTTATTTTGCTTCAATTTCAGTAGGCACCACTATCACAATTGAAATATTTACGGCATTTAATTTAGAATACGAAAATATACGAAATTTAGATATACATCTTACAGACGGTTTCTACAGGAAAGTATTGTAGTCTTGTGTTCGGACAGTAGGGTATGATGTCCAGGTATCACGAGTGGACTTTTATGGAGAGTTTTGGATTCTATCACTTGAATACCAAACTCCCCGTAGAAATCGTCGTAGGACACCCTGTACCGTCCGAATTCGAAAGTACAATATTTCTCCAAAATATCACCTTTTTGAAGCGGACGTTGCTTTGAAGTAGCTATTTATACGAAACCAATAATAGGTAAATTATATATAGAAATATAGATTTGTATGTCGAGTAGTTTTTACATAGATATTATTGAACTGTTTAAGAATTTGGTTAAAAGTATCTCGAGCAAAAGTGAGACAGAAGATGGTAGTAAATAGATATAACCGTCGAAACGGGAAAAGTAAATATAGTATACATACGGGTTAATAAACAGTAAACAAATAAGAAATTATAAAAAATTAAATATATAATGGAAATAATTTGAATTTAAATAAATTTTAATTTTAACCAATCCAAAAATTTGTTAACATACTTTTACAATATATAAGAGTGTGTTCATTTTTTGTGCGTGGTTCATTTTCGGCACTCATCAAAGAAGGATATCTCCCACCGACCGATCTTTTTCATTTTTTAGTGAAAACTCTTCTATAAGGCAAAAAGAAAATAGCTTCACTCGTAAGAAAAAGTTTCAAAATTACTCGCTCAGAAGAACGGGCAGACCCGACTTATAAAAAGTCAGTTTTATTTCATCTCGAAAAGAACAATGAAAAGCCACCCGAACAAAATCGATTACATTCAAGCCAGATTAAAATTAATTCAGAAAAGATACCGTTGAAACAGCAAGTCATGCCAAGACGTGACTATTCGACAAAACAATTCATTTAATTTATGTAAGAAACGCTTGAAAAGCAATAAGTTTGCTTATTCTTATTAAAATGTCGATTTTTTCATATCACTAATTAAGGCGTATCTTAGAGTAATATAAAAACGAGAAAGCATCGTTTCTAAATACAAAGCAAAAATGTAAATTCATTTGGTTTTGTGTAAATAGATGAACCGAATTGTGAGGATAAATATAAGTAAATATAGTATAATATAAAGAAGCAGAATATAGACGAAGGCCGCGTGAAATCTTGAAAATTTTAATAATGCGATTAGCTCGCGACGACTTATAAATATAGCTAGATATAGTAGAAAAGCGCAAGAAACAATAATTTATTATTTATTTCATTACATGTTTTACTCAATCGACAGTGAGATTCTGACTGTTGATTAATTTTATTGTTTTATTTTTTTATAATAATTTTTTGTTAAGAATATATCTTTCGTTTAATAGTTAAAAAAAACACCTAATTACGAGATATTGATCCCATACTTCATTTACCTGTTCCGGTACGTTCCTTCTTCTTCAATACAGCCCTAATAATAAGTCATAAATAAAAATAAAAGAAAGTCTAATCAACCGAAAAGAAGAAAGGAGATGGAACTTTACATGTTAATTAATGTAAATTACATGTTATTTAATATCGGTCTATTTTTGCTTCCAAATACTCTCTCTGGCTTTTCTCTTTTTCTGTCTGTCATTCAGATGTATCGAGTACGAAAACGTTAGCGTTACACAGTGGCCAGAAATGAATTACGTAACTCCTATAAAACTTCCACCAGGCTTATCTCGTGTAAAACAAAAGGAGATTCCACTCCTCCATAGCCGCATTCGACCAAGTATCGACATTTGTGGTCGTACCTTTGGTGGTCAAAATTTGTCTGCAATCTCTAACATCTGCAACGACGATCTATTCCTATTATCCCTCTCAAGAATAATGTATTTTTAATTCAACATTATTTGTCGTTTTCGACAAATCTTAATTTCAGTCTTTGCTACCTAATCAAATTTCAAAGGCTTGAATATAATGGCATATTCTTTAAGGATACGCGCTACTGCCCAAATAAATTAAAGTTACTTAAAAAATTTTTGGGTAAAGATAACTTTTAATTTTTTTTATTTTCAATTCAATTCAGCATAAAATGTTAAGTGCATGTTAAAATAATTTATAAGTTTCTTCGTGATCATAAGTTCTCAATGTATCGAAATCAACGGAATTATTTATTTAACTGATAGTATAAGTTTAAGCAGCGGTTTATTTTCTATATCATATTGGCTATCAAATGTAAATATAAATCTAACATCAGGTGTAGCTTGATTATCTTTAATTTTGTTTTGTTTGCTTCCAAATACGTCGATTCTCATGGTTAAACTAAATTGAGTACTATGATTATACATTAATATATAGTCCTAGGCTGACACAAGTTCTCGATGATAAAAAAAAATTTAATTCGTATGAGTTTGATTTCCAGTAGATCTTTCGACTTAAAATTCTCTTAGTCGATGCACTAACTCATTCGGATTAACCCAGTATATATAATCTAATGTTGTATTTTTTATATAATTTTAATTCGTAATAAGATATCTCTTCGTTTCTTCGTAAAAATCGGTAAAATAATTTCTTTCAAATTTTTTATTTTTCACCACGCGAATTCCTTTTTTTTTATCATAATTTTTTTTATAAATTTTGAATGCTTCCAGAATTTTTTGATAAGTTTGACAATCGTTATTTTTAATGAGTTTTACGTCTCATAATTTTCTGAATAATAGTTCCAACAAATGTAGAGATGAAATATGTTGGATTGTTAACTAGAAAATTATTACTTGCAAAATTTATCGATAAATTTCCAACCAGAAGATTATAATGTTTTCTTACATAATAGAATAAATGTAGATAGATTTTTCTTCTCTTCTTTTTTGATATTTGATACTATCTGTTCATTTTTTAAATTTGTAATAGTAATGAGTCAATTCTGAGGAGTAATGATTGATTTTTACGTTTTGTCTGCGCATTCTACGCTTACTCAATCAACTTTTAGTTATTTTTTTATTTCGTCTTCTTGCTTCTCGGGATTTTTCCAGTTAACATAATATTGTTTTTTCTCGTTGAAAGTCAACTATGCTGATTGTTCAATTTCTGACACCAGAATTCTCTACGTATTTACGTAATCTTCTTGGGTGTATAGATAAGTTACTATCTTTTTTTCCAAAATGTGAGGTTTTATTATGAAATTGTAGTTACATATTCTTCATTCAAAGTATCATCCCTCGGAAGCTATAACTTTTTCCCATCTTTCTAGCAATTTATGAATTCTGGGCCAAAAAATTCTCGTCTGTCGAGCCCAAGAATGTATCGACACAATTTTCCCTCTACTGAAATGAAGCGTTTTTTAATAAGAGCATTCTGCATTGTTTGAAACAAACCGTAGTCAAATGGTGCCTAGCCTCAACTTTAAAGCGGGTGAGGCAGCACTTCATAATAAA
The DNA here is from genome assembly GCA_018907035.1 of Sycobia sp. Sy_11. Classification (NCBI taxonomy): domain Eukaryota; kingdom Metazoa; phylum Arthropoda; class Insecta; order Hymenoptera; family Epichrysomallidae; genus Sycobia; species Sycobia sp. Sy_11. The sequence continues at coordinate 715,517 of JACCIC010000052.1, read as the reverse complement.
TCCATTTTTCATCGCCTGTGACATTATGATGCAAAAATGATTTATTTTTATATTGCTGTAGCAACATTTCGGCCGTGCAAAATCGCTGCTCTACGTCTCTCCATTTTAATTCGTACGGCACCCAGTTTTTAACCTTTTGGATGAATCCCAATGCTTTCACGCGCAGCGTAATAGCTGGTTACGTGATGCCGAATGGTACAGCAAGCTCTTCTTGAATGTGACACAGATACTCATCCAGCAAAGCGTCTAATTCCTCATCTTTTCAACGCTCGTGAGCGATCCTTGTCTTCAACTTCAAAATCACTAATTTTCAACCATTTGAACCACTCTCGTTATCTCAATTCATTAATACATTCTGACCCATAAGTTTTCGAAAGCAAACATTGGGCCTCAGCCTCACTTTTCCTCATATTAAAAAATAAAAGCCGCGCTTCCCGCAAATAATGTTTATTTGACTGGAAGCCTGTAACGATTCTGCTTTATAAAAGAAAGATAGTCGAATGCGAAGCCTCAAAAAATGGGTGAAGAGTCACAAGCGATCCAGGAACAGGGAGAGAAATGTAAAGTTGGTTCCCAGTGTGGCCTACTCGCACGAACCTAAGAATGCGAATAAAACATTTTAATCTGAACGGAATTTTAATCTAAATTTTTTATATTTACCCCTATTTTCCGGATAGACTTGGTTGCTTAATCAGTCACCTTAGACTCTCCTTGAAATTTTCAGACATGTTTCCGGTTCTCCGGAAGTCTGTTAAAGCAAATCAGCAAATTTTTCTTCGTTAATTTTAATACAGAAAAAGTCTATATAATTTTGTTAACAAATGAATACCAATCATATCAACATCACTTTCAACGAGCGAATATTATTATAATAAGAAATCGAAATAATTAAGTTCTTTTTAACAACATATCCTTTGTAAATTATTATTATTTAAAAAAAATTTCTTGAAATACTAGTGATCTCAACCATCTACCATATTCCCAGTATAAAAAATAATAAATATTTTAAAAACATTTAGACATTAATTTACAAAAAAAAGAAGAAAAAAATGTAGTGTATCTGTTTATATGTAAATTTTTTATGTTATACATGTAAATCAGTTGATCTTACTCATGAGTTCTGCAATTAACTTTATTTAAATATATATTATTCTTTATGTTGGGAAAAATAGTAGACAGTAAAGATCTCTCGTATCCTAATAAATTTATTTTTGATAATACTAGCCGTTACCAGTACCATATTATTTTAAATGTATATACAAAGAATATATGAATATGTAGTTTTCTTCTTTTATTACGATACATTCTTAACACTACAATTACACATTAATTTTTTCATAAATTTTTTCAAAAATTTCGATTCCAGTTATAGTGAATATAACCTTCTTAATATCTTTTTACAAGACAAAGGTGGTTTTTGTGACAAAATATTTTAAAAAAGATAATATACAAAGGATTTGCTAAAGAATTGCCGTTGATTGCCATAACATAAAACAATATAAGAAAAGTAAAAGAATTTACTTTGAATTATTAACGAAAGAATGGACATTCAATAATATATCAATTTATTTTCTATATTTTTAATATTATGCAGATAATTATACGAGAAGTTTAAGTTGTCATTTGTCGGTTTCACTATCAGTGATCGCTAGCGAATATGTATATATTTCTATGGTTTGGTATATAGGTCATTTTTTCTATTGACATTGCGTCATACTTATTTATATCAGTAAATAATGTCCGGTTTTGTTCCAAGTAAAATCACATTTGCAACATTCATTGCTTTTTTTATTTCATCAAAAGAAAAAGCAGCTGAAGCACATCGCTTGCTAGTAGAAATTTATAGTGAATATGTTCTAGTGATTAGAACATGTGAGACAGGGTTTTGTCAATTTACAAATGGAGATTTCGAAATTCAGACAATCAACATCCATGTGGAACAAAAAACTTCGAAGGTAATGAATTCCAGGTGTTATTGTATAAAGAGCTAACTCAATCACAACAAAAATCAGCAATTTATCAATGTTTAAAAACTATGAGGAAAATCAAGAATTATAACAAATAGGTGCTCCGCAAACTGAACTATAGACAAATGCAAAATCGAAAAACTGTTTATGAAATGCTACTTTAAGAGTTTCAAAGAAAATCCTTTCTACATCAAATTGTCAAAGAAAATTAGATTTATTTTTAGAACTCAAAGCGAAAAAACTCATGGCTTTCACTTTATGAAGCCAGCTCATTGACTGCAAGGTCAAATTTCTTTGGCCGTAAAATGATGCTCTATATTTGGTGGGATCAGTATGATATGGTATACTACAAGATATTCAAACCTGGTGTAACGGTGAATAAATATTGCTACGGACAACAAATTATCAATTTAAATCTTATGATTGAAAAACGGCTGAAATGCACCCGAAAATATGGCAAAGATATCTTGTAACAGGCCAACGCGCCGTGTCATACAGCTCAACCGGTGAAAAACACATTGAAAAAACTTAATTTAGAAATGTTGTACCATCTGTTCCATCGATGTAACACTCACTTGACAAGAGCGCTTCGCCAATTTTGAAGAAGTCAGAAAATGACTCGTCCAATGGTTTGCCTCGAAAGAGAAAATGTTTTTTTCAGTTGTTATCCATAACTTGCCTAAAAGATGAGCAAAATGTGCAAAATTCAATGATCAATACTTTGAATAAAATAGTTATGAGATTCCCATAAAAAGTAAGTATTTTCTTTATCGAAAAAACAAGTAAAAATGAACTTTAACCTCCAGTAGCTTAAACATTACTATATATGACCTAATTTAAAAAAATAAATCCTAAATGTTGGGGTATTTCTAAAAGCTTATGCTAATAATATATATTAATAAAGAAAAAAATAAGAAAGTATTCATTTTTTGCACTTTAAATGCATATATGATTTATTATAACTTACAAAATTAGATTACATCAGATAAATGTATATGCTTCGTTAAATTACACAAGCAAATTTCTTGAAAAACGTTTTCAAAAGAAATACAAAGAACGCATATCATAGAGGCGAATGTACAATCATGTACTTATTAAAAAAGGAATATAGCAATAAATGTTAAACAGTGTGGTCAAGCTGCTCTGCGACTTGTCTTATTCGTTGACCGATATAACGACTCATGCCGTGGTGAGACTTGAATCATAAGGTCATTTCGAATAATCAATTCGCTGTCAATACACTTACAATGGGATATGCATAATTTTTTAATACAAATGTATTATTTTTTAATACAAGATTCATATATTAGTGCTGGCTGTATATATATCTTCATTTATAGAATTCACTCATTTTGTGTGTTTAAGCCTATATTAATTAAAATTAACTTTTTATTTTTGTATTAAATTATTAATCTAATATTCTAAGACTGAACAGTGCCAACCCTAATAATAGTAAATTTCATATTTCAAAATTTCAAATTGTACTTATGTTGATTGTCTCGAATTAAATCAATAAATATTTTTATCAGTCTTACAGTCTTTATAATATAATATATTAACTAAAATAATGACAGACAGACTGTCCTTGTTTATAGTCATCCCCGAAAAATCTGAAATAGAAATTATTACTACAATAAATTATATTCAAAATTCAAAATAAAAGTAAAATTAATAATAAAATAAAATAAAAATAAAAATAATAAATAAAATAAGAATAATAAAAACAATATTTTATGTTAGAAAAGGACAACCTGGCTGCCCCCATCACCTTAAATTTCAATTCACCTTTGGTATCCGACGTTTCGAACCGATACGGTTCATCCTCAGAAACTAAACCTGTTTTATTTTATTTATTATTTAATTTTATTATTATATTCTATTATATATTATATTATATTATATTTTATAATATTACTTCTTAATTGTTAATATAATTTATTGTAGTAATAAGTTCTATTTCAGATTCTTCGGGGGTGTATATTGGTGACTCTAAATAAGGACAGCCTGACTGTCATTCTTTTAGTTAATATATTATATTATAAAAACTGTAAGACTGATAAAAATATTTATTGATTGAATATTTCAACCTCACTTAAATTTTAAACTGCGTTTAAACCACGTTAAATACTTAGTACAGATCAAGTCGAGGAAGAAACTAATTTAATTAATTGTGTGGGTTATTAGATCACAGATTTCCGATCCAGAAGTGACATTTTTTCTCTTAATAACAAAGGCTTATTTTCATTATTCAATGCTTAGCGTTTATTTAATATTTACAAATTTTATCTGAATGTAGATATATGAATTATATCTGCAGGTAATTCATACTTTTAAAATTCTTGATAATCTTGTAATATTAATTTTGTAAATAATTCCGATAATATTTCTTTCGGATCATGCCCTCCTCAAGGATATAAGTTATTGATTGATTTTTTTCAAAAGAATGTTATCTTTTTACTTAGTACGTTGATCAATGTTACGCTATTTTGTTACGTACATGATTTTGTATTGTTGATAAACAATCATTTTCCATTGCTCAAGAATAATACAACGGAAAAGTTATTCTCCATTTGCTTATGCATTTGATTTATCGTTATCGGTAAGCGTTGTGACGCCTGAAGTAGTGGATACAGCATCAGAGGTTCCCGATATAGGTTGATCTCCAGCACACGCTAGTGATGGGAATCTTGCAAATAGAGCGGCTCGGTATTTAGGATGACTGAAATAAATAATATGCCTTTCTAGTTCAGCAGAGCACAAACGCAAGAAAAACTTTAAATCAAATCAACATTTTATAATATGTTAAAATAATGAAGAGCAAAACTATAATTATTAGTCAAATGCTAGAATTAACTGAGTCCAAATGACTACTTGTATTTTATTTCATTAATAAGTACTATGATAAAATTTTTATAAATCAGTGTTCATATTGTATTTATAATAATTCAGTATTAGATATAAATTATTTATTTTATAAATTATCATTAACGCACTTCAATGTTTGAAGTATAAATCAAAATTCAATGTATTTACCTGATACCATAAACGATAGGATTATAAACTGCATTCGCCTTAGCAAATACTGATCCCCAAATAGTGAACAATGGTGTCAATTTTGCTAGATCAAAAATGCCTGCCCAGTTAATAATCAGATAAGGTGTCCAAGCCATAAACCATAGAGATATGGTCATCAAAGCAATCTTAAAAAGGAAAATTACAGTGCATAATGATTTTTTCAAACTCATTAAATTTTTTTGCATTTTATATTGGTTTATATTAATTTATATTGCATTTTTTACATAAATATTAAGGAGAAAAAGACACAAACCTTTGCAAGTTTATTCTCTGCACTCTGACTATCACCAGTACCTTGTCTCAGAGAAGCAACATTCATTTTCTTCGCTTGCTCTCTCATGGTCTTTTCATGAGCAGCGACAGCTTTTATAATAAAGTAATAACTGTAAATAATCATAAAGAGTGGCAAGAAATATACAAAGAAACTGTAAACCACAATATAAGAACGAGATATCCAATCCTTGCTAAAATAATCAGTACCACACGCCGTCAAGTTACCTTCAGGAACATAACTAAGAAACATGCATTATGTAAGTTTCAAATATTACATATAAAATTGCAGTTATTTATAGATAACATATGCTTATAACAGAAATTATCTATAATATTTATGCTGAATTATTGAACAATACCATTTGAAAATTGCCACTAATGATGTTTCAAGACTGACATTTCAAGATGAATTGTACATTATTTGTCTACTAAAGGCTTTTCGAACATTTTTACATATAAAATAGAGCATTACAATAGAGTTAAAGTAATGTATAAAAGATAACTAGGGAGAGGAAAAGTGGCTAAATAGATTGAATAAAAGAGGAAAAGGGACAGAGTAAACAAAAATATCCGGAAAAAAGCATGATCGAACTAAATTGTAAACTGAAGAAGAAAAGTAAGGTCCAAAGAAGGTAAGCATCGCTTGATGAGGATGACAGAAAATATGGCAAAATGAATAATTATGTAAACAGCAAGCATGGCGAAAAAGGCGACAAATTTTTGGGAGAAAAAAAGAAGAAGAAATAGAGAGACCAACAAAGAACATATAACGCAAAATTACAAACATGGAAGGTTCATAAAATCTCGATATAGATAGGATCAAAGGAAATAGAAAGCAAATTACTATGAGAAAAGAGTTGAATTGTACGACAGTGAAAAAGATAGCAGCATTCGGAAAGACAAATATTGGACTTAGTTGATGGTGAAAAGGATTACAAGAAGACGAAGAAGACTAAAATTGTGAATATACGAAATCAGACAATTACGTAATGCGAGCGATTTTATTTCTCGGCCTGTGGTAACACTGCGAACCTGTAACTCTGCTACCGTAATAGTAGACCCTACTCTTTCCATTCAAACTTCGATGATTCTTGTATGATCATTTTTTTACCAGCTGTTGAGTGTTTTATAACAACATGCGAGTAGTGCATGTCACGAAAATGAAACAGAAAAATTTAGAGCAACGCTGCACGATAAAATTTTGTACGAAACTCGTTGAAACCGCGACAGAAACTTATGAAAAAGTGCTTAAAGTGTATGGTGGTGATGACCTGAGTCGTAATCAGGTGCTTCGGTGGTATGCCGATTTTAAAAAAGACCGTGAGAGCGTTAAAAACGAGGTGCGGAGCGGAAGGCCAATTCAAGTGCAAACCGACGCGAATGCGCAGCGCATCCGCGTCCTTGTTCATCAAGACCGGTGACTAACCATTTGGCTGACGAGTTGAATATTAACTGAGAAACAATTAAAAAGATTTTAATCGAAGATTTCGCCATGAAAAAGCTGATCGCGAAGATGGTACTTAAGAACATTTCAGATGAGTCAAAGCCCACTGAATGAACATCGCTCAAGATTGTCTCGAGCAGGCTCACAGTCTCTTCTCGATCGAGTTATTACTGGTGATCAAAGTAAGTTCTTCCAATATGACCCCGAAACTAAATGACAAAGCCAACGATGACTGTCCCTTAAAGCGCCAAGGCCAAAGAAGGTAGGAATGATCAAGTCCAAAGCGAAAAATATGTTCATTTGCTTCTTCGACAGCAAAGGGGTGATTCACAAAGAGTTTGTACCACCTGGACAAAACGTAAACGAAGTATTCTTGGAATTTCCAATTTGCTTGAAAAATTACGAAGAAGGGTACTCAGAGTACGTTCAGAGATCGCGATAACGTGTAAAGACATCGCAACGTTACCACAAAAAAAAAAAATCAAAAACAAACAATAACAATGATCTCTCAGTTATGCTTTGTTACACATAAACATTCCCAGCCGCACCTAGCTTTCGCTTTATCGGCCGGTTGTGCTCAAAAACTTTTCATTAATTCTGAACTTTTCTTTTAGTTGCAGATCTGTACATCATTACGACTTTTGTAGACTTACAGTTTCTAGTGGGTTCCGAACCACTGCGCAACATTACCACAGCTGCCCTATTCACCGGATTTGTCACCCTGCGACTGTTTCCTATTCCCCCATTTGAAAAAGTTGGTTAAAGGTCGACATTTTGACATAGGTGAAGACATCCAAGAATCTATGACGAGGGTACTCGGAGAGATTCCACAAAAAGTATACCAGAATTATTACGAAAACTGGAAAACTCGCTGGAATAAGTGTATAGTTCCGGGAGGAGACTACTTTGAAGGGGATCGTAGCGATGTACCTTAATTTTTAAATATACTCGATTTTTTAATTTTATCGCATTACTTAATTGTCTAACTCCATATAGGGAACACGAAAATAAATGATGTACCAGTATAGAAGAAAGACCTTAATGAGAAAAGGAATTAGAATAGTGGAAAAAGGAATCGAAGTTGAAATAAAAAATATTGCAAAGAAAATAATGGCGTTATAAATGTCTATAAAGAAAGTAAAAGCGATCAAACATGATTTCCTAATATATATATATATATATAGCATCCTTTAAAATAAGATCGAGATACCGATGAGGATGAGAATTCAATAGGATTCTAGGAGAGGGAAAGGAACATGTATAATGTTTTGAAAAAAAAGAATGGGCCACGTAAACAAAAGAGTAGATGAAGAATGGTATGGAAAAAAGGGATGTGAGCGTGGAACAGGTGAATTTTCGAGAATATACAGAAAATATAAATATCTATTTCAAGAATTAGGAATATAGCGGGGTTAGCCCAAGTCAGACAATTCAAGAGTTATTATAGCAAATTCGATGTAATCTATATATATATATATATATATATATATATATATATATATATGAAGGGGTATAATATATATATATATATATATATATATATATATATATATATATATGAGGTATCGGGTCAACGCAGCCACGTACTATAGGCAACACGCGTTAATATGAAAACTAAAAGTTTGTTTTAAGTAATTCGGATCTGCATTTAAAAAACATTTCTTTGCTTTAAAATTTCTATCATTCAAACTTTACATATCATATCATATCATATTATGTCATATCATTAGGAGGTGAACTTAGTTTCCGACCTTTTTTAACAAAAAAAGGACATTTATGATGGGAATGGATACACGTTAGCTTAATCAAAATATTTCCTGTCATTTTCTACTACATTTTCCCAATTTTCTAGCAATATGGTGATAACGTGGCGAAAGAACAACGGCGGTTCCAAGGCGATTCAATCATCCACAAATTCTCGCACTTCTTTAACATGTTGGAAGTGTGAATCAACGAGGTCGTGTTGAATTGATATGAACAGCTGGTAATCAGAATGCGTTATGTCTGGTAAGTCCACTGAATATAAATATAAAAAAATTATAAATATTCCGAAAAATCGGGCGGGGGACTATTGAGGGACTAACTGAATACAGCCACATCACTAACAATATTTCAAGAGGCCCTGCGGCAGGATTCTTGATTTTTTTCAGAAATATTATCATAGATACAATTATCTATAGGCAATATATTTTTATACATAAAGTATTTTTCACATAGACTATTTAACTATTTCACAAGTCGGTTACGTTACTATCTCGGGTGAAGCCGCGGCGGGAATGCTAGTATCGTTATAAGAGATTTGATAGAGAAAGGAAAACAATAAAAAGAAAAATAAAACTAGATCAAAATTTTTTAATTGGAATGCAAACGTAGCAATAATAAATGATAGAAAAGGAAGGTTAGGAAATTATAGGTGGGAGTAAAAAATAGTAATAAATAAAGGGAGAACCGAGTGTCGATGCGCCCTGATAATAACAGAAGTAAAAATAAAATAAGAAAAAAAGTAAACGTGCTAGAAGTATATGACAACGGTGAGATAAAGAGTTAATAGAGGATTTAAAAATTATTGTTGCAAAATTGATAATGGGGAAGGGGGAAATAATCGTGATAATAGGGAATTTAAACACAAGAATAGGAAAATTGCAACTAGTAAGGAAGGGGAATTGATAGAAAAACAAAACTCGATAGTTGAAATTCGACACACGAAGCAGTAAATACAGAAGGAAGGAAATTGCTATAATTTTACGAAGAGGTAGAGCTACTAGAAAAACTGTTCGTATTATAGGAAATTGAGAAGGTAACCCTACAGATGTAGTAGGAGAAGGAAACTCAGTTGTAGATCTAGTAATAAAATTAGAAAGTGGTAAAGGTTGCATCATCAATAAAGAATCGTATAACCCAAAATCATAACGTATAACTTTCCAGTGGAAATTCTTATATAAAAAGAAATTATATATAAAGAAGAAAAAAGAGTACAAATGTAAGTCGGAAATCCGTATTATAACGGAATACAGAAGCAGAATGGAGAAAAAAGGGAGAGGCTAAGGTAAATAGAAGCAAGACGTGTCAGAAAAATGGGAGAGAATAGTTGAAAGCATAGAAAAAGTAAACTGAGAATTCAAATCAGTTAAGGAGCAAGGAGGTAATCGTAAAAATAAGAAATAAGGATATTGAAGTGCAAAAAGAAATACATGAGCTTAAAAAATGACTAAAGTAACGGAACGCACAGAACAGAGAAGTATTAAAAAAAGGAGAGGAGAAGATAAAAGGAATTAGAAGAGAAAAAATATGAAGAAAAGGAAAAGAAAAGGAAGAAATTGTAAAATAGAAAAAAATTGATGGAATTTTATGAAGCAATACGAGAATATAGATCGAATAGAATGAGAAAGGAGAAATATAGCAAATCAAAGGTGGCTAGATCGCTTCTAAAAATAGATCAATGGGGATATAATAAAAGAGCATTTTGAACTGATAAATAAGGAAGAAAGAAACGTTGAAGAAAAAAAGGTGAAATAGTAGAGGAAGATTTTGATAAAGAAATAGGAATAGAAGTAGTAGAAAGAGAAATAAAGGAAATAAGAAATAAGGCATTCGGAGAGGCTAAATCAATTAAGAAAACAAAAAATATTTTAAATGAAATATTCAAAGGCGGGGATGTGCTCAGGGGTTGAATGATATATAGAATTAATCCGAAACATAAGAATAAAGATGAAGAAAATCGGAAAATCTATCCAGTAGCTTCGCTCTTAGATAGTGGATATAAATTATTCACTATCATTTTGGAATAGAAATTCAGAGCATAATTAAAAAAAATAATAGTTTAATTTATGATAGAACCAAAAAGGAAAAAGGCAAGATATATGCATGCTTTATTGATTTTCAAACAACTTTTCGACAGAAAGATTATAACAAACAATTCAAAAGAATAGAGATGGAAGTGAAACTGCTTAGAGCAATATAACAAATATATAGTAAAATGAGAAATGAGGTAATAATAAATGAGGAAATAAATGACTACTTCAAAATAAGTAAAGGAGGAAGCAAGTGTACTCTCTCAGTGTGTTCCTATTTTTAATATATTTAGAAGCGATAGAAGATACGTATAAGCAGATAAATGAGAGAATAGTGTAATAGGAGGAACAAGAATTTTCAGTCAGAAAATTGTAGATGATGCTGTTACCATTGCAGATACATCGACAGGGTTGGAGGATGCTAAGAGATCTCGAAAAATTCAATAGGGAAAAAAGACTCAAGATTAATGAGAAAAAACACAAGTAATGTTATTCCAAAAAGGAGGGAAGAAAGAGGAGTATAAATTACGATATTTGAAAAAATAGAGATGATTAATAAATACAAGGATTTAAGTTTCTGGTTTTCAACAAGTTACTCGTACAGAGCACACATAAGAAATATGGTAGCAAATTTAAGAAAAGTACCATATGATCAAATTTGATCCAGACTGGTGCATTTAAACTCCGCGCGTAAACTGAATCAGTAAAATTTTTTTTTTCCTATATTGGTACAACTTTTCTTGATGTTTGTGTGAAATTGAAGCACCATATCTCCATTAGTGTGTTTGTCAGCTGTTTGTTTACGACGCAAAAAGTTTGTCTGGCGATATTGACTATGAAACAAAGTTCATCAACGACTTTACTTGAAATTTAGTGTTTCCAATGGAATTACGGCTATGGAATCGTAGAAAATGTTGCAGAAGTGTTTTGGGTTTTCTATTTTATCACGAACGCAAGTATTTGAGTGGCACGAAGCATTCAGTGAAGGTCGTGAAGTCGTCGAAAACTTGCCTCATGCAAGTCGCCCATCCACCTCTGTTAACAACGATAACATCTAAAAAGTTAAGGAAATGGTGCTCCAAAATCATCGTGTCGGCATCTGAGAGATAGCAGAGGCTCTGAACATCTCTTATGTGATTTTTAATGTGACTTTTTTCTCTTTCCGAAACTCAAAAATTCGCTTCGGGGAATGCATCATGAGTCTATTGAAGCCATAAAAAGTAATTCGCTAAAGTAACTGAAGACAATCCTAAGTGAGGTTTACAACAGGTGTATGGGAAATTGGATTAAGCATTGACATGCTTGTATTGGCTCAAAAGGAGCATATTTTGAAGCCGATATTAAAATGTTGTTTTTTGGTCATTTCGGATCAAATTTGAGCATATATCGTATCTAAAGCAGTGTGCAAGATATGGAAAAGTCAAACATAAAATCGATGAAACATAGGTTGGACGTCATAATTAAAGCAGGTTTCTTTCACGTTATAGAAAAATTAAGAAGGGACAGATTAGAAATTTCTGAGAAAATACAGGGAAGATGCGTAAAGATTAAGCTTAGAATAATCAAAAATACAACAAAATTGCATATGGGAAATGGAAGCAGAAAAAGGAAAATTTGAAATCCGTCCGTGAGGGCAGAAAAGACACAAAAAAACAAAGGTCGCTCAGTTATGCTTGTTGCACATAAACATTCCTGGCCTCACCTAGCTTTCGCTTTATCGGCCGGTTGTGCTCCAGAGCTTTGCAGTATTGCTGATCTTTTCTTATTGGTGCAGATCATTGCGACTTTTGTAAACCTACAGTTTATAGTGGGTTCCAAACCACTTTTATTGCACCTTGTATGTTCAGACTAGAGTTGCTTATCGAGTGTATAGGCTGGTTAATTCTTATTGCTAATTATATATTTACAGTGTGTAGACCAGTGTATAGTGCTGATCTACTTATCTAGGAATATGAATTTGTATATATAAAAATGATGCCATTGCAATTAGATTGTGTCTTGATTTGCAGTTTTGTGAACCGGTGTTTGGTGCCGATTCACTTGTATTAGTGTATAATTATTGCTATATGTACAAATATATTTTTTTTATATATAAACTTTTGTGTATATGTCCTTGTTTTCAAAATCTCTCAAAATCAACATTCCACACTTCTGAGAGGCCAGCCTCATTTGATTGAGCGACACCAGGATTCCACTTCTTCAATGTAACTCTGGCCATTGCTTTCGATCTCTCTACGCAAGTCTCCCTCCACTAGGAGTGCAATGTCATCTGCATACGCAATGACATCGCACCCTCGTCTTGACAGCTACCAAAGAAGGGGATTTAGGACAAGGTTCCACAGAGTTGGGCCCATTACGGATACCTGTGGGCATCCTTTACTGACCCCAAGTTGTACTTCCTCAAAGCCATCTCGTATGAGGACTCGACGGCCCTCCAGGTAATCTTTTACTAGTTTTTAGAGACTCCTGGGGCATGCTTTGCTTTTCAATGCTGTTAGTACAGCGGTCCACCAGACATTGCCGAGGGCGCCGTTTATGTCCACGAAGATTGCTACAACATATTTTCTACTCGAGTCACTCACAGACTTACGCAATTGAACAATGGCGTCCTCAGTGGAACGCCCTCTCCTGAAGCCGTACTGTCTAGGATATAACCTCGTTTCAATGATCCTGTTTAGTTTGTTCAGTATTAGAGCCTCAAGGGTTATGCCGAGTAGTGGTAAGAGGCAAATAGGCCTGTAGGATGCGGGGTCCTCAGGTTTTTTGTCCTCACTCTTTCGGATTGTGACAACTTGATAAACCTTCCACTCATTAGGGAAGACCGAAAATCTCAAACACAAGTTATAGATATTGATCAGGTCCTGCCTGATGGTCGGCAGTGCTGTTCGAATGATGGTCAAGTCGAAGCTGTCTGGGCCTGGGGCCTTACCCATCTTTATCTTGGCCATGACCTGATCCAACTCGGTGAGATTAAATTCGACCTCGACTCCTCTCGGGGGGAGAGCGTTACCCAAGGACCTCATATCTTTCTGCTCTTGCGTTTCATCCTGTACATTGTCTGGAGTGAACAGAGTGTTTAGCACTGCCGTAGCGGTGCTCACCGAGTCCGTCGTATAGGTGTTATTATCCAGACGGACGTTGCAAGCAACCTCCTTAATTGACAGCTTACCTAGCTGTAGACGATAATCTACACCCCAGGAGTTCTGATTACCCTTTACAGTGACAAAGTCTTGCCATTTAGTTTCTTTAGTATGCCTGAGTCTATGGACATACTCCTTTCTGTCCGCTTTGTATTCTTTCTTGAGGTGCTCCCGTCTGACGAGATCACGCTCTTTCTGGAATACTCAATGGGCTCGATTCGTAGCCTTTTTCAACCTACCTAAGTCAGGGTTCCACCAGTGAACCCTCCTAACAGCTACTCTACTCCTCGGTATGGCAGCATTGCATGTTTTCCTCAAAATGGCTGTCAATGAACGAACTCTCTCTATTGTCTCCATTTTGAAGCCGGGCATTTCTTTAGGGACCTGGTCCCATTCATCCACGAGTACAGCACAGAAGGTTTCCCAGTTCGCTTTCTGTGTGGAGTATCGCTTTAGATTGTTTCCCTGATTTGCAGCACCTGAAGTTGCATGTGTGCTTGCTCCATTAAGGTAGATGATGCTTCTTCAACTTCGTTAGAGACAGTAGCGATACTATCTGGCACATTGACGATCCGAAGATTCCACTGCGCTATAAAATTTACCAATTCCTCCCCTTTGCGGTCGGTACGATCAGACCCCTACAGGGGGAATCTGGCATTGGAATCGACACCTATTAGCACCATCCTCCCTCGAAGTGCGTGCAGCACCTTACTTAAGTGTGTAAGGTGTACCTATTTCGTGGTTGAGCTGGAAGTATCCACTGACCACATAAATCGTTAAAGAATGCAGCCTAACCTCCGCTACAGCGAAGTGTGTATTAGTTAGGTGCGTTAATTTTAGCACTGTCACCTGGGGGTTGAGGACTGCTATAGCCGCCCAGGCGACTTGCCCTTCCACGTATACCATTCTTGTGCACAGCCCGAACGCCTCTATTCAGCTACTGCGCCGGTATGGCTTCTGGAGAAGCAGAATGTCTACTCCTCTTTCCACACATTTTGATCTTATCTTTGGAGTGACTCTGCGTGCTCTTCTGTCATTTAGTTGCGCGAAGCGCAGGACAGGTTCACTTCGATTATTTCGCGCATTACTGGCCATAGTCCGTGGAGTTGACTAATCTCTCCATGGCAGCGTTGTATGCTGGACATTTTGTATCCATAGAGCTGTGATTTGATGCTCTCTTCGCCTTTTTACAATTTACACATTTAGGCGTTGTATCCTTTTTGTTGTAATCTTTGCTGCCATGTCCCGATATACTGCAGTGGGAGCAGCATTGTTCTCATCTACAGTGCTTGGCTACGTGTCCGTAGCCCTTGCACTTGTAGCACCTGGTAACGCTGAGGTAGCCTTGCACTCGATAAGACAGCCACTCTATGTACACTCGTTTTCTCACTAGTAATTTGGCTCGGATGACTGGAGTGACTTCTACCACCAAGTTTGTTACTGTATCGCTCCTCTTGCCCGTTTTGAAGCGGGGTTTTCAGAGAATTCTTCTGTCGAGTAGGCCAAACCCTCGTTTTGCTCATATATAGCCGAGGACACCTCATCTGGCAATATGTCCTTGGGCACGTCGTATATTATGAGCCTCGGCTTTCCCCTTGTTGGAGCTTCAATTTCAAACAGGTTGGCTAGGCTTTTCAATGCCTTGAGCTTTTCCAACCCGGCCTCTGTTGCCATTTCCACTAGGAGACCTTTACTGATCTTCCTCAGATTCTTTATCTGGACCTTGGCTTGCCTAGGGTTGAAAGTCTTTTGCAAGACTTCCTTTGCCTTTTCTGTGGAGGAGATTTTCTCCACATCCCTAGGATTCAATAAGACCACTTATGATGGTGGCCTTATAGTGGCTTTGGCAACCTGGGCTTTTGGACCGATCAGTCTGCTTTCAGCTTCTTGCCTTTGTGCTGAGTTGTTGCTGCTATTATTTGAGACCACAGTTGCATATGTCTGTTGTCCCTTAGTCTCCTTTTGTTTAATAGCCAGCTCATGCAAAGCTACCGTCTTGGCCTCCGCACGGGCACATCTGATGGCCATCTCCGATATGACCACCATTAACTTAAAATAATTTCGTAGAGGTCCGCAGCATGCGCTGGGACCTCTAGACAATCCCAGGTAAGTTGGTTGGGTGCCTCTTTATTTGGGAGTGCTACTGCGCAATTATCACAGTCTGCAGTATTTGCAGCTCCCCTAGTGTTGCTGGGCGCAACTTGTTGTTTATGCTTGCTCTGCCCTGAAGGGGGGGGGGCTCTTACTTGCTTCGCTGTTGTTCCCTTCAGTTGGAGGATTTACTTTGCTGGCTGTCTGGGTGGTATCCCCAGAGTCACCAGTTTTAACTAATTTGATGAGCGGGGTTTTTCCCGCTCATGTTTTACTTACGGTTACTTTAGTTTGCTCCCTCTCTGCAGTTTTGGCCTTTTCGTTAGGCCTCCTAGTCTCCCTAGCTTCTTTCTCCTTTTCTTCCTCTACTTCCTTTTTTGTTTTAATCATAATTTTCGTACGTCCACCTACTGAGGTCGCTTTGCAGCATCCCGTTAGGTGGTGAAGATTTTATCGAACGGACGGTGTATAAATTTCACTGGCAATTGTAGTGGTTCCCATCTTCTGCTCTGGAACCATGCATCCCCTATTGCGACTGCCATACAATGTAGGATTAGGGGGGTTTTTATTGAGTAGTTCCTTTTCTCAGTCGAGCGATAAAGCCGACCCATTAAAGCGGAACGCTCCAAACTGTGGCCATCCTCCCCATCATATTCAACCGTTAAGCAATGGGTTTCCGAGTTTCAAAACTGTCGTGTGAGCACCTCTGATGAGCCTCGCTCAGGACGCCCCATTGAGTTCACAACTCCAGATATGATCGAAAAAATCTATTAAATGGTGCTAAAAGACCGCAGATTAAATGTGCATGAGATAGCTGAGACCTGTAAGATATCATATGAATATGCATAAAATATTTTGCACCAACATTTGTATATGGAAAAAGTTTATGTAAGATAGCTGCCACGTTTGTTAACAGTCGACCAAAAATTGATTCGAAAGAACATTTCTACCACCAATTTGGCGTTGTATAAGCGTAATCCAAACGAATTTTTGCGTCGATTCGTAACCATCGACAAAACTTGGGCCTACCACTATACTCCTGAAACCAAACAACAGTGTAAACAGTGGATTGAACCAGGGGAACCAACTCCAATGAAGGCAAAAACAACTTTTTCGGCGAACAAGGTTATGGCTACTGTTTTTTGATATGCAAGAGGTATTATATACATTGATTACCTTGAAAAGGGTAAAACTATCACTGGTCAATACTACGCAGACTTATTGCAACGTTTAAGCCACGAAGTGAAAATTAAACTAACTCATATGGCGAAGAAAAAATCTTGTTTTATCACGATAACGCACCAACGCACACGTCAATCGTGGCGATGGCTAAAATCAACGATCTGTTTGTAGTTTGAATTGATGCCGCACCCTCCCTACTCTCCAGGTAAGAGATTTCCGAACAATGAAGAAGTAATAGAAGCTGTAAATGGATATTTTGAGGAGCTTGACGAATCAGTCTATAGAAATGGCATTACTATACTAGAACAATGCTATAAGAAATGTATCAGCCTTAGAGGAGATTATATTGAGAAATAAAAAAAATTCTGAAAAACGTTGTTTTTATTGGTTAGGCCGGAAACTTATCAATCCACCCTCGTATGACAAAAATTATTCAAATGACAGTAAGATTCTGGAGAATTAATTAGGTGATTCGATGACAGTGCACCACGTGAGATAGTCATCGTGTTCCAGGTTCCCCGAAAGCGCGTGCTACAACTGCAATTTTACCCATCAGTTCCCATTTATCCTCGAAAATTTTTTTTCCACCTTGTTCTACAATACAAGTAAGTTCATTTATAATAATTTTTAGGATTGCAACAATCTGGAATGTATGTCCGCTGAAGTAATAAAAAATACGTTCCCTATAACCGAAACGAGAGTAAAGTGCACTCAAAACACGTGCTTGAACAGCAGTTTAAAATTTTCAGCTTCAATTCCAGATTGTTGCATTCCTAAACATTATTACAAATGAACTTATATGTATTGCAGCACAAGATGGAAAAAAAATTTGCGAGGATCAATGGCAACTGATAGATGAAACTGAAGTTGAAGCATACATTTTTGAGTGCACTTTATTCACGATTCTGTTATAGGGAACGTACTTTTTATGGATTTAGCTGTTTTATGATTTCATGTACCGACGAGATTAAAGTATCTTACTTACTGAACTTAGTATCTTACTTACTGAAGCAATACATTAATTGCTGAAGTGCAGCAGGCAAAAATTATAATTCTTCAGTAAAAATACTTCAGCAAGTAATGTATATTCGGTTATCAAATATTCGGTTATGTACAAAGCGCTACAGAGCTCGTATCTGGCAATACTATACATCATTTGAAAGGTTTTGACATAATGTACAAAACGACGCTATGCATGATTAGTTTGGATATTGCGTTCAAAATTTATAGACGTTTAAACATAGGGTTCACTAACGCCGAAATTCGCGCTATTTTAAACTTTCCCTTCGTCAAAGGCAAATCCGCTAGAGAAACGTTCCGTGAGAATGGTGTTTTCGGAGATGTCACGCTATTACTTCGAACCGCAAAGGAATGGTTTCGACGATTCAGAGCTGGTGAAAACGACACCATAGATAAGCCAGCCGGTGGAAGAACTATGACGACGAATACCGACCAAATCATGGAATTTATCGAGTTAGAGCGCCATGTGGCATCTCGTGACATCGCTCAGGAGATGAGAGTTAGTAACCAAATCATTTTAAACTATCTTCAGAAGGCTGGATGCAAAAAAGCTTGATGTTTGGGTGCCGCATGATTTAACGCAAAAAAAGTTTCTTGACCGAATCAACGCCTGCGATGTGCTGCTGAAACAGAACGAACTCGACCCATTTTTGAAGCGGATGGTGACTGGCGGCGAAAAATGGATCACATACAATAATATTAAGTGAAAACGGTCGTGGTCCAAGGCCGGTTGACCGTCCCAAACAGTGGCCAAGCCGGGATTGACGGCCAGGAAGGTTTTTCTCTGTGTTTGATGGGATTGGAAGGGAATCATTCACTATGAGCTGCTCCCATATGGCCACATGCCTAATTATACCATCTACTGTGAATAACTGGACCGCTTGAAGCTAGCTAGGACATAGCGCCAAGCGATTACCACCTGTTCTTGTCCATGTCGAACGCCCTTGGTGGTGTAAAGTTGGACTCAAAAGAGGCTTGTGAAAAGTGGCTGTCCGAAGAGTGGCTGTATTTGAAGTAAATCCGACCACTGAAAAACTTTTTATAAAACATTGAATGAAGAGCAAAAAAAGCGGAAGGAAGATATTTGACAACCTAATGTATATTATATATAAATATATATATAATTCATTTTACGCAGCACGATGTACTTTACTTTTAAACTGACGATCAAAAGACAGGAAACTGAGTCGAAACTCGTATTTTCGAAAACATTATAACATCAATGAAAAGTTTTTCACACTGTCGTCTTTTGTTTACACTAGAGCAAAAGAGTATGTCAACCGTGTGGTACTGTTGTTCGTTTACAATGCTTATGTTTATAGTATTTTTATTTCTTAAATAGTTTAACAATGTGCAGATCATACGTAACTTTTTATATTGCATTCTGATTGATGCATACTGTTAGCGCATTCTGTTTATTATTCATTATGCGCTTCTGTTTCTTCCACTCGTAGTTTGGTAAATTCACAATGTTAATATCGTAGAAGATAAAATTGTATCGTTTAAATCCAACTAGCAATTCCCTTTTTATTTCTCCATCGGTAAATATTTTCGTTGCATAAAGTATATTGACAATTTCATTGTACTTAAACTTCCCTGAATTCCATGCAATACCATGATAATTCATTCCATGCCATGTATTTTGTGCTCTGATATGACCTGAAAGTTGTTGACGAGAAAATGGGGCTTTAAATACGAATACTATAAGTTCTGGATCGCCTTTGCGTGGTCAAATGGTAAGTTCTTTATTTAGATATTCATTGTCATCCTGCTTGAAGCTTTATATACAAAAGACATACTTCATGTTGACTGACAAATTCTGACTTATATACGAAGTCAAACAATTAAGTAATGCGACCAATTTTATTTCTCGGCCTATAGTAACACTGCGAACTTAATTAAAATTAATAATTTAAAAGTAATTTAACAATACTTTTACATACTTAAATGCTATCGAAATACTTAAAAGTGCGTAAAATTTTTTAAATGAATTAAATAGAATTATCAAAACTATTATATCTAATACACTAAATTATATCTATATTTTTTCTTAATGAGTATTTGCTTTATAATATTCTGGTAATAAAATTAGATAAATTAAAAATCATTATTTAGTATTTAATATTTCCCTAAAAATAATATAATCTTAATATTGTTGTTTCCATTATATTAAAATTTTTTTTAATAAATTATGTATTCTGCTACATTGTGTTGTATAATTTCAGTACATATTTGTTATTGCAATTGTTAAGAATCTTTATTAGCCTAAGAGTTTTTCCTCTTAAGCAAACTATAGAATAATTGAATGAAAAATATTTTGTTTGTTTTTAAATAAGGCTTGAAATATTAGTAATGTTAACATTAGTAATGTTAACATAGAGATATGTATTTGTATATATTATACAATTGTATATGCATAAATATATTAATATATTTATATGTAAAAATTGCTCAATAGCTATTATTATTATTGTATTATTAACTTTCCTTTGCAGATTCATCTTGTCATCTATCTTTTTAGGCACTCTGTATATCTGCAATAAGGAGAATAACAGAAATAATAACTTGAAAACGTTGTTTTTCAATCTTAAATAAGCCTTTTTTCCATGTAATTATTCTTATTATTGCTGTTATTATTCGATTATTATTCTTATTCCTCCTTTATTTCTTTTATCGTAAGCGTATGTAAAGGCTTTAAAAGTAAAATCAAGTGAACTTACCTCTTGTTTTAAAGTAAAAATTTAATATTGTTCTTATGGGCTTTGTTTTCAGCCGTAGATATAACATCTGATGTACAGTTAAGTTCTATTATAACAATCGTGGTCTTACGCTCCAGCAATTAAACTAACACTCGCGGTTCGACAAGAATCAGTAGGTTGATCGCTTTCTCATTCTCTTTTAAAAACTACATTATTCTTGTTGGAACTTATATATTTACTTATATCTATTCTGCTCTTGTAATATCAAATTTGATTTGTATTGATCAAATAATGTGATTGCAAGTTTGATATTAAAATTAAACGGGTTTTTAAATCTAAATTTTACGTTCTCTTCATGTACGTTTACTACTCATTGTACTACTCATGTATTTGACACACGACTTTTAGTTGCAAAGGCTATACCATTTATATATATATAGTATATGTAGGATATTTATAGGACCTCTTGAAGCTGGCTTAACTCTGATGAGCTAAGCGTGCTTCTATATAGAGGCAACTATCTAAAATCAACAAGTCAATATTATTTTTAGTTTTTTTTTATAGAGGTGGAGAAACATCCTTTATGGATCCCGTGGACCGGTCCCCCGTTATGTGAAAATCACAAACACAAAGGCATACCCACTAAAAAACGACCTTTTCGGTGCCTCCTCGACTGGTTCCCGCAGCTCTGAAAAGAGCTGCAAGCCGGAGTCAGCAAGCGTGCACCGAGGAGACCTCCTCTCCCTGGCTCAACTCCTCACCCCGAAAACCGCCGTTAAGTATTATTTCGGGGAGAGGGGATCAGGATGTTCGCCTTTGGGCGCCACCAGATCCCAGCAAAATAGAAGAATCTAGGGAAGGTTCAACTTCTTCCGTCTGAGGATATCCTCGACGAAATAGGTAACCCTTCCACATGTCTCCTGGCTGGAGACCATCAGGGGTATGATGGTCATCCTCATTTGCAGATCCACAGTATATACAACCTGGATCCGCTACTTTGTCCATCTTGTGCAAGTACGTGCGGAAGTAACCATGGGCGGTCAGCATTTGCGTGAGATAGTAATTTACCTTCCTGTGCTACCGACCGATCCACGGGCTCACCTGACTTATAAATCTGGCAGTCCACCTTCCGCGCGTATTTTGCTCCCATCTCTTCTGCCAGCAAACCAGCGAACGATCTCTGGCTTGCTGCTTCGCTTCCGCTTGGTGAAGTGTCCTTTTCATCTGGTGGACTAACTTCTGCTCCCTAGCCAGAAGGTCTACCAGGATCACCCTGACAACCACTCGGGAGGCCGCCTCCGTGACCGTGCGATACGAACACGCTACACAAAGAGCGCATCTCCTCTGTACAGCCGCCATGCGTCTGCGATACTTTTCGTACTGAAGCGCATTGGCCCAGATTTCAGCACCATAAAGCATGTCGGACTCAGCAGCTCGCAGTAGCAACCGCCTGATGTAGGGGCGTGGTCCTCCTACGTTGACCATGATACTGCAAAGGGAGGCTGTCACTACCGCCGCCTTGTCCGCCGACTTCCGAATATGTTCTCAGAAGTTCAGCTTCGCATCTAGCATTACCCCCAGGTACTGCCCAATAATTAACGGCTGCACTCTGGGGACGCGCTTCTTCATAAGGAGCACAATCTCAGCTTTCGCTTCCGCTAGTTCTAGCCCGTGATCACCTATCCAATGGCGAATTCTGCGCATGTGTCATTAAGGCACGTCTGTGCCAGTATCATATTGCGCATAATAATAACAGCTGCCACATCATCCGCATATCCGATCAGCGAGCAGTCTTCCGGCGTGTCCAACCAAAGGATCCTGTCATAGGAAATATTCCATAGATCGGGACCCAGGATGGAGCCTTGGGTCGCACCACACGTTAGCTCTTTTCGCATAGAGCCCTCTGCCGTTTCGTACAGAATGGATCTGTCCTTTAAATAATCTCCGATGATCTGGAGTAGGTACCTAGTTACATTGAAGTCCTTCTCCAGTGCCCACAGCACGTCTGTCCACCTAACCGAGTTGAAGGTGTTTTTGACATCAAGTGTCATCACAAGACATACAGGTCGGGAGAAGTGATTCCCCCGCTCCGTAGTACTGGCCGAATCTACTACGTCCTGAATAGCATCTACGGTGGACAGCTCTCTCCGAAAGCCATACTACCTCTCGGAAAGGTCGCTAGATGTAAAAAGCTTTTCCAGGAGCTTGCCGGCGGTGTCCAGCATGCATAAGGGTCTGTGCGCCGACGGAGCACTAGATGATCCCTTGCCCTTGCTTACCAGCACAAGTCTCACCTCCTTCCAGCGGGGATAAAATATTCCCGCGCGAAGGCACGAGTTGTACATGCCAAGAAAAACTTCAGAATGGCTCTGTAGCACCGCTTTCAACACTTCCGTCGTAAGTCCGTCAGGTCCTGGTGCATTTTTGTTCTTCAGAGAGTGTACTGTTCTCTCTAACTCCGCCCTTGTGAATAGCGGTGCCTCAGGACCCTCGGGAGTCAGGAGCTCATCTCTTCGTTTGGGCTGAGTGGGGAATAGGGTATGGACGATGCCGTCCGTCACTTCCGTGTTCATAGGCATGTTTTTACGGAAGATGCCTAATTTGTGGGCTATGATTTTGTACCCCAATCCCCATGGATCGTTCTTCAGATCTTCTCCCAGCTTTTTCCAAAATCCGTGTTTGTTACTAGCTTTGAAGGCTCGCTTTAGAGTCTTTTTCGCCGTTAGATGTTGGGCGATTCTAAGAGCGGCATCACGGTCGCGCCTTTGAGCCCTTTGGGCTACGCGGCGCAGCCGCAGACATTGCCACCGCAGCTCCGCAACTTCGTCCGTCCACGAATAAGTCGGACGGCGAACACGACTCGCGAATTTTCTCGGCATCGCATGCTTACAGGCTTGGCGGATCAGATACATTGTAGAGGTAGAAGGATGCCTCTTCTGGCCTTCTGTTGCCTCGGCAATCTAGGGTACATGTAGGCACCGCGCTTTAAGGTGCCTTCTACCTACGAGCTCCTCGAATTGGCTTTGTAAAGCTGGAAGCCCCTCCTTTATAGTATTATTCACGTTCTTTGCCTTTTCATCGACTCCATCATTATTTTAAACAAATTTTTGATGGAGTCAATGAGGGCTTTATCGTGATCATCCTCCTGCTGATGTCCTTCTGGATATCTTGGCTGTCGTGATGAAAATGCGCGAACGCCATGAAAAGCGCACAAAGGGTGGGCGCGTTAAGAATTGCATGTGCGTATCACACCGTATCCGAGAGCGCGGTTTTCGTGATCGCTGGGGTCATTTCTGTCGATCTACTCGCATCTGAACGGAAACGTATTCACGAGCGGAGTTCGAACGTTGGAAGGAAAGAATCTGCAATAGAAAAACGGATAAAGACGATCAAAACGTGCAGAGACGGTTGACGACGGACGAACGTAGACAATGGACGAAAAGACTTATACCTGAAATGCACGTACTGCGGATGGACTTGGGACGATATGGAGCACACGTTCTTTGCGTGCGACCATTGGACCGAGTTACGACTAGGACTACAGACAAGGATAGGCGAGATCACGCCAGAAAACCTAACGAAATTTATGACAACGAACGCGGACATCTGGCGGTTGATTGCAAAATACGTTACGAATGTGCTATGGACCAAAAAAGTAGATGGATGTCTGAATGATGAAAATATGTGAGAGTGAACGCGGTACTGAGTATGCATGAGAACCTAGGATGAAAGGTATAAACATATAAATAGTGTTTGTAAACAAAGCATATGCAAATTTTTACAGCGGTGCTTGTGTCAATCTGTCGAAACCAGGACATAAACTTGGATCACTAAATTACTAGTCCTTCGCTTTAACGATCGAGTCATTGTAGACCACATTTTAAAAAATTTGCATGTATTTTAATTTCAAATGTATTGTATACTTCTTTTATATTAATTACTGCTTAATATGCCTATTATTATCATTTCTGAATAGAACGACGTTAAATAATAAAAATAATAAAATAATATCAATCATTACTATTATATGAACATTACCGATTCCAACCAAACATAGGGGCAATCGTCCAAATAGAAGCCATAAGCCATATTCCTAAAATACGGAGAAGCGAGCCGTTGATGGTCAATGGCTTCGCTGATAAGCCTTTAACGATTACATTGTATCGATCAAAAGCAATCATGCACATCGTCCAAATGGAGCCACATCCGAATATTGATCCACATAATGCATAGATTTCGCACATCAACGGTCCAAATACCCACGTCTCATAGTAGCAATTAATTACCTTTATAATAACAGTACTCGATTAATTACTGTATTAAGTACATACATCATTAATGTTAGTATTTAATACATTTTAAAATCTATTTGTATGATTTATTTTACTTAAATCATTATTACATAAATACTATTGATTAATCGTTTATTTGTTATGTATCAGCACAGTAGAAATATATATTTATACAATAATAATTAAATATAGAAGCTGTGACTGCAGTTAATCGATTTTTATAATAAAATACATAGAACTTGAGTTTAATAATTATTGTAAAACAATATTAATGTTTAAAAAAGCAATTTTTTCTATCCTTTAAATAAGTTGTTATACAATTTGAAAATTAAATGCATAAGATTTTCTTCACTTACCATAGGTGGTGACATAGTTAACATCATACAAAAGTCCGAAAAGGCAAGATTAATTACGAGTAAGTTACTGGGGGTGCGCAAAGACTTGGTGCTCGAAAAGATGAAAACGACCATACCATTGCCAATAACTGAGATGACGCCAAGACAACCAATCACAAAACCCAGGATTCCATACCAGAGGGGATTCATAGGCGGAAATTGATACCAATAAGGATCAATCATATGGTGTATTTCAGGAGGTGCCTTATCTACTACTGTCTGGTTGTTAAAGCCGCCATATCCACCGAAGCCACCACCACCCCTCTGAGCCATAATAGTCAATGCCACATAAGTCGGTCCCATATGCGACGCCATTTCGATTATCCTGAAAAATAATACATAAAGTTTTATTTTGCTCTCAAAACCTTTCTCGTTTCTCCTTCCTCCATTTCTTCTTGACACGTATGTAAAAATGGTTTTATTCAAAAGTGAAATTTCGAATTATTACAATAACTATAATAAGGCAATTATTTTTTATTTTTATAGAATTAAATTCTTTTTCTTCTTAGTTTCTGTTCTTGTTTATAATACTCGCCACATAGGATCCGAGTTAGTTCAAGTTGCGAACTCGGCCGATTTGTATAAATATAGAATTGCTTACTATATCCATGCATTTTATTTTTATCTATTTAACAAAATACTGGTTAAATTAAAAACAGATGATGTTTAAGTTTTTAGATAGTTTACAAAGATTAGCTGTAAAGCAAAACAATAAAATAAAACCATAATAACAAATGTACTTATCTCGATTCTATCAACTAAACTAGCAAATAATATGTTCATAATTAAATAAGAAATGACAGATACTCCTTGTTTATAGTCGCCCGCATAGTATCTGAAATAAAAAACTACTACTACTAATACCTGCTAATACTACTACAAATTAATCAATATACTATTGTTAGTAAAGGACAATCTGACCGTTCCCACTGTCGTTTGAAAATCATATCTTTTGTTGCTTAACGTTTCGAACCGCTTTGTTTCATTTTAGGAAATGAAATAAAATTCTAATATATGAGGCCTACGATGGCTCGATCGCTAGAGCGAAGGACTAGTAACTTGGTGATCCGAGTTCAAATCCCGGTCTCGGCCGATTGATACAGGCACCGCTATAATTATTTACATGTGCTTTGTTTACAAACACATCGTAGACCTTCGTCGCTGATTAGCACCGATAATTGGAAGCATAAATAGAGCGACGTTAAATAACATAAAAAAAAAAAAAAAAAAAATTCTGAAAATAATATAATTAGGTTCAATAGTGATTTTAAAAGAATGTAGTGTAGAAGATTTTTTTATAATATAATATAAGTTAATAGGAATTATATTTCGGTGAAGTGTAACGGAAAGTTATGACGGTTGCACTTCTCGGGATATCGGGGAAGACAGTCGACGTTCAGAAGCTCGAAAAACCTTCCCCTTCTTTCTGCGTACGGGCTGATCGCGACCGCAGTAGCCCTACTCGTTGCCATCAGCGGCGGCGTCACCGCTACCTTTCGGCGTATATATATATATATAAGTCGAGAGAATTAGAAATTAAGCAGATTTATACATAAGAGCGCGCGCGAGCTACACTTGTTCGGTACACGCGCCTTATAGCACTGCATTTTTTTCAATCACCTGACACCTTTATATTTTATATATATATACATTTATCTATTATATTTTTAATAAACATAGTTATAAAAATAAATTACGTTTTGATTTTTTTTAATCTTGCCCTACAACATCAAAAGTGGGATTCGAAGAAAGATAACGGTACAAATTAGTATTGTTTTAAAATTCGGAAATGTGCTTTGTGCGCCGCGTAGTTTGCAATTAAGTTAAAGTTCACGAACACACTTATCAGTTGAAACAAGAAAAGAAGTGTGCTTTGTACGTCGTGTAACTTGATATACCAACACGCGGACATTTACGAATGTTTAATATTTACGCGGGCGTGACTCTAAGTATTGTGTGCGATAAATCTCGCTTTGCTTTGTGCGTCAATTTATTATTAAAATTTGTGATTTTTACATTCGTTTAGCTTCGTACGGAAACTGGTAGACATTTATCGAAAACATATAATATATACTGAAGTCATAAAAAGAGAAAATGTGTTCGCGATAGCCTAATGATTACTTAGTACGTGAACTCAGAGATTTTCTGAAGGAGGGTGGTCTTACGGCGGGCGGTTCGAAACCAGAGTTGATAGCTCGATTAGAACGGCATCATCCGAATATATGGTCCGAACTGGATCAGCTGCTTATAGATACAGACGACCAACAGCGTCAATCTGAAGAGCAGCAGAGAGAAATAGAACGCCGACAGGAGGAAGAACAACAGCTGAGAGCGGAGATAGAGCTCCAGCGAGAAAATGAGGAGCAGCATAGACGGAAGGTAGAAGAAAATTCTGCTGCGTGTCAAATCCAACGTGGCAGAGTTCCACCCACAGTGGAGATAGATATTTTAAGAAGGGAGCGAGATCTGCTTGCGAGAGAATTTGAAGTTATGCGCCACGAGCAAGCGTTCTTAGAATTTCGTTCACCATTTTTGCAAAGTTCACCTACAAGCATGGCCCATTCGACAACTACATCATCGAGCAATATAAGTATTCGCGCTATTGGTGACTTATTATGTGAGTTCGACGGAAATCAGAATATATTTGTAAAATGGGAACAACAAGTGAAACTGTATACATAGTTATAAAAATAAATTACGTTTTGATTTTTTTTTTAATCTTGCCTTACAGTAGAAATGTATTAGTAAAAGATATAAATAATTTAAAAAAAAATACAAATATTTAAAATGTGAAAATGCTACAGTACCTAAATATTATGGAGTTCCCACAATTCATAAATAACAATTAACTTATATAGGATAATAAAATAATTATATTGGATTTATTTGAAGAAATTATGGATGAAAATGGACAGAAATTAATATACACAAAATTAATAAAAGACGAATAACAGAGTAAAATTCAATTAGTATATAAAACCTACATAGTGAGGTTGCTTGTTAAATTTTAACTCATACCATTAACTCAGAAATAAGATAAGTACTATCAAGGGGCTCATTGGCAGAGCAATCATATTATCATACAAAGATTGCACAAAAGACAATTTCGAAGAGAGTGAATTATATTTATAACAATAGTAGAGAACATAATATGAAAGTTAATAATAATAAGAAACAACAGCCACAACCACAACAACAACAGCAATATTGTAATGTTAATATTTGCAAAATGTTTATCGAAAAAATTAGAAATACTTTCAAAAAACATAACATTCAAGCTTACTTCAAAAAATAAAATAAGCAGTAGTATACAAAATAAAATATAAAGATTTGTTAACATAGAACATAGTTTATTTTTATTATTTTTAGTATTTTTTTTAATATTTAATCTAATTTAATTTAATTTTTAGTAGTAATTTCTATTTCAGATTCTTCGAGGGTGATTATAAACAACGAGTCTGACTGTCCTTTCTTAGTATAATATATCATATCATATCATATCATATCATATAATATCATATCATATCATATCATACTTTCATACTGATTTTTAAAGACAAAGTGTATTTTTGTTTGTACACGATAACCAAAAAAACTACTGAACCGATTGTACGGAAATTTGACATAAAGATTCTATGTTATCTTCGAAAGGATATAGGCTATGTTTTTTATTGAAAATCATTTTACTATCATCAATAAATTGAGTTAATGTTCTTAGCAATCAGTTTCACCAGCAGCCAATAGGTGGCGTCTTGAATCACGAATATCAACTCCAAGTAGTCAGTGTAAACTATTAATACCAGGCCAGCTCAGTTGAACGGTCGTATACAACTTTGGCATTCGTATCCTAAGGAAGGTGTGACGTTAGTTAGTATTATCTTTTTTGCTCTTCCGGTGAATCTGACAATACTCTCACACCTTATAGATATCTTTTAATTTTTATTAATTTTATTTTCTTTTATGTGGGAAAAATTTTCTCTCTCTTTCTCTCTCTATCTCTCTCTCTCTCTTCCTCTCTTTCTCTGTCTTCTCTTATAAAATGGTTGTGTATGCCAAATCATACTAAACATAATCTGTGATGACAAATTATATTTTTGTGTTTATACGTTATATTAACTTCAAAAGTGACACAGGCTCTATTTCTTTTAGTTTGAACAAAAGAAATTATGGTAAAATTGGGTTCTTCATCAATAACTTCGAAATTATGTATATTATATTATGTATTATATTATATACGAGGTCAGACAATTAAGTAATGCGACCGATTTTATTTCTCGGCCTGTGGCAACATTATGAATCCGTAGCTCCGCCACCATAATAGTAGATCACTACTCTCTCGATTGGGACTTTGAGGACCCTTGTATGATCATTTATTCGCCAGCTGTTTAGTGTTTTATAACAACGTGTGAGTAGTGCATGTCCTGAAAATGGAACAGGAATTTAGAGCAACGGTGGGCGATAAAATTTTGTGCCAAACTCGGCAAAGCCGCGACAGAAACAAGAAAAAAAATATACTTAAATTGTATGGTAGTGATACCCTGAGTCGTAGTCAGATGCCTCGGTGGCATGCCGATTTTAAAAAAGGCCGTGAGAGCGTCAAAGATGAGGCGCAAAGCGAAAGGCCAATTCAAGTGCGAACCGGCGCGAATGCGCAGCACGTCCGCGCCCTAGCTTGTCACGACCAGCGACTAACCAATCGAATGTTGGCTGACAGTTGAATATTAACCGGGAAACAGTTAAAAAGATTTTAACCGAAGATTTCGCCATGAAAAAGCTGATCGCGAAGATGGTACTTAAGAACATTTCAGATGAGCCAAATCCCACTGAATGAATATCGCACAAGATTGTCTCGAGCATCCTCAAAGTGATCTTACTCTTCTCGACCGACCCCGAAACTAAACAACAAAGCCAACAGTGGCTATCCTCTGGAGCGCCAAGGTCAACGAAGGCGAGAATGAACAAGTCCAAAGTGAAACCATGTTCATATGCTTCTTCGAGAGCAAAGAGTGGTTCACAAAGAGTTTGTACTATCTGGACCAACCATAAATCAAGTATTCTACAGCAATGTGCTTGAAGAATTACGAAAAAGGGTGCTCAGAGTGCGTCCAGAGATCGCGAAGACTTGGATTCTGCATCAGAACAATGCTCCCTGTCACAGTGCGTTCAGTGTTTCTCAGTTTTTGGCGTCTAAAGGCATCGTAACGTTACCGCAATCGCTCTATTCACCGCACATTTTACCTTGCGACTTTTTCCTATTCCTAGTTCGACATTTTGACTCCGTTGAAGACATTCAAGCACTGTTCCAGAATTGTTTCCAAATCTGTAAAACTCGGTGGAATATTATTAATATTAGATATTATTAATTTAGTAACTAGATATTATTAATTTAATTAACTATAAAGATATTATTAATTTAGTAACTATTTTTCATTTTTGCGCACGATGCCGATCCGTCATTTATATCTCATCATTTATATTCCAACTTCGGTTCTACTGCTAATTTCTAGACTTAATATGCCTCATATGAAGCCAAAGCAATAATCAATTGAATTTATGCCGTAATATTAGCATAAAATTTATAAAATTTTAAAAGAAAGATTTATAAAATTCTTAGAAAATCAATGTCATAAAGTTGTAGATATGTTTGATGGTGTGAAGAAATTCCTACAAGAGAATAGAATTGATTTAAACGATTTTAGGGGCCAATATTATGATAACATATCAACTGCGAGTGGCAGATTTAATGGTTTACAGGCTCTAATCCAGCAGAGGAATGATCTGGCTGTTTAGAGTTCCCTGTGTCACTTATTCTCTAAATCTCATAA
The DNA here is from genome assembly GCA_018907035.1 of Sycobia sp. Sy_11. Classification (NCBI taxonomy): domain Eukaryota; kingdom Metazoa; phylum Arthropoda; class Insecta; order Hymenoptera; family Epichrysomallidae; genus Sycobia; species Sycobia sp. Sy_11. The sequence continues at coordinate 684,323 of JACCIC010000052.1, read as the reverse complement.
GAGAAAAAGCTTCAAGTGCTTTACCTTATGCAACAGATTATTTCATATTTTTACAGGAGCTTTACATATTTTTTTCAGCATCAGATATACGTTGGGCACTTTTTATTAAAATTTTGAAAGAGAATAGAACTATTGGTGATAAAATAATGTTTCCGAACAGAACTGAATGCACCTGGTGGTCTTTTGGGAAGACGTACTTGAGAATCTGAACAATGCTAGTAAAACTATACAAATCCTAAAATATCATTACATACAGTCTTAAAGTATATGCGATCACTGAGACAATTTGTGGAAATTAAAAGAGATTTGTTTTTACACTACAAAGATCTAGATAGACAACTTATTAACATTTCAGGTTATAAACGTGATCGTGTTCGTCGCAGAAATGTACGGATGCATCTTCTGAATTATAGTTTTGTGGAAGAAACTAAATTTACACTTTCTGAAAAGTTTCGCACCTTTAAATTTATACCTTTGATCGATACTTTTGTGGTTTTTTTAGATGAAAGAATTTCAACATATGAAACGATCGAATTACGCTTGGGGTTTTTATCAAGCTTCAATAACTTAACTTCTTTTGAAATATGACAGAATAGTAAAGGATTACAAGATATCTATAAAAATCATTTTGACTCAAATTTAGAAATGGAACTTTTTTTATTTCAAATATTTGATTCTCAATTAAAATCTGGTATTAGAGTTAGTCGAGAACAAACTATGTTTTCATTGATTATTAAAAAAGGAGTACGAGAGTATTTAACTCTAATGATAAGCAATTGTACCGTAGGAAGGTCGTTCTCGAAATGAAATTTAGCGAATGATGCCTAGACGATACCAATGGCTCAAAATCGGCTAAATCATTTGACTAGTATAAGTATGGAGAGAGATATTATACACTATATAAATATTGATAATATGTTAAAAACAATTGCCGAAAAAAGCGCGAAAATGTTTTATTTACTTATTTTTATTTTTTTTAATTTAATTTTCTACTATATAAATATATTTTTATTTATTAAAAAGTTATACGTGTAGATAAATAAATTATTTTATATATGCGATAAAAAATTGTATTATAAAAATTGTATCGTTTGTGATTTGAAAACTCTCAATGGAGGGCCCCGACACCGATGGTGCCCAGGGTCCTCCAAAACCTGAATACGGTGCTGTCAACAATAATAAAACGTGTGAAACATGCACCCACGGTCTGGACACTCCGCATGTTAAATTATGAATTGATTTTACTCCGTGTTGTTTTATACAGACACTACGGCATACATGGAAAAATAGTGTTAAATAAGATGTTTTATATTTCTCTCTCTCTCTCTCTCTCTCTCTCTCGCTCACTGTAATGTCATATCTGCATTTGAAGTATACAAAAGAGCGGTTCGATGACTGCACCATCATAAGCTTTCTCGCTATTGAAAAAAAATTATTTAACGTATGTAGTTTCAACGTAACAAAAATATATTCGTTAAAAATGAATGAATTTTATAAAATTTTGTCATAAAATGTTGTTTATCAAATGTAAATTATAAAACTTTTATAAAATATTGACTATAACATTTTATAGAATTTTTTTATTGATATAGCTTTTAAGATTTCTAACTTAAATCTTAAATATTATTTGTTTTAATAAGAGACTACTTTTTTGTTACTCTATTTATTCTTCAATCAAGATTTAAAAATAAAATTTTATGTTAAATATAATATTGCCTAAACACAGTAATATTATTCCAATATAAGCGCAGCTATAATAATCATGAAAAGCTTTTTCATTGTTATAAATATTATGTTTCAGAATTTTACCATATATTAAATGTATTGTATCCTTTACAGAACCCAATTTAAATATCTCATAATATTTTACATTTTTCTTACGCAAAATTTTAAGATATTTAGAACTGTGAAGCATTCTTACAATATTATAATGAAAATTGTTTTCACCCTTGATATGTTAAAAACTATATAATTAATACTTATACATCTCACAATATCTTTAGTCAACAATAATGTACAGTCCCCATAATTTTGTGAACACATTTTAATATTATTATAAAAACCATATTTTTTAAACTGCTTACAAAGATTCAAGAACACTTTTTCAAATTTGGCCATCTATATCAATTACAAATGATACCACAATTTAAATTGCCAAAAAAAAGTTAATTTAATAGGAAAGTATTTTGCTAGTTTCTATATCTATTGTCTACAAATTTTATATACTTTGAGAGAAAGATTTTGGAATTATTAAATGCTTTAATAGCAATCTCATACTAATGATCTAGATCAGCATTCTATGTCACTGTATTAACAAATAGCACTGTCTATTGAAAAAGAATACATGACTGATACATATGACTCATATAAAAGAAGTCAATTAGCTCAATCATGAATATATGTTCTAGTACTTTTTTCATATTTTACTATAATTTAGTTGCATATTTAAGTAATGAAGTATATGGTACACTGGATATTCTGTTGAAGCTCATCTGGTTTTCATTTATTAAATCTATCTCTTCTATCACAAAAGTTTGAATCGATAATTTTGCAAAGGTGGTTATTATATTTTGAAGAGATTATACTGATATGGAAAGCGAGCCATAAGATTAAATTTCATGTCAAAGATCACTAGTATTAACACTCATGTAACTGCTATGTTTAAGGTACTTTAAGATTAAACTGAGTTTAGCCCCGTTGTGGAAAAGAGATATCGTAAAGTTCTAATGTATTTTGCAAAAGCTTCGAAACACGTCTTAAAAAATTAGGGGCGCACTGTTGACTGAATGAATGTTCATTCTCCCACCTTATGGATCTTCTTTGGTTGGGCTGCTCAATTGCGACAGGGCTGCTTGTGTGATGGCACAGCTCGGGGTGCTCACCTGATGTTCTGGGAGTAAGCGATATAGCTGGCTGTTTTTGGATGCGGCTCGAGCTTGAGCTTCTGTGGACGTTCCACTTTTCAATATGCACCGTGGTCGAGTTCTCGCACTCTCTAATGTACTCTTCTACTGAATGTCCTATATACAGTCACTCTTCTCCTTCTTACCAATGCATTATATAGATATCTTGAGTATAAACGATCGAGTCTGTAGGTGTACCCTCCGTCGCTAAGTCGCCAAACAGTCTTAAGGAGATACGTTTATTCAATTAGTGAGGATCTGCGAATATCTTGGCTTACCTTGAATATTCGAATACGTGTGTACGCAGAAGCCCCACTTGTTTCTTGAGACGTCGCTAAGACGGATATCCCAATTGTCGTCTGTGGCCGTAGCCGTGGACGTCGACGACGTGAGAAAATCGTTATACCATCGTCCATTGCCACGCGATTGACATGTGGATTAATGGCGTTGAATATCGAGAAATCAATCTCATATATAGTATTGGAGCTAGCGTTCAAGAGAAATTAATAACTATACCAAAATGATCAGACAAAAGTAATTCGAGATCTTAAATTGCATCCGGAGAGTTTTGTTTCAAACCTTCTCAACTTTATAAATGAAACTAAACTGATGCTTTCAGTTCAAGTTTTTCTTCTTTTTAGATTCTTTTTGTGCACTGTTATATTTTAACTTATACCACGCGTGAGATATAGTAACGTCTATCATTTTAGTAATTTTATTCTTTTTTTTGTATCTTTGTCAAGAAATCTAAATTGTATCAATAAATATTCTATAAACATTTAATTATATAGTTTTACTGTTATATTCAAAAAAATACTAAAATCACATATTCCACATAAATGTTGGCATATTTTTTATTTTAAATATATGTTTTTTGGAAATTAGAAACTTTTATGGGGTTTACGCATTTCTTTTGCTTATGCTTGTGCAAATTCATTTTTTTCGAATTTGACTTTTTTATTATTTATTTTTATTTCTTAGTTTAATATTTTACAATATTTTTACAATATTAATTGTTTACTTTTTAATTATCTTTTTACCATTTTGTAAAAAGTATATTTTAGAAAAAAGTTTTATACATTTTAATTATGTTTTACTCTTTAGTTGAATTTTTATCGCTTTTTTATTAAGTTTATTAAAAAAATTATTTCTTTTTATTATTTTTTACTTTTTACTTAAAATGTTTTCAAATATTTAAAAATAGACATACAAAAGACTAAAGCCACCCCAATCTATTCGCGAAAGAAATGTCTATCGCGTGTACGAGGTCATCACTATATCAAAACAAAAGTGGCATTCGCGTAGGCTCCAATAGTGCAGAGTGTATCATGAGTGAACTTGTTTTTGATTTCAAAAATAGATATTTATACTTAAAATATTTATTTAAATGTTGTATTATATTTTATAATCTCATAGCATATTAAAAAACAAAATAAATGTGGTATAACTTTTCTTTATATTTTAAATAGAGATATAAGATTAATTAATAAATATTTTTTATTGGTCTTACAGTCCAATTAATTCAATCTAAAAATAGAATAAAAATAAAAATAAAAATAAATAAAAAAAAATAAAATAAAATAAAATAAAAATTAAAAATAAAAATTAAATTAAAAATTAAATTAAAATTATGACAGTCAGACTGTCCTTGTTTACATTCACCCCCGTAGACTAATCTGAAAATAAAATATTAGCTGAAAAAATTTTTTGTTAGTAAAGTGCAGTCTGACTGTCCCCAACACCCTTACCTAATTGAAGACTTGTCCAACGTTTCGAGCTCGCTACGGCTCCTCATCAGGGACTAATCTAAACCTTATATTCTAATCTATATATACCCATCCCCACCACCAAATTTAGTAAATTAATTCCCCCTCTACACCAATTGTCCAAAACTAATCAATTTAATAAGGAATGATAAACACTGTCCAATCTACCAGACTCTAACATTAAATTCACATTATTTCGATTCCTGGAAATGTGAATACTTTCAAGACTCTCCCGTTTATACTTATTATTAATACCATGTTCCAAAATATCCACATTCACAAAATCAAAAGAATGTAAAAACTTTAAACAATGCTCTTTTAAACCGGAAGTAATATGTGAGCTACGTAAACTATATTTATGCTCATAAATTCTCTTTTTTAAATATCTAACTGTTTGTCCAATATAGTATTTATCACAATCCATGCAATTAATCTTGTAAACTCCAGTCTTGTAATCTTGTAACTCCTGATTTTAAGCATAAATCATCCTTATCTTTGCAATTATTAAACAATCTACTCAAATTATTGCTATTTTGAAAGAAAATTTGAATGTTATATTTCCGAAAATTTCTTTTTATTCTTTCAGACAATCCTCTAACATATGGCAAGACAATAACATCAATTCCTGCACTATGTCTATTTTCGGTATTATAAATGTCAAACAATCTCTCAGCAATTAATCTATTAATAAATTGAATTGGATAACCATTATTAATGAAAGTTTCTCTTACTATCTGTAAATTATTTTGTCTAAAATCTTTATGTGACAATTTTATTGCTCTGTCAATGACACCCTTTATTGCTCCAATTTTGTTTCCGAATTGGTGGTGTGAATTAAAATCTAAAAACCTACCTGACCAAGTAGGCTTTCTGTACCAATTAAGTTTCACCTTATTATTACTACATCTAATGAGATTAATTTCCAGAAAACTTAACTGACTATTAACTTCAACCTCCCTTGTAAATTTAATTCTGTCATGTACAGAATTGAAAACATCCACCATTTCATCCACAAAGTTATAGCTAATTTAGTTATGGAAAAGTTGGAAAGTATAGCCTTGTCAAAATTGCTTTTTGAACCAATGATATTTAAGAGATATGTTGATGATATCTTTACAATTGTTCCGGAAGTTTTTGTGGTCATTTTGGATATCTGGAAATTGGTTAAATTTATTTTTTCCAAATTTGAAAAAAATTAATACAAAACATACTATTTACATTCAGTTTTTTCTTAATGAAAGTATAACTTTATCATATGTGTACTAACGTTGTAATTGCAATATCTTTATTCCGTAATTAGTAAGATATAACTACGGAATTAATACATCAAATCTCAGATGATGTTTATAACCTGACAATTTAGTTAAGATTATACAATAGTACATTGTGACACAAGGGAGAAAATAGGCGTTTTCCGACGAGGGTATGTTTGCTGCCCGAGCGAAGCGAGGACGTCAAATTACCCGAGTCCGAAAACGCCTTTGCTTCGGTGTGTCACATACTATTTTCCCATACGAGGGCGCTTTTTCTTTCTCAAAGAAATGCACAAAAAATTGAATAGCAAACTTACAGAATCAAACAGTGTCACCCCCCTCCCATGTGTTAGTCATGCTTAGATAGAGCGAGCAGGTATAATATCTAAAGGTCCAGATGATACTCGATCCGAATAAGTTGCCCTAATATAAAATATAATTCGTTAGATTTGAAAAAATATAATATTATCGGTTTTCTCTTATGGTTATTACTGCAATTTACTTGAATTTAATAGCATTAAAATAAATGATTTTCTCTTATTTGGAAATTGATAAAGTATATTAAGAGATGTAGGATCGGTTGTTGGGGGCGGAGCACCCCCACCCCCTTTTTAAAAATAAATAAGACTAATCAACTGAAGATTATAAGTTTGTTAATAATCTACTCTCAAAATAAATTGAAAAAAATAGAATTTAAAATTAAAACTAATTAAAAAAAATATAGATAATTTTTAATACTTAAAAAACATTGTAAGAATTTTTGTAATAAATTTCACATAGAATATAAATCTTATTTTATTTTAAAATTTCGAATACCTAACTCAAAGTGCAAAAAAAAGCTCGAGCCCGCGGTCGATTATCGCATATACTCGTAAGTTTAAACACCGTAAATGCCAGATGTTACGCAGGCACGGAAGACCGAGAATCCTACTGGACTACACGGTTTCGATCATTCACTTTTCCTCCCAAGGGAGGACAATTAAAATTCTGCTTTCGGATTGGTCAGGAATCGGCCATAAACACTTTTCTTCCCTAGGGAGGAAAAGTAGTATTTTTCTTCCTTTAGAGAGTTGCAGAAAATCGTATTTTGCGCCCCGAGTGCGGGGATAGTACATTTCTTACCGAGTATGGAAAGGATTTATTTACGAAACGAGAGGTTTGCGGCCCGAGACGAAGTCGAGGGTTGTAACGAAGTTCGTACAAAAGTCTTTTCGTACTAGGTAAGGACTATATTTTTCCTCATGAGAACCGGAATCAAGCGGTGAATGTGCGATTTGTAGGTTAGAATGAGGAAAAAATATTTTTTGAATATGTTATGTACTAGCATCTCCCATCTCGACTTCGCACGAGATAACAATTTAACCGATTTATTAAATAGTTAAATAATATCTATGTGAAAAATGCTTGCTATATATAAATATATATTTCTGTAAATAATTTTACCCAGCATCGCTCCTGTATAAAAAGCTACTATCTCATCATCTGTTTAAAAAAAGTAGTATTTCACAGATCAATTTTAGTTGACACCATGATAACTAAATAATCACGGTATGTAATTTAATATATCAAAATATACGACATATAAATAAATAAATAAATATATATATCTTACATATAGCTTCTTTGGTGACATCTTGTATTTTCGTATTTGGACGGTAGAAAAAATGTCCAGGTATCTCGAAATGACTTCTAATGTGAGTTTAGTGTTCAGGAGGACGAATACAATATCCCGATGTTTCGGCAAGACTTTTATGGAGAATTTTGTATTCGGCTAGAACATTAGAGTAAGTGGGTGTCCCGATTGTTTTCAGTACAACAAAAACAGTAACGAGTCGGAACGACTTCTTAGGGAAGAATTGTGTATACTCTGTAGGGAACGAAGTCTATTTTCCTCTGGACGTCTTTTATTGGTAGGTTTGTGTTCGGACGACAGAATATGATGTTCAGGTATCTTTGAACTACTTCTACGTGAAGTTTAGTGTTTAGATAGTATAATACAACGTCTAAGCGTCTCGGAACGACTTCTACGGGGAGTGTGGGTGTTTAGACGATAGAAGACAATGTCTAGGAGTCTTTGGCCGATTTCTTCGTAGAATTTCGTGTTCGGACAGTAGAATAAAATATTCGAATGCCTCGGAACGACTTCTACAGGAAGTATCGTGTTTAATTTTTAGGAAACGATGTCCAGGTATGCCGGGATGACTTCTACGAAAAAATTCGTATTTGGTCGGTAGAAGACGATGTCCAGCTGTCTCTGGACAATATCTACAGAAAGTACAGTCTTCATTCGGTAGGTAACGATGTTCGGGTATGTCAGGACGACTTCAACGAGAAGTTTCATATCCTGTCATCGATAGACCTAACCGTCTATAGAAGTCGTTGCGAGACATCTGTACATCGAGTTCTACCTTCCAAACACCAAACGCCTTGTAGAAGTCCTTCCGAGGCCTCTGTAAAATTATTATAGGAAGATATAGGTAAAATTATTTATAGGAATATATATTTATACATAGAGTATTTTTTCATTGATATTATTGAACTGTTTAATGAGTCGATTAAATTATCTCAGCGAAGCTGAGACGCTGAAAATTATATATATATATATATATATATATATATATATAGTATATTTTTGTATTTTTAAATAAATATCGCGAATATTTAGTTAGTGGTTTCAACTGAAATTGAAGCAAAACAATGCTTTGCGAAATAGCACCTTATTAAAGCGGGCATTCAAATAACACCTTTTTAAATGGAAGCGACGATATATTAGATATACACAATTTTCGAATTGTTGGTGAAGTAACTTCCTATTTTTCCATCTTCTTTGTTGAATTTGAAATAAATATATCGTATATCCTTCCGAAGAGAATATAGAATACATATTTAGATTTTCCGAGTAATTGGTTTCATATTTTGTTTTTGTTTAACGTGTACAAACAGAAACACAATTTGTCTTTATTAGTTACTATGATTAGTCTGATATGATATGATATGATTTCTATTCTAATAAAAGTTCAATCATATTTACATTGTATCATACTATTAATAAATAGGGTATAGTTTGATGAAGGTATAGACGGTAACAATAAGTCTTTAGAAAAAGATAGAAAAAAATTTTTTTGGGGTAAATTTTTTTTTATTTCTCAACATAATCTCCTTCTAGTTCAATACACTTTGACAGACGTATCTCCAATTTTCTTAAGCCTTCAGAATAGTATGATTGTTGTAGTTCCTCAAAATAATCATTTGTGTGAACGATGACCTCATTTGACGTAAACCGTTGTCCGCTGAGTCATTTTTTTAAATTTGGAAATAAGAAGTGACTCGGGGCCAGATCTGGTGAGTACGGTGGATGGTCAATCAATTCAAACTTCAATTTCTGAATTTTAGCCACTGAAACTGCAAACGTATGCACTCATGCATTATCCTGGTGTAAGATCAGGCCAAATAACTCGAAGAATTTATAACGATATAATATTAATGAAAGTTTAAATATGTAACAAAAAAAAACACATTTTATAAAGAAAGTATATAATAATTAACATATTCAATAATATATAATGTTTAAAAAATATGATGATATATATAATTTAGAATATATAAATATATAATAATATATATAATTTAGAAATATATAAATATATAATAAAATATATAATTTGGGGAATATAGTGATATATCAAATTTAAAATATGTAATAGTATTTGAAATATATATATAATATTAACTTTTACAAGTAATAATAATCATATATATGTGTGTATATATATATATATATATATATATATATATATATATAAAATATATTTATATAAAATACATTGCACTATAAGTTTATTCCAAAATAACGAAATTTTTTCCGCTACCATATTTGGGCGAGCAAAACAATTTTATAGCATCTATCCATATACGGCGTTAGACTTTTGGGAATAACGCAAGCCTTATATGTCTGAAGCGTATGTTTGAGCGACTGAAGGCCCTTAGAATAATGAATACGTGCATTAGCAGTCCGCTAATTTAAATATTGAATATTTCCAAATATTCAATATTTAATAAAATAATTCGTTATAACGACAAGAATTTATTTATAACAAAATTAGTGAATATAACGAACATATTGTAAGATTTCTATAAAAATTATTATAAAATACTCAAATGTTAGAAATAAGAAAACGAAAGATCAATGTAGCAAAATCAAATCTATAAAAATTGAAAGGCTGAGAGAGGGATTTTCTATGGCATTGACTAATCGGGTATATAAAAAAAAATATAAAATACAATTTTTCCACAAAAATCGTGCAGTAGCAGATTCAGTTCTGTCCGTTCAGCTCGTTCAGTAGTAGTTTAGTAGTTCAGTAGTTCATTCCACAGTCCACCAAGAAGTCTCTCTCACGCTCTCGAAAAAAGCAAGTAAGTTTAATAAACAATGATTTTGTATAGATCAATTTTTATTATTTATATTTTCCTTGGAAAGAAGTGTGGTCCCTTGGAAGCAACCTTTTTCTCACATAACGAAGTAATAGATAAATATTATATTATATTAAAATAGACTCGCGATGTGCACTGTTATTCATACCGCTTCTGCAATTAAAATAACGCTAAGCACATTATAATACGCGCTGTTTTAACATAATTGAAAGTTCGTCCCAGACTAGTGCGGGCAACCGTAGGTCTGAAATATGCAACAAATATATATGTATGTATATACCTCTATATATTTGTATGCGTATATACGTATCACGTGCTCGACGTGACATATGATATTTGATTTTTGGGGGCTCAGCTGGGATAATGCGGAGCGAGCTGCTGATTTTGTTTCATAGGTGCAGCACTCTCAAAGGCTATAATCTTAAAAAAAATTCATTCTAATTAAATAGACAAATAAATAAATAAATAAAATAACAATAAGTAAATTTACGAAATAATAAAAGGAAAATTTTTTTATACTTATTAAATTGAAGTTAGATTGCATACCTATATATATAATACATTATTGTTAAAGTGAGATGAAAATGAATGATGAAAATACTTTACTAAAAGGTTTCGACAAATACTCTACGAAAAAGTTACAATAAGCGTTTTCCCAAATAAGTACAATAAATGAATTAGTACAATAAACAAATAAAATGCATTGATGAATATAAAAAATAAAATTTGAACCTATACGACATTTAAAAATCCTGCAAAGTTTAAAAATCCTATAAAGTATAAATATTCGATATCTACATAAATCAACAACATCGGAAATAAATTTTTCAAAAATACGTCCATATGAACTATTAATATATATATATATATATATATATATATATATATATATATATATATATATATGGATGTTAATTTATCGATATAAATAAACCAAATTAAGAATATTCTTACAATAAAATCAAAAGTGGAAACTAATACTAAGATTCCTTTTCAAGAAGATTATTCGGACATTATCTAAAATACTTTAATAAAATATGTCTGAAACCAATTATTTCAAAGTTTACAATGAAAAAATGTTTCCAAGTCATAATTATGAAATTATATAATTATTAAACAAAATAAAAAAAATGGATTTTATGTACGTATATATTATATATCGTATAAACGTTATTATACAAAAAAACACATGAAATAAAGCAAAAATAAAACTATGAAAAATTATAAAAGATGAACATATTAAAAATTTTACATTACCTGGCACACATACGTTCACAATCGTTCTAATATTCAACAACCAGAAATCGCAAAATATCATCAAAGGATCAATTTCTCAGAAAGAATTGTTAAGAATATCGATAATAATAATAATAATAAAAACAACCAATAGTAAAAATTATATGTGTATGTATGGGCAGATGCATTAAAAAATATACAAATGGCTTACATTTGCAGAAATTACACATAAATAATTAAAAGTTATACTTATCTGATGATGCGCAACTAAGAAAAATACCTTTCTTTATTGCAACTTAGCACCAGCTGTTTAAGAAATATATCTCTTCAGTCTCCAAGAACGAGACATAGATGCGAAGATCCAGTATTAGACGCGTAAATTTGTCCATAGATTTTTTAAAAAATCAAGCACAAGTACCTCTTACGACTATGAACGCGATTACAATTATACCAAAACTTATACTACGGTGTAGGGCCACCGTTGTGTTTTTTACACGAAGTTCTCGTCATGTCCAAGTGCCAAGCATGTAATAAAACCGGTCACAATGCCCGCAATTACAGAAGCAACAATAGACTAACGTCTATAGTATGGCAGATTTGCAATAAGCCTGATTATACAGTCAATTACTGCCGAATCAATCAAGCAAACAAATAAAAATCAGTTTTGAAATGCCAAAAATGTGGACGGATAGGGCATTCTCAAGCTGAGTGTAGGGTGCACGACACCGCTCAGCAAAATGCAACCACACTTAACAGACCCACGTGTGCTTATTGCAAGTATCCAGGACACATTATCGGAATGCCAAAAACACGAATACAACCAGGGAAATGAACGAAGTCCCCAGAACGAGAGCGCGAACAAAGGGATTTGCGACAGACCAACGCGATCAATGAACGCGAACCCATTATCAGACCTCTTAGGCAAATTAATACCCTTGGAACCACAATAACTAATTACGTATCATACGTAGAGGTTCAATTCGGGCCACATTGTCTTCTTTTCTTTATGGTAGACAGTGGATCCGATGTAAGCATCATTAAAACAGGATCAATACCGAAGGGAGCACATGTAGATGAGTCAAAAATCTGTACGCTGACAGGAGTAGGAGATAGTACAGAAATAACTCTAGGTACCGTATCATTAAAGATTGCTTGACAAAGAATCAAACTTCTCATTGTATCAGATGATTTTCCTATTCCATACAATGGAATCATAGGGTCAGAATACTTAATGAAAAACGACGCTGAATTAAACTTTACACACAAACAACTTGTCATAGCTAGCCAAATGACGAATTTGCGATTAGGTAATGAAGCATTAAGCATCCCTGCATATAGCATTATCAATATCCACATCGAACAGGAAACGGAGTTACTCCCTACAGTAATTACTAAGAACCCAGCAGGCGGCAAATGCAGATTCCTAGTAGATACAGGATCTAAGGGGAATTTCATAAAAAGAGGAAGCATACCCCATCAATACAAAATTGACAAGTCACAGAAGGGACTCTTGAGGGGATAAACTCGGAATAATTTTGCACCTTAGGAACTTTAAAACTTAAGGTTTTACGGATAATCTCTAGTTTCCACGTCATCCCCGACCATTTTCCGATACCGTATTACGGTATTTTGAGGGCACGATATTTAAGCGACGCTCGAATAATACTAAACTACGAGACGAAACGTCTAGAGTTTCATATACATGACCAATCTATCGAATTTGTGTCACCAGAGATGCTTCGCAAAAATTTAGCCGCGGAAATGGAAGAAGAGGAAATAGACCATACGGCGGACTCGTTACTCGCGAACGCATCTACCAATAGTCAGAGCGACGGGGGCGAAATAGACGATGAACAACAAAGATTAAAGGAAGAATTGTTACACATAGATGATGAAACAGACGAATTTTTAAATAATTACTTCGATAACAAGAGTATATCCACAAAGACGCTTTATTCACTTACACAAGAACTTATATCAGAAGAACTCAATATTCCTTCAAAGGCAGTAAATAACGAATTACCCACTGTTTACCCCATGGGAAACGTAATTTACGTACAAACCGCATCTATAAGAGATCTGATACGCACAGACCATCTTAACGAAATCGAAAAAGATTACGTACAGAATTTAGTCGAAAAAAATCGTGATATCTTCTTTTTACCCGGAGATTCATTGCTGCGAACATATGCCATAACTCACCGAATGAAGAACCAGTGAATGCTCGACAATACAAATTCCCTCACTCGCTCGAAGAAGAAATAGACAGACAGGTGAACGATTTATTAAACCAAGGAGTGATAGACTCTGATTCTCCATTTAATAGCCCAATTTGGATTGTGAAAAAGAAAGCAGACTCACAAGGGCGATCATAACGGCGAATGGTACTTGACTCTAGAGCTTTGAACGAAAAATCAGTAAGCGATGCCTATCCACTGCCGAATACCACTGAGATATTTGACCAAGTAGGAGGTGCAAATTATTATTCTTTACTGGATCTTACGTCAGGGTTTCCTAAATTTAAAATAGACCCGAAAGATGCGCATAAAACAGCTTTTAGTACGCCATTTGGTCACTATCAATTCGTTCGTATTCCTTTTGGTTTGAAAAATGTACCCTCCATTTACCAAATGTTAATGGATACCTTACTGAGAGGACTGCAAGGCAGAGAACTGTTCGTATACTTAGATGACATTGTGATATATGCGAACACATTGATAGAACACGATAGAAAAATTAGCCTATTATTAAACAGACTTCGAGAAGCCGGATTGAAATTGCAAAATGACAAGTGCGAATTTCCGAAAAGTGATGTAATTATCTAGGACACCGTTTGAGTGAAAAGGGACTAAGCCCCGACGAAAAAAAGGTGGAAGCTGTAAGAGATTTTTCACGAACCAAAAATATAAAGAATCTGCGACAATTTCTCAGTTTAGCTGGATATTATCGCAGACTTATTGAGAGATTTGACGCAATAGTGAAACCATTAACGAAATTATCATACTACAAAAAGATATACCATTTGAATGGTCAAACAAAACTGAAGATGCCTTTCAGACTTTAAAAGCTATCCTATATAATGCACCTTTATTACAATTCCTCGATCTTACCCAACCATTTAATATAACAACTGACGCCTCGGGATATGCTATAGTAGGTATTCTCTCCCAGGGAGAAATGGGGAAAGATAGACCTATAGCATATACCTCTAGAGTTTTGCGCAACGCAGAACTTCAATACGAGGTTTACAAAAAGAAAGGACTAGCAGTCGTACATAGCATACAGGAGTTTCGTTCCTATGTATATGAAAGAAAAATAACGATCATCACTGACCAACAACCCTTAGTTTGGTTTAAATCGGCAGAACGAACTACGAGAGTCCAAAAATGGCGTTTTCTTTGAGTATGATTATCCTAGAAGTTGTCCCGACATACCTAAACATCGTTTCCTACCAAATAAACACGATAGTACCAGTAGAAGTCGGCCTGAGAAAGCTAGCATCGCTTCCTACCGACTAAACACAATTCTCCCCGTAGAAGTCGTTCGGAAAGACCTAGATATCGTATTTTACCGTCCCAACATGAATCTTCCCATAGAAGTTGATTTCCTCATACCTGCATCTCGTTTTACATCAACTAAATACAATATTCCCCGTAATCGCCCAGAGACACCTGGACATCGCATTCTATCATCCAAACACACAACTGAGTATAGAAATCGTCTTGAGGCAACGGAATATTGTAATCAACCGCCCGTACACGCCAATACAATATTACTCAGTTGAAACCGTATTTAAAATATGTATATATCACATGTACAATATAATATACATACAATATATATATATATATATATATATATATATATATATACTTTTTATATTTCCGTTTTTTCAATTAAATACTGTGAATATTTTCGTAGTGATGTTAACTGAAATTCAAGCAAAATGTTGGTATTCGCATAGCATATTTTTTAGTAGGCGATGGATATTGCCTTTTTATGCAGAAGTGACGATACATTTCATTTATATATACATAGTTTCGAGGTGGATGGTAAAGACTCCTATTTTGCCATCATTTCTTTTGTTCGAACTAAAAAAAACATAGTCTCTTGTCCAAATTCTGAAGTTAATCGAATGTATAAAAATAAAAATATAATTTGTCGTCACAAACTATATTCAGTATGATTTGGCATAAAGAACCATTTTATAAGAGAAGAAGAAAGAAAGACAAACAAATAGTGACAGAGAGAGAGAGAGAGAGAGAGAGAGATTTTCCCACGTAAGAGAACAAAAAACGTACTATCGACTAACCTCACACCTTCTTTAGAATACGAATCCCAAAGTTGGATATGAACATTCACTTGAGCTGGCCTGGTATTAATACTTTAGGTCGACTACATTGAGTTGATGTTCGTGATTCAAGACGCCACCTAGTGGCCGCTCGTGAAACTGACCAGTAAAACTTTTAATTTAATTTATTAGTAAAAGTAAAATGATTTTCAAGAAAAAACATAGCCTATGTCCTTCCCAAAATAATATAGAATCTATGTGTCAAATTTCAGAACAATCGGTTCAGTAGTTTTTTCGGTTATCGTGTACAAATAAAAACAGACTTTGTCTTTATAAATTAGTATGATATGATATGATATGATATGATATGATGTACATATATCATGTATGCGTGTATATATATATATATATATATATATATATATATATATATATATATATTGTGACGTGTGGAATGCGTCACTTAACTTATTAAATAATCTGACTTCATTATTGGAATAGTGTACTATAATGGTTACTTGACAAGCTTCTCTGCGTTTTGAACCCAATTAAACTCTTATTGAAAAATTATAGTTTTAATTACCTAATAACCTCTTTTTACTGGATTAAATCCGGGCATGTACGGTGAAGTTCGATTTGTTGAATTTTTGCTCTATGTAATATATTTACAACTTGATTATTAATATAGCTGCTTCTGATTATAGAAATAATTATATTTGAGCTTAAAGCCACAATTTTTTTATTATTGTATTCACTATATATTCCATAGCTTTCTACAAATGTTCTGTTTTTGTTCGTTTAACAGTGGTTCATTGTGTTTTACGTTAAGTTATACTTTCCAATATACTGAGTTATAGACTCGATATTATTTATCAAGTGAGTGATCCAAATAATTTTACAGATGTTTCATAAAAGTTGAAGATTATGTAGAAGACGGTTTCAACGTTTAAAAAAATTAACAAATATATCTAGATGCATCAAACATTATTTTTCTTTTTAGAAGAAGTAAAATAAGATTATAGATAGATTTATTGAGTTCGTCGCTACTATACCTAGTATTAGTATCAAACAGAAATGCGCCTTCGTTTAAAATTTGTCTCTTTATCCGAAATTGGATGAAAACAACTTTAAAAAAAATAGTTGTTTTGATCTTTTATATATATATATATATATATATATATATATATATATATATATATATATATATATATATATATTATGACGTATGGAATGCGTCACTTAACTTATTAAATAATCTGAAAAAAAGAAAGATGAATAAATCAAACACACTTAAATAAAATAACTTTATTAGAAATATAATAAACAAATTGAGTTATCAAACCAATTTGAGGTTAACACTCATATGAAGTGTTGTTAGGTGCAGGACTTCTTTCCGATGATATACTAGAGATGCACGATGAAACGACACACATACTAATCACATATAATGTGCGAGTTGCGCAGTTGTGCTCGCTAACGTAGGCGGCGAGGTGGAGAGCGGAACGGAAATAGGACTACCGGAATGTATACGAATGCATAGAATATGCATTTCAGGCATTAAAGAAAGAAAAAAAGAGATGTATAGGAATGTCATTGCGTGTCCGGTAGATGGCCGATAGTAGTGGAGACCCTTCTTATCGACTTCAAATGAATTAAGTACATTCGCGCGCGAAATTCAAATCAATAATCGAAAGGGGCAGATTAATTGCTCCAATCAAGAGTTATAGAAAGGAAGCGGAACCGGATTAAGACTTAAGTAGTAAAGGTGGGAACCAATACCTGTTTGATAAATTAATAAATTAGAGTGTTTAATAAATTTAATAAGGTAATTGGTGCCCGCCAAGAAATAATAAATTGGCGGTATTTGAAGAAAGAGGGGATGTTAATTTTTGTGGAGAGAGCAGTTGATTTCTGACTCTTGTCGAGAGTGAAATAAATTTAAATTATTTTTCTTTTGTGAGATTCTCTCTTGTTTTTTTTTCTTTTTTTTTAATTTGAAATTGTGGTGTATCCATTCAAGTATCGGTGGTGAGTGAGGATGGATTAGAAATTATTGTGATAAAAATAAAATTGTTAAATTATAAAAGAAGTGTGGAAAGAGAAAGTGAGAGAGAGAGAGAGAGAGAGAGAGAGAGAGAGAGAGAGAGAGAGAGAGAGAGAAAGAAAGAGAGACAGAAAAAGAGAGAATGAAATTCAGAATTGAGGAAGTAAAATCGAGGAAATAATATTGAGAAATAAATTTGAGGTAGTATAGTGAAAATAATAGATTGAAGAAGATCCAATTAAGATTTGAAATATATAATGATGATGAAGATGATAGAAATTGATAAAATTTGATGTGATAAGTATCACTAGATATATATTTATTGAGGTGATAGAATTATTGATAATCATTATATTATTAATTATATTTAATGGCCGAATGTAAAGTTTTATTAAAAAATATATATAGAGTAGTGGTGACTATATAAAAAAAAAAAAAAAAAAAAAAAAAATTACTTGAATAAAGTTTTGGTCGAATATAATAAATTTCCACTCAATTTTGGAGTTAATCCTGCGACTCCAGACTCGGGAAGAATTCCCTTTCATTAAGTTAAATAGCGCAATAGGATGGTATTGATGAATAAATAATTAAAAAAAAAAAGATTTGATTATACAGTGCGGGATTGGCGTTCTTATTTAGTACGCTAAATACTGTGTGACAATATATATTCAGTGTTGACAATATTAAAGGTATTTATAAATTCAATACAGCGGGTGAGTTCGTTCCGGACACCCGTTGTATATCCTGGAACGTGTGCGCCAGTACAGAGGCTCGCGAGTTCCCCTACCGCAGTATTCGCTGCTGACGCGTATCGTTCAACGAGAGAGTACGGCAGTGTGCGTGCGGGCATGCGTTAGAGGGGGATAACTTCCGCGGGCCTAATACACTTGCAGCGGTTCTCTTTCGCCGCGCTAGGTGTATTCCCTCTCACGCACTTTTCTGCTCGAATTAGCTGTAGAGAGAGAGAGAGAGAGAGTGAGAGAGAGAGAGAGAGAGAGAGACTATATATTGCGTTCTCTCTCTATTTTTCGGTTTTTGGCGGTCGCTCGACTACCTTCTACAGTAGTCGTCGTGCAACCTTTGCCCGTTGTTGGTACGTTTACCGCATGTAATATATTAATTTAATTTTATATTTAATATATTATCTTTTGTAAATTTCGGTTTAGCTTATAACTATTTACGTGTGTGCTACAGGAATACATAATTTATTCTTATATTATTTATTCTTACAGTGAAATTTGTATAACGATCGCAATAAATTTTCGCGGCCATATTTTTGGTCGTCGCCGTATGATTGTTGTAGTTCCTCAGAATAAGCATTTGTGTGAGTGATGACCTCTTCATTTGACGTAAACCGTTGTCCGCTGAGCCATTTTTTAAAATTTGGAAATAAGAAGAAGTCACTTGGGGCCAGATCTGGTGACTACGGTGGATGGTCTATCAATTCAAACTTCAATTCCTGAATTTTAGCCATCGCATCTGCACACGTATGCATTCATGCATTATACTAGTGTAACATCAGGCCAAATAACTCGAATAATTTATAACGATATAATATTAATGAATGTTTAAATATGTATATAAAAAAACACATTTTATAAATAAAGTATATAATATTTAAAAAATATGATGATAAATATAATATAGAATATATAAATACATAATAAAATATATAATTTGGGAAATATGGTGATATAGATAATTTAAAATATGTAATAGTATTTGACATATATATATATATATATCTATATATTAATATATAATATTAACTTTTACAAGTAATAATTATATATATATATATATATATATATTTATATAAAATAAATCGGACTATAAGTTTAGTTTAAAATAACGAAATTTTGTCCGCTACCATATTTGGGCGAGCAATAAAATTTTATAGCATCTATCCATGTACGGCATTAGACTATTAGGACTGACGTAAGCGCCTTATATGTCAGAAGCGTATGTTTTGACGACCGAAGGCCCTTAAAGTAACAAGCACGTGCACTAGCAGTGTGCTAATTTAAATATTGAATATTTCCTAATATTCAATATTTAAAAAAAGAATTCGTTATAACGACAAGAATGTGATGAATTACGATCTCATAAGCAATTTTTGCGCATGTATTTCTTATAATAACATTTATATTATACTAAAAAATATGAAATTTTTTAATGAACTCTTTTAATGAAAATAAACCAATTGATTATTTTCAATTATCCAGGATACTAATAAATTGCCGAATCAAGTTTAAATTTTATCTAATCTTCTCGTTATTTCCCTGCAGAATATGGATTATTAAAGTCAATTCAAAAACATAAATTATGTATCTAATTCATATGAAACATCTCTTCTTTTTTATGTTAGTTAAGGTTGCTCTATTTATGCTTCCAAATACCGGTACTAATTAGCGACGACATCAGCGACGAAGGACTACGATGTGTTTGTAAACAAAGCAAATGTAAATTAATATAGCGATGCGTACGGCAATCAGCCGAGACCAGTATTTGAACTCGAATAACTAAGTTACTAGACCTTCGCCGTAGTGACTAATCCATCGTACACCTCAATTTGATAATAAAGTTTATTTAAAATTGAACAATAAATTGAAAAGAAAATGGAATCACTGAACCAAACTTTTAACAAAAGTATAGAAAATAGTTAGGCTATTTTGATACGTTTTTCGCATATCATGAACTTCAAAACCTATGAATATAAATCATGTGTTTCATAAAAGTTGTATTTAAAAAATTTTAATCCGAAAATATTTTTCTGAAATATATTAAGAAAAATATATTATGTAACGAAATTAATAACTGAATCATTGAAACAGTCTAACATCCTGGTCGCTACAAAAAAATATAATTAGATTCAGCAATACTAAAAATAGGGGCATCCAAAAATATAGTAAAATTTTATCTTATTTTCATATAGAAAAAGTGCATAACAAAATTTAAATATTAAAAAGACTACTCTAACAATTGTCGAAATTATGAGTTGATTTTTCATGTTCTGTGATATAACAAAATTAAAAATTAAAAATCAGATCATTAAAATAGTCAGATTCTCTATTAATGATGAAGGAAAGCAGAATAATATCTATATATATATATATGTGTGTGTGTGTGTGTGTGTGTGTGTGTGTGTGTGTGTTTTTTTTTTTTTTTTTTTTTTTTTTTTTATTAGGCGTAGGCAGAGCAAGCTCTGCACTAGTGGCCTCTCGAAACCAGCATCCCGCCGGAACTATCCGGGAATATTACTTCGGCGGCGCTGTTAATTAGCCTATACGACTCATCTTCTTATGACACTATCCTACGTCCCCCATCCACACAGGTGATCAGGGGTTCGGTGTTCGTCCTCTGTATCTTAAAATAGGATCAGTTGGCCTGGTTCATCCTGGGCCATTCGCCTAGTTCTATCGGCATATCTAAGTTTGGTCATCACCTCTTTTGCGAAACTGGCTACTGCCTTCCAGTTTTCAGAAGATTCCAGCATTATTGATAGGATGCTCTCTGGTCTTATTGGCTTATTGATGATGTTCATCAAGTGCTCACGTTGTGTTCTAAAACGAGGACAGCTCACCAATATATGCTCAGCATCTTCGACCAAAGTCGGACAGATGGGGCAGAGATCATTATTATCCAGGTGAAAGCGGTGGAAATAGGACCTAAAACAACCATGTCCAGTCAACAACTGAGTTAGGTGGAAATCTAATTCCCCGTGTTTCCTGTTGATCCATCTGTGTATGTCTGGGAGGATACGATAAGTCCATCGGCCTTTGCTAGAATCGGTCCATCGTTTTTGCCATATTTCTATAGAACGATGACGTTCCACATTTTTAGCACCTTGTAGGGAATCCACTGCGGCCTTACATATGTTATGCAGCCTAGCCAGTTCATCTGCAGCTAAATCGAAAGGAAGAAATCCGGCAAGTACCTCAGCTGCGTCGGTGGATACCGTCCTGTAACCACTAATAATACGTATACAGGAGCGACGACGGGTCGCAACGGCCAACTCACAATACGATTTAATTCCGCATGCATGATGCCAGATTGGTGCTGCATACATGCTGACAGAATTAACAACATAAGCTAATAGTTTCCTCTGGGGTGGACGTGGGCCACCAATGTTAGGCATGAGCCGACACAAGGCAGCTGAAACTCGTTGCGCTTTCTCGCCAGATATCTTTAGATGTTCTTTGAAGTTTAACCTGGCATCAAGCTGGACACCCAAGTATCGTAAAGATGGCGCAGAACTAATGCGGCAGCTACCAACTTTAAGAGTAATACTATCTACCTTCTTACGACTGCTGACAAGAACTACTTCTGTCTTGTGCTCCGCTAATTGTAGACCAGCCGTCTTAATCCATCTACTGATGTTGCTGATTGCCTCATTGACATTTTCAGTAAGTTCATCAAGGGTCTTAGCCGTCACTACTAGAGCGATATCGTCGGCGTACCCTACTGTTATTGAACCAGGCGGTTGTGGAATCCTCAACACGCCATCATACATAATATTCCACAATATAGGTCCCATAACTGAGCCCTGGGGGACTCCCGCAGTAACCTTATGCGATACAGTGCCTTCATCCGTTCGGTATAATATTATCCTATTCTCAAAGTAGCTGGCCACGACATTCTGTAAATAACCAGGTACTCCGAACTCTTTAAGAGAACTCATAATAGAAGACCAGCGCGCTGAATTAAAGGCATTCTTGACATCTAGAGCGACAATGGCACAATACTGTTTAGTGCCACCTTTCCATCTCTTACCACTGATTGCATTTCTTGCGGTACACACTACCAGTTTAATGGCATCGACTGTTGATTTTGATTTCCGAAATCCAAATTGGCGTGAGGATAAGCCGTGCAATCCTTCAGTGAATGCTTCCAGTCGGCTACATATTATTTTTTCAAATATTTTACCTACCGTGTCGAGCATACACAATGGCGTGTATGATGAAGGATCATCAAGTGGCTTATTGCCCTTAGGTAATAGGACTAACCTTTGAGTTTTCCAGCAATCAGGAAAAATACCCTCAAGAAGACAAGCATTATATACTTTTAGAAATATAGCTGGATTCTTCTGAATCGCCAACTTAACTGCCGCATTAGGGATACCATCAGGGCCAGGGGCAGCATTGTCTCTAGTCTTAGCGTAAGCATTATGTAGCTCCATTTCTGTTATAGGAGGTATATCGTCCGAGTGTTGCGTGCGCAGTACAGTCCCATGGATGTCATTGGGAAAGAGAGCGGAAACAATCTTATCAATCAATACCGTGCTAGTGGGTTGTATTGGTGCCCTACTCAATCGTGCCATGACTGTTTTGTATGGTCGTCCCCATAAGTCATTGTTGACCTCTGCACACAGTTCAAGCCAGCATAGACGCTTGCTTGCCTTAATGGCCTTGACAAGCGCTCTCTGTGCTTCTTTAAATAAACTATTAAACGTATCACGATGGGTGCGGGCTCTCAGGGCAAGTCTACGTGCGGGATGACATTGTTTGCGCAATTCTGCAATTTCATTTGTCCACCAGTAGACAGATTGACGATGTTTAAATCCGCTCTCAGTCCTAGTCATCGATGCATCACATGCTTCAGAGATATGCTTCATGAGTGCATTTGCCAGATGGCCTGGTGCACCATATTCTAAACGCTCTTCTGATATTATAGTGGCGAACACTTCACAGTCTAGCGATCTGATGTTCCATTTCCGTGTGGGCATCCACTCATTGCACTTGTTCTTTACTTCCTTCTCTGCAATCTCATACAAGATCGCCCTGTGATCACTGTGGGTGTAAAGGTCGCTTACTCTCCAATTAAGGATCCGCTGAATCAGGTCATCACTGGCGAATGTTACATCAATGACTGATTGTTTAACTCCCCTAATGAAAGTGGATTCAAATCCCTTATTAACCACGTGGAGTTGAAGAGAATTAAGGCCATCAAGCAGCATACTACCTCTGTTATTTGTTGAAGCGCTTCCCCAGGCTGTGGACCACGCGTTAAAATCGCCACCGATTAATAATGGTTTCTTGTCCATGGCTTCATCAACTAATTTAGCTACAAGGATTTCAAACTGCTTGTCCGTCAAGCTTGGAGGAGCATATACACTAAAGACGTATATTTCTTGTATTTTAGCCCAGGATATCAATTCGCTCCGATGACTCGACTGCTTTAGTACCTGCCTATTTTGACCAATCCAGAGGGCAGCTCTATTGCTTGTGTCACTTATCCAGCGCTGTGGTCTGACCCTGTCACAATATGGTTCGGAGATTACAGCAATGTCTATTCTTAGCTCCTTTATTGTCTGTTTCAGCAGGTCATGAGCTGCTACGCAATGGTTGGTATTCAGTTGGAATATTTTCATGTTTTATGTCTGTTTAAAAACTCCACGGTAATCGGGCACTTATAGCTGTATGCTGGGTGGTTAATCTCCTTTTTTCCTTCACATTTACAGAGTAAACAACAGGGCCCGTTTACACACAGCTTGGATAGATGGTCTTTTCCACCGCAGTGCCTGCAAAGTTTAGTTCTGTCAGGGCCCGAGCAAACGGACGCTAAATGGCCAATCTGCCAACACCTGAAGGAGCGCTTTATTTCTGTTTTTTTTCGAACTCTGCAGCTGACCCATCCGATTCGAACATGCCCTACACGTAGTAGCTCAGCTGCGTGGCTATATGGTACAGACACCACCGCCGTCTGAGTACCCCCATAAGCTTGCCGCAAGGAACGAGCAATTAGTAGGTTAGTCTCCTTTAGCTCGAGGTGTGTTCTCAGAGCCTCTAATACTTCATCCTTTGAAGTGACCTCATCTATATCTTTAATCTCCAATGTAATGAGATTACTCAGGACCGAAGTGGATGCGCTATGGCCAACCTTAGATTCAACAATGCGTGCCAACTCATGTGCATCTTTGGCTGTCCGTTCCAACTGAAGTACAAGGGCACCGCTTGCATTTCTACGTATCCTGTTAACCTCATTCTTGACATGAGATCACTCCGGGTCATTCTTTATTTGTCGCAGTACCTCCGCGTATGTAACTCCTTCATTGGCCTTAATCAAAATGGAGTTAGGCCTATTTCGTCCATTAAGCCTGCGTGTACTAGATAATTCTTTATCTTTGCCTTTGGGCTTCTTACGCTTGATGGTCTGCCATTGATTTTCTTTGGCTTCAGACTTGCCTGTAGGTACTCCGACCGACTCTAGTGGTCTCCTTGAGCCCAATGGTGGTTCTTTCGTCCTTTTGCCACCTATGGTTTTAGGAGTGGAAACCATGGCTTCTGCTGCGCTTCGTTTGGTGTCAGAGCGTAGACTCGGCGTAGTCTGAGTCACCACTTCATGTGTACCAGGACGTTGATACTGTAATAGATCATCCTCTGCCATACTAATGCATTTATATGAGGCATTAATGGAACGAGCAAGATCCTTAATGGTCTTGTGTACGTTATGCTTATCTTTGACAAAATCCAACAATTGGCTGATCTTCTCACCAAGTCGCTCCAGGTGATTGTTTCTGCGCGTGATGGAGATTTCTCGATCCGTTGTTTCTTGATCCATCATGACATCTCCTTTAGTACCCAGTGTACTATCTATGATTATGTTTGATTTGCCCTCCCCAGAATCCAAGGGGCTACCACCGACCATAGAGGCTTGCACTCTATCGGAATCGGTGAGGAGATTGACCGGTGTTGCCGAAGTTACTCCCTGGGGTATATCCTTGTTTATACCAAACATTAGTCATAATTGGCCTTACGTTCGGGAGGCCCTCCCTATTAGCTTTTTCTGTCCGCCCTGAGTATTTTATTTCCTCAGTGCCCTCTACAAATTGTAGCGAGCCATCCCCTATCCGCAACCTGGGGAGGCGCCAGATGGGAGAAAGCAACAAAACTCCACACTGGTGTGTGTGTGTGTGTGTGTGTGTAGGAATAGGGTAAATTTATAGGGAAAATAAATGCAGGAAAAGGATTTTGGAAATAAAAGAAAACTTTTTATTAAAATGAAAATATAGATAATAAGAAAACGAAATAATTTGTTCACAACGTTGATCCGACCACTTCGCCAAAACCGATGCCAGCATGTCCCCGTTGCTGCTCCTATTTATCCCCAGTGCGGGGTTTCCCCCACTCTTCCTTTCCGTCCAATGCAGAGCGCCATAGCTATTGGGCCGTCGCATTCGTGCGGAGTAGGTAGTTTCCCGTGCTGGGGTCATTTCTAGCCGCGCGCCGGTTGCAGGTGACTTCATTAGATTGGCGCGGTCCCTCCGCGCGTTAACTTATCGGCTACCTGCGCTATGCGGCGCTTGGTATTCTACTCTGAGCACATACTGTGACTTCGATTTCTACATATATATATATATATATATATATATATATATATATATTCTATTGTATTGTAGATTTTTGCATTGAATTTATTAAGTAATAATTATTTGAAAAAGAAATGAAATCTTCAAAAAATTCTTTCAACAAAAGTGAAATAGTTAGGCAAGTTGGATATGTTCTTAGCATAGTAAGAATTGTAAATACATCTTCTCATGTATTTTATAAAAAATTTATATCAAATACTTTCCGAAAGTTCAAAATATATTAATACAAAAAATATTCTATAATTATATTAAAAATCGGTTTACTGATATAGTCAGATGTCCTACTAATTGTCATAAAGGAAAACATAATAATATATATTCATAGCGTATTAAGAAATTAACAACTTATAAATCTTATATGTATTTTATAAAAGCTTGATATAAAATATTTTTCTAAATTTAGTAATATATTAAGACAAAAAAATAAATATTATATTATATGTAATTACATTGTAAATCTTTTTATCGTACAAAAAAATGCTCATATACCAGAATTATATTTATACAAAATATTTTTGTAAAATCTTCCGAACTAGATTTTCGAAAAATAAATTATATAACGCAATCAAGACTTAAAACAATAGACCATTAAAATAAATGGCTAAGTGAATTTGATAAACATACCTATAAAGAATAACATTTATTTTTCCTTGAAGTTTCTTTTACTAATAGATTATTATTTTCAATTTGTGTCAAAGTCAGATTTTCGCTTTGACTTGCTAAAATGTCTAAATTTCTACAAGTTCTAGAATTTTTAATTTACGTTATTAAAATAATTTTATGCATATATATGTGTATATATATATATATATATATATATATATATATATATACTAACATGCCCCGTCTCGACTTCGCCCGATATAATAATTTAACCGGTTTTTTAAACAGTTCAATAATATTGAAGTAAAAAGTACTCTATATAGAAAAATTTATATCACTATAAATAATCTGCCATAATTTACTTATCATTGCTTCTGTATAAAAAGCTACTTCAAAGCAGCGTGCACTTCAAAAAGTTAATATTTCACCAACCATTTTATACAATATTTTACGAACAGTATCATATTCGGACGATAGAATATGTCTCGAGACGACTGCTATAGAGAGTTTTGTGTTGGGGAGGTAAAATACAATGTCTAGGTATCCAAGCACGACTTCTACTGACAGGTTGATTGCTCGAATGGTAGAATACGAATCTCTTCATAGAAGTCGCCCCGTCATACTTGGATATTGTCTTTTACCGTTCGAGCACGCTACTCCCGTAGTCGTTCCGACATCTGGTCATTGTTTCCCACCAACTAAACAGGATACTTTTCGTAGAAGTTGCTCCAAAACATCTGGACATCGTATTCGAACATTTCAACACGAATTTCCCCATAGAAGCCGTCCTGTGATACATGGACATTGTGTTCTACCGTTCAAACATGCTACTCCCCGTAGAAATTATCCCGAGGCATATGGACATCGTATTCTACCGCTCAAACACGAAAATCCTCGTGGAAGTCGTCCCGACATACCTGGTCATTGTTTCCCACTAACTAAACAAAATACTCTTCGTAGAAATTGCTTCAAAACATCTGAACGTCGTGTTCTATCGTCCGAACACATATGTACCAGTAGAAATCGTCCTGAGGCACCGGGATATCGTATGTCACCGCCCCTACACGCTAATACAATATTTCTCCGTAGAAGTCGTATTTAACATATATATACATTTATATATATATATATATATATATATATATATATATATATATTTCGTATCTTTCTGTTTTTTTAATCAAATATCGTGCATATTTTAGTAGTGGAGCAACTCAAATGAAATTTGTGAATTTAAGCGGACGCTCGACATTACACCTTTTTATGCAGAGGTGATGATGTATGTATCTATCTATATATATATATATATATATATATATATATATATATATATATATAATATCACAGTTTCGAGTTTATTGGTAACAAACCCTATTTTACCTTTTATTCAAATTTAAAAAACAAAGCCTATGTCACTTTTTAAGTTAATATAACGTATAAAAACAGAAAAATAATTTGTCGTTACAAATTAATGACGAAAATGTTCAGTATGATTTGGCATACACAACCATTTTATAAGTGAAGACGGAGAGAGAGAGAGAGAGACACAGAGAGAGAGAGAGAGAGAGAGAGAGAGAGAGAGAGAGAGAGAGAGAGAGAGAGAGAGAGAGAGAAGGAAAAATAAAATTTACAAAAATAAGATATGCATAAGGTGTGACAGTAGTGTCATATTAACCTGAAGAATAAAAAGAGTAACACTAACTAACACGTCATACCTTCTTCAGGATATGAACCCCAAATTTGGATATGATCATTCATCTGAGCTGGCCTGTCATTAATAGTTTAAGCAGACTAATTTGAGTTGATGTTCGTGATTCAAGACGCCACCTGATGGTTGCTGGTGAAACTGATTGCTAAAACTGTTAACTTAATTTATTGATGAAAATATCATGATTTTCAATAAAAAACATAGCCTATGTCCTTCCCAAGATAATATAGAATCTATATGTCAAATTTCAGAACAATTGGATTTTGTTTTTGTTTATCGTGTATAAACAAAAATGCGCTTTATCTTTATTAATTAGTATGAGTATGATATGATATGATATTATATGATACGATGGGATGTGATGTGATGTGATGTGATATGATATGTTATATGATATATACATATCATTTATATATATATATATATATATATATATATATATATATATATATGTATCATATATATATGTATATATACATAGAGAGAGAGAGAGTAGCTTGGGCTCAGGCGATGAGGATATCTGATTGTTTACTATCGTTATATACTGGACTTGACTTAAGAAATTGAAGTTTGTCAATGATCCAAGTTGAATTTTCTGCCAACCGAATTTTGCTGAATCTTTTTACAAAACAGTGTTTTCCTATTTGTTTAAAGAGTAAAATTGAACTTACATCATACAATGGACCACTAAAATAAACAGCTAAGTGCAATTTATATGCATTCCTTTAAATAATAACACGTATAGTTTACACAAATATATCGAAAACTCTAAAAAAAATAATAAAGAAAGAGTTTTAACGGAAATGCAGCTTAATAATGCAATGATATCATTTACGAATAGCCGAGTATATTTTCACATCATTTTGCCCAAGCGTAGACTCAGAACAAAGAATTATTTATCTTGAATCATTGATGTTTTTAGATGCACATTTTTCTGTTATTGATTCTGATAATTCATTAATTTAAAAAAAAAAAACACGGTATAAACTTGCCAAGCCAGTTCTCACAAAATTTATAGGTGAGCTAATGCAATATTGAATTGAAATATATAAAGTCTAAGTTTGAATGTAGATAATTATAATGAAAATTCTTTACTTTTCTTTAATTCTATACTTTCAATTAGTATTCATTTAAAATAGATTCTTTAAATCTTCAGAAAGTATATGCAAAAAAATAAATATACGTTAAAAAGTACTTAAATCACAGACGTTGATTCGGTCCAGAAGGTTTTTTGCGTTAAATCATGCGGCATCCAAACATCAATCTTTTTTGTATCCAACCTTGTGTAGATGATTTAAAATGGTATGGTGATTAACTCTCATCTCCTGGGTGATGTCACGAGATGTCACATGCCGGTCTAACTCGATAAATTCGATGATTTGATCGGTATTCGTCGTCACAGGACTTCCAGCGGCTGGCTTATCTATGGTGTCATTTTCACCGGCTCTGAATCCTCGAAACCATTCCTCTGCGGTTCGAAGTGATAGCATGCCATCCCCCAAAACACCGTTGATCTCACGGAACGTTTTCTTTTCTAGCGGATTTGCCTTTGACGAAGGAAAACTTTAAAATAGCGCGAATTTCGGCGTTAGTGAACTCTATGTTTACACGTATATAACTTTTGAACGCAATATTCAAACTAATCATGCATTTGTTCTGTAGCGCTTTGTACATAGCCACGAAATTCATAAGGCAAAAAGGCGGAAGGGAGATATTTGACAACCTAATATATAGAGTAGCTTGAGGTCACACAATAAGGATATCTGATTGTTTAATATTGTTATGTAGCGGACTAAAATACTTTTATTCCACGAAAAAAATCACACAGTCTGTCATGATTCCGTAACAAGCAATAAAACGGCAACAATTACTTAGACGAATAATATAGAAAGAAATATATTAAATTAAGCTAGATATATAATAATTCAAAGGGCGCGCTATTTTCCGCAACGTTTATAAATCCGCCTCTATTTACCGTACGGATACCCAATGTTAGTTTCGACGTGGGGAATATCAACGAGATAGGCAGAATTTAATATAGGTAAAACTAAGGTCTGCTTAATTTCGCTGATTTTTTGAGGAACGCAACCAGGATCACGTTCCCTTTTGGAAAGGTAAAATTATTGTCCGTCTGTCTTTTGAGGAGCGACTCGCAACGAAAATCAAGCAAATAGTTTCGGAAGAATATTTTAGGTATGAATTTCTGAGCTCTGGACAATTTCTAGGTCCGGGCGGAGTTCAAATGAAAAGACTTCGGGTCAGTCGGTTGACTGGACGAACTCTTCGAGTTTGTCTTTTGCAGGCCCTTTTGTAGCGAAATCATCAGGTATAATTGCCGCCGTTCGTCTAACATCAGACGCGCCGCCGATTTTATAATAATAATTTTAATAATAATCATAATAATAATAATAATAATAATTAGTAATATTAATTATAATTATAATAATTATATAAATAATTGCAGTCGTTATACTGTTTACAAATATTGTATTATATACGCACAATGATATACATACATATATGTATATATATATATATATATATATATATATATATATATATATATATATACATATATTCGGAGTTTAAAGTATTGAATTATTCTTGTAAATTAAATACGGCGGGCGGTTTCATTCGGGACACTCGTTATATATGCTCGAAATGTACGCACCAGTGTACAGACTCGCAAGTGGGGACAGACGACGCAGGCCTAATACACTTGGCGCGGTTCTCTCTTGCCGCGCGAGGTGTATCCCCTCTCGCGCACTTTCCTAGTCTTCCTAGCGATAAAGCGAGATATACTGTACTCTCTCTCTTTTTCAATTTTGGCTATCGCGTCGACTACATTTTCCAGAAGTCGCCACAACCTTTGCCCGCTCATGGTATATTTACCGTGTGTTGAATGTAATTTATTAAATTAATTTCCTGTTCGCGTTAGATTATTCTTTGGAATATTATTTTCGCGTGTAATAATTTTGGTGTGTGTGATAATTAAAGTTAATTAATTATTTGTGTATATATATGTTTATAAATTATCATATTTTTTTTGCTATGGCAATCGTAATTTAATTGTTTCATTGATTAGATTTTTTTGCTGCTTTGATATTTTCATGGTGAAATTTTTTTTTAATTTTTAATTTTATTTTGAGCCTTTTTAAAATACAATTAAATTTAATAAATGAACTTACATAACAAAAATAAAAGTACATTTTGAAATCAGTTAAAACTTTACCTGGCGGTAGCTTTTTTAAAATTTATTTTGCTCTCTCTTCCTTTCGCTTTACAAGTAAATGTTCTTTTTTTGACTTTACATACAATCAAAGCGATAAGCGATGGCGCTAACGTATCCCCTAGTCGATTTTGACCACTGGGTCCGCAGCTTATGCGAAGAAGAGATAGATGTTATAATGGTTGAGTTGGACGCAGGGACAAAAAACTTTTAAAAATTATGGTCACCTCGACAATGTGCGACGAAACAAAAGAATGTATTTACTATAACATTGAAGCAGGATATACAAAGCAAGACAATATATGACCTAACACACAACAGGTTCGAGAAATAGTAGTTCAAGTATAATCGAAAGGTGTAGCACCATGACCGGCAATAAACAGATACAAAATTTTATTGATTTTAATTTGGCCGAAATGAATACGCATGTACCACTAGTATGCAGTACAGCCAATGAATCACAGGTTTAGATGGCTACTGCAAGCGTGGCTATGTTCGCAAATATGTGTGTCACTGATGGCAACAGACACTAGACGCAAGTCGTATCTCATGTGCCATGCGTTATAGCCGAGAGTCAGGCTCATAGCTTCGCACGCAACTAGGCAATTAGTCCTGCTTTAGACAACTTGCAGAAAACGATACAAACTTGGATACAACAACAAAGCAGCATTGTCGAAGACTTGCAGAGAAGACAAAATGAGATGCAGTTTGCAAGATATGTACGATCTTCAGTACTTGGAAAGTGACGAACATTTTGACCAGAATAGGCCTCTACTGTCCTCAGGCGAGCGAACATTCTCGGCTCCTTCCTACCCTCCGTATAAAGGACCTAGAAGTTTGTGACTTTACATCGACCAAATATATGTAAATAGTTCGTCTTTTACTGCAATGCAGTATACGCTATAAAATAGCACGGCCCAGTGCACAGCTCTTGGGAGAACCGTGCGCCAGTAAAAAGTGCGATTCAACGGGACCAAGCAAAAAAGTATCGAAAAGTTTCTCCAGAGAATCGCGAAACACCACACGCTGACACTACCTACCGATGAAGATATGCTCAATGCATAGACCTCTCTAAATCGTAGAGAAAGCCTTCCTCTAGGAGAAAGCTTATGTACAAGCTCATCAGCGACCGAAACAAGATCCAGACCGTAAACTCTGACTTACAGCTTATGTGCTGGGGTTGTAGCTAACCAGGCTACACGTTACACAGCTGTTGTGAATAATTCAAAAATACAAAAAAAAGATGAGTAAATGAGATTCAACTCATCCCTATGCTTTATGAAACCATTGATAATCAGCGTACAGCTGCAAGGACACTGAATAATGATGATTGCCAACTCCTGTATACAATACTATGTCGATCGAAGGTGGAGCGGATCTCGTTCCGCTACAACTTTGCACCGTGTCCGTCACCTCGGCGTATTCGCTTACCTCTATAGGTTTAGTTGATATCAACGATAGGCAACGTCGAGCTCTTGACGAACTTCTCAACCGGTTACTACCACCTACTGATCAGCCTGCACGTATGTGACCGAATACGTAATTGACGTCGGCGATGCACGACCGATTAAGCAGCGCTACTATCCAGCCTTTTAGAAGACTGAGCTGGAGATACATACGCAAGTGCGCAAAATACTTGATCAAGGCGTGTTTTGTAGATCAATCAGCGAGTGGTTTAGCCCCTCGTAATGGTTCGCAAGTGCGACGGGAGCTACAGATTCTGTATACATTATCGTAAATTAAACTCGGTGTCTAAGTTCAGCGCGAATATCAGCAAAACTCAATAATGCGCGATATATTTCCACACTGAACCTCAGCAGCACCTAAGATCGGGTTCCTCTTCGGAAGGAATCACAGCATCTTTCTACCTTGACCGTTGCAGGCATGGCGTTGCTTGAATGGATCCGTATCACGTATGGTGTCGTCGGAGGACCTGTCATCTTTCAGTAGTTAAACGAAAAGCTGATCAGCCCTGAAATGGAACCTGTAGCATTCGCCTACCTCGACGATGTGATCATCGCTACGGACAGCTTGGATGAGCATCTCAAGTGGCTCCAGTATTCCAGCAATGTAAGGTACAACAGATAACTTCAGCAGACCTGAATGGTCATCGAACGTTCTCCCGCCCTTAGGCAGTAGTAGTTGAAGAAACAATGGATCCATTTCCACGATCTATTCGAGCTTACCTACTCATCTTCATGGATGTGTTTACTTGTTGGGTAAAGTGTATCCCCATGCGAAGGTGGATGCGCAAATGATTGGTTGTGAGTTGAAAAATTGAGTATTTTTACGTATTAGTATTTTTACGCCCAAAGTTTTCCTATCAATGACGGTACCAAATTTCGAAATAAGATCATCGAGAAATTTCTTTCGGAGTGTGAGGCGAATGATGAGGCGAAAAGTAGATGGCTCCAGGAAAATTCTGACCTCAGGGCTACAACGGGACCAATCATCCCAAAGCACTCGGACTATGATTCAAGCAAGGATGCTCGTAAAGTAAAAATTTTCTTATGGCATCAAACGCGTTCTCGTATTCTGAGTAATGACACTGCCCAATGGCATACTCTTTTATTGTTTCCATCGTCCTTAAATTATATAATGTTGAACTGTTAGAATACCGGTATAACGCATATATGCGTCAGAAAATAAACTATTGTAAAACATCTACTTTGTACCAAATAATGATTAAAAATGATGGATAGATGTTAATAATAATTATCTATAAATAATAATAATTATTATAAGAATTAATTAATTAAT
The DNA here is from genome assembly GCA_018907035.1 of Sycobia sp. Sy_11. Lineage (NCBI taxonomy): Eukaryota > Metazoa > Arthropoda > Insecta > Hymenoptera > Epichrysomallidae > Sycobia > Sycobia sp. Sy_11. The sequence continues at coordinate 649,731 of JACCIC010000052.1, read as the reverse complement.
AATAAATCTTTTGAAATATGGATTTATCATATTTTGTTCATCAAAAAGTCCGAAGTTTTCAGTTTTGACTTCAGAATCATAATCAGCAATCTAAAAAATCGATATATATACTTTTCCATGTGAATAGATTGGTTTTTTTCCATTGTAAAAAATTTAACATGGGCATTATAAGAGAGGGAGCGAGAAAGAGGAAGGGGGGCAATTGACGCCGCGTAGTTAATATCACGCTTACTTTGGAGAAAGAAGGAGCCTGAGTTTAATTACCGGCCAAGTGACCGTTGAGTGTTGTCCACCGAACTGAACTGTTTTCGCGAGTGCCGTCGTGCTACGGTCCGGCTCTCCTCGCCCGCGCTTCATGTCCAACCGCACGTGCTTGAGTGCTACATCGTACGAACCGATCCACCTGTTAGTAGGATCTCTCCACTTTTTCGTAAGGCCTGTTCAGCTGTCCGCTAGCACGACCTCGAGAGCCACCTGCCGCCGCTTTTTGATAAACGTTCTTGCCTCCCTCCAGGCCAACATCGGCATCGAACATCAGGCGACCCATGCCTTCAAAAGTATAAGTGGCAGATCATTTCTATCTCCCTTTAAACTAAAATTTTAATTTATCAAAATTAATTAACTATATTTATTTAAATTATTAAACTACAATTATAATTTATCGAGGGTTATTTAATTATTAATTATTAATTATTATTTCGAGGCTTGGATCACAGCTGGTCACATCCTCTGTAATAATCGTTTCGTAGTCCTCGTTGTCGAGGCAGATACAAAACTCGTTACATTATATGTAATTGTTATCTATAATTCACTCATAATAAAAAATATTTATTTATATTTTTGAATATTTGAAACACCTGTAGTTACAGAATTTAACATTATTTGCCAATAAAGCATCATTTATGCAAATTTCAGTATATACAGAAAAATTCTTTCATCCAAAAATGATTTCTTAAAAAAATAGCATAAATTATGTGGAAACGGGTCTGGTAAGTTAATACCAACTTTTTTAAATAATTGTGAATTATCAGAATAACTAGCAGAAGAATATTCTTAGTCCACGCGTGAAAAAAATAATGTGAAAATAAACTCAGCCATTCGTTACTTTATGAAGCTGTATATCTATTGAAACTATTTATTTATTATTATTTTAAGAGTTGAAGTATATTTTGAGTAAACTATACATGCTGTTATTTATAGGAATGCATATAAAATACACTGAATCATGTATTTTAATGGTCCATTATACAAAATGAGTTCAATTTCTGCCCTAAAAAGAAGTAGGAAAACACTGTTTTCTAAAAAGATTCTGATAAATTCGGTTAGCAAAAAATCTAACTTGGACCATTGTCAAACTTCAGTTTGGTAAGTAAAAACCAATACATAACGATAGTAAACAATCAGATACCAAAAATACATGTTATTCTTCTTAGGCATGCATTTAAAATAAACTTAGTCATTTGTTTTAATGGTCCATTGTTTTAAGACGTGATTGTGTTATATAATTTATTTTTTGTGAATTTATTTCCTAGGATTTTGCCAAAATACTTTGTATAAATTTTATTCTGGTATATAAAAAATTTTATGGATTACTATAAAAAGATTTACAATATAATTATATATATTATTATGTTTGTATTTTTGTCTTAATATATTTTTTATGTTATTTAACGTCGCTCTATTAATGCTTTGAAATATAGGTGCTAATCGGCGGCGAAAGCCTACCATGTGTTTGTAAACAATGCACATGTAAATTATTACACCGGTACTTGTGTCAATCGGCCGAGACCGGGATTGGAACTCGAATAATCAAGTTAGTAGTTCTCCGCTCTAGCGACTGAGCCATCGTAGGCCTCTTTTGTCTTATTATATTACTGAATTTAGAAAAATAGTTTATACCAGGTTTTATAAAATACATATAAGATTTATAAATTGTAAGTTACTTTGAATAAGCTGGGCATATATATTATTACGTTTGCCTTTATCAGAATATATTCGATATCAGTGATCTGGTTGTTAATTTAATTATAGAATATTTTTTGTGTTAAGGCAGTATTCTACTTTACAACTTTGAAAAAAAAAATATTTTTTTTTACATTTTTCGAAAGTAAATATAGTCAAGAATGTTAGCTCAAAATTTCAGAAAGATTCAGGTAGTCTAACTATACTTTTTCACCTTTCGAACGCACTTACCTAATCGCGCTATTCCGACCCGCTCAGCGCGCGCGCCGGATAAGCCATCTACCTGGCCTTGTTAGCTGCAGCAGCTGTTCCCCTATTGTAAATCATTACGCCTATATATATATATATATATATATATATATATATATATATATATTCATCAAAATATATACCTCTGCTTCTTAATATTAGCTTCCCTTTATAATTTTACATCTGTATTTCAGTTCTGTATTCCAGTAGTGGAGAATCAGTCGTGATTCGAAGTTCAAAAGTGAACCATCTATCTATTCACAATGGATACGAAGAAAGTGTATCGTGCACAGAAAACATCTAGTCGTCCATCTAGAACTAGAAAACGTTCTTTTCACGGAAACAGATTCACTGACGATGGAGGTACTAGTAACACGAGTACGTTCGCAGCAAAACTGAAAAAGTCTAACGATCCGAGTTTTGATGTGAAAGTTGATAATACTGGTGGTTATTCGTTTATTCAATTTTTTACTGTTTTTAAATGCTCTCACAGTGGGCAGTGTGCTCTGTTTCTATCTACGAAGTCTAACAAAAACGAAATTGCTGGAGAGATGTTTGGGCAGAAACACTCAAAATACCAATGAGTTTTTCAACTCAACAGTTTGGGCTATGGCACTGAAGCATGTTTATAATGGAAAAAAATCGTTAAAATTGCATGCCTCACTGCTGTCTGAATTTTTAATGAAGGATTCAGCCCACTTTTGAAAATAATGGAAATTATGGGCCTGAAAATCGGCCAAAACGTCATGCAGTTTGACAGTTTACCAGCGGACACTAGGTGGCGTCTTGAATCACGAACATCAACGCAAATTAGTCCGCTCAAAGTATTAATATCAGGCCAACTCAGATGAATGATCATATCCAGCTTTGGGATTCATATCCTGAAGAAGGTGTGACGTGTTAGTCGGTGTTCTTCTTTTTGTTCTTCAGGTTAAGCTGACACTACTCTCACACCTTATGCATATCTTATTTTTGTAAATTTTATTTTTTCTTATCTCTTCTTCTCTCTCTCTCTCTCTCTCTCTCTCTCTCTCTCTCTCTCTCTCTCTCTCTCTCTCTATGTCCTCTCTCTCCTTCTCCGTCTTCACTTATAAAATGGTTGTATATGCCAAATCATACTGAACATTTTCGTCACTAATTTGTGACAACAAATTATTTTTCTGTTTTTAAACGTTATATTAACTTGAAAAGTGACATAGACTTTGTTTTTTAAATTTGAATATATATATATATATATATATATATATATATATATATCAGGTATGTGAATAAGTCTTTCCCGTTTTTTTTTAAATTTTGAGCCTTTATTGTGAAAAAATGGTTACAAATGAATTATTGAAAGTATTGGCCATCGCTAGCTACAACTTTTTCCCATCTTTCTGGCAACATACGAATCGCGTTGCGAAAAAATTCGACCGGTTTGGCCTCTATCCAGTCATCTACCCATTTTTTGGCTTCCTCGTAGGAATGGAAGTGCTGGTCAGCCAGGCCATGCGTCATCGATCTGAAGAGATGGTAATCAGATGGAGCAACGTCTGGACTATACGGCGGGTGGGGTAGGACTTCCCATTTGAGCGTTTCTAAGTATGTTTTCACCGGCGGTGCAACATGTGGGCGAGCATTGTCATGTTGCAAAATAACTTTGTCGTGCCTGTCGGAGTATTGTTGCCGTTTTTCTCGCAGTGCGCGGCTCAAATGCATCAATTGTCGTCGATAAACCTCGCCTGTAATCGTCTCATTCGGTTTCAGAAGCTCATAGTAAACCACACCTTGCTGGTCCCACCATATACAGAGCATGAGCTTGACGCCATGAATATTTGGCTTGGCCGTCGATGATGATGCATGGCCAGGTAGTCCCCATGATTTTCTTCGCTTCGGATTATCGTAACGTATCCACTTTTCATCGCCAGTCACGATACGATGCAGAAAACCCTTTCTTTTATATCGCTGAAGCAGCTCTTCGCAAGTGAAAAAACGCCGTTCGACGTCTCTCAGCTTCAGTTCGTACGGCACCCAATTTCCTTGCTTTTGGATCATTCCCATGGCTTTCAAACGCTTGGAAATGGTTGTTCGGTCAACTCCCAATGCTTCAGCAAGTTCTTCTTGCGTTTGACAAGAATCTTGATCAAGCAAAGTCGCCAATTCTCGATCTTCAAAGATTTGCGGCCGTCCGGAACGCTCCTTGTCTTCCACGTCGAAATCACCGCTTTTGAAGCGTCGAAACCATCCGCGAACACTTGAATCATCGACACAACCTTCTCCATAAGCCTCCTGAAGCAATCGATGCGTCTTGGCAGCAGATTTCTTCAAATTGAACCAATAAAGTGAAACTTCCCGCAAATGACGTCGACTCGGCTCAAATTTCGACATTTTCACGATATCAAAAATTTATGATGCGAAAAAATTTTAACTAATGTGTTAGTATGGAATTGTTGACATATGAATAAGCTTTGATTATGACATATGTAACCATTGAATACTCGCACAGTATTGGTGGCGCCATCTCTTACAAAAAACGGGAAAGACTTATTCACACTCCTAATATATAACATAAATCGTTACCTCTGCATAAAAAGATATAATATCCAGCATCCGCTTAAAAAAAATGTCACTCACAAACAATCATCTTGCTTTAATTTCAGTTAGCATCACTATTAAAATATTCACGGTATTCAATTCAAAAAACAGACGGAGAAATATTGTATTGGCGTGTACGTCCAGTGAAATACGATATCCCGGTGCCTAAGGACGATTTCTACTGGTACATATGTGTTCGGACGATAGAACACGACGTTCAGATGTCTTGAAGCAACTTCTACGAAGAGTATTCTGTTTAGTTAGTGGGAAACAATGACCAGGTATGTCAGGACGACTTCCACGAGGATTTTCGTGTTTGAGCGGTAGAATACGATGTCCATATGCCTCGGGATAATTTCTACGGGGAGTAGCATGTTTGAACGGTAGAACACAATGTCCATGTATCACGGGTCGTCTCGAGACATATTCTATCGTCCGAATATGATACTCTCCGTAAAATATTATATAAAATGTTCAGTAAAATATTCACTTTCTGATGTGGGCGCTGCTTTCAAGCAGCTTTTTATACAGAAGCAACGATAAGTAAATTAAAGCAGATTCTTTATGGTAATATAAATTTTTATGTATTGAATACTTTTTACTTAGATATTATTGAACTGTTTAAAACTTTGGTTAAATTATTATCTCAGCCGAACACGAGACGGGGGATGCTCGTATATATACCCCTTTCCTTGAGAGTCCCGTCTACTGCTTCCTCTATCGGCCTCGACTAGCTGTAAGGTATTTCGAGGACGGTTCGAGGATGTGTATACAATGAATAGATCGTTTATTCTAGATTGATAAGGTTTATTTCATAGTTATTCAATAGCCTGTACATTCAATAGCCTATACATCCGGTAGCCTGTATATACGGTAGCACTCGTACCAAGCCTATTTCCATGCTTTGTCCTCAGGCTCGAGCCTCTCGCGCCGTTCATCCTCGCTTTACTAACCTAGGCCCTTATTTTTTACTTAAGAATAGTTAAAACGGGGATTTGGAGAAGAGTCTCCCAATCACGACCGCAGAGACGCGTCTGAAACCAACTTCGGCCAACATTAGGTAGCCGCTTTTAGATATCCGCTCCCGTTATCTTCCAGGAGATGGAACGATAGCCAGATTTTAAGTTGCCGCTCTCGTTCTCATTCAGGAAAGCGAGACGATTGCTGAATTACAGGCACAATTACACACGAATCCAATTAAACGGCCTACTCTACTAACTTCGATGTTACCGGCAGTACAACTTTCCTACACGCCAGGCACGTGACCTAATAACGACAATATTAATTATTCGGCAGTCGACGTAGTCACCCCTTTTTACGACGAAGTCCCGTCTACGGCAAAAGAGGTCATCTTTCGGTATGTCTATTCGATCCGGTAGCGCAAAAGGAACAAGCTCGCATGCTTTTCCGATTCTAATATTTTATCAGCAGCTCGTGCCCCCTCCCTCTCACTATGCGGACCCTATCCTACTTTTAGGTGTCGCGGCCACAGCGGCAATGAACCGACCGCCCATGGCGTACGTGATTGCCGTGTCTCGATGTGACCTCTTCAACCTCGAGCTCTCATAATCTCATGGTCATTATAAGAACTTCATTGTTGCTTCGAATAAATTACCAAATATTAATTTTTTACATATGTTTATGTTTTTATTTTCTTTTGGGAAGAAAATATTTTAGTTTTTAACAAGCTTATTTCTACTAACATTTTTAATTTGTATAATTTCTTATATTTACAAAATAAAGTAAAAAATCTTAAAGTTATATGTACATCTTAAATAAATCAAAAAATTAATAAATTTCTCATATTCAATTACTAATTAAAAATATATTCTTTCGCAAATGTGCAATGATAGTACTCTAAAATAATAAATGTTCACATCTAAATTGATATATTACGTTTTATTTGTTAAAAACAACATATTCCTTTTTTATATTCGGGTCTCCGTGACACAAAAAATTTCGCCATTCAACTACTTGTACCTTGCAGATAGCGATATCCCCTGAAGAAGCAAGCGAAAATTGCCAGGGCTGAACCCCAATTAATATTAATTACATATTTGGTAAGAGAGTTCTCTTTTAGCATTAAATATTTTGGATAGCATTAAATATATGGATTTAGCAATTAAAATTAAAACTTGTACTTGTATCGACTGATCTGAATTAAATTAATAAATATTTTTATCGGTCTTACAGTCTTTATAATATAATATATTAGCTAAAATAATGAAGTTCAGACTGTCCTTATTCATATTCACCCCTGTAGAATCTGAAATAAAATCTGAAATAAAACTTATTACTACAATAAATTATATTAAAAATTAAAAATAAAATTAATAATAAAATGAAAATAAAATAATAAATAAAATAAAATAAAAATAATAACAAAAATATTCTGTTAGTAAAGGACAACCTGACTGCCCCTACCACCTTAAATTTAGAATCACCTTTGGTGTCCGACGTTTCGAACCACTACGGTGCATCCTCAAGAACTAAACTAATATACTATATTATAACGACTGTAAGACTGATAAACATATTTATTAATTTATTTAGCAATTAAGTTTAAATAAGTTACATTTTAAACGTATGTATATGCTAAGTATGTTTTATAATTGCTTAATAAAGTTTATGATTTGTAAGCTTGGGGGTTTTTATGCCCAAGCAAGTTTTGTTTGATTTCTTGTTTTCGTGTAATTGTTGTGTTTTACTAAAGTACCTATCACCATTCATTCCAATCAATCCATATACATATATTTACGTAAAAATATATAGAACGTAAAGACTATTTTCAATTCTTTATAAAAGTATCGAGTGACTCAAAGAGAAGACAGCCGTTGAATCCAGTGGTTACTTTCATTTCGTTTAACTATATTAGTTGATTTTATTTATATACTTGCGACCAGCATGCAAGCTCGCATAAGTAATTATTTAGAAAAATACAATGAACGCGAGATTTGACTATCCTAAACCGGGATTCGCAAAGTCGAGCGAATTATGAATTAGAGGCTATTTTTCCAAAGTAATACAGTAAATTAATTGTATGTAGATATAGAAATCATGCGATTTCTCTTTCATATGGAAACCTTTAATTTTCAGTTGTGAATCTGCATAGTCAATCATGGAATGGGTGTTGACGCTACCGGTAGCCTACTGGAATGTGTACCACATATAACAATAACTGTGAAAACAGCTGACTCATAAAAGGTCGGTTTCAAAAGTTCCTAAACTTTGTCAACAGGGGTTCAACCAGTGGCACCACATCTTCTATTTACATTCTGCTAAAATTTCATGAATAGAAGCGAAGTTATTGCACCTCAAGTGACAGTTTATTCTGTTTGTTGGTCAGAAAATGAGCATTGAGCTAACATCAAGTTTTGTTTTAATTTCGGCAAAATTTTTACCAAAACACATCAAATGCTACAATGAGCTTATGGTAGTCATTTTTATAATATTTTTATAATAATCTCGTATAACAATTAATGAGTGATTTCGGCGTTTCAAAGACGGCAGTAAAGACCTGAATGACGACGAATGTCCGGATCGTCTGAGAGAAGCAGTATACGAAAGGAATATCGAGAAAGTACGTCAATTCATCAAAATTAAGCCGAAATTACCAGTGGGTTACATGAAAGTGGAAGTAAATTGGTCAGCAGCTTCGATTCATCGCATTTTGACCGAGCATTTAGCCTCAGAAAGGTTTGCTCACGCTTTGTTCTACAAAAATTAACTAAAACCCAAAAAGTGCTTCGAATTCAACATTCTAAAGACAATAAAGTGCCGAATGGAAAGCCTCCGATAAGCTAAAACCGAGAACATTAAATTGAAAAGCAAAACAATTCTCATCGCTTTGTACGATTCAAAGGGCAATATTCACTAGGAATTTATTTGATCTGGCAAATGAATGACATATAATCGACATTAATGACTGATTTTTTACTTCCTTTTTTTATTCTTGTATTTAGGTTTTCGTAATCGATACAGATATAGTCATAGGTCTAGTTAATTTTAGAACATCTCACATGTAGTGCTATATCGAATAAAAAATTGAAATTTGTCAGCAAATAAGAAGTAGCATACACTATCCTAAAAATATTCGACTAAATGCATTTAAGAGAATCGATAACTCTAAAAATTGTGTGTCGAAACAAATAGCAAAAATGAAAGTAGATACAGTAATTCAACACTATTTATATTGAATTGGAGAAGTCAATATATAAATTGAAAAATGCTGCAGCACAAAAGCGAAAAAGAAAATGTAAACTATATGTTTAACATATTGCCAAGTTCTTACAGTTATATTGGAGATCTTATAGACGCATTAAAAGAAGATGATCAAAATGTTATAAACGTTAAAAGCAAGATACAAATAGCCAAATCAATGGATAAACAAGAGGAAAATATAAATGAAGCAAAAAGAAAAAGATATTCTATTTGTGAAAAACCAGGACGTTATGCTAAAGATTGTCAAAACAGTGTCCAAGTAGCAAGAAGCGGAGACATATGGCGAGTGTCAATACATGATTATGGCAGAGGCAAAGCAGAAAAAGGTCCTTATAGCAAGAGACGCTGATGATTTCATCAATAGGAAACAACGGATACATATACTTAAGCAGTTCAACAGTGGTGTCAGGCGCATAGATAGAGACGGCGCAGGTACCACAAAGCTGCGAAATAGATATGTTAGGTGAGATAATATAGGTACTAGATAGTGGAAATACCGATCACATAATCAATAATGAAATTTATTTTTCTATTCTTTGTCCATCAATTCTATGATAAATGTTTTTGGAAAACAAAATGAATAAATTTAAAAAATGTTTATTTCTCATTAAAAGCGGGATTGGTAAACAAAATAAATTGTAAAAACTGTGACAAAAATTACATTGAACAAACAGGTAGATACCCAAAACAAAGAATACATGAGTATCAGTATAGCTTACGAAGCATGAATGGTACATCCGGGCTAAAAGGACATAGTTTAGACATTCTTTCCAAAATGATAGATAGAATTTTTAGAACAAGGTATTAAAAATAGATATAAAAGAGAAACTCTTGAAAGTATTCATATTTTGAAGAATCACTATTGATGAAAATATAATGTTAAAGTAAATTGGACAACACTCGTCATTCTTTCTTAATATAAAAGTTATGTTTTACATTTAAGTCAAAAAGGTAGAAGTCCTATAAATATTATACCAATAAATTTAGAGTGCAGATAGGATACACTACGTCACACAATAAAGTAATGCGACCGATTTTATTTCTCGGCCTGTGTTAAAACTGCCAATCTGTAACTTCGCCACCGTAATATTAGATTCCTACTCTCTCGGTTGAGACTTTGACTACCTTTATACGATCATTTCTTCGCCATCTATTTAGTGTTTTGTAAAAACGCGGGAGTAGTGCATGATATGAAAATGGAACAAAGAAATTTAGAGCAACGCTGCACGATAAAATTTTGTGCGAAACTCAGCGAAACCGCGACATATGATAAAGTGCTTGAAGTGTATGGTAGTGATATCCTGAGTCATAGTCAGGTGCTTCGGTGACAAGGCGATTTTAAAAAAGGCCATGAGAGCGTCAAAAACGAGGATCGGAACTGAAGACCAATTCAAGTGCGAACCGACGCGAATGCGCAGCTCCTTCGCACCCTCGTTCGTCAAGACTGGCGACTCACCATTCGAATGTTGGCTGACGAGTTGAATATTAACGGGGAAACAGTTAAAAAGATTTTAACTGATGATTTCGTCATGTAAAAACTGTGCGCGAAGATGATACCGAAGAACCTTTCATATAAGCAAAAACTGTATTTAATGAACATCGCTCAAGATTGTCTCGAGCAGGTTAAAAGTGATCCTACTCTTCTCGATTAAGCTATTATTGGTTATGAAAATTGATTCTTTCAATATGACCCCGGAACTAAACGATAAAGCCAACAGAAGCTGTCTCCTGGAGCGCCAAGATCAAAGAAAGCGAGAATGAACAAGTCAAGAGTGAAAATCATGTTCATTTGCTTCTTTGAGAGCAAAGGGGTGGTTCACAAAAAGTTTATACTACCTGGACCAACCATAAACCAAGTCTTATACCGCAATGTGCTCGAAGAATTACGAAAAAGGATGCTCAGAATGCGTTTAGAAATTGCTAAGACATGGGTTCTGTATCACTCAATGATTCCTGTCACATTGCGTTCAATGTCTCTCAGTTTTTAGCATCTAAAGGCATCGCAACGTTATACAACCGTCCTATTCGCCGGATGTATCACCCTGCGACTTTTCCTATTCCCCCATTTGAAAAAATTCGTCAAAGGTCAACATTTTGACTCCGTTGAAGACATCCAAGAATCTGTGACGAAAGTACTCGGAGAGATCCCACAAAAAGTATTCCAGAATTGTTACGAAAACTGGAAAACTCGCTGTAATAAGTGTATAGTTCCGGGGGGAGACTACTTTGAAGGGAATCGTAGCGATGTACCTTAATTTTTAAATATACTCGATTTTTAAATTTTTGAATTTTTCTCATTACTTAATTAGCTAACCTCGTATATCGTAGCATGTTGAATTTTGCATTTTAGTTTAATTCTTGAAGATGAACCGTAGCGGTTTGAAATGTGTTCGAACTGTACCCATTCGAAACCGTAACGGCTCAAAGACAGCAAAGCAGAATTGAAATTTAAGTTGGTGAGGGCAGTCAGCTTGTCCTTTGTTAACATAGAATATATTTTATTATTTTTATTATTTTTAATTTTTAATCTAATTTATTTTTAGTAATAAGTTCTATTTCAAATTATTCGGGGGTGATAATAAACAAGGACAGTCTCGCTGTTAGTATTTTAATTTACTATATTATAGTATAAAGACTACAAGAGCAATAAAAATATTTATTAATTTAATTTATTTCTTAAAGCATATGAATTCGAATTTAATTAGTTTCAGTAAAATAATTAATAATAATAATAGATAATTTTAGATGCGCTACATTGTTTAGTGGACTTTAATTAAATAATTAAGGTATATTCCTAAAAATATAATATATTAAACCCTTGGGACGAGGCCTACGATGGCTCGATCGCTAAAAAGAAGGACTAGTAACTTGGTGATCCGAGTTCGAATCCCGGACTCGGCCGATTGACACAGACACCGCTGTAATAATTTACATGTCCTTTTTTGCAAACACATCGTAGACCTCCGTCGCTGATTAGCACCGATATTTGGAAGTATAAATAGAGCCACGTTAAATAACATTAAAAAAACCCTTGAGTAATTGCGCAAGTTATACGATGTCAATCATCGACAAAATTTATCTCACCGAGGATTAAGTCAGATGTGAGGTTTTCTTTCTACGGTATGTGCAAGATATAATTTTTAATTTTGAAGAATAAGTTAAAATTATTAACAGAAGAAAATACTATTTGTATGTTTCGCCCTCAGTTACATGCTGGACTTGTCAGTAGGACGGCAGGTACCCAATTCCTAAACGTACGATGCTTGCTAAAATCGATAAAAAGTTATAATATAAAGACGATAAAATTACCTATGCGAGAAGAATATTGTGTTAAAATGCAGGATTTCAAATTATTAATTTTACATATCTTAGAAAGTTATATAGCGATTTTTTGCTTCTCCAGCTATTAATAATAGATAATTTTATTTTGCCGATGTTTTACATCGTATAACTTTTGGAATTACCCAAGTGTTTAATATATTATATTCTTAGGAATATACCTTAATTATTTAATTGAATTCCACTACACAATATAGTGCATCTAAAATTATCTATTATTAATAGCTGGAGAAGCAAAAAGTCGCTTTTTAATAATTTGAATTTATTAAAAAGTTTTTTTAATAATTACAATTAATAATTTGAAATGCCGTATTTTAACATAATACGCGGTATGGCTATTAAATAACGGGACTGATATTGTAAAAAATTTTGTTTTCATTTTATACATAATTACTTATTATCACCTTCAATACTTCAATATACACCCCTTCTCTATCTCTGCAACGCTGCATGCGAATTTTCCATCGTTAGAAACAATGCTGAAAGTCATCTTCTGTCAACCAATGCAGATTTCACCTTACGGAAAAAATAAAAGTCACATGGTGCTAAGTCTGGCGAGTAAGGTGGATATTCTTACATTATCTCATACCGCTTAACAGATAACGCGGAATGAGCTGACGCATTGTCTTGGTGCAAAATCCATGATTTGTCCTTCCATATTTCGGGTCGATTTTTTTCTTATTGTTTCACGTACTTTATATTAAGTACCTGAAGATAGTAATGTTGATTAATTGTTTGACCTTCAGGAATGCAGTGAAGGTACACAATCCCATAAATATCGAAAAAACAATCATCATTGCTTTAAATTTTGACTTGCTCATTCATGCTTTTTTGGCTCTCGGTGAAGTTTGGGTCTTCCAATGCATGGATTGACGCTTCGTTTCCGGATCATAAGTTCCGTGTACCTTTGCTTCAGCCTTTTTTCTGTACAGCTTCACGCAATCAACGCATAATACTAACATAATATTCCTTATTAACAGTTGGGTCCATCGTTAGGAGTTTCGAATGAATCACTCCACGATAATCGAAGGAAACTGTTATCATGACCTTGATTATTGATTGACTTTTGTGTGGATATTTTAAGTCTGGTCTCATTATTGGTCTGATATTCACTCGATTGATCAGTTTTTTTGAGGTCATGAGCGTATATCTAAATCTAATTTTTCATAAAGATACATTTTATAACCGGATAATAGTCCGAAATCATCTCTTTGGTGATGTTAATTCAACGCTCTTTTTCCAGAAAATTGAGTGTTTTTGGCACGAATCGAAGTTGACTCGCCTGAGACCAAAATGTTAGTCACAATAATTTAAGCTGATCTAAATGAAATTCCTATAGAATCAGCAAAATCTCTAATTGTCAACCGATGATTGTGAAGCACAAGCTTTTTGACCGACTTGATGTAATAATCATTAGTCGAAGATTTTCACCGATTTGCCACCACATTCTTCTTAACACTCTCACAGTTAAATCTAAACTCGTTGTGCTACTTGTAAACATTCTTTGAAAATAGAGTTTGATCTCTAAAGGCCTTTCACATTATCTTCAATGTTTTCGCAGTCGCAATTCCACTCCGAAAATCAAATTTAATCCAACTACTTTGTTCAATAAATACAGACATAGTAAAAATCTTTGTATTTAATTTTTGTTTTACTTACTTCATCACTCGCTATCTATAATGTTACTCATCTATAGCCACTATTAGTAAGCATAGTATAATATTAGTTAGTATCTTCGAGCGGACCTGCTCGTTTTCTCTCTCTTTCTTTCTCTCTCTCTCTCTCTCTCTAGAATGTGCACGCTCGCGTTTCATAATATGGGTCCTGCTTAACCCTCCAACATTCTAATTTATCAAAGATGAATAAATTTCAGTATTTCTTAGTTGAACTGGCAATTCATATATGATCGATAATTTTTTCGATGTTATATACGTGGGCCTGTTTGGGCAATGTAATGGTCTTCGGCTCAAAACGTTGTGACCCTTTGGTCACTCAACAGGTTACCAAAACTCTGATGCTCCACGCGCACGTATCTTTTCACGTAATCACTTCGACTTCGGGGACTTTTCTGAGGGAGAATATCTTTCATGCAATATAGCTCGTTTGGCTTTGTACCGTCACGGTTGGATTGCAATTAGAAATATCATAGCGGATAAAAATAATCGTTGAGTCTTGTATTTAATTATTAATAATTGTAAACTATTTATTTACTCTTACGTATAATAATTACAAACTAGCGTAGCAAAAATATGCTAAAGAAAATAAAAATAGGCATGAGCGCGTTCGCCTCTGTCGAGAACTCGTTCGCTTCACTGCTCTTCGTCCGGTATCGCGTAGTTTGAAAATATAATCATTATGAATTTTATATTTATTTTATTCCGGGTTTCTTTAAAATCATCGAGTCCTCACGTAGGCTCCTATTACAGTTATTCGCTATCGTATAAAGTAGCGAATAACTGTAATACTCATAGTCATGCCCTTATGTTACATACAAATAGAGGTTTAATTATAAAAATTAAATATTAATTCTTTTCTTTTCTCGATTTTAAATAAAATCACTCTGAATATAAAACTTCATTATGTCACGGACCTCGAAATCGACCTAACGAGGGAGACTTGTCGGCGTAAGAATGGTTGACAAGTATTGGTACACTTGCAATTCAGGACTTGAAAAGACGCGATATTTAGTCTACCATCAGATAATTAATTAATTAAATGCTATTTATGTTATGTTCGTAGTAGATTTTGACGGACGAGACATTCGAGAAAACAGCAAAGGCGACAAATAAGTTATTGTTTTTTTTTAATATTTTCTATGATTTTCTACTTTGTGTTTTTTTATAAATTGTGAATTTTATATGATTAAATAATTAGAGTTATTTATTTAATGAAAGCCCCAATCAAAGTTGATTAATAATAGGTTATTAAAGATAGAGAAATCTAATTCGGGCTCTAGCGAATTGAGTTTGAGCGAGAATTAGATTCTTGTATACTATAAGTACTAAAAGAAATTTGTTAATTAGTTAAAAAACATAGCATATTTATTTTATTGATAGCAATTTGCGATTTGCACGAGCAAATCTGGTATCGATTTGAATAACCAGAGGCCGAGACAGATAGATCTGGAGTGTTGCTTATATACATTTTGAAAAGAATAGTCGCATTTGATTAATGGAAAAGAACTTGATTCAGAGCATAAAGTAACACGTTACGTGCTTTATAAGTCAGTTCCTAATATAGAGGGGGGAGGGGCTCAAAACGTTGGACATAACAGATGCATAGAATCAGTAAATTTGGTAGGGATGGCAGTCAGATTATCATTTACTAATAAAATTATATTTATTATTTTTGTATGATTTTTTAATCATAGTTTTCATTTTTTTAGTTGTTATGAGGGTGGTACTAAATAACGATAGCTACTAAAAATCCTAACAGGTTATATTATTTTATAAAGATGGTAAGACTGATAAAAATATTATTTGTTTAGTTTACAACAGTCGACATAAGTTTAGTTAGAATTTTTATATACTTTATTTATTAATATTTTTTTGCCGCTCTAAAAATAAACGAATTTCAATAAATATATAATGGAACTTGCGCTTTCTTACACCGAAGATAATACCGTAATTATAGTTGCTTACGGAGAACATATGTATTACTCACCAATACACTTAGTATTATCTTGTGCCCAAGCAAATACAATGACCGATGATGATGGGTATATATATATATATATATATATATATATATATATATATATATATATATAATATAATGTTTTTAAATAGCATAAGGCCATTTAAAACTATGCAGTTTTGAATTGCTGCAGCATCTTCTTTTGGTTTATTACTGGCAATACTTAAATCAGAAGTTTTACATTGAAGACATTATATAGCGCATATAGTTTAATGAAAATAAAAAAGAGATATTATGAATTAAAACTATGGTCGGACACCTAATGTAAATTTAAGGTATCTTTTCTTGTAGATCAATAACTGCTTGCGAACGAATACCAAGGTAAGAATAAATACAAGCTATTACATCGTTAAAAAAGTTTATTTGTTTAAGCTTTATTTGTCATAACTGATGATTAATCGAATCAAATGCCTGCTTAAAGTCAAAAAGTAAATGGATAGTAACAAGAAGCCGCTCCACGTGAAGGCAAATATCCTCAGTAATTTTTAGTATTACTAATTATGTTTTATGCAGTTTACGGAAACCGGACTAAAAGTTGCATACAACTTAAAGTTGTTTGATACATGGTGTCAGCTGTTTGGTAATGATATTTGTCAAAAACTTAAGCAAGGTGATATAGATTTGTAATAGGACAAGATTCTAAGAAGGATTTTCAGCTCAAAGCTTTATCCAATGTACTGATTACAGATTTCTTCTATTCAATAGGATAGATATTTGTTAAAATTAATAAATTAAATAAATCATTATAACAGATATGTAATCACGGAAGTCGCTAAAAGATAGACGATCACAATTTTGATCTTTTCTTTTCGGTAAATATGCCTAGATTGTTAGTACGATCAACAGGCTTAAAATAAAAGTGATCATAATTATTACAAATAAAAATGTCAAGAATATTTTTCAGTTTACTTAATGAAAATAAATCATCATATCGAATGATAGATACGTAATATCATTGAATATTGATTTAGGTGTATTACAAACCAATCCAAAGTTGTGTATCATTTCCCAAAATTAAATTTATTTGTAGTATTAAGAATCTTACACACACATTATATATTTATTTCATACTATTCTTATATCTCGCTTTGCTGCAGCACGAAGCACTTTAAATTGCAAATAGATCAGAATTATTGATGCGTTTGGATCATTGATACAATTTATCACGTGTTTTAAGAACAGTTTTTAGATCACAGGTAAGGAATGACAATGGATTTTTACATATTACTCTGTACCTAAATGGAGTGTATTCATTCAATATTTTGTTGAACGATTGATGAAATTGTCTAGAAGAAAACGAATATTAGTAATTTTATCATTTAAAATCATTTTTAAAAGAATTTCGAAAATTCCTTAATATGATTGTAATTGAATTTAGATAAGTTTCAAAGCGAAGACCCTCAAATATGTCAAATGAGTCATGTCAGTTTATAATTTTTAGAAAAAATTTTTATGTCGTTAGAAGATACGATATGAAGAGAAACATCAAATATAAATTTGGTGGTACCAAATACGCACTTTTTTAAGGACCAAGTCGCGCAGAAAATAAGATTTAAAAGAAACGTCGTAGGAATTATTCTATAAAGAATTCATTTTCGTGAATATTATTAGTTACAAATTAATTATTAGTCACAAGTTAACTTCGTGAATATTATTATCGATAGAAACTAATTTCATATGTTGGAGTATAAAAGAAAGCATTTCTCGTGGTGGTTTTTCACACTATGCACTATACCAGTGATTTTAATTGCATTTGTAGGAAGAGCGCAAGATTTGAATTGCTGAATTTTACTTTTTAAATTTTTGTTTTTAATTTGTAATCCGAAATGGTCAGTGAAGATTCTATTTTGGGTGTTGAGTTACGTAATCAAAAAATATGAGAGTGCTAATCGTTGATAAGAATGAATGTACTATCGTATATTGATATACTTAAGTTTCAATTATACCAGGTTAGGTGAAACGTTCCTAGGCCGATAGATAAATGGTGATACTATACTTCGATCCATATGATTTTTAGTTAGTACCAACCTTCAAAAGAAACTTCTATAAATTTGACAGCTTTTGGATAACTGATTCCTGAGATACAGTATTGCCAGTAAAACAACTTTTGTGATTGTGAAAAAGTGAATAAAAAATAATTTCTTGTATTAATCAGACATTGTTTTTTCACGAAAAAAATAAAGTCGATGCCAAGGCTTATCTCGATAAACATTGTTCGGATTCTGTATCAAGAAGGAGCATCGAAGACGATGCAGACAGTGAACGTCTGAAAAATCCTATTGACGACGAAATCATCAAAAAAGTCCACAAAATAATGTTAAATGATTGTAAAGTTGATTGCGATGGCTGAGACTCTAAAGCATTAAAGAAGCGTATTGAACTTATCGTGCATTAATATTTGTAAAATGGCTGCCATACGTGCTCACAATCGATCTAACACAACAACTTGTTGATGTGAAAATGTTATTTCATCAAGACAATGCATCGTGTTACAAATCAATAAAAATTGTGGTTAAATTGTTTCAATTAGGCTATGAATTGTTTGAGCATCCACCGTATTTTCCCGATCTGGCTCCAGTGATTTTTTCTTGTTTGCAGACCTCAAAGAATGCTCGCTGAAAAAATTCGAGCACTGAGAAAAATGTAATTGTCGAAACTGAGGCTTATTTTGAGGTTAACGAAAAACCCTACTATAAAAATGGCATCGAAAAATTGTATGATCATTATAATCGATATATCGCCTCAAAGACAACTATATTGAGAAAAGAAAAAAAAATCCACTTTTACAAAAAAAAGTTTTTTACGATCTTAGCCTACGAACTTTTTATCCCACTTGTTAATTGATTTTTAATATCTATCAAAATAAAATTAATTACTCGTAAGTAAAGTTGATTAATTTAATTGTATTTAATGAATTGTAATATAAGATTTGAAAAATAAAATTCATCATAATTGGATCTTTAATATATTTAAATAAACTTTAATAACTCATTTACAAAAATGTATTCCAAAATCCAGAGAGATTAATGTCAATTTTGATAATCTGCTTCAGACATTAAAACTATCCAAACTAATTAATATTTTTATTGATCTGAAAGTGTACGTTAATGAACTATAATAATAACTATAATACATAAGCACAATTTTCAATAATAGTTATAATAGCAGAAAGGCTGTTCTTGTTTATAATCATCCCTATTTAAAATTTAAAATCTAAAATATTAAAATCCAAATTAATTTTGTTAATAAAAAACAATTTGACTGCTTCTTTTCATAATTTCGAATTCCTTCGATTTTTCTCTTCAGATCAGCTTTTGGTACATATAATAATGTTATAAACATTTTACAAGTTATTTAGATTCAATAAGCTTATAAAAATAATTACAAAATAACAAACATTTAATAAACTATCTTTAAGCTTTTGTAATTATTACTAACTTAACTATATACTTTTTAATTATAAGAAATAAACTATAATAATCAATTTTATAATGATTTCACAAATATATTTTCATGTTATACCAAAATATATAAAATGCTAAACATTTTTTTAGTAATCGTTACAGACTAAAGTTAGAACGTAATTTAAAAACCTCAAAGATTTACTTTTAGTTAACCATCATTTTTTATTAATTGAATTAATAATTATTTTTATTTTGTAATGATACATAATTCTTATTAGGCATTACTTTTAATTTATAATGTTTAATTTTGACGGAAACTTAGATTTATATTTTCTAAAGCACTGACTATCAATAGCATGGTACTTTTTGGCGAAAATTGAATTTTCATGTTGAAAATCATAGGAATGGTAACTTTTTGAAATTATTTAGAAAAATAAAAAAAAATGTTTTAAAATATTTTGTATAAAATATTTTTTCTACAAGTAGTTTTTCTGGTAAAAATTGCATATGCACCTATAAAGAGTTTCTCATGCTTTTACAATGATATAGCTCACCGTTGCGATAGTTCAGATGATCTTGAATCCAAACATATAGAATTTTATCTCCTGAAATATTTCGTTAACCACAATAGGTATGAAAAATATTTGTTGAATTTTTTTATTTTACCAGTTAATTTAAATTAAACCATCATATTTATCAGGTTTTTATAAATTTTTCTATGAAAATTCAATTTTCGTCGAAATCTGTTACACTATTAGTAATCAAAATTCCAAAAAATCTAAGTGTACAGAATTAGGTAAAATCGAGAGAGGAGATACTAACTCAATTAATCCACATGACTGCCATAACCTCAGAGATATAGAGACGGATTATTTTAATTTTTCTCCAGAGATATCATTTACATAAAAAAAATATATAGATATCAAAATGTATTCTAATAGATATACAACTTTTTTTTTAAATATTATTTGACATTTTTATATTTTATGAGAAAAATTTGAAAAAGAATAATTGGAGTTTTATTGATTTTGCAGTAAAATTTCAGCTTCTGTTAGAAGCTACTACAATTTTAGCAATCAGCTCTTCAAATAACATAAGCATACAAATTTTCAGTAACTACGTAGTAGGACACTTTTCAAAAATTTATCGTTCATTTTCTTTAAACTTCCCATTTCACTATATTTTGATCTTCCAATTTTAGTTTTACTAGGGCTGAAATTTTTCAAAGTATTTCAACTTGCTCTTACTTCTCTTCGTTCGCATATTAAATATTTCTAATTTATTAAATGTTTTTTATTTGGCTTGTTTTTCTTTGTGCTTTTAATTTAAAAAATCTTCTGTATAAAGATGCGATCAGAAGCGATATCTCAGTGTCCACTTCAAATAGATACTATTTCGCAAATCATTTTTTTGTTTTAATTTCAGTGTGCACTACTGAACTAGATATTTCTGATGTGAATTTAAAATGCAAAAATATACAAAATATATATATCTTATATACGATGTTGCGATGAGCCATAAGCTCGCGCAATTTATTAATAAATATTTTTATTATTAATAATTCTTAATATTATAATACAATATATAAGTCTATTTTTCTAAAGTCAGCGACCGCGCGAGAAGAGTCGCGCGGAATAGCAAAAGAATAAAAAGAGGAAGAAAACCGAGCGCGTCCGAAGACGCAGGAATAGACGTTCTCTCTCTATGGGCTGACGCGAGCTCCGCGGGTAGCATACGTCGCGGCGAAAGGGGAACGGTCGCACAGTGGGGACCGTTCTCTCTCTCGAAACTGAAATAGCGGCGCACTGGATATAAAATGCAGTGTACCGATAGTCTTGAAACCCTTGTCACCCAGAACAAAGGCCAGAGCCTTCTCCGCCATCATCAGGAGCATTTCCACATACGCCATCCCCATCTGGGGGTCCATCCCCCTAGAAAGACTTCAGCGACTCCAAGGCACTTACATGAGGCTGCTACGCTCTTCTCTGAACACCCCTTGGTACTTAAGGAACACTCAAGTACTTAAGGAAACTAACCTTCTTGCTCTCAACGACTACGCGAACAAATTCGCCAAAAATCTGAGAGATTCAATGAAACAGCACCCGAACTCAGGAATCCAATCCCTGAGTAGTATCCCTCCTAAATCGACGGATTGCTACAGGAGGCCTTGCCACCTGATCAGCCATCCGTAACCCCATCAGCCACTACCGGCCACTCCGTGCTTGGTTTTCGTACGTAAGCCTCTGCTCCCAAGAAGGCAGAGCCCCTAAACTCACCAATTCCTCCCCTATCCACATCCCACTCCTACTCCCCCACCCCTACACCGTTCCGTTTAATAATATTTTATCCCAACAGGTAAAGGATGATACCTCCGGGTAGGAATCCCTGCGGGGAGGGGTTTTAGTCGGTAGGCATGCGAGCAAAGGTTCCATGAATCCGACACTACCTCTCTTAGAGAGGTGTCTTTAGAAGATTTCTCCTCCCCGCGTCACAAAAAAAAAGCCTCGAAACCGGTTAGTCGAAGGGAATCTGTCGTCGGCGCGATAGCGAACGGCACGTTCTCGCATACTCAGCGCGAGATCTGAACGTTGACACGAAAAATAATTAATATAACAAATTTAAATTTAATAAAAATTAAAATATAATTTTCTAAAGTCACGCGAGGCTAAATGTTTAGAAATTATTTATGTTATGATGAAAATTATACAAATTTAGAATAAAAATAAAATATTCTGTTACAGCGGATCGTGGTAAGCGGCCACCCTATTACTAAATGTAACAGGACAAGGCGCGCCGACGCGACAGTAAAATTTATATGTCGTTTTCTTTATATAAATTATTTATTTTTGTATTTATATTTTTTATAGAAATGTTGTTATTATATTCTTATAAATAAATATTGTTAAATAAAAAAGGGGTTATTGCAGAAATAAATTTAAAAATCTGGCTCCACAACACAAATCTAATCTTCAAAGAAATGTGAATAGTAATTCAATTCAAAACTCTGGCAGGTTGAGCGAGAGGTAGAATTAAGTTTAAATAAATATTTGAACTATAGGTAACTTGATAGTGGATTGACATATCAAGGGCTTACGCGGGTTGAGCGTAGGCCAATCTGCAGTGCAAATAAACCAGAAAATTAAAAGAGACTTGCACGAGCGAGTCTGACGGTGGGTTGAGCGGTCAGGTGACGAGGTGGATTGAACAGGAGCACGAAGTAGCTCACAACAGGGACGTAGCGTTTCCATGTCAACGGGAAATATTATAGTGTCGTATTCGGGGGCTAGAATATGATATCCAGATGCCTTAAAATGACTTCTATGGGAATTTCATATTCTATCATCTGAACACCAAACTTCCCATAGCAGTGGTTTCGAGACACCTGCATACGATATTCTACTTTCCGAACACGAAATTCTCTATAGAAGTCCTTCCGACATGTAGTCTATCACCCAAACACGAAGATACAATATTTCCCCGTAAATGCCGTATGTAAGTTTCGTATATATGATTTGAATATTTTCATATTTGAAATTAAATACCGCTAATATTTAGTTACTGGTTCCAACTAAAATTGAAGCAACACTAAAATGGTCTGTGACACATAACCTTTTTGATGTGGACGCTAAGATAACACCTTTGCATAAGGAAGCGATAATAGATAAATTATCGAAATCTATTTATACATAATTATTTTTTAGATAGATTTTATTGAATTGTTTAATAAATCGAGACACAGGATACTAGTCATATCATATCATATCATATCATATCAGACTCATACTAATTTATAAAGACAAAGCGTGTTTTTGTTTATAGGCGATAACAGAAAAAACTACTGAACCGATTGTTCTGAAATTTGACATATAGATTCTATATTATCTTGGAAAGGACATAGGCTATGTTTTTTCTTGAAAATCATTTTACTTTTAATAATAAATTAAGTTAACTGATTTAGTGGTCAGTTTCATCGGCGGCCACTAGGTGGCGTCTTGAATCACGAATATCAACTCAAAGTAGTCCGCTTAAAGTATTAATACCAGGCCAGTTCAAACGAATGTTCATATCCAACTTTGGGATTCGTATCCTAAAGAAGGTGTGGCGTTAGTCGGTATTACCTTTTTTGTTCTTCAGGTTAATTTGACACTACACTTACACCTTATGGATATCTTTTGATTTTTGTAAATTTTATTTTCTCTTACGTGAGAAACTTTGTCTCTCTCTCTCTCTCTCTCTCTCTCTCTGTCTCTCTGTCTTTCTGTCTTTTTTTCTTCTTCTCTTATTAAATGGTTCCGTATGCCAAACCATACTGAATATAATTTGTGACGACAATTATATTTTTATTTTTATACATTATATTAACTTCAGAATTCTGCCAAGAGACTGTTTTTTTTAGTTTGAACAAAAGAAATGATTGCAAAATGGGATTCTTTTACCAACAACCTCGAAACTATATATATAATATATCATCCCTTTTGCATAAAAAGGAAATATCCATCGTCTGCTCAAAAAATATGTTATTCGCCATACCACTTTTCTTGAATTTCAGTTGGCATCACCACGAAAATATTCACGGTGTTTAATTGAGAAAACGAACATATACGAAATATTGACACAGGCACCGCTGTAATTATTTACATGTGCTTTGTTTACAAACACATCGTAGACCTCCGTCGCTGATTAGCACCGATATTTGGAAGCATAAATAGAGCGACGTTAAATAACATAAAAAAAAAAAAAATATACGAAATATGTAATATATATTGTATGTATATTATATTGTACATATTATATATCCAAATTTTAAATACGGTTTCTACTGAAAAATATTGTATTGGTGTGTACGGGCGATTGATTACGATATTCCGTTGTCTGAAGACGATTTCTATAGGCAGTTGTGTGTTCGGATGGTAGAATGCGATGTCTATGTGTCTCTGGGCGATTTCTACGGGGAATATTATATTTAGTTGATAGAAAACGACGTCCTGATATGAGGAAATCCAATTTTATGAGAAGATTCATGTTGAGACGGTACTCTTTCCGAACGACTTCTATGGGGAGTATCATGTTTAGTCATTAGGATGCCATGCTAGCTTTCTCGGGATGACTTCTACTGGGACTATCGTGTTTAGTTGGTTGGAAATGATGTTTAGGTATGTCGGGACAACTTCTACGGGGAGTTTCGTGTTCGGATGATAGAATGCGATTGCCAGGTGTTTTGGAACGACTTCTACGGGGAATTTAGTGTTCGGACGGTAGAAGATGATGTCGAGGTATGACGGGACGAGTTCTACGGGGAGTTTCGTGTTCGGATGATAGAATATGATTTCCAGATATTTTGGAATGGCTTCTACGGAGAGTGTTATGTATAGTTAGTGGGAAACGATGTCCAGGTATCTCATTACGACTTCTATGAAGAGATTAGTATTCTATCATTCAAAAACGCACACTCCCAGTAAGAGTCGTCCCGGGATAACTAGACATTGTATTCTACCTCCCCAACACAAAACTCTCTATAGCAGTCGTCCCGAGATATTTCCTATAGTCTGAAAATGATGCTCTCTGTAAATGTCGTCTCGAGACACTTGCACATCTTTTTCTACCGCTCGAAATCGAAAGTACAATTTTTTCCATTGAAGCCGTATTTAATATGCATAGATATATATATATATATATATATAGTATAAAATGGTCGGCAAAATATTAACTTTTTGAAGTGGACGCTACATTGAAGCAGCTTTTTATACAGAAGCGACGATAGATAAATTACGGTCAATTTATAGAAATATAGATTTGTATATATAAGAGTACTTTTTGCTTACATATTATTAAATTGTTTATGAAATCGGTTAAATTATTATTTCGGGCGAAGTAGAGACGGGGGATGCTAGTATATTTATAATTATATAGTATATATAAAATAACAAAAATACTACTGAAAAATAATATAAAAATAATCAATGCAATATTGTTATAAAGGACAACCTCATTTTCCATACCAACATGACCAAGTTAATATATCTTGCAGCGTCCAACGTTTGGCACCGATTCGGTTCATAATCAGGAACTGAAATAGAATTCGAGTAGGAAAATTAGTATATCTAGAATTTTGGGGTATAGAAGTCAAACATACCATTTATTCTTTTTATTACTTGTTTTTATTATCCTTTCCGATTCCTATAGAAATTCCTGTCATTGATATTTAAAATATTTTCTTTTTAATTAATTACTATAATTTAAGGACCATAAGATTCTTTATCAAGTTTCTGAAAATGGTTGTTTTCTAAGAAATAAAATTATTTTAAAAAATAAATTTATAAATTAAAAATTGTAATTATGTTGACGATTTTGAATTAAATTAATAAATATTTTTATCGGTCTTAGTATTTATACTATAATATATTATACTAAAATAATGGCATTCAGGCTGTCCTTGTTTATGATCTTACGAAGAATCTGAAATATAACTTATTAATAAAAATAAAAATAATAAACGATATTCTATATTAGCAAAGGACAACCTGACTGTCCCCACCACCTTAAATTTCAATTCTCCTTTGGTGCCCGACGTTTTGCACAGCTACGGTTCGTCTTCAAGGACTAAAATAAAATGAAAATTCCAGCATGCTACTATATATATTGTTTCCCTCTTCTTAATTTATTCGTATAATTTTTAAAAAATTCATAATAAATTAGGTAAAAAATTTCAAATAATAAAAATAATAATTATATTCTACGTTAAGAAAAGACAACCTAACTGTGCGCACCACCTCAAATTTAAATTAAAAGACTGATAAAAATATTTATTAATTAAAAATAACAAAAATTAATAAATATTTTTATCTCCGCTTCGCCCGAGATAATAATTTAATCCATTTCATAAATAATTCAATAATATCTCAATAAAAAGTACTCTATATATAAAAATCTAGATTACTATAAATAATTGACCATAATTTTCTATCGTCGCTTCTGCATAAAATGCTGCTTCAAAGTAGCATCCACTTAAAAAGTTCATATTTTTCCGACCACTTTATACTATATATATATATATATATATATATATATATATATATATGCATATTAAATACGGCTTCGATGGAGGCAATTGTACTTTCGAGTTCGAGCGGTAGAAAATAATGTCTAATTAAAATAATGTTCAGACGATAGGATATGTCTCGGGACGACACTATAGTGTATTGTGTTAGGGATGTAGAATACGATGTCCAGGTATTCCAGGACGACTCTTACTGGGAGTGTGCGTAATATAAAAACATACGTAATATAAAAACGTAATATAAAAACATACGATATATATATATATATATATTAATAATTATAATCATACATCATAAACACCTATTTTTCATTATAATAGTAAAATAATAATAATAATTAGTAATAATAATAACAATCGTAATAATAATAAATATAGTAATAATAGTAGTAATAGTAGTAAATAATAGTATGAATTAAACTACGCATAGGTCGAAGTTTTCATATTTTATTCTGGGATTTTCTTCAAAATAAAATTTTATTCGGCTCCGAGTTTTCATCATATATTTTGAAACTCTCTGTTAGCTTGCATTCTTTAAAACCGTTGGTGTTATTCGGCGGCCTCTCGAATTTCATACTCTGTATACAAAGAGGTCGTATATGACGCATTAGCGCGCATTCCGCTTACTTCCGACTTTCCTATGGGAAGATAGCAGTGGTGCGAGAGGTAGAGAGGGGCATTTCAATTCGAGTTGTTATTTCGGCACGGCTAGTGCGCGTTAAGGATGGGCCTGCGGCCTAGCTATATGGTTCGGGCCGCATCTGGTTGGACTCTTATTGAGCAGGGACGCGTGTGCTACGCAGTTAGTTACCCATATACATTGGCGAATACCTTTGTATACTTTTACACTTCTCCAAAATTTTCCAGGGATTACACTGGGATTTCTGGAGACGCATTTCCAATGTACATTTTCTTTGCGACGTGCAAACAGCGTTACCACACTTCACCTCTTTCATTTTCTTCGTTCCCTCTCTTTATTAACGTTATACTATTTTCTCCTCTTTCCCGATTTCCTTACTCCCCCCTGTTTTAAAAGTCATCGAGAAGTATACGGAATGACGCGCGGTACGATTTCGGCCTGCCTTAGAAATATATTGTACGGTTTCTGGATGCAGCACAGGCATACAATATGACGATAGTACACCGAAAAGGTGCATTGCACAAAGTGCCAGATGCCTTATCACGTACACCGATCGACGACAATATTTCGATAGCGACACTTGTCACAACAGAGCATGACTAGTGGTACAGCAGAAGACTGCAAGATATCAAACACAGGCCCGAAAGATTTCTAGGCTAGAAAGTCATAGGTAACATAATATACAAATATCGTCCGGAACGACGTGAAACTACCGTCACCGCCGAAGAGAACGATGGCATTAATCGGCAACCACATCAAACTACGATAACATCAGAAGAAATAGAAGAGACACGTCGGGAACGACGTAAAACTAACATAGCATCAGCTCTCGAAGCAGACTTAGAAACATGGAAGATGGTGATCTCGTCGAAAGACTGAGAAAGAGTCTTTCGACAAGAACATATACGAAAACATATACGAAAACGAATACGAAAACATATGTAATATATATATATATATATATATATATATATATATATATATATATATTACATATGTTTTCGTATTTTAAATTAAATACACGAATATCTAATTAGCGGTACATATTAAAATTGAAGCAAAAAATGATTTATGAAATAGGATTTTTTTGAAGCGCAAGCTTAGATATTGCATATAAAAGCAACCATATGTATACATAGTTTCAAAATTGTTGGTACAATAAGTCTTCCTATATTGACATCATTTTTTTGTTCAATTTGAAGAAAAAATATAGTCTATGTCACTTCGAAGGTAATAAAGAATATATATTTCGAATTTCAGATAAATCGCTTCAGTGGTTTTTTTGTTTAACATATACAAATAAAAACACAATTTGTCTTCATACATTAGTATTAGTATAATTTGTTCTATAATATTAGTATATTATATCCAAGTATGAGGGAACTATTTCTATTATTTCTATGGAGAAATTCGTGTTAGGGTGGTAGAATACGATTTCCAGGTGTTTTGGAACGACTTCTACGGGGAGTATTCTGTTTAGTCGTTAGGAAGCGATGCCAGCTTTCTCGGGACGTCTTCTACTGGGACTATCGTATTTAGTTAGTAGAAAACGACGTTCAGATATGTCGGGACATAGTTTATTATTTTTATTTTTATTAATAAGTTATATTTCAGATTCTTCATGAGTGATAAAAAAAAGGACAGCCTGAATGACATTATTTTAGTATAATATATTATAGTATAAATACTAAGACCGATAAAAATATTTATTAATTTAAGTCAAAACCGTCAACATAATTACAATTTTTAATTTATAAATTTGTTTTTTAAAATAATTTTATTTTGTAGAAAACAACCATTTTCAGAAACATGATAAAGAATCTTATGGTCCTTAAATTATAATAATTAATTAAAAAGAAAATATCTTCAATATCAATGACAGGAATTTATATAGGAATCAGAAAGGATAATAAAAACAAGTAATGAAAATAACAGAAGAAATTTTCTTTATAACGCGGTACGGGACTATGTATTTCGGCGCCAATTTAGCCGAAAAGTTATCGGTACCGCACGATAATACGTGATTACGTCGACATACCAAGTCGTCGATGCTGAAAATTTCCTGTCTTCTGTTTTTATTATAGTGGTGAGCCTGCTTATTGCTGGCTTTAGTCACATTTTTCTTAAATAGGGAGTAAATGGCTAGTAACCGTTTCATACGGTTCAACCAGACTTCTTTTGTTAGGAACCTTATATTCACATTTTTTTCGTATGTATTGCGGTACATTGGTTCTTCTCTTGGATTACGTCAAAAGTTAAGGAAGGCAGATAATACCTGCGTACTCGCATGTAAGGATATGTTTGTTGCAAAGGGAAATTCTTAAAGGTGGAGGTCCCAGTCTCGGTGATCTTCATCTCCGATGAAGATCTAGATAATTGATCGGATGGTTCTGTTGACTCTCACCACTGGGTTTGCTTGCGCGTGATACGGAGCGATGAATTGCTGAATCACGCCGAGTATTTTAAGTTCGTCTTTGACGAAATTGCTCGCAAACTCTATACCATTGTCAGTTATTAAAAATTTCTGGCAGGCTCATTTGAATATTGTGAGCTCCTCTGAAGCTTTGACGATGTTTTATCCTGTGGCCATACGAAATGGTTTGCGTAACCTCTATGTATTTCAAGTTCAGCAAATATTTGTGCTGCTCTTTGCTCGGGGGAAAGGGTCTCATAATGTTGGCTGCCACACTTGTCCAGGGGCCTTCGATATTTCGTTGTGACATTAGTCCTGCTGGTGATCGGTCAGTGTTTGACGTAGTTGTAGTCGTCTTTTCGCATGCCAGGCCAGTTTAACTTTGGTTGCTTTTGTTGAAGGTTTTGTCAACACCAAAGTGGCCTGTTGTGGGTATATTGTGGCATTCGAAGCGGACTCTTTCTCAGTCTTTCGACGAGATCACCATCTTCCATGTTTCTAAGTCTGCTTCGAGAGCTGATGCTATGTTAGTTTTACGTCGTTCCCGACGTGTCTCTTCTATTTCTTCTGATGTTATCGTAGTTTGATGTGGTTGCCGATTAATGCCATCGTTCTCTTCGGCGGTGACGGTAGTTTCACGTCGTTCCGGACGATATTTGTATATTATGTTACCTATGACTTTCTAGCCTAGAAATCTTTCGGGCCTGTGTTTGATATCTTGCAGTCTTCTGCTGTACCACTAGTCATGCTCTGTTGTGACAAGTGTCGCTATCGAAATATTGTCGTCGATCGGTGTACGTGATAAGGCATCTGGCACTTTGTGCAATGCACCTTTTCGGTGTACTATCGTCATATTGTATGCCTGTGCTGCATCCAGAAACCGTACAATATATTTCTAAGGCAGGCCGAAATCGTACCGCGCGTCATTCCGTATACTTCTCGATGACTTTTAAAACAGGGGGGAGTAAGGAAATCGGGAAAGAGGAGAAAATAGTATAACGTTAATAAAGAGAGGGAACGAAGAAAATGAAAGAGGTGAAGTGTGGTAACGCTGTTTGGACGTCGCAAAGAAAATGTACATTGGAAATGCGTCTCCAGAAATCCCAGTGTAATCTCTGGAAAATTTTGGAGAAGTGTAAAAGTATACAAAGGTATTCGCCAATGTATATGGGTAACTAACTGCGTAGCACACGCGTCCCTGCTCAATAAAAGTCCAACCAGATGCGGCCCGAACCATATAGCTAGGCCACAGGCCCATCCTTAACGCGCACTAGCCGTGCCGAAATAACAACTCGAATTGAAATGCCCCTCTCTACCTCTCGCACCACTGCTATCTTCCCATAGGAAAGTCGGAAGTAAGCGGAATGCGCGCTAATGCGTCATATACGACCTCTTTGTATACAGAGTATGAAATTCGAGAGGCCGCCGAATAACACCAACGGTTTTAAAGAATGCAAGCTAACAGAGAGTTTCAAAATATATGATGAAAACTCGGAGCCGAATAAAATTTTATTTTGAAGAAAATCCCAGAATAAAATATGAAAACTTCGACCTATGCGTAGTTTAATCCATACTATTATTTACTACTATTACTACTATTATTACTATATTTATTATTATTACGATTGTTATTATTATTACTAATTATTATTATTATTTTACTATTATAATGAAAAATAGGTGTTTATGATGTATGATTATAATTATTAAACTACTTGTATTATTACTAATTATTTAAGATTCTAGTTATTTTACTATTAAATTCAAGAGTATGCGTTTATAATCGATTATAATAATTATTAAACTACCTATATTATTATTAATTATTTTTCTATTACGATATTGCAAGATACGTGTTTGTAATCTATAATTAGAACTATTAAACAATTTATAGTTACTTACAATTAATATTACTACATTGGAGAATATTTACATCAAATTATTTTATATTTTATACTGTACCAGCCTTTATAATTACTAAATATTTTACTTATCACAATTGTTATTAATATTGACAATGCAGATCTTTGTAAACGAAAGTATTTATTATTATTTTTCTGTACATTATTACAACGCCGAAATTTAATCCTTCTAATTATAATTATTTAATAACTTTATATATATATATATATATAGATAACATAAATAACTTTTTATATATTTTAATATTATTCTCATTTTTATTTTAAAAATATATATAAAACTATGAAAGATTTAAGAAATTGTAAGAGATGAACGGAGACTACTTTGTCTTTATGAAAAGTCCACTTCCATCTCCCCCACCACAACCGAATTTTCCGTGTAGAAAATTTCGGTGGCGTCGCGGCCCGGGTATCAATACGGGCCCTCAAACATGCGAAAATCAGATTGCCGGCCGTGTTCAATCTGCGCGTATACTGATAGAGTTTTACTGTAAAATAAGCGATATATACTGGTAATAATAAAAAGTAGGTAACGAAAAACGAAATTTTAATTTATTCCCTGATATTTTTACGCGACACACGCTCTAGTTTTTAGGGCGGGGGATGCGGATTGGGCAGGCAAGAGAATTGTCGCCCGATATTGTAGTCCCCGTTAAAAATAAGCGCGGTGGGCCAGCGAGGTAGATTGGAAACCGAGATTTATCCTGCCCCTGCTATTTCCTGGAGAATACCGGAGCCGTCGCTTCTCCGGCTATTCAACCGTTCGGGATAGAGCTGCTACGGAAGTGGCCTTACTAAATGGCGTACTGATCGCGTCGCGCCGCGAATAATATTTCCGCGATCTGCCCCGCGTATCCTTGGCTTCGGCGCAAAAGCGTGGCCGAAAAATCAGGGGGCAAACGGTGGAATCAACGGCATTAAATCGCCGTTGTGATCTCCGCGTAGCTCCAACCCGCATTTGGACGTTGCAACATTTTTGGGGGCTCGTCTGGGATTTAATAATATAGATCGCGAAAGTACCGTTTCATAAGCGCGTATATTGGGGTTGATTTTTTTTTTGTTACCATTTTTTGCAAAGTGATCTAATTTGTTTTATGCAGGATTCTAACCTACTAAACCCACTAACCATATCAGGGTGCAAATATATGCTCAGGAACACTTAGCTATCGCCATTGTATTTCTTTCCCCCTGATTAATCTTCCACGGTTTCCGTCACATTCAGTTCTCTGCAGTATGCTAGAAGACTGAGCACAAACACCTTGGCAAAACTCTCGTGGTCGAGGTTATCTTCTCCTAGCCACTTTACGCGATATTCCGTTAAGTTAAGGCACGTGCAGAAGAAATGTCTCGGAGTTTCCTCCTCCTTCCCACACCATCTGCAGAGGTTACTGTGTCCTCTGATCTTGTGTGTATAACACCGTAAATTGCTGTATCCTGTTGTAAGTTCCAGGATTACCTTTGCTTCACGTTTATTTAGTTTGATGATCGCTTGAGCCCATCCGCAGATCTTACTGCCGAGAAGGTCTTTGGACCATCTGTATCTGCGTGAGTTTTCCCACATTGTTAGTTTTACTTTCTCAAGGCTTCTCTCTATCACATTGCATCCCTCTTGGTAAGGTACAGCGGTATCCCTTACCCGATGGCACTCCGATGAGCATCCTTGTTTTGTCATAATGTGTGCTTTCATGTTTCCCTAACGGGCCGATTTTCTCGGTATCCATGTAACACAGACCTTATTCGTCCTGGTTAAATTGTCTAGAGCAATTTTAGCTTCTTTGACCAGTAGTGACGTAGTGCAGGGTTGATCGAGGGCCTTCAGCGTTACTATGCTGTTTGTGCATATATTTATGCATCTGCCCTTATTTTCCCTTTGTATTAAGCCGTTTGCACAGGTTTCAATGGCAGCTATTTCTGCCTGAAACACTGTATTATATTTATTCAGTCTAAAGGCTGAATACAGCCAATACATATATACCGAATCCAGTGCCAACATTTGTTCTGGATCTTACTGTGAACCAGATATCACCTCTCAAATTCAGGTCTTTGTTCCAATCCGCTCTGCTCGGTATCCTGATCTTATATTGTTGCCCGAAGCAGAGAGTTTTGTTAATATAATCCTGAGGGAGATTAAAGTTGAACCGCTCAGTATTTCCCTGCAAATGGTAGCGTGTCCAGTTGCAGTACTATCCCACTGACCGCTGCATATCATTCTATTAGCCGATCTGGCAGCCGTTCTTGTTATTTCCAAGTCCAGGCTGTCCAGACCTAGCATCATACTGACAGCAGCAGTAGGGGTTCTCTTTTTTAATCCAACTGCTCCCCTTAGCGTGATTGCCTATATATGATCTAGGATTCTCGCAGAGGATTTACTGTCGATCATTTTCCACAACACCAAGGCAGCATAAGTCTAATAATCAATAAGTTTTATATATACATAAAACTTTCTGCGGTTCAAGCCCCCAGCCCCAGCGAACCTACACTGCATCAGTATGTTGATGATCTTTTTACTCTGCATTCGTAGGTGTTGTCCCCACGATAGTTTCTTACCTAGATATACACCTAGGTATTTAACTCCTTCCATATACGGTATACCTTGCCCGCGGAAGTTTACGCAAGATTTTATTTTGCTCTTTTATTTCCTAGTAAAGGCTACAACTTCGGTCTTCTTTGGATTGACCCCAGAGATCTCTCTTGGCACCAGTCATTGACCTTTACCATAACCTCCTGAAGAATTTCAAGTAATATCTCTTCGTACTTGCCCCCGGCAAGTATTGAGAAATTATCTGCGTATGCGACTGCGAAGATTCTTTCCTCTTCAAGCATACGCAGTAAACCATCAGCTACAAGATTCCACAGGAGAGGTGAAAGTACCCCTCCTTGTGGACATCCTTCGTTAACTTTACCTCTTACGAGTTTACCTTTCCATTCACTGTATACCTCTCTAATACTTAAGGAATTGATAATCCACCTTCTAATAGAGGATGTTATTACCTTAGCATATAGAGCGTTGTTAATGGCAATCCTAGTGGTGCTATTGAAAGCACCTTCTATGTCTACGAAGGCACCTATTACAGTTTCCTTCGAGTTCCAAGCCATCTCAGTGTGTTTGATCACTGAGTGGATAGCTGTCTTAGTGGACTTTCCCGTCGTGTAGGCATGTTGCCTACTTGAAATTGGGCTATTAATCAACACTGTTTGCCTTATATGTAAATCTACTACCCTCTCCATCGTTTTTAGTATGAATGACGTTAGACAAATTGGTCTGAAGTCTTTCACCAACGAGTAACTACCTCTCCCAGATTTGGGAACGAATGAGACACGAGATGTCTTCCATACCTCTGGTATATAGCCAGTGACGATACTGCCTCTGAAGATTCCCGTAATAAGTTTTAAAATACTTTCACATCCCATCTGTAACATCTTAGGGAAGACGCCATCAGATCCTGGTGTCTTATACGGTTCAAAGGAGTAAATCGCCCATTTTATCTTCTCTGGAGTCACCATTTAAACAGCCGTTTTCCAATCCACACCTACCAGCCATTCCGTGATGGCGTGGTATCTTTCATTTTTACAGTTCCTGATGAAGTCAGGAAAGTTAGCCTTCAGAAGTAGTTCAAATGTGCCCTCTTCTGTATTTACATAACTACCTGCTGCGTCTCGTAGATTTGGCAGTCGATAGTTATTATCCTTTGTTAGGATTTTGGCCAACTTGGCTATATCAGACAGGTTCTTGGACCCTGAACAGAAATTCTTCCATGCTTCTCTTTTAGCAATGTTTAGTTCTATTTTGAAATCGCCCATTGTTTTCTTATATATGGACCATCCCTCTGAGTTTTTCCTCTTCTTCGCCCTATTGAAGGCCTTGCGTGACCTTTTTCTCAGCGCCTCTAGTTTCCCATTCCACCAGTATACGATGTTAAGTTTCCTAGCAGGTTTCAATGGACAGTTGTTTTCGTAGGCTCTGGTAATTGCTGTCCGGACTTTACATAATGTCCAGTCTAGTTGAAACTCAGTGCCATATTCTCCTTTAAGATGAGCAGTACTTTCACGAAGTTCATCTTTAAATAGTTCCCAATCTATATCTGTTGGTTTTCTCCTGGGTTCCATTCTTGTGTTAAGACATTCCAATTGGAATGTCATGGTCCTATGGTCTGACATGGATGGTTCTTTTTCCACCTTCCATCCATGTATGATATAATACTCCTTGCTTTAACAGATGCTACAGTGAGGTCAAGGACCTCATTTCTGTTAGCTGTTATAAGAGTGGGTTCATTTCCTTGGTTGACTATACCTAAATGACTTCCGATTAGGTACTCCAGTAAGGCCTCTCCTCTGGTGTTGATATCGGTGCTACCCCATGTCACATGATGTGCATTAGCGTCACAACCAATGATCAAGTCCAGATTCGAACGTTTGCTGAACTCAACCACCTTTCTCATGCTGGAGATAGGTATATCCTCATCGTGTGCAAGGTAGACTGAGCAAACTATGATACTTTGCACATGTCGGTCTTTGCTCTCGATTTCTATTTTGATGGTGGTGCAGTCCCTGCAACTCAGCTCCTGCAACAGAAAACCATTAATTCCCTTGATGAAAATGCAAGCTCTCGCGTGTCCATCTCTGGACCCCACAAAAAGTTCCCCTTTCGCGTTAATACCCCTAATACGTTCCCTCCAAATCCAGGGTTCCTGTATTAGGGCTATGTGTGTATGCACCTTTCCCAGGCTTCTCTTTAAGATCGCCGAGGCGCTTTTGGAATGGTGCAAATTAATTTGGGTAAAGCGTGTCTCCGAAATAGCCACTGAGGATGCTATTTCTTAGATATGCCTTCCATAAAAGATTCTCCCTTTGCTCCAGCGGTACTTTGCCGAGACAGTACCTTAAAGGTAACCATCTCAACCCCCACCGAGAGTTTTAGGTTTCTGCTTCGGAGGGCCTCCACTGATGGTTCATCTAGACCAAGAACAAGACTACCGTCGGCAGACTTGTTCATGATCGCCCATCTTGATGGATCCACTCCTGTGTTCTGTCTTCGGACCAACTTTAGGAAGTCCGGGACAGATTCTATTTCCGCCGGAATCTTTGTAATTACTTTTGTAATTTTCAATTCTTCCAGAGATACTACTCTGACTTTGAGGTCCGAGTCCCCCAGCTTGAGATTCTCAGCCTCCTTTCTCAGCCAGGTCTCAGAGTCCTTGTCCTCGCAGACAAAGACCACTGTTCCCCTCCTGGGAATGGATTCTTTGAATCTCGGTGCGAAATCGTCATCGTCAATTTCGCAGATCTTCTTCACCACTGCTTTTTTCAGTGACGTGCAGGTTTCTGCAGATATTTCCCTACCGAGATATTCACCACACGTGAGTGCCACTCTAGACAGGTGAGATGCTGCCCCTGCGTACGTATCTTCCTTGCGTTTTTTGAGCAGTTTCTTGAGCCCCTGCTCAGTAGACCCAAGGCTGGTTGAGGGTCCCCTCTTAACCGAATCAGTGGCTAGAGCAGCCGAGGCCGACGTAGTCAGTACGGTTAGTGCCCGTCTCTTTTCTACCTGCCTCCGCTTTCTTCCCGCCCCCGATCTAGGAACAGGTAGACCCTCTTCCATTGTTTTTTGTTTAAGGAGTTTCCTCCTTTGTGCTCCACTCAGGTTCCGGTTCATGCCCGCGCCTTCATGTACACTCGTCTCCCCCCGTTCAGTGGCCTGAACAGGTACCTCCGAGATGGTTTCTGTCGGTAACAAAACCCGACTTTCTTCCATCTCAGTGTTCTCAGATTTTTCCATTTCTGTTCCCACGAGTATTGCGGATATATATAGTCCACCCGGTATGGGCTGCAACTACCGGGTAAGGCTTGAAATACGACGGGATTCGGCCTGGTTTCCCGAAGGAACCATTTGCGACACATTCACCTTTGTGCCATTCATCCTTCAGCACAGTATCTAACACTTTGGATTAGGGGCGAATTAGCAGACCGAGATTCGCCGTTTCTCAGCCGCAGGCTGCTTCTTAGTTACCCGAGGAGCCTTACCCTCTTCCCTGACTCTCACATCGATACATACCATCCATACTTTCGCAATCATTCTTAGGATACCCGTTTATAGGGATTCTCCCATCAGATAGTTCGGAGAGCCCGTTTATAGGGATCCGAATTCCCGATCCAAATACTCGTGAGCCAGGGAAGGATACGGATCTCTTCGTGTTGTACAGATCTAAAAGGATCTGGTACATTTACCAAGCGCTCCTTCTTACTCCCCGGCTTAAGCCCTTTCACCCCATCACGGTCATGCAGCCCCTAGAGAAGGGTGATCTAACTTAGAAGTTAATCTTTAATTTTCAACCCTTTTTTTGTTTTATTATAGTGGAGGATACCCGAGTAACCTATAAGCAACGTAGAAATAAGACCCATAAGAGACAGCAGCGGGAGAAACGCCTTTTAATTCGAGGCCTCTGGTGATTACGCCACCGGCATTGATACACCGCCCGACGACGGATCTGCCCTCCTTGCCCGAGTTGATTAACGGGCCCTGGTTCGGATACCGAACACAGGCGACACCGGCTAACCCCACGGTCATCGACGCAACCATGGTGTCGACCGTAGCCCGGTTGGACTTGGTTCGGTATGAAATCGCCGTTGTGATCTCAACCCGCGTAATTGGACGTTACACCTGCAAGACAGTAGCCCATCGCGCTAAGCGGCTTGCGGGGATTTTGATGGAGTGTAACCATTTTAGGCTACTATGGTAATGACCGTAAGCTCCTCTCCTAGGAGGTACCTTCTAAATTTTTCTACAGCCCAAAACACCGCCAGGCATTTTTTTTCTGACACCGTATAGTTTAACTCAACTTTTGCTAGAGTTCTACTGGCGTATTCAATGGGGTGTGCTCCATCATAAATGTTTTGGCTTAAGACTGCACCAAGCGCTTGTCACTTATTAGCTGTCCAGAATTTTTAGTCGTAAATCGACTCCTCCGTCATTTGGGGATAATTGACCACCTGGCATTTGCATATAGGAGATGTTTGATAAAATAGCTGATATCACCAATTTTCTTGGCCTGGGTTCAATATAGGACTTCCTGGCTCCAGGGTCAATTAATGCTTGGAAAGTTTTCCCCGAAACCTCGATGTTCAGGAAAAATCTGTTTTCATCATCTTGCACCGTGGCTGAGGGGTGCATATCCGTCATTATTGTTTCTCTTGGGAGCTTTCTGTCCGTATCTATCGAGATGGGGGAAGTTTTGGGGAAGTCGATAGGGTAGTCGTTGTTCATATGTTTGTAATGGTTTCTGTTGCATTGTGGAATCGATTCGTAAGGGGTTGCAGGATAGACTCTGTTTTCCTGTTTCCTCACTCGTTTCTCGATCGGTTATCGCTTTGTCTACAACGGGGACCGTTTAAGGTTGGTACAGTGCTTTCTCCGCAATTACAACAGCACTTCTGTTTTCGTTCCGGGCACCTGTCTACCCGATGTCCTGATCTC
Organism: Sycobia sp. Sy_11; assembly: GCA_018907035.1. Classification (NCBI taxonomy): domain Eukaryota; kingdom Metazoa; phylum Arthropoda; class Insecta; order Hymenoptera; family Epichrysomallidae; genus Sycobia; species Sycobia sp. Sy_11. The sequence continues at coordinate 610,780 of JACCIC010000052.1, read as the reverse complement.
TTACAGGTCCAACATGTCCTAGTATCTAGGTGCTGGTGGAGTTTATTGGTCCTCTCTCTGGAGTTTGGTCGGTATGTGTTGTGCCATGGTTTTTCACTCTGCGAGTGTGAATGGATTCGATGGAATGGATTGTTATTTATCGAACGTTTTCTTTATTGATGACGGGGAACTTCACTCTTACTGGCGTTACGATAGGATCGATCAGTGCTTGCTGGACGATCCCTTTCTCGCTAATGTGCTAGGCGAATAACGCCTTTCTGTCGTCCTGAGGTCTTCTCTGAGCGACACGCGTCTGTTCCTATATGTAAATGGATTGGGGAAACGGTTGCAGTTGCGCAGAGTTGATCATTGCCTAGGTGATTCAGGTATCCGTGAGGACGAGCTTCATCGTTGAGGGCTCTGCTCTCGACTTCTGCTATTTTCTCTAATATAAGAATGTGTTGTTTTTTCAAAATCCCTTACTATCATTATCGTCGTTAGCTCTACCACTGTCACTTGTTTTGGTGCCGTTTTTACTTTGTTATCATCGAGCGATACTAGTCTCGATTTCCTGTTTCCTCGTGCAGAGGAGGGGCATGCTGCCGTGCTTACCATACAGCTTTCAGCTACTGGTGGTTCTTTATAACGGCGTTTCAACTCCTTTTTGAGTTCGATCTGTTACCCGATCGACTGGAGTTCGTCTATGATATTAAAATCGTTTCGGTCAATTTTGTCAATGAATTCCGGATATAGGTTCCGGTCTATATGGTCCAGTTGACTTTGTAAGGAGAGTGGCGAAGACATCTTGTCCATCAATACCCGCATACCTCTAAGGTATAATCCAATGGATTAGTTGGATCCATTTGTCCGTTTTCTTAACTCCTCCTCTAATCGTATTGCATAATCTACAGGCCTGAATTGGCGCCTTAAGGCTGCTTTTAGATCATTTATAGTGCACAATGTTTTATATATGGGCCTTGCCCATTTACTCGCTAGTTCGCTGAGTATACCAGGTATTAGTACTAAAATGTCTGATGCAGGTATGTCAAGGCTCTCTATTGTCTCCTCTAAACTCTCGACAAACTCTTCCGCATCTTCTTGTGGAGTTCCTGAGAACTACGCTTTCCATTGCCGCAACAACTGTCCTGCTCTTGTCTCTTTCAAGTATGTATTGTCGAGAGACCTGTTGCATGCATCCATTTGTGTACGTGCAATGGCCGGTTGCTGTGCGGTGTGGGGTGGCATCGTTAGTGACGTCTGTTGCGTACTGCCGTTGGCCATGGCCACATAATATTGCCTCATTGCTGCTGGAGAACATTCCATATCAGGTAAATGGACATTACTTCCCATACCCGTGCTATGCGCGGGAGAGATCGGCCATAGCCTCACTGGGTAACCAGGCCGGGGAACAAGAGAGAAAAAGGCATAGCCGAAGCCGTATTACCAGGAGCATCCTATGTAGTTGGGTGTTCTTCAACCTTCACGTCGATATTTTTATGCGTTTTCGTTTCGAGGCCTGACAAACTGAGTACTTCCGATATTTTACTAATATTGGGGTGTTGTTTCACGACGGCTTCATCGACTTCTTCATCCCATTTGGCAGCGTCAGTACCAAAGAAACGTCGTATTTCGAATCTCATCAGTCTGTTCCGCAACGCGTCAGCTGTTCCCTCAATACGTAGGTTCAACTATGCTGCTTCCCTAAGCAGTGTTTTTTGATCCATTTCCGTAAAAATACTACGAAGCCTTTTCCCTTCAATTTCATATGTGTTGAATAATTCCATATGTGTTGAATACACCAAGCAGCAATGTTGTTCTGTTATCAATAATAGATATTGTTAATTTAATGTTAATGTTTTAGTGTGTATTTTATTATTAATTATTTTGTTTTGTTATTTTATTATTAATTATTTTATTTTAGGTTATTTTATTATTATTTATTTAATATCTTATTATATTGGTATTAATTTTATCATGTAATTAATAGTTGTCTGATTGTTGAGATCTTTTATTAATTCAATTAATTATTTTACTGGTAGTTATTAGGTTAATTTAATTTATGAATTCATTTGAGTTTATTAGTTTTTTATTTAATTATAGAATTATAGAGATTATTAGTTTATTTATTCTAATATTGAATTGTTAATTATTTTATTGTTGTTAGTTAATTCATTATTATTATCTATTTATTTTTATCCTAGTAAATTTATTGTAGCTGCTTTTATTTAAGGAGAAAGAAGAAAAAGAAATAATTGAAATTGTAAATCTTTTTGTTTTTTGTAATTGAATAATGAAAAAAATTTTAAATGTTAATTAATTAAAATTTTAAATGTTAATTAATTAATTAAAATTATTCAAATTTAAATAAATTAAAATATTTTCTAAGTGTGTTAATTATTTCTATTTAACAGTGAAAGCCAACAAGAAAATTTAATAAAATAAGTATCGAGCACCATTACTTGATTTTATCAATATCAGTACTTTAATTGTTTAAATATTATTAATTATTATTTAATTGTATAATTATTTATTAATTATTGTTTAATTATCCATTTGTTGTGTTAATACTGTTACACGTTAATGTTGCTTTCTGGTGAACATATTAGTTTGACAATAAGAAATTTGCTATATCACAAGTTTGTATAATCACATCTATTCCCTTATTGTGCGTTAAAGTTATTTTTATTTATTTTAATATGTTTAATTGTCAAGAGTATCTGTGTTGATTTATTCTGAATGTTTTCTTGATATTTGCTGATATTATTATTATATGTTTAGCATAAGAAGTTATATTACCTTAATACTGACTAAACGTCGACTTTTTCAATTTTTAACAAATTATTTTAAGAAAATTTCTTGATTTCTATAAAATCCCTTTGGATTTTATTTTTCCTGGTTGTGCTTGATTTATGCAACTGCAAGAAATTTTCAGATTCTAAGAATTCTGTCTCCTTGTATCACTTTTCCTATTTTTAACTTTTCCTACATTCAATGCCTGTACTCCTGTGTAGGTTAGGATATGTATGGATACAAGTACATGTAGCACACAGGTAGGCAGAAAGTTAGATAGATAGTCAGAAAAAAGGTAAAAAGTATTTAGAAGAATATGAATTATATAACATGTACATATATATTTATGAATTTTGAATGAGATTATAATAGCGCAATAAATACATGGAGCATGTACTACATTAAAATTCTTTCCTCTTTCTCGTCTATGTAAGATTCATATAAAATGCGTTAATAATTTATTTAGAATTATTTCCAAAATTTTACAGAAATAATTTTATTTAAGTTATGAGAATGGATAAGTATATATTTAGCATTGTTTCTTATATATTTTTTTAAATGCGATGTATATGTAAGAGGAACAATAAAGAATATGCAACAAAAAAAAGTAGTATATATGCTCCATGTACATTGAGAAGGATATTCTAAAATATTGTATCAAAATTTAAGTAAGTAAACTGTTCGCATAATTGTTTTTACATTATTCATGTTTTGTTGAGAAAAAAACATGTCTGTTGAACATGCTTTATTGTGTATAAACATATTAGCCACTTTATTTTATTTATCTCAGGAATCGAGTTAGTTTTGTTTTTAATTAATAAACCTTGCATTTGTTCGGTGATTTTAGAACAAGCATGTTTATAAACAAGCATGTGTGTTTTTAACAAAATAATATATATAGTCATTATGGGTAAGTTTTAGATATATATTTTCAACTAATATTCAGAACGATTTTTTAAGAGTATATTATGAAATTATTAAAATGCTTGTGCTCAGGCAATTTTGAGAGAAATTATTTTCGAGGAGGGAATGGTGGCTATTGTTGTGTATACCTTATATAGTATACGAAGGTATTTAATTTACCTTGTTACTGTCATATATATATATATATATATATATATATATATATATATATATATATATAAATATTGGGGGACACGGCATTTACAAAAAGAAAGCGAGATTTTGTGTGTACTTCTAAGAAACTTTAATTATTTATTTGTAACTATGATCTATAATAATGGGAGACAATTAAAATTATTTATAAGTGCTGACGGACTTATAAGTATTGCTATGATTATCAGGAGAGAGAGAGAGAGAGAGAGAGAGACAGAAAAAAGAATTTTCTACACTCTCTTTATATTACATGTTTAATGTTACTGTGTAATAATTATTTATGAAAATGACTGTAAGCAGTAAAACGAGGAAACAGGATATGTTTTGAACTGATCTTCTATTTCTCTCTTTAGCTGTCAAGCAGCATGGGTTTTTATGTGTTCCCAAATGCTTCTTGTCGGGCTTCACGTTGGAAGCCACTTATAACCTCTTTTTGGAGGTTATACTTACTTCGTAAAGGCACCGACACAGTGCGTTCATGAGCATTCGAACCCTTATGTTGCATGCTGGAGAAGGGAAGATGGGGGTAATGATCTTTGGGAGACTTTACAATTTATTTAATGAATTTATTTCATTTTTTGTGCAAAAATGACACCTTGAATTATAGGCTTTTGTTTTTCAATTTCACTTTTTAGTTTTTAAATTCAACATTGAAATCACTGAATTTATTTCCATTTTAAATGTTCGTCATGCCACGTTTTCCCATAGTACCCAGACTATAGCCAGCTATAGCACTGTTCAGGTCTTTATACTGCCATAAGCTTGACAGAGACACATTTATACCTTTTGTTTTTTGATTATGTATATTGTCGTAAAATACATAAATTGCAGAAGCAAAATTATTCTTCATACAATATTCAGTATATCGATAAATCTACACATACCAATTAATATTGCATGTGCAGAAAATTATTAAAATTTTAAAATAAAAATATAAAAATCCGAATAATTTAAATTAAATAATTGTTGTACTTTTTTCTACTAAATTTATTATATATATATATATATATATATATATATATATATATATATATATATATATATTGTAGGATGGAATGTCAGGATGAGGGTAAAATAACTATTTACTCAAATAAAAAATACTTAATTTATTAGAAGCGAATAAATAAAGATTACAAGTGGAACTCACACTCAAAAGAACGCGTTTCTATTTAGTTGACCTTTTCACTTGGTGTCGAAACTGAGACTACTCTCCCTCTTGCATTGCCTTTACCTCATTAACTATGATAACGGTATATTGTCAAATACCCCCAAGTATACGGTTACGCGCATGGTACCTTTGCAGGTATGAACCCGCATGTATAATTTCTAGTGCGATGGTAATCCAGACAATACCTGGGTTTTCCGTATACTATTAGCATAATCACCTTCCTTCTCTATAATACAGTATACAGTTCGACCATTCTGACAATGCAGCCGTCCTCGGCTGTCACATTATAATATACATAATACATTCAATCGCATAAGATTAAGAACATAGCTTAATATTACATAATTGTCAAACAAATAGTAAGAAATTTATTTACATTGGTTATTATTACAATTTCATAATACTATATCGCTTATAACGCTATGTAAGGCTTCATATTATCCGGTGATACAACATCGTTGTAGGGTATGTGCGCGATTTGAAACCCTTCTACATCGGATATTATATACCTGTCGCGATCTAACACATTCTTTACCACGTATGGACCTTTAAATTTGGGGATTAATTTTTTATTAACGCCTATCGATGTGTCTATATTTCTAATCATTATGTAATCACCTACTTTATATACAAGGGCATCTTTTCTCTTCTTATTATAATAATTTTCATTAATCGCTTGAAGTTTTACAATATTATTCGCTGCCTTCTCGCGAATCGCTTGCAAATTCCTATCAGACGTTGGATTTTCGGTAAATAACAATCGCATACTATCGCTAATATCGCTTAGTTGGTCAATGCCAAACAGTAATTGGTTTGGTGTCTCTTTGGTAGCTCGGAATACGGTGTTATTTAAAGCAAACTCTACTTTACCGAGAACTGCATCCCAATCTCGCGGCGATTCACACAATTTCACGATCATTGGTGTGATTGTTCGATTGTACCTTTCAATTTGCCCATTCGCACGCGGTGTACCAACAGCAATCAGCACATGTTCGATTTTTTCATTTTCCATAAATTCTTTAAAAATATTAGATGTAAAAGCGGCACCTTTATCCGATATTCACCGTCTAGGTTTACTATATGATCTAAAATACTTTTTTAAATGTTGAATTGATTCCTCAGATTTTGTAGAATTACATGGATACAATTTTAAAAATTTTGTAAATGCATCTATAAGCGTTAACCATTTCTTGTAACGTTTGGCGATTTTTCTAATGGCCCTAAGTGATCGATATACACTGTATGAAATGGCAAATTTTCTTTTTCTATAAAATGTAACATACCTTCCTGTTTGCCATTTAGTGGGGAAAACTCGATACAGGGAAGACAATTTAAAATGTATTCCTTAATTTTTTCCCGCAAATTCGGGAACCAATAAACTTGACTAATATTATTTTCTAGTTTATCAATTCCGACATGACTTAGATCATCATGGCAACTCCGTATAATATTATTTTCCATCAACGGTGGTACATAAAACAGTAATTTTTTCATCTTATCCATACGGTATACTAAGCCATCTCACAATTCAAAATTTTTTAGTTCGGTTTTGTCTAATTTTCTACGTATTTTTGAAATTCCCTCGTCTTTATCCTGCAAAATTGTTAAATTTCATTCTAACGAATTTCCCTCGACCACTAATATGCTATGGCATCTACTCAATGTATCTACATGACTCATCCTTTTCCCGGGACGGTGCAATATCTCATAATTGTAGTCTTGCAGAAACATTGCCCATCGCGATAACCGCGGATTTATATTCTTCTTAGATAACGTGAGACGAAAACTTTCACAGTCAGTGATAATTTAAAAAAAAATTCCGTTTAAATAAATTTCGAAACGCTTAATTGCATTTATCACGGCCAAATATTCTAATTCAAAACTATGGTATTTTGACTCTGTCGGTGTAGTACGACGACTAAAAAATGATATGAGTTTCCAAACGCGATTTGATTGCTTTTGTAGCAAAATTGCTCCGAATCCAGATGCGCTTGCGTCGCAATGTAGTTCTGTTTCAGCAGACGGTGAATAAATACTTAAAATTGGTTTATTAGAAAGCATATCCTTAAGTAATTCAAATGCTTTATGCTGCTCTTCGTTAAATGAAAAATTCTCGTTTTTTCTTATAAGCTCATATAATGGTTTCGCGACAATTGAAAAACCTGGTATAAAACGACGAAAATAACTCGCTAAAGAAACAAATCGCAATACTTCTCTCGCGTTTCATGGCACGGGATAATTAACAACCGCTGTTATATTGTCATCGTTGGGCCGTACTCCATCAATATTAATGCGATATCCAAGATAATCTACTTCATTTTCTACAAAAAAACATTTATTTAACTTAAACGTAAGTCTATGTTTCTCCGCTAATTCAAATACTTCTTGCAAAATTTTTAAGTTTTCATCTAGATCTTCCGTAGCTATTAAAAAATCATCGAAAAAAATAAGTAATTTTCCTTTTCGAGTTAAATCTGAGAATATTTTCTGAATAAATCGCGCGAATACTTTAGAAGCATTCGACAGCCCAAACGGACAAAACATAAACTCGTATTGCCCTAGCGGAGTTACAAAAAATGTCAGAGGAATAGATTCCTCTGCCATTTTAACATTATAGTAACCATCTTTTAAATCTCATGTCGTGAAATATTTTTTGTTTTTCAAACGGTCGATATTATCGTCTATCAATTGATTTGGAAAATTATCTTTCACAGTGATTTTATTCAGTTCGCGGTAATCGATACATAGTCGCGTTTCGCCACTCTTTTTTCTAATCAGTACGATCGGGCCAGCGTACGGTGACTCACTTGGCCGAATAATTTTTCTAATTAATAGATCATCATAATTTTTTGTAATTTCTCTTTATCTGTGCATGACAAACGTCGTGGACGAAAACTAACTACATCTTTACTTTTAAATATTATTTTCATTTCAAAATTGTTCTGGTAAAGACTCAAATTTTTAACTGCCAAATAATTATCATTGTATAATGCTTTTATTTTATTTTTTGTTTCGTTATTAACGTTCGGATTTATTTGCAATTTATCATTGTTATCATTCTGATACACGCAATCAATATTCATTAATTCTAGAACTGCGATCGCTAATTCACAATTTAAAATCTGAATTTCCTTCTTTTTAATTATTAACTTTCCGTCTTCCCCTATAAATTTTATCGAAGGATGTTTTACAAAATCGCACCCCAATATTGCCATACTCGCCATTGTATTTTCCGGAACAACATAGAATTTCAAATTTAATGGAATTCCCTCGACTTCGAATTTATTTTCAAAAACTGCTAGAATTTACATCAGTGACCTATTTATCCCGGTAAACTCCAGATTATTTGCCGGTAACGTAGATCGAACTTCTACTGGTACAAATTTTTCTTTTATAAAACTTGTGGGAGATCCCGAGTCTAACGCAGCGCTTATCGTAAACTTATATTTTTCGCTGTTGTGTCCATCACGCTGTAACTAAGCGTTAGAAGATACGACGGTAGAAGAGTTGGTTAGACGACGTTCGTAGATGTTGTTGAATTGTCTTGCCTTCTATTTTTCAGATAATCGCCTCGCTCCATAGGTTTCCGCTGAGGGCAATCTGATTTTTGGTGAGATGCTGAACCGCATTCAAAACAGGATCCATATTTCCTCTTCAGTTTTACGCAATCCGATGCGTAATGTCCTGTTTCTTGGCAATTAAAACATGTCACTGGTCTTGACTTATATTCGATTTTCACTGTCGAAATAGTATTCCCTAGATTATTTCTTCTTCCGTTATCAAATATTTTCTTCGAGTGAATCGTGATTTTCTCCAATGCTTTTAGCAAGTTGGAAATTCCATCAAACTGCATCATTCCGACTTGATCGCACAGTCGAGGATACGTCACTCCATCAATTACATATTCTATCAATTCATCGTGCGGTGTAAGGTAATTGATTTGCTAATACTACTTTATTGTGTAAATATTCACTGAACTTTTCCCCACTTCTCCACACGCGCTCTTCCAATTGCCTTTTCAGCGATAATATACTCGGTCGATGGTCATACCTTTTTTTCATTTTCTTCAATAACGATCTACAATCCATTGATAGGTGCTCTGGTCTTGAATGAAACCAGTAAGCTGCTGGCCCTTTTAACTTCGAACTAATCAAAATTTTCGTCCTCCTGTCATCAAGCTCGTATGTGAAAATAAACAGCTGCACCTCCTGATGCCATTTCGAAAAATTATTGTCGCAACCGTCAAAATCACTTAATAATTCACTGATTCCACGTATATTATAACTATTGGACGAAGATATACTTGCTTCTGTCCTTGCAGTCACTGGCGATTGGAGATTTCGGTTTCGTTCACGTTGAAGGATTTCCACTTCTCTCTTCAATAAATCTCTCTCGCCTCATGATTTCTAGCTCCCTAGCCATCAAAGTATTCTGTTGCTCCTGCTGTATCTGTTGCCCTTCGGATTCTCGTTATCGTTGTTGTTGACCATACTCTTCATGCAACTGTTGTTTTACCTTTTCTGTTTCAATCTCACTCCAAATATTCTCACTAAATGCTTCTAAACGTAAAATTAACTCTGTTTTATTTCCTGACATAGACAAATCCCTGGCACGTAAAAATTCCCTTAATTCTGCTGCGGTATATTCGGTCGACATCTTCACTAACCCTCGATAATTTCAACCACAAACAAATACTGTATATTCTCATTCACTGGTCGACAGAGCAATAACGAATGCCGCCCGCACAAATAAATTCGCAATGCAGATAAAGACAGAAAAAAAAATTTTCAATTTCCAATGCGTTCCATCCTCCTTGTCGCAAACACCTGTATTTATCTCTTTATCCAATTTTGTTTCCGAATTGGTGGTGTGAATTAAAATCTAAAAACCTACCTGACCCAGTAGGCTTTCTGTACCAATTCAGTTTCACCTTATTATTACTACATCTAATGACATAAATGTCCAGAAAACTTAACTGACTATTAACCTCAACCTCCCTTGTAAATTTAATTCTGTCATGTACAGAATTAAAAACATCCACCATTTCATCCACAAAAACTTCCGGAACAATTGTAAAGATATCATCAACATATCTCTTAAATATCAGTGGTTCAAAAAGCAATTTTGACAAGGCTATACTTTCCAACTTTTCCATAACTAAATTAGCTATAACCGGTGACAAAGGCGACCCCATTGGACACCCGTCTTTTTGTTCATAAAATTTATTATCAAATGAAAAAATTGTGTTATTAAAGACCAAATTAATTGCTTTAATAAATTCATTCATTTTTAATTTTGTGTGCAAATTAATTTCATGCCACTTTTCCTGTATAATATCATTTAACAACTCTAAAGGTACATTTGTAAACAAAGATACTACATCCAATGAAATCATCTTGTAGTTTTGCGAAATAACAATATCTTTCATTTCATTGTAAAAACACCAACTATCCTTAATATAAGAACTAGTTCTTCCAACTATCTTAACCAATATATTAGACAAAAATCTAGCAATATTATAAGTTGGGAAACCTATGGAAGAAATTATTATTCTAAATATCAGATTTTCTTTATGAATCTTGGGAACCCCATAACATTTTGTCATAGTTCAATTTTCACATTTTAAATACTTATATGTAGTATCATTTATATATTCATTTCTTTTCCAATTATTTAATAACTCTTTCAAATTATTTTGTAGCTTAATGATATGTGGATTACCAATCTTCAAATAAGTACTATCATCATTTAATATATTATTTATACAATTTATGTAATCAATTTTATTGGAAGCTACAGTTACGTTACCTTTGTCGGCCTTTTGGAAGATTATATTAGGGTTATTTCTCAAAAAATTCTTCGCGGTAATTAAATCATGTATAAAATTACTATTTAAAAAATTATCAAATTTATTTTCTCTTTTAAAATTATTAATGACATTAACTAAAGATGCCCTACATTCCTTTTTCACTTCATCATTTAAAACAAAAAGATTACTTTCAACCTCCGCGATGATTTGTTTAATCGGGAGATTATTTTTACAATATAATATTCCATGTTTGGCACCTTTAGACATGATGTTTATTACTTCATTTGGTATCTCCTTGTCAGTTAGATTCCTAAAACAATTATTATTGTTTGCATTGTTAATCTGATAGCTTTGAAATTGTTTTTTATTTCTTAAACATTCAAATTTCCTATTTAATGTTTGTCTATTAATATATTTTGTCTTAATAAAATGTTTGTTTTGACCAAGAAAAAATTTATGTAATTCATTTCTTTCTATATTTTGATATAAATAATATATCATATATATCAATAATTTGAATTGAATGTTAGAGTCTGGTAGATTGGACAGTGTTTATCATTCCTTATTAAATTGATTGGTTTTGGACCATTTGTGTAGAGGGGGAATTTATATTTAATTTACTAAATTTGGTGATGGGGATGGGTATATATAGATTAGAATATAAGATTTAGTTTAGTCCCTGATGAGGAGCCGTAGCGAGCTTGAAACGTTGGACAAGTCTTCAAATAGGTAAGGTTGTTGGGGACAGTCAGACTGCACTTTACTAACAAAGAATTTTTCAGCTAATTTTTATTTTCAGATTAGTCTACGGGGGTGAATGTAAACAAGGACAGTCTGACTGTCATTATAATTTTAATTTAATTTTTAATTTAATTTTTATTTTTAATTTTTATTTTATTTTTATTTATTTTTATTTTTATTTTTATTTTTTATTTTTATTTTTAGATTGAATTAATTGGACTGTAAGACCAATAAAGAAATATTTATTAATTTATATGTTATTAGCCAAGAACTATATCATAGCCTACCACCGCGGATCAGGTATCATTGCGCTAATACAATCATATATAAATACACATATACCTACGTACATATATATATACATACATATAAAATATCGAATCAGTTGTTCGACATTTGCAAAGAGATTGAATAAGATTACGTCGTTCATACGTTTATAAAAAAGTATGCGCTCGCATGCAGTCTGTCAAATCGAATATAATACAATGTTGCCGTTACTTTGCTGCACGATCTCGGTATAGTCAGGTATAATGTTGGACGCTGGGTTTTATGGATTCGTTAGCTGTCAATGCAATGCTATACAGATTGCACGACGGTGGATTGTGATATAATCTAAATAATCAACATAAACTATTAGATTTATTAAAAATAATGGTGAATTAAAATTTTATTTCATTAATAATTGAAAATAATGGTTTAGTGAATATATATTTCATTAAAAAAAAAAAGTAATTATCAATTATGAATGGACAATTAGCAAATATCTCAACGCTGACATAAAAATTTCTGAAACAAATTTATTCAATAAAATGTACAGGCTCCAAAAGAGACCATTACCCCTGCCCCCTATTCATAGTATCGGATACGAGGGTGGAGTATAATGAACATTATAAATTATAGTTGAATAAAATAAAATTCCAGTAATATATTTCAGTATAGACTAAACTAAAGAAGGTATTGATATCAATTTATAAATATGTCAAGTATATGTAAAAATAACAACTATAATCTTCTACAGTATATATAAAATTAATATGAAAATTATAATCCCTTACCACATCGATATTGGTAAAACAATGGTAAGTACTAAACTATTGATATAAGAGATTCTTCACTGAAGATTGCTTTGAATTTGATCAAATTAAAGATTATATTTTTCTGTTCAGAATTCTACCAAACGCAAAAAGCAAAATTCCTCTTATTATTTTATTAACTCATAATTCTATCTCAATTATATAAATTTCGATATTATTATTTATTACGCCAAGGAGAAGCTTACATCTAAATGTGTCAAAATTTAAAAAGAGTTTTCGAAAATCAACTTTGAGTTCACTCCTTTATCACGTCTGATTACGATTCTACCAATATAGTGGTCAGAAATATAAATTAGCAGATACTTGCGAATAATTATTGTAACCTTAATTAAAATATTTAAATGAAAAAAAAAAATGTATTAATTATAAGTTACTTTGCATTGAACGGAAAATGTTGAAAATGAAGTGTTTCAATAGTAGCTTATATATGTTAGATACGTAAAAGTGCACATTATCGAAGTTGGGTATTAGGATCCGGAAAATAAAATTCTCAATGATTTTTGCTACTTTAATTATCATAAAATTTTTGTAGACGAGTTCGGAAGTAACTTTCAGTTTATATTTTCAATAAAAATATTCGATAAATAAAATTTTTAATTTTGTAAATTTTGAAGCAACATCTATGGAAAAAATGTTATATCAATATTACAGGACTAACGACTGTTTTATCAATAAAAATGTGAGAAGGGATTCTAATTTTAATATAATTTATATATTTGTATATACTGTAGATTATACTTTTTATTTTCCCATATACGAGTCCGTATCCAATAATCCCCAATTTTCCCATCCCTCGTACGTAATGTGTTTTATAGAATATTTGCATTTATTATGAGCTTAAAAATATTTATTTAAATGATTCATTATTATATAACTTTATTTATTATATATTTATTATACACTGCTACTATTAGTCTATAATAAATATATAATTATAAATAAAAATATAAGTCTATAATTACTTATAAACTAATCACTATTCAATAATAATAATAAACACGCACATACAAATATACATCTTGATAGAGAGCTTCATAGCTAACCTCGATTCTATCATATGTCATAAATATATATAATAATTCTGGATGAAGAAAAAGAAATTAAGCATAGATGATCTCTGATGACAAAGAAAGAATGAAGGATGATCGAAAAAATCTTTTGCTAAATTGTGCTACTTTTCTGGTTATAAGAGATTGTTCTTTTTTTTTAGTTTGATCCAAAGAAATGATAGCAAAATAGGATTCTTTACCATCAATCTCGAAACTCTGTATATTAATATATGCAAATATCCACACTTCTGCATAAAAAGACAATATCTATCGTCGGCTTAAAAAATATGCTATTCGCATACCAACATTTTGATCGAATTTAGTTGTCACTACTACTAAAATGTTCACGATATTTAATTTAAAAAAACGGGTATGTATGAAATATATATATATATATATATATATATATATATATATATATATATATATATTGTATGTATATTACATTGTACATATTATATATGCACATTTTAAATACGATATCTACTCAGAAAAATTGCATGGGCGTGTACGGCCGGTTGATTACGATATTCCGTTACCTCAAGACGATTTCTGTAGGCAGTTGTGTGTTCGGATGATCGAATACGATGTCCAGGTGCCTCTGGACGATTTCTACGAGGAATATTATATTTAGTTGATAGAAAACGACGTCCTGATATGAGTAAATCAAGTTTTATGGGAAGATTCATGTTGAGACAGTACTCTTTCCGAACGACATCTACGGGGAGTATCGTGTTTAGTCGTTAGGAAGCCATGCTAGTTTTCTCGGGATGACTTCTACTGGGACTATCGTGTTTATCGTGGTAGGAAACGATGTTTAGGTATGTCGGGACAACTTCTACGGGGAATTTCGTGTTCGGATGATAGAATGCGATTTCTATCATCAGATTATTTGGAACGACTTCTACGGGGAGTGTCGTATATAGTTAGTGGGAAACAATGTCCAAGTATATCAGTACGATTTGTGTGTGTGTAGTATAAAATGGTTGGCAAAATATCAACTTTTTGAAGTGGATGCTACATTGAAGTAGCTTTTTATACAGAAGTGACGATAGGTAAATTACGGTCAATTATTTATAGTAATATAGATGTTTACACATAGAGTACTTTTTACTTAGATATTATTAAATTGTTTATGAAATCGGTTAAATAATTATCTCGGGCGAAGCCGAGCCGGGGGATGCTAGTGTATATATATATATATATATATATATATATATATATATATATATACTAGCGGGGGATGCTAGTATATATATATACTTTTATATATATATATATATATATATATATATATAATTGTCGTCACAAATTATATTTAGTATGATTTGGCATACAGAACCATTTTATAAAGAGAGATAGAGAGAGAGAGAGAGAGAGAGAGAGAGAGAGAGAGAGAGAGAGAGAGACAGATTTTCTCACGTAAGAGAAAATAAAATTTACAAAAATCAAAAGATATTCATAAGGTGTGGGAGTAATGTCAGATTAACCTGAAGAACAAAAAAGGTAATACCGACTAAACGTCACACCTCCTTTAGGATACGAATCCCAAAGTTGGATACGAACATTCGTTCGAGTTGGCCTGGTATTAATACTTTAAGCCGACTACATTGAGTTGATGTTCGTGATTCAAGACGCCACGTAGTGGCCGCTGGTGAAACTAACTACTAAAACTGTTAACTTAATTTATTGTTAAAAGTAAAATTATTTTTAAGAAAAAATATAGCCTATGTTCTTCCCAAGGTAATAGAGAATCTATATGTCAAATTTCAGAACAATCGGTTCAGTATTTTTTTCGGTTATCGCGTACAAACAAAAACACGCTTGGTCTTTATAAATTAGTATGATATGATATGATATGATATGATATATATCTTGCTCACTCTATATATTCAGATATATAGTTATATGAATTTCTCCTGACAAAGTAATCACTCGTTACTAGTCCCCACACTACTTGCTATACGCAAGTATTAGAAAATAAAAATGTTGTATGGACCATTTATAATTTACATATAAGTTCAGCTCCTACAGCCCTGATGAATACTGTAAAAGCTGATAAAACAGAATATGCTTTTTCGTACATTTGAAGTTCCATAAAATTCCGCAATATATTAAAAATCAAGCACTGCAATCGATTTGAACTTCTACCAAAAATACGGAGCACTCTTAAAGGCAACTAACGGTCGTTATATTGAACCTGAAAGTGATATTTTTGTAAGCCAGATTCTGGTGTTGTATAGCAGCCTTATAAGGCTTCTACAAGATTTATAATGTTTGTTATATAAATAGCTAGGACAGATTGAAGATTTCTGTTGTCGGGAAATAACAAAGAATTAGATCGCTTAATGTATAAGAACGAAAAAATATCATGCTAATATATGAGTTGCATGCAATCGACTGTGCAGCATATATAACAAGTGTACTAAAAATGCCGTTGGTTAACATAGTAAAACACTTTATTTTCGTAAAATTGCATTTTTTGATTCACTATAGTTGTCTTTGAAGGTGATACCATTTGTATGGTAGGATTTTTCTTCAACGTCAAAATCAACTTCAATTTGAATGATTACAAGTAGATTTCGACGATTACTTTATCAAAGCTTAATTTTTTTCTGTGAGCGTTAGTTTGCGGTCTGAAAACAAGAACAAGTCACTGGAGATAGATCTTGAAAATACGTTGAATAGGAAATCAATTTATAGCCTATTTCAAACAATTTAACCATAGTTTTTATTCATTTGTGACATGAAGCTTTCCAAGCTTCGGATTCGATTCCTCGCATAGAGTCCACTCAGTAGACTGTCTATTTGCCTCTGGAGTGTTGTGATTTAGCCATGTTTCATCATTGTAATTTATTGACGGAAAAATTTCTATTTATTACGGTTGATTATTGATAAACATTTTTCCGAATCATCAACACGTTATTGAGTTTGATCGATTGTGAGCATGCGTAGCAGCCTTATTACATGGCAGCTTTCGCATGTCCAAATATTGATGCAGAATAAATTCAGCACGTTCCTTTAATGCTTCAGAGTCTCAGCTTACGCGGTCAACTTCACTTTATGATCATTTAAAATTATTTTGTGGACTTTTTTAATGTTTTCGTCGACGACAGGAGTTTTCAGGCTATGTGCATTGTCTTCGATGCTCCTTTCATCTCGCTTAAATTCAACAAACCATTTCTCAATAGTTGATTTTCCTGGTGTAGAGTCCGAACAATGTTTATAAATGCAAACCTTAGCATCAACAGTATTTTTTTTTGTAAAAAAACATGTTTGATTAACACACAAAATTCTTTTTTATTAATTTTGTTAACGATCACAAAAGTTGATTTACTCACAATGCGATACCTCATGTATCAATTATTCAAATTTATACAAGTATATTTTGAAGGTAGGTACTAACTAAAAAACATATGGATTTAATTACAGTAACGCTTAATATGTATCAGTCTACGAAGTTTTCATCCCACCTGGTACTATTAATAGTATAATACGGAATGTACCTGTACATAATTCTATTTCTCTAAGTGCAAATATTAAAATTGTATCAATAAAAATTCATCTTATATGATAATAATTAATAGTCGATGATTTAACAAACATTTTTTAGTTGAAATTGGATTGATTACTACGAGGCTTAATTTTAAACCTCAATTACTTTTATTAAATTCAATTTTATAAATTTATTGAATTTTCTCTATTTTTTAAAAAGTATTTCAATTACATATATAAAGCTTTCAATAAGTGTATATAATAATCATAAACTTATTAACAATTATACTCGTAGTGACTATTTAATTATTTTATTGAAAACATTTTCAATATGTTTATAAAATGAACTTCCAATAAAAACTTATTAAATTGCTTCAACACATTTTTAAGAATATATATATTCATACAATTTAAATTTTTAACGTATTTCGTGTGTAATTAAAATTATTGAAAATTTGGACGAAATGAGTTACGTTTTACAAAACAAATAGATTTGCTACTATCTATGACAGCTATTACAAGAAAGTGTAACAATTCTATAAAAGATATAAAAATTATTTTTAAAAAAACCTGAATATTTGTAAAAAAAAGAAAACCGAACTTTTTAATTATGTTAATATAATCATTTGCGTATGATTTACGTCATTTTGTTCGAGTCTATTAGTACGTGAAGCCAAATACGTTACAGTGACGCAAACGGTAAAATAATAATTTATTAGCTTTAGAGACAATTATAAATAAAATTTCTCTGAAATAAATATCAAGGTTTCATTTAGAAATCATATCAGTAATTGAAAACAGAAATTGCATAAATGAGATGTCAACTATGATAAATTTATCGGAAGAAGCTCTCACGTTACCGGAATTTGTAGTATCTGATACTAATGTAAGCTTCTTACGTTGAAACCGTACCAAGGTTTAGAAAAATTTTAAGTAGATAAACACAGTATGTAAAGTACCTTGATATTCAAAGGCAATTTATTCTTGTAAAATTATTAATACAGAATACAGCGGATAATAATTAATAATGTACGAGCATATATAGAAGTATGATTATACATATATAATTCGTTTTTATGAACGATTAATAAGAATAAATATTAATAAAAAATAAATATTTTGTAAAATATAAATGCACTATTTTTCACGATCACGCGAAGGCTACTATATGTATCGATTTACTGATTACTACGATTTGATTTGATTTAGGTATTAAGTTTCCACACGTATTATAAATTTTTCCAAATTATAAGTATAATTAAAATTGTCTTTATATCTTTGTA
This sequence comes from Sycobia sp. Sy_11, assembly GCA_018907035.1. Lineage (NCBI taxonomy): Eukaryota > Metazoa > Arthropoda > Insecta > Hymenoptera > Epichrysomallidae > Sycobia > Sycobia sp. Sy_11. The sequence continues at coordinate 592,256 of JACCIC010000052.1, read as the reverse complement.
CATTTGGAAATGCATTATCTGTCATTTTACTGATGAGCCCAAACATAAAGCCTAGGGCACAATTGAACATAACTGCATAATTGAAAGATTTTTAATTTACCATAATTAGAATCGTTTAAAAATTTATTTATTAATTCACTACATTTAATTTTAAACAAAACTTATCAAGACAGAATAAGAAAACGTTGAATACAATGTCATAAATACAGACATATAAATAATTATAAAAATTTATTAATATATAAATTAACTAGCATACTTCGTCTCCGTTTTGCCCGAGATAATAATTCAATCGATTTATTAAACAATTTACTAATATTTAGGTACAAAATACTTTATATATAAATCACTATTACTATAGATAAATTTACCTATCATCGCTTCCATATAAAAAGGTAATATCTTAAGGTCCGCTTCAGAAAATTTTCGCAGACCATTTCTTTCTTTAGTTTCATTTTAAATCGGTTAAATTATTATCTCGGGCGAAACCAAGACGGGGAATGCTAGTATATATATACTTCGTATATTTTCGTATTAAATATCGCGAATATTTAGTTTGTGGTGCTAATTAAAATTGAAGCGATAAAATGGTCTGCGAACGCTGACATCGCACCTTTTTATACGGAAGCAACGATATACATATATTTTTAGAATTGTTGGTAAATTAAATTCCTATCTTGCCATCGTTTTTGTTGGATTTGAAAAAAAATATAGCTTATGCCTTTCTAAAGATGATATACCATTTCGTACTTTAGAGTAATTGGTTCAACGTGTACAAACACAAACTTTGTCTTTGTAAATTAATATAACGATATTGTAATCTAACTTTTTATAAATAAATACATAATATAAATAATTTTTCTATGAGAGAAAAATCTTTAAATCTATTGATATAATATATATTATAATTAATATGATAAAGCATATAACAAGCAATCCACTAATATGAAAGAGTGAAAAAATTTATTCATTATTTGTAATACAATTAATTAACATCCACAGTCATAAATTTTCCCATTTTCATAGTCCATACAAGTCTGTAATAACTATATCTGTTAATAATAATAGTACCTTCAATTAGCACTTCTCTTACGATATTTATAATTTTTTATTTAAGTAATTTTTTACTAAGTAACTAAATGTACATCGAAATACTCCAAGTGATGAGTAAGTAGATAATCTATAGGCATTTCGACTCATAATACTTTCCGTATGCTAGCTCACCCCTCCCTTTAAAAATGACCTAGAACTCTCAGGCCTTCTAACGTACTTTCAGAACTAGAACGCCAATGCCTTCTAATATACATTTGAATGAGAATAGCGAGCTGGTATGTTATGATCCAATATGTCTATAGTGATTCTATTTCATGTTCTTTTTTTTCTCTAGAAATAAAAAATATAAGCGAAATTTTTTTTGGTAAATTCCTTCGTTCCAGGAAAATTTCAGTTTCTCGAGGAGGGTGTTTTTTTTAAAAAATTATATATTCTTCTATCTGATTGGCGAGGATAAAATGTATGATGAGAGATTCAAGAGTTCCTTAAAAATTAACAATTGTGACCTAAGGTAAAGAAAGCAAGCTTCTAACAATCACCAAAATAGTGCGTGAGTACGCCACATCTTTATACCACAAATTTATCTTCGACCGAAAATTAGTTTAAATGATGCTTTTGAATGTGCTCTAAGCCGCAGAGAACCTCCAGTACAGCAATTCATTTGGATGTGGCAACGCCAGGCATTGAAACCTGTAAACACAATGTTTCAGTTATTTATGTATTCCAGATTGAAATTAGGTCAGAATAAAGTTTAGTCTATATATTGTCGAAAACAAAAAATCCGCTGGTTCTAACAATCTGAATTATAGGAACGCTGCAGCACCTGAACACATAAAAATGTCATACTTTTGCAAAAGAAATCAGATAACAATTGCGAAAAAAAACATACTTATTTTCAGACTCTGATAATGAATATAATAGAGAAAATCAACGAAATAAAAAGTATAATTGAGAAAATGATAAAAAAAAATTATAGAAACCATTGTGCACGGAGTAATTTTGAGTTTCGTAAAAATTGTTGAAATAAAATTTGTACATGTTTATTGAAATAAATTTTTTATATCCTATTAATTTTTGCTCTCAAACTAATAATTATCGAGAAAAATACAATTACTAATGAGCGTTTCGAGATTCTAATCAGCCCAAGTCACAGTCAAATTTATTTTAATGAGATCTACAAATTTCGTTTAAAACACTTTTTTTAAAATTTTTAATGATTTCCTATATCATAATTTTATTGTTATTATATACTACGTTTTTTACGGTTTTAGCGTACAATTCTAAATTTGGAAAACGTTCTCTTTAACATTCATTTTTCTAACTTGATTATCATATAAATATTCAAATTATATAATATATACGACTCTGTAATTTATTATAAATAAATATTCATATTCAATTAGCAAGCCTTAGATGGCGCAGTATTTCAAAGTACATTTAAAATTACAAAAATCGTTTACACTTTTATTAAACGTTGTTAGATAATAGCTGAATACATACGAGGTCAGATAATTAAGTAATACGACCGATTTTATTTCTCGGCCTGTAGTAACACTGCGAACCTATAACTCCGCCACCGTAATATTAGATCCCAATTCTCTCGACCCTTGTACGATCATTTCTTCGCCAGCTGTTTAGCGTTTTTTAACAATGCGCGAGTAGTGCAGGTCATGAAAATAGAACAGAGAAACTTTGAGCAACGGAGCGCGATAAAATTTTGTGCGAAACCGCAATAGCAACTTATGCAAAAGTGCTTGAAGTGTATGATAGTGATGCCCTGAATCGTAGTCCGGTGCTTCGGTGGCATGCTGATTTTCAAAAAGGCCGTGAAAGCGTCAAAGACGAGGCACGGAGCGGAAGGCCAATTCAAGTGCGAACCGACGCAAATACGCAGCGCGTCCGCGTCCTTATTCGTCAAAACCGATGATTAACCATTCGAATGTTAACTGACGAATTGAATATGAACTGGCAAACAGTTAGAAAGATTTTAACCGAAGATTTCGCCATAAAAAATCTGTGCGCGAAGATGGTACTGAAAAACCTTTCAGATGAGCCAAAAGCCCACCGAATGAAGATTGCTCAAGACTGTCTCGAGCAGGTTGAAAGTGATCCTACTTTTCTCGATCGAGTTATTACTGGTCATGAAAGTTGGTTCTTTCAATATGATCCTGAAACTAAACGACAAAACCAACAGTGGCTGTCTCTCGGAGCGCCAAGTCCAATGAAGGCGAGATGAGCAAGTCCAAAGTGAAAACTATGTTCAGTTGTTTATTCGAGAGCAATGCGGTGGTTCACAAAAAGTTTGTACCATTTGGACAAACCATAAATCAAGTATTCTTCCGCAATGTGCTCGAATAATTACGAAAAAGGGTGCTCAGAGTGCATCCAGGGATTGCAAAGACTTGGGTTCTGCATCAAGACAATGCTCCTTGTCACAGTACGTTCAGTGTCTCTCAGTTTTTGGCGTCTAAAGGCATCGAAACTTAAAACACAACCGCCCTATTCACCGGGCATGTCACTCATCGACTTTTCCTATTGACCCATTTGAAAAAAGTCGACAAAGGTCGACATTTTCACTCAATTAAAGACATCCAAGTATCTGTGACGAGGGTACTCGGAGAGGTGCCGCAAGAAGTTGTCCAGAATTGTTCTGAAAACTGGAAAACTCGCTGAAATAAGTGCATATATGCGGGATAGGACAACTTTCAATGAAATCGCAGCGATGTACCAGAATTATTAAATATTATGTTGTCAAATATCTGCCTTCCGCCTTTATGTCTCCTGAATTTCGCGGCTATGTACAAAGCGCTACAGAGCTCGTATCTGGCAATACTATACATCATTTGAAAGCTCTTGACATAACATACAAAACGACGCTATTCATGATTAGTTTGGATATTAGGTTCAAAAGTTATAGACGTGTAAACATGGAGTTCACTGACACCGAAATTCACGCTATTTTAAAGTTTTCCTTCGCCAAAGGCAAATGCGCTAGAGAAACGTTTCGTGAGATCAATGGTGTTTTGAGGGATGGTACGCTATCACTTCGAACCGCAGAAGAATGGTTTCGACGATTCAGAGCAGGTGAAAACGACACCATGGATAAGCCAGCCGGCGGAAGACCTGTGACGACAAATACCGATCAAATCATGGAATTTATCGAGTTAGACCGGCATGTGGCATCTCGTGACATCGCCCAGGAGATGAGAGTTAGTCACCAAACCATTTTAAACCATCTGTAGAAGGCTGGATACAAAAAAGCTTGATGTTTGAGTGCCGCATGATTTGGCGCAAAAAAACCATCTGGACCGAATCAACGCCTGCGATATGCTGCTGAAACGCAACGAACTCGACCTTATTTTAAAGCGGATGGTGACTGATGACGAAAAATGGATCACAAACGACAATATCAAGCGAAAACGGTATTGGTCCAGGGCCGGTGGATCGTCTTAAACAGTAGCCAAGCCGGGATTGACGGCCAGGAAGGTTTTGCTGTGTGTTCGGTGGGATTGAAAGGGAATCATGCACTATGAGCTGCTCCTATATGGCCAGATGCTTAATTCTACTATCTACAGTGAACAACTGGACTGCTTGAAACAGACTATCGACCAAAAGCGTCCACAATTGGCCAACCGGAAGAGTGTAGTGTTTCACCAGGACAATGCCAGACTACACACTTCGTTGATGACTCGTCAGAAGCTATGGAAGTTCAGATGGGAGGTTTCATCGTTTCATCGCATTCACCATATAGCCCGGACATAGCGCCAAGTGATTGTCACCTGTTCCTGTCCATGTCGAACGCCTTTGGTGGTGTACAGTTGGTCTCAAAAGACGCTTGTGAAAAGTGACTATCCGAGTTCTTTGTAAATAAGGAGAAGAGTTTCTGCGAGAGGAATATTATGAAGTAGCCGTCTAGATGGAAACAGATTACCGAACAAAACGGCGCATGTTTGAAGTAAATCCAACCATTGTAACACTTTTTATAAAGCATTGAATGAAGAAAAAAAAAGCGGAAGGGAGATATTTGACAACCTAATATTTGTAAGTTGTCTATCTGTTAACAACTTTGCAGCATAATATTTGAACATTTTGTTCGGTGTTGTTTATTTTATCGAGCAAAAGTATAGCTGGTTTCCTACCAAAACACATTATTTGTGGTGAAGTGCTGCTCCTATTCTTTAATATGAGGGAAAGTACAGCTGAGACCTATCATTTGCAACCTTATAGGGCGGAATGTATTGGTAAATCGACGTTCCACAACTAGTTCGAACGGTTATGCAGTGGTAATTTTGAAACTGACGACAAAGGTCGCTCGGAAAACCCGAAAAGTTTTAAAGATGAGGAATTAGACGCATCACAGAATGAGGATCCGTGTCAGATTCAAGAACTTGCTGCATCATTGGACGCCACGCAAGCATTGGGATTCATTCAAAAAGTTGGATACTGGGTGCTGTACGAATCGAAGTCGACCGATATCGAACATCGATTTTGTATGTGCGAACTGTTGCTGCAGCAGTATAAAAATAAATCATTCTTGCATCGTATTGTCACTCGTGATGAAAGATACAAAGCTCGGCATGTCCAATCAATCGACTCGCAAAAGAAATATTCATGTAAATAAGATTATGCTCTGCATACGGTAGGATCAAAAGGGTTCCGCATTAAAATACCAACTGTTTACATCTACGTTCGTGTGCCGGGGTAACGTATCCCTCATCTTTAGTCGATGGAGCATGTATGTAGGATACGACTATAATACAGCAATGGTCTTTCAGGATAGGATTGATGAGCTTTTGACCTAACGGGCTTGATGAACCCGGGAGTTACCGATGCTGAAAGTGAGAAATTGGCGCTTACTTCCTAATTACCGCAAAACCGTTACAAGGCTACTGCAAAGTGACTTCAGTAGGCGGACGCACGAAAAAGATGACAGTAGTTCCTACTGAGAAGGAGAAAGTAGATAGAAAGCTTAGAGATAGGTATTAAGAATGAGAGGGAGCCTAAAGCAGAACTCGGAACCAAGGCCGATTGGAAGACCTCGCTCTCCAAAGAAGCTGGAAAGAATACAGGGGCCACTGTGAAGGCCAAGGTCGGAAGTATGACCCAGGCGACAGCCGTAGTGGAGAAACCAACTGAGACACTCAGTGTTAGCGCCTCGAAAGAAAACTGTTCCACGAATGAGGAAACTAGGAATGCTGCGAACACCCGCGCATCATCTGTTGAACAAATGGAGCTATCCTCAGGAATCACAAAAATCGACTGCGCTACTGTCTCGGCCTATGCCACAGACCACTGTGATGTGATTAAAGCAGCTCTCAAAAGCTGCCGAGACACAGAAACAAAGAAAAACGATCTACTAAGCTTGAAATCTATCATGGTGACCATCTCTGAGATGGCCATCAATTGTGTTGGCTCTGAGTCTCAGTCGGATACAGTGCAAAAGCTAATGGACAATAGCAAAAGCTCTGGTGCACCGCAGTCGTATACTCCTGCTGCAAGTAAAAATAAGACTAGAACAATAACTGAGACAGGGAGTGGTAATAAAAAACTGACTGCTCCCAAGGCTCAACACAAACAATGACAGTGATCAGGCCAACTCGAAGTATGGTTTTCCTTAAACGTAGGGATGCGGAGACCATGTCATCAACCGCAAAGGCATCAACCTACTGCATCAACCCTAGGCAGAAGAAGGTCCATATACGGAACCTCAGGGAAACCAGGAGGGACTCCTGATCGAAGCTGCGACAGAAGCAGACTTAAAGAAAATAAAAACCTGCAGCAACATTAATGACCTCATTGAGCTGGAAGCGCCAGCTAGAAACAAACCTTAAGGTAGTATATTAGGTACTAATACACGACGTCCCGAGGAATATAGCCCCAGAAGATCTGATGTCAGCTATTTTTGAGCAGAATGAGGGCTTAGCTTAAACAGCAGAGGAATTTAAGAGGATTCTTTAAGCCTCGCTTCAAACAGGCAAAAAAGAACGTACGAGAACTTCTACTGGAGAGGAAGAGAGTCTTCGTCGAATGGCTCTCTTATAAAATCCAGGATTTTATTAGGGTAACTAGGTGCTACAAGTGCCTTGGTTGCGGACATATCTCCAGGTTTTGTAAAAACGAACAAGGCTGTTCTCATTGCGTCGAAAGGGGCCATGGCAGCAAAGATTGTACACACAAAGACAAACCGCCCAAATGTGCTAATTGCAAAAGATCGATGAAGCCTCATAACCACGGCTCATCCACGGACAAAAAGTGACCTGCGTACAAGTCTGCCATGCAGAGGTTGATAAACTCAACGGATGATGGACAGTAATGCGCGAAGAAATCAAAGTCAAACTGTTCTGCACTTTGCGCAACTAAATTCTAAACGAGCGCGCAAGGTCACTCCAGAGATAAGATCCAAATGTATGGAAAGAGGAGTTGACAGCCTGTTTCTTCAGGTGCCATACCAGCCCAGTGGCCGAATTGAGGGGTTTATGTGGATGAGCATATCCCCTGGGCGGCTATAGTCCTCAATCCTGAGGCGACCGTGCTAAAACATCTAACAAATACACACTTCGCAGTAGCGGAGGTGAGGTTGCGTTCTTTATTGATATATGTGGTCAGTGGATACTTCAAGCTGAGCCACGAAATAGGGGTGCACCTTATGCAGCTGAATAATGTGCTGCACGCGCTTCAGAGGAGAATGGTGCTAATTGGTGTTGATTCCAATGCGAGATCCCCCCTGTGGGGATCTGATCACACCGACCGCAAAGGGGAGGAATTATAAAAATTAATAGCACAGTGAAATTTCAGGATCGCCAATGTGCCAGGCAATATCGCTACCATCTCCAATGAAGTTGGAGAAGGAAATATGGACGTAACTCTTGTCACCACGAATCTCGAGACACTCATCATATGTTGCCGTCAGATAGAACTGAACCTCGATTGATCACAGGACGATCACGTTCCACTTTAATGAAGTAGGCACACCTGCAAGCTCAGGTATTGCATATCAGGGACAAAAGCTAAAGCGATACTTTACACAGAAAGCGAACTGGGAAACCTTTTGCGCTCTACTAAAGGATAAATGGGACCAGGTCCCTAAAGAAATGCCCAGCTCCAAAATGGAGACTATCGAGAAAGTTCGCTCATTGACAACAACGTTGAGGAAAGCGTGCAATACTGCCATACGGAGGAGTAGGGTATCTATTAGGAGGATTCCTTGGTGGAACCTTGAGATAGATAGGATGAAAAGGGCTACGAATCGAGCCTGTCGAGTATTCCAGAAAGATCGCGATCTCGTTATACGGGAGGACCTCAAGAAAGAATACAAAGCGGCCAGAAAGGAGTATGTCCGTAGACTCAGACATACCAAAGAGTCCAAATGGCAAGACTTTGTCACAGTGAAGGGTCATCAGAACCCTTGGGGCATAACTTACCGGCTTCAAGTGGGTAAGCTGTCCATCAAAGAATTTTCTTGTAACGTCCATTTACATTATACCACCTACACGATGGACTGGATGAGTACCGCTACAGAAATACTAAACACTCTGTTCACTTCAGATAATATACAGGATGAAACGCAAGAGCAAAAAGATATGAGGTACTTGATCAACACCCTCCCGCCCGTAGGGGCAGAGGGTGAATTTAATCTCGCTGCGTTTGATCAGATCTTGACCAAGATGGTGCTGAGTAAGGCCCCTGGCCCAGATAACTTCGACTTGGCCATCATTCGAACAGCACTGCCGACCATCAGGCAGAACCTGATCAATACATACAACTCGTGCTGAAGATCCTCGGTCTTCCCCAATAAGAGGAAAGTCGGTCAAGTCGTCACAGTCCGAAAGGACGAAGACAAAAAACCTGCGGACCCTACGTCCTACAGACCCATTTGCCTATTGCCAATACTCGGCAAAGCCCTTGAGTCTGTAATACTGAACAAATTAAACAGGATCATTGACACAAGGTAATCTCCAAGACAATATGGCTTTAGGAGAGGGCGATCCACCAAGGATGCCATAATTCAGTTGCGTATGTCTGTGAGTGAATCGAGTAGAAGATATGTTGTAGCAATCTTTTTGGACATCAAGGGTGCTTTTGAAAATGTCTGGCGGTCGGCTATATTAATAACATTGAAAATCAAAGGGTACCTCAGGGATCTCTATAAACTAATAAGAGATTATCTAAAGGGTCGTCGAGTCCTCATTTGAGATGGCTTTGAGGAAGTACAACTTAGGATCAGTAAGGGATGCCCGCAGGAATCGGTACTGGGCCTAACTCTGCGGAATCTTGTCCTTGATCCTTCACTGGGCATGAAGACTTCGGGTCATATCTCTCTCGCTGTCATCCGAGAGAGAGAGAGATACATACTCATGTGGGGAGGCCGATACACCAGAGCACGCCCTGGCCATCTGTCCCAAATATGAGGAAAATAGGATCAAGTTCCAAAGAGAACATAATACCTCTATTGAGGTGCGAGCTCTATTGAGCCAAGACAAGTATAAAGCTCTCGAGAAACTAGTCAAAGAACTCCTCCAGACCAAGGAATCGATAGAAGCTATTAAGAATCTGCTTGAAGCAGATCACAGAGGAAGCTGAATAGGTAGATAGGGAACAACTGGCAGTTTGAAAAATGTATATACACACGCAAATATTTATTTCCTATACAAATATATACACTGGCAAATAAATTAGAGAAAGATTTATTTATTCCTACAAGTAGAGCGGCAAGATACACTAGTCTACAAACTAGTAAATAAGAAACCGTAATAAAATCAAACCAGCCTTTACACTGGTTGGAAACTCTAATCTAAAAATACATGCTACAATAAACAATGATTCGGAACCCACTATAAACTGTAGGTCCACAAAAGTCGCAATGATGTACAGATCTGCACCAAAAAGAAAAGATCAGCAAAAATGAAAAGTTTTGGAGGACAACCGGTCGATAAAGCGAAAGCTAGGTGTGGCCGGGAATGCTGATGTGTAACAAAGCATAACTGAGCGACCTTTTTTTTTAAGATCAAAAGGGTGTCGTATACTATAAGCTGCTTCCGAGTGGTCAAACCATCAAACGACCATTGTACAGAACCCAACTTATTTGTTTGAAGCGAACGTCGCAGGAAAAATGTCCAGAATATGAGACCAAGCATGAGTCCGTCATTTTTCATTACGATAACGCTCGACCGTATGTTGCGACTTCGAAAACTATTGGATTCGGTAAAGAAACTATGGAAACATTTACCTCACCCGCCTCACAGTCCAGACTTGGCACCATCAGACTAGCACTTACGTCGTTTATTCTGTTTTTTAAAACTCTATAAGATTATATAAGATATTATAATATTTAAATAAATATTTTAAGTATAAAGATGTGTTTTTCAATTTGAAAAACTAGTTTATGCATATACACCCTGTACTATCTTAACGCCTACAATTCCGATTTTTGTTTTGGATACAGTGGCGCCCTCGCATAGGCGGTGAAGATTTCCTTTGCCAATAGTCCTTAAAATTATTGTAAGTGTACATTAAGGATAGCGGCGCACTCCGAAGGCAAGTATGCTAGATTATGTCATATCATATTATATGATCATCATATTAAACTAATTTATAAAAACAAAGAATTTTTTTGCACGCAATAAAGAAAAAAACTACTAAACCAATTGATTTGAATGTCAAAAGACACTTTCTAATACATATTCAGAAGAACATAGGTTATATTTTTTTTAAAAAGAAGGTAAAATAGGTCGTTATTTTACCAACAGTAAAAATGTGCGTGACTTCAACAAAGATAATATAATAGTTTAACCGATTTATTAAACCGTTCGATAATATCTATGTAAAAGATGATCTACGTATAAATCTTTATTACTATACATAATTTAACCAATCGTCGCTTTCAGGCAAAAAAGTAATATCTCAGCGTCTGTTTCAAAAAGATGATATTTCTCAAGCCATTTTTTTTGTTTCAATTTCATTTGGCAGCAATAAATAAATATTCGCGGTATTGAATTTAGAATGACTTAATATAAACACGAAAATTCTCGTAAAAGTCCTGCCGAAGCACATGGACATTGAATTTTACCGGCCAAATACGAAACACCTTCAAAAAGTCGAGCCGAGACATTAACATATCGAATTCTATTTCTAAACACGAAACTACCTATAGAAGTCGCCCCGTAGAAATCGTTCCGCGATACCTGGATATTGTAGTCTACTGGCCAAATACGAAACTAGAATATTTCCGCGTAGAAGCTGTTTGTAAGATACAAGGACGATAGGTAATATTATCTATAGAAATATAGATTAATACATAGAGGATTTATCACGTAATACCATGTATGCACAGTTAATGCAGTTTAGCAGTCAGTTCCACCAACGGTCAGTAGGTGATAATTGACATTTTGTCGAATATCAGTTCGAAGTAATTAGCTTAAACTATTAATACCAAAAGAATTGAATAGTTATATCCAACTTGTAGATTAGTATCTGAAAGAAGGCGTTATTAAAAATGCAAATCAAGAACATGTTATGAAAATATAAAAACAAATGAAATAACTTTTAAAAAAAGTTTATAGTCTATAATTACAAGATTTGTCTAGATATATTGAATTCGTAAACAGAGATCAAATATTGGCAATGGCCATTAAATTTATTTCCATGGTAGGTGAATTTCTTTTAACGCAGACCTAGATTTTATTATAATTTGATCATCTTAGTTAAATAAATATAAATTATAAAATAAAATATAATAAATGTCCATTCAACATATAAAAATATAATAAATGTATAGTTAATGCAATTCAGCTATCAAATATAAATTTTTTGAATTTCAAATATTTGAGAGATAGAAGATAACTAAATATGCAATTCCAACAAGGAACGCATTCAATTATTTTATTTTTGCGAAGATGAACATTTTAGCGAAAAATGCATTTTTCGAACATATTCTTAAACATAATACAATTAATCACAGAATGCATACAGCTTATTTATTTTTATGGTTTTAAATTAATAAATAATTAATCGGCTGTTATACATTTAGTTTGTCCGAGAATTTTTTTCCATTTGTTAGTTATAATAAGCATGTAAATTGATGACACCATATCTCACATATTCTAATCACTGCAGCATGTGCACTATAAGTTTCTATGAGCATCCGATTGGTGTACACTGCTTTTTTTATAAAATAAGAAAAGCAACGAATGACACATACGTGATTTGCTTCGAATGAAACTCGACATATTCATTGAGATAAGCAAGTACGTATGAGGCTATATTACTTTGGCGGCATGTACTTGTATTTTTTTGACGGTTAATGCCAATAGGAAAAATTGACATATATACCAAATCATAGTAATATATACATTTTATAAAAAAATTTATATAAAATACTTATCTAAAGTTAAATTAAAAATTAAAAATCATTTCAAAAAACAGTCAGATATCCTACTAATTGTAATAAAGGGAAACATAATAATATATATTTTTAGCATATTAAGAAATTTACAATTTAAAAATCTTATATGTATTTTATAAAAACTTTAATAAAATATTTTTCTAAATTCAGTAACATAATAAGACAAAAATACAAATATAATAATATATGTAATTTTATTGTAAATCTTTTCATATTCAAACAAAAAAAAATCATATACTAGACGAATATTTATAAAAAATATTTTTCTAAAATATTCTGCAATAAATTAACAAAAACTAAGTTATCTAATGGAATAATATCTTAAAACAATGGACGATAAAAACAAAAAAGGCTAAGTGCATTTTATATACATTCCCATAAATAAAATCACGTATAATTTATATAAAATATATTTAAAACTCTAAAAAATAATAATGATTAAATAGTTTTAATAGAAATGCAGCTTAATAAAGTAATGTTATCATTTATATTAAATTAATAAATATTTTTATCTGTCTTACAGTCTTTATAATATAATATATTATCTAAAATAATGACAGTCAGACTGTTCATATTTATATTCACCCCCGAAGAATATGAATATGAATATGAAACTTATTCCTACAATAAATTATAATAAAAATAAAAATAAAATAAAATTAATTGCATTTTTATAGTCTTAATACTGCTATAACATTTCCTATAGACTTTATTTTGATCTATTTCGGTAATTTTTCAGTAATGCTCTTGCGTACTTCTGTAACGCAGTTGTCTGCCCTTTTTTTAGTTCTCTTCTCCATCGCTAATATTGAATATTATATTTAAGAGTGGTCCATACCTCTGGTGGAATTTAAAATCGATTGGAGCGCCTGATTTTTAATATATTGCAGAATTTTATGGAACTTCAAATGTACGAAATCCTGTTTTATTTTATCGGCTTTTTCAGTATTCATCCGGACCGTAGTAATCGAAGTTATATGTAAATTATGAATGACCTATACAACTAGTGGATCATTTTGTCAGAAGAAGTTCATATAAATATATATCCGAATATAGAGAACATGACAAAGTGGAGAAGAATACGTATATGTGCGTGCGTGCGTGCGTGCGTGTGCATGTGCATGTGCGTATGTGTAATCCTATAGTTTAACTTAATAAATATTGTTTTATTGGTCTTACAGTCCAATCAATTCAATCTAAAAATAAAAATAAAATAAAAATAAAATAAAATAAAATAAAAATAAAATAAAAATAAAATAAAAATTAAAAATAAAAATTAAATTAAAAATTAAATTGAAAATTATAATGACAGTCAGACTGTCCTAGTTTACATTCACCCCCGTAGACTAATCTGAAAATAAAATATTAGCTGAAAAGATTCTTTGTTAGTAAAGTGCAGTCTGACTGTCCTCAACACCCTTACCTAATTGAAGACTTGTCCAACGTTTCGAGCTCGCTACTGCTCCTCATCAGGGACTAAACTAAACCTTATATTCTAATCTATATATACCCATCTCCACCACCAAATTTAGTAAATTAAATCTAAATTCCCCTTCTACACAAATTGTTCAAAACCAATCAATTTCATAAGGAATGGTAAACACTGTCCAATTTACTTGACTCTAACATTAAATTCATATTATTTCGATTTCTGGAAATGTGAATACTTTCAAGACTCTCCCGCTTATACTTATTATTAATACAATGTTCCAAAATATCCACATTCAAAAAACCAAAAGAATGTAAAAACATTAAACAATGCTATTTTAAACCGGAAGTAATATGTGAGCTACGTAAACTATATTTATGTTCATAAATTCTCTTTTTTAAATATCTACCTGTTTGTCCAATATAGTATTCATCACAATCTATGCAATTAATCTTATAAAGAACTCCTGATTTTAAGCATAAATCATCCCTATCTTTGCAATTATTAAACAATCTATTCAAATTATTGCTATTTTTAAAGAAAATTTGAATGTTATATTTCCGAAAATTTCTTTTAATTCTTTCAGATAATCCTCTGACATATGGTAAGACAATAATTTTGCCTCTGTTAACATCAATTCTTGCATTATTATGTCTATTTTCGGTATTATAAATGTCAAACAATCTCTCAGCAATTAATCTATTAATAAATTGCCTTAGATAACCATTATTAATGAAAGTTTCTCTTACTATCTGTAAATTATTTTGTCTAAAATCTTTATGTAACAATTTTATAGATTGAATTGATTGGACTGTAAGACCAATAAAAAATATTTATTAATTTGTATATGGGCAGTCGACATAAGTACAATTAAATTATCCTATAGTTTACATATAAATAATAAAAAAAAAAATTTTTTACACTCTTTTGATAAATATTAACCAAATTCGTTTATTAATCCTAATTATAAAATTTAAATTTTTGACAATATTTCATAAAAATATGTCTGTTACGACCAGAAAAATAGCACAACTTAGAAAAGATTATTTTTTTGATCATCCGTCAATTTTTCTTTGTCTTACATAAGAGAACATTTATACTTTATTTCTCTTTCTCTATTCAAAATTATTATATATATATTTATAGCATACGATACAATCAGGATTAGCCCCCGATAAAGCTATCTATAAAACACATTTAGCATATATAACAATAAAAAGTATAATTTATATAAAATTATATAAAATTATATAAATTATATAAATTATATAAATTATAAATTATAAAATATATATAAATATATAAATTATAAAATATAAAATTATATAAATTATATAAAAATTAAAATGCCTTATCACATCCACATTGGCAAAATAGCCGTAATTTCTGAATTATTAGTGCAGAACTTTTTTCATTGATGATTTCTTCGAATTTCACTAAATTAAAAATTTTACTTTTCGAATACTTATATTTGTCAAAAAACTGACCGATACTTCCGAACCCGTCTTCGAAAAGTTTATGGTAATTGAAGTTGACAAAAACTATTGAGGCATTTGATTTTCCGGATACTAGTACCAGCCAGTACGCAATATATCATACTATTAGATGGCATAATTTCGAAGTATTCGAAAATATGCACTTTTACGTATCTGATCTATATAAGCTGCTATTAGAAGATTTCATTTTCTACATTTTCCTTCCAATGAAAAATAATGAATAATTAATATAGTTTTATTTTCATTTAAACAATCTAATTAAGGTTAAATAATTATTTTTATGTATCTGCCAATTTATATTTTTTACGAATATATTCTTAGAATCGTATTTCGATGTGATAAAAAAGTAAGCTGAAAGTTGATTCTCTAAAATTTTTTTTTCAATTTCAACATTTTCAGTTATAAGCTTCTCCTTGGCGCTATAAATAAATATCAATATTTACATAATTTGAAAAGGAATTATTAATTAATAAAATAATAAGAGAAATTTTGCTTTTTTGTGTTTGGTAGAATTCTAAAATAAAACTAAAATTAATAAATATTGTTATCGTTCTTACAGTCTATATAATACAATATATTAACTAAAATAATCTCAGTCAGACTATCCTTGTTTATTATCGCCCCGAAAAATCTGAAATAAAACGTATTAAAAATAAATTAAATTGAAAATTAAAAATAGTAAAATATAATAATAATAAAATAAAAATAATAAACTATATTCTATGTTAGTGAAGGATAATCCGACTGCCCTATCACCTTATTTTCTCCTTTAATGACCGACGTTTCGAACCGCTACGGTTCATCCTTAGGAACAAAACTGACAAATAGTTACAGTTTATTTTATTCAATCGTAATTTATAATGTTCAATATGCCCCACCCCTGTTCCCCATGCTAGGGGGCGGGCGAAGGGGTAATGGTCTTTTTTAAAGGGTTTACATTTTATTTGATAAATTTATTTAATAAATTTTTTTGTACAAAAAACATTTTATCTTATAATAAGCCTTTGTCTTCTATTTTTACTTTAAAATTTTATTTAAATTTAAAATTGAAATAAAATTGGTCTTATTTCAATTGCGGATGCCTGTTATATTTCATCTTCACCTATTATACGGCTATTTTTGAATTTTCCATTCATAACTAATAATTAGTTTTTTAATTTTCAATAAAATATATATTCAATAAACCATAATTTTAAATTATTAATGAAAAGAAAATTTAATCATCCATTATTTTTAATAAATCTAATAACCTCTGTGGATTATTTAGATTATATATAATGGTCCTCCATCGTACAACCTGTGTATCATTGTGCTGACAACTAAATAATACTACAAAAGCCATCGTCCAATATGATACCGAATTTGGGCAGCAAAGTGATGGTAACATCGCATTATATATTATTTGACAGACTGCATGCGAATGTTTACGCTTTTATAAACATATGAACAACGTGAATTCGTCAGACCAGGTGGCTCCTAATTCCAAAAATCAAAACCCAATCTCTTTGCAAATGTTGAACATCTGATCTGAGATTTTATATGTATGTATCTATATATGCACGTATGCTTGCGTGTATAAGAGTATGCATGTATACGTGTGTATATATATGTATGCATGTGTGTATATATGTATGCATGTGCGTATATATGTATGAATGATCAGCGCAATGATACCTGCTCCTCGATGGTAGGCTATGATACAGTTCCTGATTAATGCATACAGATTATCTTCTTATTTCCTCTAATCTAAATCGTCCAAAGAATTTAAATAGCTAATTAAAATTCCATTAATTAATAATTGTAAATAATAGTTAATTAAATAAATAAGTAAATAAAAATAAAAAAAAATTTTTATTAATCATTAACGGCAAATTAAAAGATATCTTACCCTGATTTACATATACATACGAGCGCAGTTCAATAAGTACCCGTGTTAGAAATAAAGACATCATTTTTTTCAAAAAATTTTTTTTTATTTTTCAACATAGTCCCGTTTTAAAAAGATACACTTCTCCCAACGTTCTGGCCACGTGTTTAACCCCTCCAAAAAAAGGATTTTTCGGACTCTCCAAAATAAGCCTCTGTTTCGGCGATGACATTCTCGTTTGAGCAAAATTTTTTTCCCGCAAACCATTTCTTCATGTTAGAGAATAAGAAGAAGTCGCAGGGAGCCAGATCGGATGAATATGGAGGGTGCGGCAACAATTAATAACACAATTCATGCAATTTGGTAGCGATAACTCCAGATGAATGTGCTGGTGCGTTATCGTGATGACGCCTTTTTTAACACCTTTTGTTTCATCAAATGCGGCCGTGTCTCCTTCAATTTTTGTCAAAGTGGTCCAATAACTCACTATGCAGTATTATCCAGTAATAGTTCTTTCTTTTTCTAAAAAGTCCATTAGGATGATGCCCTTTGCATCCCAGAAAATCGTCGCCATGTCTTTTCCGGTCGATGGGACCGTCTTCGCCTTCTTTGGAGCAGATTTACCGCGAGAAATCCATTGTTTTGATTGTTACATAGTTTTCGATGTATAATGATGAATCCAGATTTCATCAACGGTGACAACTTGATGTAAAAAGTCCTTCGGATCTCCCTTAAATTGTTCCTAACACTGCTTCGAAGTTAATACCCGCTTCCGCTTGTTGTCTACCGTGAGCAATCGCGACACCCATTGAGCGGACAATTTGTCCATAGCCAGCTTATCATGTAAAATCTTTGTTTATTAATATTTGAAATTTGTTTTGGCGTCGTTTGATAGATGGCAGCACACGATAATAACATCAGCTTCTCTAAGGAACGTCCTCTGTCTTCAAACACAGGTACTTATTGAATCGCCTTCGTATATATATATATATATATATATATATATATATATATGTATATGTATATTAGGTTGTCAAATATCTCCCTTCCGCCCTTTTGCTCTTATGAAATTCGCGGCTATGTACAAAGCGCTACAGAACTCGTATCTGGTAATACAATACATCATTTAACAGGTCTCGACATAACGTACAACACGACGCTATGTATGATTAGTTTAGATATTGCGTTCAAAAGTTATAGACGTGTAAACATGGAGTTCACCAATGCCAAAATTCGCGCTATTTTAAAGTTTTCCTTCGTCAAATGCAAATCCGCTAGAAAAACGTTCCGTGAAATTATTGGTGTTTTGGAGGATGGCACGCTATCACTTCGTATCGCAGAGGAATGATTTCGACGATTCAGATCCGGTAAAAACGACACCACGAATAAGCCAGCCGGCGGAAAATCTGTGACGACGAATACTAATGACGACAAAAACCATTTGAAACCATCTGCATAAAGCTGGATACAATAAAAAGCTTGATGTTTGGGTGCCGGATGATTTGACGCAAAAACACCTTCTGGACCGAATCAACGCCTGTGATGTGCTGCTGAAACGGAACGAACTCGACCCATTTTTAAAAAGGATGGTGGCTGTTTCATGAGATTTTTAAAAATTCATATTAAATGTGCGAAAAAAAATTTCAAGAAAAATCCTTATATTCGTATCCATAATTTCTACGTATCGAAGCTGTAAAAAATTACATACTAGTATAAAATATCAAGTTCAAATTGGTTTACGATTTGTTAAAAAATAATTGCATAAATATATGTCCAGCTCAATTATTTAATATAGTCGCCGTACTTTATGATTTGGAAATATAAGTTCTTACAAAATATTTTTATGAACTCATAAACTTTTAAGTAATGAAATGTTATTCCGCTTATGCTCGAAATTCCAAAAGCCGACCACATGCTACTTACGTTTTTCGCAATTCTTTGGAACATTCTTCCGTAATTTGTACACACGGTTTTAATTTCTATACATATTTTTTATCTTCGTATCTTTTATAGATGAAAAAATTAAAAAAGTATAAGTATTTTACTAAAAAATTAAAAACGGTGTTGTTTTCATCCAAGTTGCCACTGTCACCGCATCGAGAAAAATTAAGAGTGTGCAAAACAAGATACATAAAAAGCCAATCAATTTTATTTCTATAATTGGAGTTTATAATAATATTATTGAAAATAGACTCCTTTCTTGATTTTATCAATTTATTAATCTTACAAGAATCGCTTTTCAAATGCATTTTAAAAAATAAATCTACCGAAAAATTTTCAGTTTTCATTATATTATTTTTATTAATTGTATAATTATAATTTTAAAAAATCTTAATGATTGAAGAATTTTTATATTGTTAGGGTTCCCTGTATACGTTATCTGTTAATAAATTCAGTATTACTCTGATTATTAATATATTATAAATATTCAGGTGTAACGAACACAAAAAAAATAACAAAAGATTGAAATTATCTCACTCACTAAAATTAAATATATTTGTTTTTATTTATTTATATAAATATCTAAATTTATACAAAAAAAAATCTTACAAAAAAAAACACTATTTTTACGAGGAAGTTTGATGAAATATAGACTTTCGTCATGTCTCGACAATGATTCAAAGGAATCTGACACTGATATAATTCAAAGCAGCTCTATGTTACAATTTTTTAACGAATTTTTCCAAATATCCTCAAGCTTAATTCATGAATTGAGAGCTAAGCAGGTGGATAATGATGACATGTGCAACTGGGATTTATATTCGATTATAAACTTTCGAATTGTAAAATACAGTTCATAATTCGAACTAATAAATACATCACATCAGATCATATATATAGTGAATAGCATTGAAATTTAAGCAACAAGAGGACAATGAAGGTCTAGAAAAACATAAGAATGGCGAGCGACAAAACAATAATATAATTATTATAGTGACGACGTACGTATTATATGTATATATATATATATATATATATATATATATATATTGTAACGGTGCGCGTGTCCGCCTCGAGCACGAGGACGGCGGGCACGGCCGTTGCAAATCTGTGCCCGGCTGGGCTTAGCCCCGAATGATTCCGGCGAGGGAGAGGGGCGGTTCGCGAAGGGCGAAATATCGCGTTCAGGATTGCGCGTGAGGTAGGGCGGCTAACGGACCACACACGAAATAATAAAATAAAAATAATTAAAATTTAAACAGGCTTTAATAGCAAGGATTCGTACAGCGCCTATATGCGAGGCGTGTGGGACGCAGGCCGAGGGTCGCCGAGGCGACGGCGCGCGAGAAATTCGGGAAGAGAGAGAGAGAGAGAAAGAAAAGGGGCTGCCACTTACAGCGAGTCGGGGCTCGATAATCCCGCAGCGTGTCCTCGTCCGGCAGCAGCACCTTCCTTCACCGGGAGCGGCGGTGACGTCGCCGTCCAGAAACCCCGGGATGGGGCGGTTATTCCGCGGAGACGGGGTCTGGCGACAAGTTCGTCCGCTCGGGCCCGTCCTCAGTGCGAGTGCGCTACACGCACACACAATGCCGTGGCACAAACACGCGCGTTCGGGAGTGTACCCTCCCCAAAGAAGAGGTACGTAGCGAGGGGGAACACGTGGAGCACGAGGCGTGTTCCCGTAGACGATGACCAAGACGACACCGTAACAGCAAAGAAAACAAAGCACGTGGAGCGAAAAGCCGGCTAAAACGCGTGTTCAAAGCTCGCGGCCTTCTATCTATCTAATCCTTCGCGCGCGTGGCCGTCTCTCCCCATTCCCCGCTCTCTCTCTCACTTACCTCTCCGCCGGTGGTTGTGCGTCGGCCTGCAACATATAAACATTTCTACATATAAATATACAGATAAATATGTACATGCTACGGCTGGAGAGAGAGCAACGGGACGGGGAAGGCAGGCGCACGCAGTGCTTGCGTTCCTCGTCACACGCCCCCCCTCCAGACGCTGGTAGCCGAAGCGTGACAGCTCGACCCAACATCTCTCTCTCGGATCGACCATCGTGTCAGGATGAGGAACGGGGTGGCTGCGGTCTACCGCTGAGGATCACTGGGATGAGGAAGGACGGGTAAAGAACTCTCTTCCCTAGACGCAGTTGTTTTTGGAGGTAACAATCGCCGGTGTTCCTCCGTCAATAACGGCGCCAGTCAATAATCGAAGTTAGTCGGCCCGTTGATGGGTGCGGACTTGGGCCCGAGTGCGGCGGGGGGATTGGTCCCGCGGCGGGGTTGAGCATCCGCTCTTCCTGGGGCGACCTACTTTTCGCCTCACCAGGTGCACGTCGTTATGGCAGGCGGCTCCGCTGTTATCGGGCTCCGCAGGGGCTCGCGCTTGGGTTCTTCGACGGGTTACGATTCGCGTCCTACGCGGCCTCCCTAATCTACGCGGTGCGATATCGGTCTTAGATCACGTGGCATTGCCCGCGGGGGTATCGCTTCGCACGCTTGTATCGGAATTACAATGAGGCGCGTCGTCGGGGCGCCGTACGCTCACCAGTGGTGTTACAATGCGGATTCGCTCGCTCGCCTCGACATTACAATTCGACGCATCGCAGTCACGCTCTTCGCCCGAAGGCTCTTCCGTGTCGGAACTGCTATCATCTTCGGGGTCGTGATCTCGATGGTAGGGCTTCAGGTCGGCGACGTGATGCTTACCAGCATCTCTTCCCGTAGAGTCGATCAGTCGATAAACATTTGTGCCGAGTTTCTCCGTGATGGTAAAGGGCCCGTCGAATTTTGGGGCCAGCTTGGCGCTGACGCCCTGTATGCCTGACGAGAGGATGCGATTACGCCGCCATACGCGATCGCCAATCGCGTAATGCACGTCGCGACGTCTCGCATTATAATAGCGAGCTTGCTTTGCCTGCGCTTTCTGCGACTTTTCCGCTGCCTTTAGATGGAGATCAGATAATTTCTCCATGCGCTCTTTCCAATGTTGTAGAGCAGCCTCTTCTTGCGCAATCTGTGCGCGCTGCTCCTCCTGGCGACGATGTGTGCCAGGGGCTGAGGGGTGACGACCCGTGTTAAGGAAGGCCGGACTTACGCCAATGGAGTCTTGTACGGAGGTATTGTACGCGAACATCAGCTCGGCGATGTGCGCATCCGAAGTACTGTGAGACTCCTCAATGAAGGCGATTATCGCGGTCTTCAGAGTCCTATTAACCCTCTCTACTGGATTGGTTTGAGCGTAATAAGTAGTTATCGTGGAATGCTCCACCCCACGCTCCACAAGGAATTTCTCAATGATTTTATTACGGAATTCGGTGCCATTGTCCGATAGGAATACTTCGGGCGTACCAAAGCGTAAAAATACGCGATCTTTCAACTCGCGGCGAATTGTTTGCGCATTCGCCTTTCTGATGGGGATACATTCTACCCAGCGAGTGAATAGATCCATGAAGACGAGCAAATACTCGTATCCCCGGGTAGATCGCGGAAATGGACCCATCACATCTCCAGCTACTATTTCCCAAGGGCGGGTGACCGTTCGATGGCCCATCAGGCCAGCTGGTGCAGTCTGCTGTACCTTACATTGTTGTCACACGGTGCAGTCACGGACAAATTGTGTCACATCTTTGTGCATTGATGGCCAATAGTATGATCGTGCAATTCGGTCATATGTTTTATGGCGTCCGAAATGACCAGCTGTGGGCTCCTCATGACATTCATGAAGAACGGTACGACGATCTTCTTTAGGTACGACTAACTTCCACGCATCCTGGTCGTCTACTAAATCTTCGACGGCCGGATCGGGACGGTAGTAGTATAGTCGCTGCCCAACGACTTTCCACCATGGGAGGTTGGTCGGATCGCTCACCACTTTCTTACGAAGGCGCAAATACCAGGGGTCTTGCACATCGGTGACGCCGAGGGAGGCGACTTCGCAGGTCGGCTCGTCTTCGTACAAACGAGAGAGGGCGTCTGGTACGCAATTCAAGGTACCTTTCCGATGGATGACTTCGTAGTCGTATCCCTGCAATTCCAAGGCCCAACGGGCGAGTCTGCCCGTGGGGTTGCGCAATGAGTGCAGCCAACGAAGGCTGCTGTGATCGGTTATCACCTGGAAGTGATAGCCCTCGACGTACGGGCGGAATTTACGCACAGCCCATAGCACGGCGAGGCACTCGCGTTCGGTGACCGAATAGTTACGCTCAGCCGCAGTCATCGTGCGACTAGCGTAGGAGAGCACGCGCTCCTCGCCATCAACAGCTTGCGTGAGCACGGCGCCTAGTCCCGAGTCGCGGGCGTCCGTTTGGATGACGAACGTTTCTCCAAACGACGGTCGAGAAAGGACGGGTGCAGATGCGACGAGCGCCCGGATTTGTTCGAAGGCTTGCTGTTGCTCTTCTCCCCAATGGTACTTAATGTTCTTCTTGGTTAATCGGGTGAGAGGCTCAGCAAGCGTTGCGAAGTTCTCTAAGAACTTGCGATACCAGGACGCAAGGCCTAAAAACCTACGGAGCTGCTTCAGGTTCTTTGGTGCGGCGTAAGTCAAGATTGGTGCAATCTTATCCGGATCGGGTCGAAAACCGTCACGATCCACGAGGACGCCGAGGAACCGTACCTCCGCGAGTCCGAATTTACTCTTCTGCCGATTGATGGTCAAGCCGGCATCGGAAATCCGTCTCAGGATATGTTCGAGCCACCTGAGGTGCTCGTCAAAGCTCTCCGTAGCGATGATCACATCATCGAGGTAGGCGAAGGCCACCGGCTCCATTTCAGGGCCGATCAGCTTGTCGCTTAACTGCTGAAAGGTGGCAGGGCCACCGGCGACACCATATGGCATACGGGTCCATTCGAATAACCCCATGCCTGGAACCGTGAAGGCAGAGAGGTGTCGCGATTCCTCATGAAGAGGGACCTGATGGTAGGCGCTGCGGAGGTCCAGGGTGGAGATGTATCGCGCATTTCTCAGTTTCCGTAAGATTACGTCCATGTAAGGAAGCGGGTACGCGCTGACCTTGGACACGGAATTCAATTTGCGATAGTCCACACAGAATCGGTAGCTCCCATCGCTCTTGCGAACCATCACGACGGGGCTAGACCATTCGCTGGTTGACCTGCGAATTACGCCCTGATCAAGCATCTTGCGAACTTGCGCATGCATTTCCAGCTCTATCTTCTGAGAGACCGGATAATAACGCTGCTTAATCGGCTTAGCATCGCCGACATCGATCACGTGGTCGGTCAGATGCGTGCAGCCCAGAGGCTGATCAGCCGGAGCCAGCATCCGGTCGAGGAGTTCCTCGAGAGCTCGGCGTTGACTATCGTCAATATCGGCCAAGCCTATAGAGGCAAGCGAATACGCCGAGGTAACTGAGACGGTGCAGAGTTGTAACGGAACGAAATCCGCAGCACCCTCGATCGACATGGTGTTGTCGCGCGGGTGGATGACCGCATTGAAGGCGCGGTAGAAGTCTGCACCGAGCAGACAGTCATTTTCCAAGTCTGGAATTATGATGACGTCTAGCTCCATTTCTACGTCTGCTATGGCAAACGGAAGGGCCACCTGGCCTATTATCGGCTCAATTTTTCCTGTGGCGAGTCGAGCGCCAGATCCAGGGAAGGGTCGAACTAGACGACCGAGGGCAGATGCGATCTGCAGGCCGATTGCTCCGAGAGCTGTACGAGCAGCCCCTGCATCAAGCAGTGCATGAATGCGAAACTCGCCTATGCCTACCTGTACCCACCATCGTGAATACCGATCGGGGTCGACACTTGTGGCTGAGTCAGCGGAGTCACGGTCGTGATGCTCCTCCTTTACAGACAGGAGGGGGCAATCATCATTACCCTGTGTCCTCGCAGCTGCATGCTGATCTTCAGAGGTCTCACGGAGCGTAGGGGCGAGTTGGACCTCAATTACTCGCCCTTTTTCGCATTTCCCGAACACTCAGGACAGCTGCGCAAGGTGTGGCCAGGCCAACTACAGCCCCAGCACAAGAACCGCGGATCAGGACCTGCTGTCCGACCTTTGTTCTTGTCACTGAGGGGCTCGTGCACCAACTTTCCTTTGAAGGAGGGCTTCCTCTCCGACTTAGGTGAGGTCGACGCTCTGGTTTTTCCTGTACGCGGCGACCTCGGGCGTGAATCGCGACCGCTCCTCTTCGGGATAAGGACTGCGACGCCTGGCGCCTCTAAATCAGATGAGGTGGCTCTAAAGCCAGCCTCTTGTAAAACTTCTCGCACCAGAGCTTTGAAGTTGGGCGGCTTCACGTCCACGGCCGCGATCCTTGGTTTCGGGCGCGTTCGAAACGTGTCGGCCGCATGGAAGGCCACTTCGGGCATTATGCAGTCCTCAGGTGATGGCGGTGGCTTATAATTTCGCTCCGCATCGAGGACGCATTCGGCCTCTCGAGCAAGCTCGATTAACCGATTGACGCTCGTAATCTTCTCCCGCGGAACTAACTTCTGTATCTCCGGGAGTAGATTACGGTAGATCAGGGCGAGTTGCTTGTCGTCCGACCATGGTTCTTCGAACCGATTGAGAATCGTTAACAAACAAAACACGTAGTCACGTGTTGGCTCGCGCTTCGCCTGCGTACGCCGCTGCGCTTCGCTGATTAGCTCAGCTTGGAAGCGTCGATCGACGCCGTAGCAGCTCCGGGCTGCGTGGCAGAACTCTTGCCACGTGGTCCAGTCTTTCCGAGATAGACGGTACCAATGTAGGGCGACACCGTCGAGGAGCTCCGTCATGGCATTGAGCATGTCCTCGTCCGTGAGCGGTGTCAACCTGCGACATTCCGCGATCCTTTGCAGAAATTCTTCTACACTTTTCCCCTTGGCACCATTGAATCTAATTTTCCATTGGCGCACGGTCTTACTAATATCCGTGCGCTGGGCCAAGGTGCTTGACAGCGTTGATCGCGTTGTATTCGCGGGCGAGCTCATCACATCTCGATCCATGTGATGTCCCCCCCTTCCAGGCCCTTGGTACCGAGGGTGGCAAGGAGCCGAAAACGTAGGCTCGCCGGTCGACCCTACAAACCTATTATTGTTGAGGTTTTTGTCACTTTCCACGTATTGCAGATCGTACGTGTCTTGGAAAGTGACACGGTCGCGTCGCGCCGATTTCTGCAGCTGCTGCTGGATGCTGGCTAGCGTAGCGTGCATCTCACTTTGCCTCTGCTGCAAATCTTGGACAGTGCAGTTTTGGTGTTGCATCCAAGTTTGCAGCATATTTTGCAGGCCATGTAATCCCTGACGAAGGTTTACACTGTTTTCGAGGTCCGTCGGTTGAGGCTCGACTGTTTTATTTGTCGCCTGAGATGCGACTTGGGTTCGACGTGTGGTGTCATTCGTGACACCCGAGTCGAGAGGCGTAATTACGCTCGTGGTGGCTGCCTGAATCGGCAATTCGTTGGCAGTGCTCCATGCGAGCGGTTCATGCCTGTTCATCTCGGCCAAATTGAAGTCGATCAGATTTTGTATTTGGTGATCGACAGCTGTTGTTATATTTCTTTGATCTGTGCTCGGGTGAATTTCCCGAGCCTGCTGTATGTCAGCTGATCCGTCCGCTTGTTCGGCGTACGTCGCTTCCATTCGATCCAAAATATAAGTTTTTGTTGCATCACGCATTGTCGAGGTGACGATTATCTTTAACAGATTTTTATCTCTTCGCGTGCGTGTTTTTATACTATCACTGTCACTCTCGCATTCCACAAAATCTCCTGGGCTATAATTTCCTGCTAGTCTATGGTATAGCCTAGCAGCCCTTTAAAATGGGGAACCCTCATTTTTTAATTCTAGTTCCGCTGTAATTAGGTTTGTTTCTTCCTCACATAGGCTTTGAAGCCAGTCGTTAAATTCGTTTGGCGGATTTGCCATCTTTTATTTCTTTTCGTTGAAAATTAGAAGAAGACAAATGAACAAACGGAAAAAGAAAAAAAAAAGTACAACGTGAGAAAAATAGAGCGTTACAGCCAAAGTTTTCGATTAAATAATTAAAAGCAAATAATTAAAAGCCGGCAATCTCAAGAGATAGTGGAGTGCGAGGGCGAAAACGCAAAGATTAGGGGCGACTGACGCAAAAAAAAAAAACAGAAAATATAAGAGAAAAAGAATTCAACAATTTTCAAAAATTGTCAAAAAATTTACTAAAAATTTTTCCAGAATTCTTATTTCGGCTTTCGGATTCTCGATTTTCCAAAAAAGATTTATTTTGAAATTGTAATAGTTTTTCCTTTTTATATTTTTTTTTAAGCAATGTAAAAAAAAATACAAAAATATAAAGAAAAAAAGGAAAACACAAAAAAAAAAACAAAAAAAATAAAAATATAGTTTATTTTTAGTTCTTTTATAACTTCTACAAAAAAAAAAACAAATTTTATTTTACAGTTTTTTAAAAAAACTTTAATTTTTGGTTTTCGAAAAAAAACAAAAATTTTAAATTTTTAGTTTTCACAAAAAAAAAAAAAATTTCTATTTTTCGTTTTCAAAAAAAAAAGATTTTTTAATTTTTAGTTTTCGAAAAAAAAAAAAAAAATTTTCAATTTTTAGTTTTCAAAAAAAAAAAAAAAATTTTTTAATTTTAGTTTTCAAAAAAAAAAAAAATTTTTAATTTTTAGTTTTCAAAAAAAAAAAAATTTTTAATTTTTAAATTATACTGCACAAATATTAGAGATATTACAATATCAAAATGAAGATCCGAAAGCGAAAAGCATAAAGGGGATAATCAATTTTGATCAAATTAAATTGAGAGCAAAGAAAAATTTGCGTTAGTCGCATATACACTGTATGTACAGCGTAGAGTCGCGGTGGTGTGTGTATGTGAGTGTACACAGATCGCTGACTTCGCTATTTATAGTCGACTATGTGTAATGAAGGGAACTTTTAATTATATTTAATTTACACTAAATGTTCCTTATGCCTGTAACGGTGAAAATTTTATTATTATATTATAATGGCGAATGTAAATCTATTTATATCAGTTATATTTTCATATTACGCTATCTTAAAAATTAATTATTGATTAATTTTAGTTTAGCTTAGATGGAATTCACATATTTAATTTAAGCTAAATTTTAAAGTTACATCCAATTAATATATATATATATCAATATTATATAAATTAATGTATATGTGTCTATTTAACTTAAAATTAGTTTTGCTTGAAAAACTGCACAAATATTATATTACCGTATTCGGCATTATATTTCACTTGTGCTGCTTTTCATCCGCTTTCGCCGAATTGCCGTTGGCCTTGGCCGACTTCGAGAGTGTTTACATCTACGAGCTCGCAACGTAAACACTCGCGATGTGCTGTGCGTTCGCACTCTGTAGTATTACAATTTTCAATATAATAAAATTATTAAATTGTTTTCGCGCATCCGCGTCACTTGCGAATATTCGCCGGGGCACTATAATACAATATATTATTACATATATATTATAAAATGTATATATGCAATAAGATATATAAAGATATATGAAATATTCTTATATAAAGTGCGATCCCAAGATCACGTTGGGCGCCATGTAACGGTGCGCGTGTCCGCCTCGAGCACGAGGACGGCGGGCACGGCCGTTGCAAATCTGTGCCCGGCTGGGCTTAGCCCCGAATGATTCCGGCGAGGGAGAGGGGCGGTTCGCGAAGGGCGAAATATCGCGTTCAGGATTGCGCGTGAGGTAGGGCGGCTAACGGACCACACACGAAATAATAAAATAAAAATAATTAAAATTTAAACAGGCTTTAATAGCAAGGATTCGTACAGCGCCTATATGCGAGGCGTGTGGGACGCAGGCCGAGGGTCGCCGAGGCGACGGCGCGCGAAAAATTCGGGAAGAGAGAGAGAGGGAGAGAGAAAAGGGGCTGCCACTTACAGCGAGTCGGGGCTCGATAATCCCGCAGCGTGTCCTCGTCCGGCAGCAGCACCTTCCTTCACCGGGAGCGGCGGTGACGTCGCCATCCAGAAACCCCGGGATGGGGCGGTTATTCCGCGGAGACGGGGTCTGGCGACAAGTTCGTCCGCTCGGGCCCGTCCTCAGTGCGAGTGCGCTACACGCACACACAATGCCGTGGCACAAACACGCGCGTTCGGGAGTGTACCCTCCTCGAAGAAGAGGTACGTAGCGAGGGGGAACACGTGGAGCACGAGGCATGTTCCCGTAGACGATGACCAAGACGACACCGTAACAGCAAAGAAAACAAAGCACGTGGAGCGAAAAGCCGGCTAAAACGCGTGTTCAAAGCTCGCGGCCTTCTATCTATCTAATCCTTCGCGCGCGTGGCCGTCTCTCCCCATTCCCCGCTCTCTCTCTCTCTCACTTACCTCTCCGCCGGTGGTTGTGCGTCGGCCTGCAACATATAAACATTTCTACATATAAATATACAGATAAATATGTACATGCTACGGCTGGAGAGAGAGCAACGGGACGGGGAAGGCAGGCGCACGCAGTGCTTGCGTTCCTCGTCACAATATATATATATATATATATATATATAAGAGAATGTATGCCTGTATGTATATCCTTTCTAAGTGCCAAAGCTACTGGACCAATCGTCTTCAATTTTTCACCACATAATCTATACCCGTTAGGATTAAATAATAGGCTATTTTTTTACATGTTCAAGAAAATATTATGGCAAAAATAGTAGCTAATTTATAAACAACCGAAAATATATTAATTTTATAAATTATTTATAATATAATTTTATTTACATAGTTGATTATTATTTATATATTTTATTATTATTAAATTTATAATTGTATTATAAATATAATAAAATTATTAATTTTTATAATTTTCAATTAAAAAATAAATTGATTAATTGTGTTATATTTAGTTTCTCTGGACATTATCTTTAATTTAAAATTTTGTACATTTAAGTAAATGGTTTTTTAATTATACCAATGGTTTATTCATAAACCATTAATTAACCATTTAATAAAAATAAGTAATTTATATATTTAAAATACTGAAATATTTATTTAAATATCCAGTAAATATTTTTTTGATTTACGAAAACTCGAATTCGATTCCTATTATCTAAAAATTTTTATTTACTTTAAAGAAATATTTTTTAAAAGCATAATTTTTAATTTCGTATAATTCAAACAAAATAAAAAATGACACTGTTGAATCTTATATAAACGTAGAACTATAAAATAGTATAGAACTATATAAACGTACTATCAGAGATGAACCGAGATTGCCAGAGACATAGGCGACGTTGGTTCCGTGACAGCGCCAGATTTTGCGGCAGAATCACGAACAAGGTCCGTCTGCAATCTCGACTGTCGATAAATGTAGCGCACTGCTGAAAAATGTCCGAATAGCTATTCGGACATTTAATAATAATATAATTAAGTCATTACAGCAAAGAAGGAGAAACAGCGGGCGCGTGTACAAGCTGCTGCTAAGGGGAGGGACATTGTGGCAGGCCGTCACGACGCCGAAGAGGGGAAGTAGGAGAAGCGAAGGACCGAGCGAAAGAGAAAACAACTGACATCTATAAGTCTATATATATATATATATATATACATATATATAAGAAATGCGCGACTAATTCTTTTCTCTATTTCGGCAAGTTCGGACCGACTTCAACTGCGACCAAAATCCATTTTCTATCTCTCTCTCAATAATATATATGTTCTTTACCCATCCATGCACCCACACGCGCGCACGCATGCACGGAGAGAGAGAGTAGGGGGAGAGACTTACACGTATTTATTTCAATAATCACACGTGCAATTACACACGCGCGCGCGTCAAAATGAGATCGAAATTTAAATATCAAAGTTTTAATTTAAAGAACTCTGCACGTATATTTATATATATATATATATAACAGCAATGCGTGTAGCAGCGCGCGCGCGCTGTGTGTGTGTGTGTGTGTGTGTGTGTGTGTGTGTGTGTGTGTGTGTGTGTGTGTGTGTGTGTGTGTGTGTGTGTGTGTGTGTGTGAGCGGAGGGACAGGTCAAAAAGAGTGAGAGAGAGGGAAGGTGAGGTATTGGGTGAACATGTCCACATGTTCTAAGCAAGTCCCATTAGTATCGGGTAATCCAATCCCTGTTAATTCTCTTGGTGTTTTCTCCAGTTTTCTTGTCTCTCTCTCTCTCTCTCTCTCTCTCTCTCTCTCTCTCTCTCTCTCTCTCTCTCTCTCTCTCTCTCTCTCTCTGTCACCTTCTCTTATATATGATTGGTATATGTCAAATATGATTATACATATAGCATGCTTCAAAAATATGAAAAGCAATCAAATAATTTTTGAAACTCATTTTGAAAAAAGTTTAGTCTACAATTAGCATATATTTCTAGAGCTATTCAATTTATAAATACAAATACATTGCTGATAATAGTCATTATTATTATCTCAATGTTAATTTAATTTTATCAAAGCAATTTTGTTGCAATATAATTGTTTTTGTTAAGCAGAAAAAAATTACGAATTAAATATATTACATTAAATATGTTAAGTATGGAAGAAGACAAAACAAACTAATCCGTTCAAAATATATTAATATACAATTCTAGCAATTAGACGTTCTAATATACAGTTTTTTAGTTCTAAATATTTGCAAGATAGAAGATATTTAATTATACACTTCAGACAAAGAACGCGTTTAATTAATTCTGTTTCTGTTAAGGTTTTCTTATGTTCTTAAGCATAATAAGCATTATTCCAGACATCTAATTTCTTTTTATAATTTTCAATTAATAATGAAATTAATCGATTGTTACATTTACTTTCTCTGCACATTTTGTTTAATGTAAAATTTAATCCATTTAAATACATACTTTTTAAATTAAACAAATGGTTTATACGTATACCATTAGTAGACCATTTATTGCAAGTAAAAAATTTATATATTTAAAATACTGACATGTTTATTTAAATACAGTAAATATTTTTGATGTATGAAAAATAAAAATTTGTTTTAAGATATTCGGTTCTTAATTTGAAAAATATTTATTTGCTTTAAAGAAATATTTAAAAAAAATATTTTTAATTTTGTATAATTTAAACAAAATATAAAATTGAACTGTATTATCTTAACTTATTAGACCGTCGTTTTCGTAATCTACAACTATGTAAACGTATGATATATGTTATATTGCAATAAAGAATAATTATATTTACATTGTTTTCTTATGTATTATATAATATATATATATAAATATACACATAATATTATATTAGTATTGTAGGCAGCGCAACGCAACTTAATTTGAAAAATGTTATGGGCTTCCCAAGATTCATAAAGAAAATCTGACATTTAGAATAATAATATCTTTCATAGGTTTCCCAACTTATAATTTTGCTAGATTTTTGTCTAATATATTGGTTAAGATAGTTGGAAGAACTAGTTCTTACATTAAGGATAGTTGGTGTTTTTACAATGATATTAAAGATATTGTTATTCCGCAAAACTACAAGATGATTTCATTGGATGTAGTATCTTTGTTTACAAATGTACCTTTAGAGTTGTTAAATGATATTATACAGGATAAGTGGAATGAAATTAATTTGCATACAAAATTAACAATGAATGAATTTATTAAAGCAATTAATTTGGTTTTTAATAACACAATTTTTTTATTTGATAATAAATTTTATGAACAAAAATATGGATGTCCAATGGGGTCGCCTTTGTCACCGGTTATAACTAATTTAGTTATAGAAAAGTTGGAAAGTATAGTCTTGTCAAATTTGCTTTTTGAACCAATGATATTTAAGAGATATGTTGATGATATCTTTACAATTGTTCCAGAAGTTTTTGTGGATGAAATGGTGGATGTTTTCAATTCTGTACATGACAGAATTAAATTTACAAGGGAGTTTGAAGTTAATAGTCAGTTAAGTTTTCTGGATATTAATGTAATTAGATAAAGTAATAATAAGGTAAAACTTAATTGGTACAGAAAGCCTACTTGGTCAGGTAGGTTTTTAGATTTTAATTCACACCACCAATTCGGAAACAGAATTGGAGCATTAAAAGGTGTCATTGACAGAGTAATTAAATTGTCACATAAAGATTTTAGACAAAATAATTTACAGATAGTAAGAGAGACTTTCATTAATAATGGTTATCCAATTCAATTTATTAATATATTAATGGCTGAGAGATTGTTTGACATTTATAATACCGAAAATAGACATAGTGCAGGAATTGATGTTAACGGAGGCAAAATTATTGTCTTGCTATATGTTTGAGGATTGTCTGAAAGAATAAAAAGAAATTTTCGAAAATATAACATTCAAATTTTCTTTCAAAATAGCAATAATTTGAGTAGATTGTTTAATAATTGCAAAGATAAGGATGATTTATGCTTAAAATCAGGAGTTGTTTACAAGATTAATTGCATGGATTGTGATAAATACTATATTGGACAAACAATTAGATATTTCAAAAAGAGAATTTATGAGCATAAATATAGTTTACGTAGCTCACATATTACTTCTGGTTTAAAAGAGCATTGTTTAAAGTTTTTACATTCTTTTGATTTTGTGAATGTGGATATTTTGGAACATGGTATTAATAATAAGTATAAACGGGAGAGTCTTGAAAGTATTCACATTTCCAGGAATCGAAATAATGTGAATTTAATGTTAGAGTCTGGTAGATTGGACAATGTTTATCATTCCATCTTAAATTGATTGGTTTTGGACAATTTGTGTAGAGGGGGAATTAATTTACTAAATTTGGTGGTGGGGATGGGTATATATAGATTAGAATATAAGGTTTAGATTATTCCCTGATGAGGAGCCGTAGTGAGCTCGAAAGGTTGGACAAGTCTTCAATTAGGTAAGGGTGTTGGGGACAGTCAGACTGCACTTTACTAACAAAGAATTTTTTCAGCTAATATTTTATTTTCAGATTAGTCTACGGGGGTGAATGTAAACAAGAACAGTCTGACTGTCATTATAATTTTAATTTAATTTTTAATTTAATTTTTATGTTTAACTTTTATTTTATTTTTTATTTATTTATTTTTTTTTTTAATTTTTATTTTTATTTTATTTTTAGATTGAATTGATTGGACTGTAAGACCAATAAAAAATATTTATTAAATTAATTTGAAACACAAAATCTCAGCCGTTCAAACTTTACATATATAATTATAAAGGTTTAGAATCTCATTGTAAAGCTAGCCACCGGTAGAGGCATGCGTTAATTGCGATGAAAACCCTGGATACACCTGGCGAAAAAGTTTTGGAAACATTTTTATTTTTCACTAACAAAATATGAAAATTAATGATATATTTATGAAATGCAATTTAATGATTTTAAGAAAATGAAATTGATTTAGCTACTTAAATAAATTCTATTTAGACAATTTATAATATTTTTTAAAATTAAAAATATCGTTTCAACTAAATCAGTTAATACATTTAAATATATATTTTTCTTAACGAAAAACAGTTGTTTATATTAAACAAATTCTTCGTTCTTTGAATTCGAAGAAATGTATTTATTTAAAATTATCAAATTTTGTTTTAGTGTACTTCAATTTACAAAAAGTAATTCAAACAAAAGTTGTAGATCTTACCAAAATACATTTTTTGTACTATGCGCTGATTTTCTACAAACAGCATTTCTCAAGAAAAATGTATTGGAATGTATCTATATTTCGTATAAACGTAGAATTGTTCCGCAGACCCCGAAACGGGAATGTTGAACTTTTCTCCAAAAATATATAGTTTGTATGGAATAATTATATAGAACAAAAAAATATGTATTTTAATGAGTTCTATGATTTTGGTTTTACATGTTAAATTTTTTCATTTTCTAAGATAAATAGACAACCATGATTTTTATGGAGTTTTCATCGATTTGGGAATACATATTTAATTTTGATCTAAGGTTATTATGATATTAAGAATCCGTGCTCCAAAAAATATGAGTATGCAAATTTTCAAGAAGATAGTGACAGGACTTATTCAATACAGTCACACCACTGTCGATGCTTCAGAGAGACCCCAAGATAAAATTTTTGATTATTTTTCGGGAAATATTCTCAGAGGATGAAATTATCTATAGGAATATAGATTTGTAGATAGAGAATTATTTACATAGATATCATTTAACTGTTTAATAAATTGGTTACATTACTATTTTGAGTAAAGCCGAGACGGTAGATGCTTATATATATATATATATATATATATATATATATATATATATATGCACTATAAATTTCGCGAAAATTTTTTGATAATTTAGCCTTACTCCAAGGCTATTGCGATCATCGGCAGTCTAAATGTGTACTTGCAGCATGCTTGATCCAATAAAAATTGCTATGTGAGTCTATAATAGAGATCGTGGATGAACTTCCGAAAGACGAGCAGAATCGATTATTCGATTTGTTTTGGATGCTGATTAAAATTGTTGTAGTGTCATTTGATGAAAATTTAATTTTCAAGATAAAAACTATAAAGACAGAGTCTTTTGGACATATCTCGGGAAATATTAAAATTTACAAAAATGTAGTTTAAAAAATCATTGTACATCTCCTTAAAATACATATTTTTTATTCTATTTAATTCGTCTCTAGAAGCTATATTTCTCGAAAAAATATATACGAAGATACCTACATTGAGTATATACGGGGAACCGTTCACGGGACTCCGAAACGGAATAGTTTCCGAAACTGAACTTTGTCGAGAAATATTATTTGCACCGAAAACTGTATAGAACAAAAAATATGTATTTAATTGAGCTCTATGATTATGGTTTAAAAATTTTTTGCAAGTGTTTTTATTTTCTTAAGAAAAATTGAACAAACCATGATCTTTATAGACTTTGCATGATTTTAGGAATGAATATTCAATTTCCGTCTAAAGCTGATTCAATATTCGTAATTAGTCCTGCAAAAATCATAAATATTCCGAAAAATAGTGCGGGGGAACTTTTTTGGAACTAAACTCAATACAGCCACATCACTGACATTATTTCGGCGAGCCTTGAAGCTTCATTATTTTTTTCTGCAGATATTTAATATATGTTAATAGTATTATAGGTAAAATTATCTAGGCAATATATTTTTATACATTGGGTATATTTTACACAAGCAAACTGTAAACTTAATCAGACTGTAATTAACGGGATGGGCAAGATGGCAGGAAAGCACGATGCAGAAGAGGGGAAGTAGGGGAAGCGAAGGACCGAGCGAAAGAGAAAAGAACTGCGCGTATATACGTCTATATATATATAAGAAATGCGTGCACTAATCTTTCCTCTATTTCGGCAAGTTCGGACCGATTCCAACCGCCATCAAAATCACTCACACACACACACACACACACACACACACACACACTGTAAACTGTAAAGTTTATCATATTAATATCATACAACATTTTATTAGATAACAAAGACTGACAAAAAACTATTATTAAAAATAAAGTAATTCCTTTTGTATACCATTATATAAAAGATGATAAATTGAATAAAATAAATTATTAATTTAATTCGAAAGCGCCATCATATATATATACATATATATATATATATATATATATATATATATATATATATATATATATATATATTATCATATTTATATTTATATAAATATAAATATTCATCTCTGCTAGCTCTGTTGACAATAACGGCTCATCTTCGAGTGCTTCAGGTGTCGCTTTAAGAAAGCGTACCATATCTCCGTATCGGCGTGGTGTAAATTCGACTGTTTGAGCGATAAGCATAAAAAAGCTTATATATACCGTGTTATGATAGTATTCGAAAAATGCTAAAAAGTTTAAATAAACAAATCATTAATGTGTAAGCATTATAATATTTTATTGGAATCACCAACCACTCTCCAATTTGTAATCGCCAGAATTATTACACATACTTAATAAATTTATGATAAATTCATAAAATTCTTGTGATATTACAATCAAAATAAACGAATATATTGAGGGTTTATGGAGCGTATGCGTTTATTATAGTTTATTATAGTTTATTATAGTTTGGTTATAATAAAAAAGTGATTAAACGTATATTTATTGAATTTGAAATAACATTTTTAAAATTAAACCTGATGTAAAATTTTATTTAATCTACATTAGGTTTTATGAAATATGAAATTATCGCGTTTCTATATCAAAATTATATATATTTGATTGGTTTATTACACATATAAATATGTAATTATTTGTAGAAACTATATTGAAAATAAAATTTTAAATATAAATAATATACTACATTACAATATATACATAAAGTATAAAGTACTGTGTAAATCATTTTTAATTAAGTTAAATGTTAAAAAAGTATTTATAGCTAGCCTGTACAATATATTCTTATACATTTATTGTTAATTCTAGTATATCCATTATGAATAAAAATTGTTTATTCTTTAAATTTTTTTAATATTTATAATAGAACATCATTCCATTTAGAGATAAATCTAAAACATTAATATAAATAGATCAATAGAACTTTTTATGTGCATGTTCTATTCTTGTTTTATAAAAAATAATTTCATTTTTATACAATTTAGATGCAGTTAGTATTAATGAATCTTCTGCATTGTATTTAAATTATCTTTAGTAACCCATTTTCAGCAGATGATGAAATGAACTGAATTTATATTATATTATATATATGAAAAAATTCAATAAATTGCAACGTTTAAAAACGAGAAGAACGGATAATTATTGATATAAAAATAGATTTATTTAAAAAATAATTGTTAGTTTCTCCATATTAAACGTACGCGCGGTACACACACACACACACACACACACACACACACACACACACACACACACACACACACACATACATACACACGCGCACACGCACAAACATACACACGCACAAACACACACACACACAGACACACACACACACACACACAAAGCACGCCCAACACAGCTCCCTCACTCATATTACAAAATTACAATATGTCATAATGTGGAAGGTCGAAGTTTGAGAATCAGAGTTTTAAGTAAAGAACACGCACGCACGCATATATATATTGTGATGCCACGAACTTCTCTCCGAAAGTTGAAATTTATTTCAATACCGATGATGTCGCGCACACACAAAAAAAATGAATTTTGTTTATCCCTCACTACTCACCTCCTTTGCTGCAGAGGGGGTCCCGCCGGTCTGGAAGGGAAAGGCGTCAAATCGACACGACACAAAAAAAATCACAATAACGCGAGAATCATCTTTTTTTCTTTCTCTTTATTTCACCACACTACCTTACACTGTCCGATGATTAACACTCCTTGCGCTTATCTTACCGGCCCCGCATTCGACGCGTCCCGACCGCGATCCGCACCCCGACGCGCCCACCGAACCCGGGGAAGGATGTCGAGGGATGCGAAGAGGGGACAGGGAACACAAGCGAGAAAACCGGGGAGGAACACACGCGGTGAACGCCCCGCTCACCAGGATATTCGCTGTCCGCTGACGTCCGTCCTGCTGTATCTCTCGAGCTCACCGGATCGGTCCTTGTGACTGCCCTTCTCGTCGGCTCAGCTTCGTCGGCTCTCCCGTTTTCCTTCTTCTTGCTTCACTCACTCTCTCTTTCTCTCCGTACCTCCTACTCTACCTCTATTCTGCTTCTTCTCTTATTTCTGCTCACTTACTTTTCTCTCACTTTTTCTCTCGCTCCTTCTCTTGCTTCTACTTACTACCTTCACTTCTTGAGGCGGTCGACGACACACTCCTCTTGTCTCTCGTTCTCTTTCTCTTCCTCTTCACGACTCGACTCTTTCTCTTCCTCTTCACGACTCGACACTTTCTCTTCTTCTTCACGACTCGACTCTTTCTCTTCTTCTTCACGACTCGGCTGTTGAGCGTGGAGTGCCTCGCGTCTCTCTGCTCGCAGGGAAGAAGGAGGGAAAAAGGGGGGAAAAGTTCGGCGGCTGCCGGCGACGGCCGACCGCGGTCGTGACGTGCCGAATCCGGACTTGCAAGAAAAATCGGTTGATGCCTTTAACATTTTTTCTTATTATGTACCCTATCCTATTATCTATAATTAATTTGATTATTTTTCACTACCTCTTATCATCAAATTTATACTTTAGTTTATTATGTCTATATCTCTTACTATCTATCTTATCCTATTTCTTTATCTTTCGTTAATTTATTTCTATCAGGTATGTGAATAAGTCTTTCCCGTTTTTTTTCACATTTTGAGCCTTTATTGTGAAAAAATGGTTACAAATGAATTATTGAAAGTATTGGCCATCGCTAGCTACAACTTTTTCCCATCTTTCTGGCAACATACGAATCCCGTTGCGAAAAAATTCGACCGGTTTGGCCTCTATCCAGTCATCCACCCATTTTTTGGCTTCCTCGTAGGAATGGAAGTGCTGGTCAGCCAGGCCATGCGTCATCGATCTGAAGAGATGGTAATCAGACGGAGCAACGTCTGGACTATACGGCGGGTGGGGTAGGACTTCCCATTTGAGCGTTTCTAAGTATGTTTTCACCGGCGGTGCAACCTGTGGGCGAGCATTGTCATGTTGCAAAATAACTTTGTCGTGCCTGTCGGAGTATTGTGGCCGTTTTTCTCGCAGTGCGCGGCTCAAACGCATCAATTGTCGTCGATAGACCTCGACTGTGATCCTTTCATTCGGTTTCAGAAGCTCATAGTAAACCACACCTAGCTGGTCCCACCATATACAGAGCATGAGCTTGGCGCCATGAATATTTGGCTTGGCCGTCGATGATGATGCATGGCCGGGTAGTCCCCATGATTTTCTTCGCTTCGGATTATCGTAACGTATCCACTTTTCATCGCCAATCACGATACGATGCAGAAAACCCTTTCTTTTATGTCGCTGAAGCAGCTGTTCGCAAGTGAAAAAACGCCGTTCCACGTCTCTCAGCTTCAGTTCGTACGGCACCCAGTTTCCTTGCTTTTGGATCATTCCCATGGCTTTCAAACGCTTGGAAATGGTTGTTCGGTCTACTCCCAATGCTTCAGCAAGTTCTTCTTGCGTTTGACAAGAATCTTCATCAAGCAAAGTCGCCAATTCTCGATCTTCAAAGATTTGCGGCCGCCCGGAACGCTCATTGTCTTCCACGTCGAAATCACCGCTTTTGAAGCGTCGAAACCATCCGCGAACACTTGAACCACGTCGACTCGGCTCAAATTTCGACATTTTCACGATATCAAAAATTTATGATGCGAAAAAATTTTAACTAATGTGTTAGTATGGAATTGTTGACATATGAATAAGCTTTGATTATGACATATGTAACCATTGAATACTCGCACAGTATTGGTGGCGCCATCTCTTACAAAAAACGGGAAAGACTTATTCACACTCCTAATAACAATTTTACCACTCATTGTATTATCGCGAGTATCTATTAGAGAGAAAAAAAATTAATCGGACTTTTGACATTATTTTATTGTTGCATTTTTAATTTGGTGTTTTTAACTTATAAATAAAACTATAATTACTTTTTCTATGATCAATAACCACGCCTGATATGCATTTTTATGACAAATGTATATTAAAGATATATATATTAAGGGAAAAAAAGTTATAATTATTATCTGTATTCTTTCTATGTCTAGTGAGCAATTATTAAAATTTAAATGAAAGCATTAACTTTCATTCAGTATATATAAAAACTTAGCACTGCTCAATCCTATAAATTACATAATTGGTGAGCAGACCAAATATTTAGAGGATTGAAGAAAGAAAAAAAAAATTTTTTTATAGTTCAACGATTTTCAGGATTATTTAGCAATTTTAATTAGCAACAATGTTCTATTATTTATTCTTATTTCTAATTACTTCTATTTATTTTATTTATCCTAAGTATTCCTAATTACCGCTAACTTATGCTATTTATTTATTCTGATTCCTAATTATCTCTATTTATTTTAATTATTCATTTTATTTATTTATTTATTTATGTCTCTTATCTCTTCAGCAATGTGGTTGTATAACAATCTGAGGCCTGGCTCTTGGTTCGTGTGCGAAACGAACAGAGAGGAGGGGGACCGTGTCGAGCACAAGGCGCGACGGCGCGCGCGAGCGCCTTAATGTCTGCATGTCCGCGAAATGGCGCGCGCGTCGTCGTTCTTCCCTGGACAAGTCGGCGCGGGCGCCTTGTGACGCTCGTCACAAATCTCCCCCCCTAAGCCGGACTTTGTCCGCAATTCTTGGTGTCGTCTTCTTGATCGATCTCCTTTTCTTCTCCTTGAACGCCCCGTCCCTGGGGTGGGCGTCTTGTGGTTGGCTTCGCATGGTTACGAACGTCCCTCTTGATTGATGGTTACTGGTAATGAGTTTCGCCTTGCCTCTAGGTCCTCTCCTGGTCTGCCTCACCCTCTCTCTCGGTCTTCTGGTCCTTCGGTCCCTCGGTCCTTCGTGTCCCCCCCGCGTCCCAGGGGTTCCCTTTATTGCCCAGCGACGGCCTCCAGCAACAGTCGCACTAACGCCCTCACCGATACCCGTCGTGACCCTCGACGGGTAGGTCGGGGGGTGACGACGGCTATCAGTCGCTGCGGTGATGCTCCTGCTGCCGGTGGGTCATCTCGGGTCCCACGCGGCGATGTTGGTGCCGTGGGCGCATGGTCCGGAGCGCGGAAAACCGTGAGGCTTCCCGTCGCAGTCCAGGTGGGCCACCCCATATAACGCCGATACGCCCGGTGGCAGCGGGGGCAGCTCTCAACGACGACCCCGCGTCGCCCGCAGTTGCAACAGTACGTTGCAGCTACGGGTCGGGAGCAGTCCCTGCGCTCGTGCCCTGTCTGCGAACAGTTGTAGCAGTGCCGCCGGGGTGGGTTCACCTCGGGCCGCGTCCGTATCGGCTCTAGGCCATCAAATAGTACCCCCGTCAAGCGGGGGTATCTCTCTCCGTATGGGCGCTCCGGACGAAGCTCCACACGAGGGCGTTCTGCTCTCGGGGGTCCGGTGGAAAGCACCGAGTCCTCCCGCGGCGAGACGGACCGTTCGACCACGGTTTCGCCATCCGAGGACGACGAAGACCATGACGACTCGGAGCTGCCGCCACGGATCGGAGGTAGTGATTCTCCCACCGTTCAGGACTCCCCCGGGACGGGCTGAAACTCCGGGAACGGTCGATGACCTGCACGAGGCCGGGAGATCAGTGGTCGTGCCACCTCTCTTCCGAGCCCTGAGCGGTGATGTCTCCGCATGTGACTCATCACTAAAAGAATAAGTGCGGAGTTAGGGGATAGCTTCACCACTGGTCCGGTCTAACTACCAAGGAAAAAAAAGGAAAAGGGAAAACCAAGGGAAACCGGAGCGTCTCATCACGAACCTATAAGCCGAGCCTGGGACTGGCAACGTCGCGAGGGGAAGGGACATATCCCTTTAGCTCCGACACGTGCACCTTCGCGTTTCGCCGACTCGAGCCCGTCTCGGAAAGCTGATCGGAAATCCGAAAGGGGCCCTCGTACCTAGGAGCCAATTTGGAGGAGAACCTGTGGGTCCCGCTCGATAACACGCGTACCCTGCGCAACACTTGGTCTCCCACCCTGAAACTCACATCTCGCCTACCCCGATTGTAGTACCTTTCTTGAGTGGCCCGTGCCCCGTCGATGTGGCGGACGACAAGGTCCCTCAACGCGTCTAATCGCCGCATACGGTCCTTCCATACCTCGGGGTCGATCCTCGAAACCAACTCGCGTCCCTCAACCTCTCTTCTCAAGCTTTTGACCGGTTGCGGGTGCCGGCCGAAGTTTAAAAACAGTGGTGACACTCTCGTTGATGTTTGTGTCGCTGTGTTCATGGCGTGACGTATTTCGCACAGATGTGGGTCCCAATCGCGGTGGTCCGGTCCCACGAATATGGAAATCATGGTCTTTAAAGTCCGATTACTCCGCTCCACAGGGTTGGCTTGTGGGTGGTATGGTGGCGTTGTGACATGTTTCACACCATATCCTTCTAACATCTTCTTTAGTACGTGATTATCGAATTCAGTTCCATTGTCGCTCAAGAAGTAGTCTGGCGTGTTCCATCGGAATAGGACTAAATCCTCGAAAGCCTTGGCGACTGCCTTGCCGTCGGCTCTCTTCAACGCCTTTAATTCGACCCATCGGGTGAATAGGTCCTGGAAGACCAGTATATACTTGTATTGCCTCTTACTCGGAGGAAGCTCGACGACATCGGCAGCCACAACGACCCAAGGTTTTTCCACGATGCGATGACCCATTAGTCCTTGTGGTCCTGTTTGCATGGGCTTATGCCGTTGCCACTCGGGGCACTGGCAAACGTAGGTGTTCGTATCGTGGTAGATCCCCGGCCAGTCGTAATCTCTCGTGATTCTGTCGTACGTCTTCTTGACGCCCAGATGGCCAGCTGACGGTTCCTCATGTGCCTCACGCAACACTCTCTCTCTGTGGGCCGTTGATACAACGAGTTTTCAACTCTCGTGGTCCTCTGTCACGTTCTCCAAATAGGGTCCACCCTGCGCCTGTATAACATACCGTCGCGTACACTCCACCCCGGAAACTTGTATGGGAATTCTATGACTTCCTGAACCCTCTGGGTGTACCATTCATCCTCACACTGTTCGAATGCAGCAATTTCTTCGAACTCGTTCTCAAACATCCGGGACAACGCGTCCGGGACGTGGTGAATGGCTCCGCGTCTATGTATTATCTCAAAATCCCATTGCTGCATCTCTAGGGCCTAGCGGGACAGGCGGCCAGTAGGTTCTTTCTGGTTCCGGAGCCAGCGAAGTGCACTGTGGTCCGTAATTGCTGTAAACTTATAGCCTTCCAAGTATGGTCTCAGTTTCTTGATCGACCACAGCAACGCCAAGCACTCCTTTTCTGAGGTCGTATAGTT
Source organism: Sycobia sp. Sy_11 (assembly GCA_018907035.1). Taxonomy (NCBI): domain Eukaryota; kingdom Metazoa; phylum Arthropoda; class Insecta; order Hymenoptera; family Epichrysomallidae; genus Sycobia; species Sycobia sp. Sy_11. The sequence goes on along the minus strand of JACCIC010000052.1, from coordinate 548,268 downwards.
GCGCTCCGCCGCGGTCAATACGCGATTCGCGTAGACGATCGGATTCTCGCCATCCTCTCCCTCTTGCGTCAGTACTGCCCCGATCTAATAGGGAACTCTAATTTCTTCAATATTTCGTTTAATCCGTAGTTAGCATTCTGCAGGGCACTCTTGGCTTCGGACGCTTCTCTCACATCTATCGTTGGTCGGGGCGGTCTTACTATACACGGTCTCTCCTCCGCATACCACTTCGCTCCCTCGGTCTGACGCTCCCTCAGGGACTCCCCGATCTGCACTTGACCTATCCAACAATCCTCGATCTCACTACACTCTCGTTTCCCAACCTCGTACAGAGGGGGACTGGTCCATAATTAGCTCCAACGACGCGTTGCTCGTATCGCTCTTCACGGACGCCATGGTCACTTCTAGAGATTCTACCTCGTCTATTCGCTCCTGTGTACGATTGCACAGTTCGAAACGTAATCTGCTTTACCGTCCGGAATCGTCAAACGGAAGCGGGATAGCGGACGAAAAACGGGGGTGCACGTGTGTGGGAGGCAAACGGGTACGGGACCGAATCGCGTGCCAGCGGTATCGTGATACAATGAATTCCAAATTATAACATTTATCAATTAAATCAATAAATCTGGCGATTACCTTACTTTTTGTACCTAGACGGGATCGAATGAGAGAGTAAAACAACTCGGCGAGCAAGATTTCAACTATCGGTTTTACAACCCCGTCGATACTATCTCGTCTAGGTGTTTCGATCTCTTCCGTAATCTGATCCACTATTCTTGCAAATTCCACCCGATCGTAGATTTTTAGATTCAATTCTGACTTATCTTCCTGAAAAGGGGAAACAACGCGAGGTGGCTGGCAAGCGATCGGAATTGTCCGATGGACATCAGCAAAGATATAAATATATATAGAATTATAATAATGTGTGACAGTCAGTGGGTCAAATCAATCAATAGTAAAATTGTAACATATAATGAAATCAGTAAACGTACCTCAATCGACAATTAAGTTTAGGGCTACCATGCCCCAGGCTCGTCTCTCGATTAATCAATTTGTCGCGTAATCCATAAATCTACCATTAATTGGATAAACAAATTTTTTTTCGTTTGGTCAATTACCAGCACTTATAATAAGCCACTCGTATTCATTTTAATTTAAATTTTTATTACGATTAAACCCTTTCATTTGTTACTCAAATCTGTTATTGTGCAGTTTACCCAAAGCTGTAATGATTCCAATTCGATAACTTTCTCGCAGATAAATCTGTATAATTACTTTATTTTTTTTATATACATTAAGCTACATATTATCTGAAATCATTTCATCACTTTCAGAGATCAGAATACTCTTTCTGCTTCTTGCAATAATAGCAAAATTAAACTTATTAATTTTTTCATATAAAAAGCTTACAAATCAAGGCATTCATGATCAAATATTTTATGAATGCTTTATATTATTCTACAGTAATACTAAAATTTAATTGTAATAGTAAGCAGGAATTCAATGCTTACTAGTAACACATAGGAAGAATTTCGTCGATCAATGAGGGCAACAATATTAAATATTTTTAAGTCAAATAAAACAACAATCAACTCAAATTTATTCGAACTTCATACTCACATGTAGTCAATTACTTATTTATAATATTAATATAACAAATATTGAGAGCGTGCTATGGCAATAATTGATCTCCGTCACTCTCATGTTGCCAAATTTAATGTTAATAACAACAATTGTCGATTATTCTATTTTATATATGTGTATACGCACATTTATACAATAATTATAAATCTGCAATAGAATTGCAGAAAATCAAGCTTTAGTTGATTGGAAAAATTATGTTGCAATAGTGAAATTTTTTTTTTAAGAATTGAACAAAGATAATTTGAAGTTTTTATGTCAAATAATAAAAGAAAAGATTTTTTATTTAAGAAAAAACATATGCAATCAATCATAAAAATTTTTAAATTCAACTTAAAATTCGTGTGCCAGTGACAAAAATAGTAAATATGAAGTAAAGCATAATATATACATAACTATTTACACTTTAATATTTAAAAATAATCTAAACGTATCACTTGAATCTTAAATTACCTTGATATATTAAGTTTTATGGAGGTTAAGGTATTTCAAAATTTACTCTAATCAGTAATTACAAAATTTTTTTTTAAACAGCAAATTAGACCATTTTTAAAGCCTATTTTTTTTTTTTTTTTTTGCTTGGATATCAAGTTTTACCCCTTTTTTTTATAGTATTAGAATAATTTATATTTCTACCGATAAAGATGATTTATAAAAAGAAATAATTGATGGTTTTCGAAACTGTATAAAGTTCAGATCAATAATAAATTCTTGAATCTCAAATTTTTGTAAATCTTAAGGCTGAGTGCACTGTAGCGCGCACATGCCCACATATTACAGTTTTCATAGTTTAGATATTCGAGTAATTTTGAGAGGTTCGATTAAGTACTCATAGAAAAAAATATTCAGATAGGAACTGTAATGTGACTAAGTAATATTACTTAAAGTTAATCTACAGTTTCCCGGATTGGTCAAAAGTCCATTTGAAGGTCAGCTTCAAGAAATTTTTGAAGAAAAATACTATTCATACTTAAAACAATCAAAAGATAGATTATTTATGTTATATCTAGTTATTATCTACAATATTTATTCATAACATCAAACCCCCCTAGAATTCCTTGAATTAATCGGTGTTTTGAAAATTTACAATGACGATACTTTGTTCAGTTCAACTAAAACATATGATTTTATATGTATGATTCTTTCGTACTATCGGCAATTGTAATTAGATCCTCCTTATTATTTTTATTTTTACTCATTTGCCATATACTATTCATCAGCATTGCACTGTCTTACATTAAAATAGCATTCAATACAGTCTCTTACTATATTAAATATTACACCGCGAATGTATAAATACAGTAACTGTAAAAGTTTGAGTAGCGAGAAATAGTTTTTTTTTTCTTCTTTAAGTAAAATATTTACCTATTTGTATAAAATACCGCTTGGCTAGATTAGAGTTTTGCAAAATAATATTTGTACCGAGATATGTTCTAAAATAATTTTTAAATTAATATCATTGATATGAAAGATATAATTCCTTACATTCATTGAATCTTTAAGTATTATTTTTTTTTCAGACAATATTTAATTCTGAATTAAGCATTTCCTTTAGAAAATTCTACAGTCAATTTTTCTATCCTCAAAATAAAAAAAATTAATTAATTTAATTAATATTATGAAAAATTTTAAAATAAAAGAAAAATATTTTACGGATCCGAAAAAAAAATGTATTCTAAAATAATTTGGAAAAGATTTCGTTAAATATTCTTGTAAGCAAACATACAGTGTGAGCACATTGAAACCGAGCTACTAATACAGTACTATGTAGTTAGTAAAATTATTAAAATCGATCGCGCACATCCGCCCGCACGGCAACGGTCGTTTCCGCTGCATGCGGTCGTACAACAACACGTGGCCAAGATGGCCGCGCCACCTGGCGATGAATTTAATTCCGCGATCCCGACCGGCTGAGCCCCACGTTGGGCGCCATTTTTGTGATGCCACGAACTTCTCTCCGAAAGTTGAAATTTATTTATTTAAATTTATTTATTTAAATTTATTTCAATTTCCGATGATGTCGCGCAGACACAAAAAAAATGAATTTTGTTTATCCCTCACTACTCACCTCCTTTGCTGCAGAGGGGGTCCCGCCGGTCTGGAAGGGGAAGGCGTCAAATCGACACGACACAAAAAAAATCACAATAACGCGAGAACCATCTTTTTTCTTTCTCTTTATTTCACCACACTATCTTACACTGTCCGACGATTAACACTCCTTGCGCTTATCTTACCGGCCCCGCACTCGACGTGTCCCGACCGCGATTCGCGCCCCGACGCGCCCACCTAACCCGGAGAAGGATGTCGAGGGGTGGGAAGAGGGGACAGGGAACACAAGGGAGAAAACCGGGGGGGAACACACGCGGTGAATGCCCCGCTCACCAGGATATTCGCTGTCCGCTGACGTCCGTCCTGCTGTCTCTCTCGAGCTCACCGGATCGGTCCTTGTGGCTGTCCTTCTCGTAGGCTCAGCTTCCTCGGCTCTCCCGTTTTCCTTCTTCTTGCTTCACTCACTCTCTCTTTCTCTCCGTACCTCCTACTCTACCTCTATTCTGCTTCTTCTCTTATTTCTGCTCACTTACTTTTCTCTCACTTTTTCTCTCGCTCCTTCTCTTGCTTCTACTTACTACCTTCACTTCTTGAGGCGGTCGACGACACACTCCTCTTGTCTCTCGTTCTCTTTCTCTTCCTCTTCACGACTCGACTCTTTCTCTTCCTCTTCACGACTCGACACTTTCTCTTCTTCTTCACGACTCGACTCTTTCTCTTCTTCTTCACGACTCGGCTGTTGAGCGTGGAGTGCCGCGCGTCTCTCTGCTCGCAGGGAAGAAGGAGGGAAAAAGGGGGGAAACATTCGGCGGCTACCGACGACGGCCGACCGCGGTCGTGACGTGCCGAATCCGGACTTACAAGAAAAATCGGTTGATGCCTTTAACATTTTTTCTTATTATGTACCCTATCCTATTATCTATAATTAATTTGATTATTTTTCATTACCTCTTATCATCAAATTTATACTTTAGTTTATTATGTCTATATCTCTTACTATCTATCTTATCCTATTTCTTTATCTTTCGTTAATTTATTTCTAACAATTTTACCACTCATTGTATTATCGCGAGTATCTATTAGAGAGAAAAAAAATTAATCGGACTTTTGACATTATTTTATTGTTGCATTTTTAATTTGGTGTTTTTAACTTATAAATAAAACTATAATTACTTTTTCAATGATCAATAACCACGCCTTATATGCATTTTTATGACAAATGTATATTAAAGATATATATATTAAGGGGAAAAAAAGTTATAATTATTATCTGTATTCTTTCTATGTCTAGTGAGCAATTATTAAAATTTGAATGAAAGCATTAACTTTCATTCAGTATATATAAAAACTTAGCACTGCTTCAATCCTATAAATTATTAACATAATTGGTGAGCAAACCAAATATTTAGAGGATTGAAGAAAGAAAAAAAAATTTTTTTATAGTTCAACGATTTTCAGGATTATTTAGCAATTTTAATTAGCAACAATGTTCTATTATTTATTCTTATTTCTAATTACTTCTATTTATTTTATTTATCCTAAGTATTCCTAATTACCGCTAACTTATGCTATTTATTTATTCTTATTCCTAATTATCTCTATTTATTTTAATTATTCATTTCATTTATTTATTTATTTATGTCTCTTATCTCTTCAGCAATGAGTTGTATAACAATCTGAGGCCTGGCTCTTGGTTCGTGTGCGAGACGAACAGAGAGGAGGGGGACCGTGCCGAGCACAAGGCGCGACGGCGCGCGCGAGCGCCTTAATGTCTGCATGTCCGCGAAATGGCGCGCGTGTCGTAGTTTTTCCCTGGACAAGTCGGCGCGGGCGCCTTGCGACGCTCGTCACAATATATATATATACGTATCTACGCGCAGTTCTTTTCTCTTTCGTTCGGTCCTTCACTTCCCCTACTTCCCCTCTTCGGCATCGTGCCTGCCTGCCACCTTACCCCTCCTCTTAATAACAGTCTATACTCGCGCGCGCCGTTTCTCCTTCATTGCTTTAGACGCGTTATTTCTATTATTTTCTATTCGAACATTTTTCAGCAGTGCACTGCAATTACCGATAATCGACATTGCAGACGGACCTTGTTCGGGCAGCTACCACTGTAGGTTGTGGCGCCAATTTTGGAACCATTGATTTACATGGGCCCTGGCAATCTCGGTTCATCTCTGGTACTATATTATATCATATCATATCATATCAGTAGATAAGCTATAGGCGTACTGGCACATAGGCATTCTGGCATAGCAAAACTGTGCCAGAACGTATACATTCATTCTGGCACACTCCCACTCCTCAAAATTGTGCCAGTATTCCGTCCGACGTCACACCGACGAATTACTCAAGGTGCCTTTCGAATCGAGAAGTACCTGGAGGAGCGGGCAGTGCGCCTTGAAATGTGCCAGTATGCCTATAGCTATTAATTTTACTTTTTAGTTGTTTTTTTTCTGTTGGTTGCTAATGGAGGACTAATAGAATAATTTTAAGAGTTTCGAACATAAGTTGTAAAAACGTTCCATATACTTTTTTCATATGGTGTAAGATTCTATGCATATTGGTGACGCTTACTTTCGAAAAATTTATTTGGTATATTTTCAGTCTACAACTCTTAGGAAACTTTTATAGTTTTTTTTATTACACTTGAAGTACTGTTTTCGGCTATTTAAATATGATTTCCGCGATCTCTACGAATGCATCCCTAATGAATGATATGCGGTCAATCAATAAAGAAATTATAGCCATGCCATTGAAATTGAGAATTTTTTCGTGATTTTCGGACAGAATTTTTTCAGGTTTTTCGGACTTAAAATTTTTTCGACATTTTTGGACTTTAAATTTTTTCAGCTTTTTCGAACTTTGAAAATTTTCGTCATCTTCGGACTTAGGATTTTCTGACCTAGATTTTTCTTGCGATTTTTAACATTTGAAATAGTTCCTATTTTTCAGACTTTTAATTTTTCCGTGTTTCTCGAACTTCATCTTGTACGTGTTAACTAACTTCGTATACCCGACTTATATCTTATTCCCATAGATAGTTTATTAATATACTTTTACAGTATTATAATAAATAATACAATATTTAAAGGAAACTGTTTTTTCATATCGAAAAACGTATCTCTACTCTCATAATTTATAATAATATATATGATTAACAAATATATTAATATGTTTTTATGTTAATATACAATTTATTATGTAGATAACTTTTTTATGAATATATTGTTGATAATATAAATTTATATTATTGAAAATTAATAAAATTTTAATCAAATATGTATTTATTGTCATGAAAGGAAAATTATTTTAAGTCATGATTTGATTTATTAATTCATTTTATTAATATTATTTTTTATAGTAATATACATTTCATTATATTCTTATTCAATTTCGTCTCGCCCATTCTTTCTACTCAAATAATTTTGTAAACATGTGCGTATTATCAAGACGTTACGGATTGCACACATTGGTAAATGTCTCATACATAATTGATGGTTTTCAGACAGCACATATGAACCTACACTCTGCATTGATTGTAATGAAGGACAATGGAACTCCTCCACATCCGATATAATTCTGGAATTAAAATTTTTTTTTTTAGAAAAAATGCGAAAAAGTATTATAAAAGTATGAGAAAAGTATGAGAAAAGTATAAAAAAGTATGATAAAAGTATGAAAAAGTATGAAAAAGTATAAAAAAGTATCATAAAAGTATGTGAAAGTATGAGAAAGTATGATAAAAGTATGATAAAAGTATGAAAAAGTATGAAAAAGTATGAAAAAGTATAAAAAAAGTATGATAACAATATGAAAAGAATGAAAAAGTATGAACAAAGATAAACAATTATAATAAACGTATATGAATATATATATATATATATATATATATATATATATATATACATCAAGATGATTGTAAAAGTATAAAAATTACTTACATATTTAGTAGAAAGTTTGATAGCCATTCCTTCTTGTCTCGCCCCTTCACATACAATTTTTGCACTCCAGTGCAACAAATGTCTAATGTCCTTTTGAGTCGGTGATAAGAAATATCGCCAGAATCCCATTCAATTCCATGATATTCACGTTGCAGCTAGTCTACTGTTTTTTTTTTACTCCAAGTTAATTCGCTCCATGGAAATAGTGACTTAAAGAGGTACACGGTGGGCAGTGCACCTTTTTCTAAACTCAGCAAACTAAATTCTTTTAAAATAAAGCTTTGCGGGCCACTTGTTTGGAATCCCTGTATGTCACAGAGGAATACTTTATGTTCCGGACATTTCAAGATATTTTTTCTAAAAACAACCTCATATTGCCATACTCTTGACATTATGCACTTCTATACACTTATTTTAGAAGCTGGAGCGATGACAAGAAATGTAAAGTTTCGTGCTCACATTCTCATTTTATATCAAGATTCTCCGCCTCCCAAAATTAGCTCCTCTTTTACGATTGGTTGAGTAAAAAAACATCAATATAGGTGCGTCTGGGTGAAGGAAGGTCAGTTTATTTAGCTTGAACTTTGATTAGAGGGAACGCTTATGTTTGTATGTAGGAGAGGGAACGCAATGATCTGATTGGACGAACGTAATCGAAGACATTCATTTTGTCCTACCGCTCACACAGAAATCAATTTCCCAATTGATTGCTAAAAAAAAAGACAGGTGATGGTCTGTGATGATGAACTGAAAGGTTGATGTTCGATTGGGGGCAAGACGATATATCCCTCCTCCCGATTTTAAAGCACAGTTTAGTGTTTTCATCACACTCAATATTTTCCATTCACCTCTGATTTTCCCTTCCACTTCTTTACTTCCTTTAAAAGAGGCCAATTTTCTTGAAAGAATACACTCGCTGCAATTTTAGAAACTGTGCACATGTGCAGTAAAGATGATATTCGTTATTGGCTAGCTATGGCTAATTTATCCATAAAGGAAGTGAGGGAAAAAATGGAAGACATTAATCTTTCTCGAGGAGAAAAGCAAAAGTGTTCCACTTGCTTTGTTAACATTTCGTGTATACAAGCAGAACTTGAATGGCACCTTCATCATGGAGGAAGTCTTAACTCTGACGAGACAGAAGCTAAGGTGGAATGGCGTGATGTCCAATCTGCGTTTAAAAATCGAATTAGGTCTGGTGTAGTTGTAAATTTGAATCATGTAAACATTCTCAGCTTCTTAACTGACGCAGAAAAGATCTTTCGAAATAAGGTGAAAGCATGCTTAGAAGAATTTAGTGCAATCAAAGTAAATTCTGATTTCATGCCACAGTTTGCCGTACAGAAAAATGGTGAGGAATTGACAGATATGAAATATTTTACGACACAGAGTGCTACAATTTACCTGTCCACCGATTTACTGAAATGGTTTGAGGCATATATTAGGAATCCTCTTCTTGCAAATTTGGAAGAGTTTCAGGAAAATGATTCAGGATGGACCTTGAAAAGTATTATAAGTCTATGTATCAACATAAAAAAATTTTCTCCACATAAGGGCAGATCATATATACCTCTTCCGAAGTCCATAATATCCAAAAAGGCATGTGTTAATGTTCGTAATAGTGATAATCAGTGCTTTAAATACGTTATACTTTCAGCTTTATATCCGAACGTAATTAATCCTCAAAGGGTCCGGAATTATTATCAGTATACGAATGAATTGAACCTTGGTGATATTGAATTTCCAGTTAAACTGAAAGATTCTGCAAAATTCGAAAAATTAAATATTATTTCTGTAAATGTGTATATGCTTAGAAAGATTGGACAGAAATATGAGGTAGCAGCTTGTCACATTACATCCAATAAGAAGAAGAAACATGTAAACCTTCTCCTCATTCAAGATTACTACATCGATGAATTCGAAGAAAATAATATTCATGATGATAAAGCTAGCTCGCCGAAATATCATTATGTTTGGATTAAAAGTTTGTCCAGATTTTTAAGCTCACAACTGAATAAAGCCCATGCAAAATCATTTCATTGCGAAACGTGTTTACAAATTTTTTATAATGAAGAGAAGCTGAAAAATCACGAATACTATTGTAAGAGTATGAGCGAATGCAGAATCAATTTGCCAAAGAATTCCAATAACATTCTTAAATTTGAAGAACATAAAACGAGTGAGAAAGTGCCATTTGTCATTTATGCAGATTTCGAATATCTGTTGCAGCCTACTCAAAATGAGAACGCTTTTCAGCGTCACGAAGCATATAGCATTGGATATTATTTAAAATGTAGTTATGATGACAAATTATCGGCTTACAAATCGTATAGACAGAAGAGTACAGATGACGAGACACCTGCACAGTGGTTTGTTCGTGAACTCAAATCCATTGGAGAGCATATCGATCGACTCTATAAGACACCAAAACCAATGAATCTGACTGATCTTGAAGAATTACAGTTTCGATGGTCGTCTGTTTGTCATATATGTGGCAATAAATTTGAAAAGGATCAACTTCCTGTACGAGATCATTGCCATCTTACAGGACGGTATGTTTATTAGATTATTTTATAATTTATTCAATATTTTAGATAAAAAGAAAAAAAAACAATAATTTTTTTCTCTCCAGTTTCAGAGGAGCAGCTCATAATGCATGTAACTTGAATTATAAAGACTCGAGGTTTATTCCTGTTATTTTTCATAATCTTAATTATGACACACACTTTATTTTAAAAGAAATTAGTACGTCTTCGTTGATGAATATTGAAAGGTTAATGAAAGGTCGAGTTTCCCTAATACCCCACAACAAAGAAAAATATATTTCATTTACAAAGTTCATAGATGGTTGTGATGTGAGTTTTAGATTTATTGATTCATGTCGATTTTTACCATCATCTTTAGAAAAAGTAGCATCATATCTACAAAATGTACCATTAGCTGTAAAGGAATTTGAATTAGATGGATTTTCAAATGAAAATATTCATCTTCTTAGGCGGAAAGGTATATTTCCATACGATTTTGTAGATGGATTAGATAAATTAAACTGTAGAAAACTGACAGAGAGAAACGAATTTTATAACCAATTAACCGATTCACATATTACCGATGAAGACTACATGCATGCTGTTCAAGTATGGGATAGATTCAATATTATAACTTTAGGAGAATATTCCGACTTATATTTAAAAACAGATGTTTTACTGTTAGCTGATGTCTTTGAAAGTTTTCGAGAAACATCTATTGATGCCTACGGCTTATGCCCAGCTCACTTTAGACAACTCCCGGCTTGACATTTGCAGCAGCTCTTAAAATGACAAAAGTTGAATTGGAACTTCTAACAGATATTGATATGTTATTATTCATCGAATCAGGCATTCGAAGAGGAATAAGCCAGTGCTGTAATCGATATGCGAAGGCAAATAATCCGTACATGGGTTCGGCATACGATAAAAGCAAGAAAAAAAAACACTTTTATATTATGATATTAATAATTTATATGGATGGGCGATGGCACAACATCTGCCAACGGGAACATTTAAATGGATTGACTATGAATCCAATCCAGATTTTTTCAATGCTCCAGCAGATTCAGATATAGGCTATATGGCTGAGGTATATTTAGAGTATCCTGAAGAAATTCATGATGAACATCGTGATTTACCTTTCTGTGCAGAGCATCGTACACCTCCAGGCTCATCGCAGAAGATACTTCTCACTACTTTGGACGATAAGAAAAGATATGTTATTCACTACCGAACACTCAAACAGGCACTGGATAATGGTCTTCGGCTGAAAAAGGTATATAGAATTTTGAGTTTTGAGCAAAAACCATGGCTTAAACCATACATAGAGTTTAATAAGATGGAGGAGAAATAGTAAAAAAAGCTAAAGGTATAAAATCGAATGTTGTAAAGAAGATAATTACATTTGAAGATTATCGAAAATGTCTTGATGACCTCGTCATTATACATCGCGAGCAGTGTAACATCCGTTCTAAATTACATATAGTATATACTGAAAAACAGAAAAAAATTGCTTTAAGTCCATATGATGATAAAAGATTCTTACTAACAAATAGTACAGATACTTTACCGTGGGGGCACTATAAAATTATGGTAGAACAGATGGCACAAGCTGCATGTGAAATATTAAACGAAGCAAATCATCCAAAAAAGGCAGACATCGAGATAAAGAACGCTTACAAAGAGACTAATGAAAGAGCAGTTGAAGTGGGGATAGATAGTGTTGTAGGAGAACTAAGACATAAAGTCAGTAATGAATCTAGGGTGACCTGTGTATAGGTGCATGCAGACGAGAGGGGGAATATCGAAACGAATGAAAATAGAGTGACACGGGAGGAGGTAACGCTTTATGGCAATGAAGGCGAACCAATCACCATTGAATATGATGTATCACTTGAAGTAATGAACGAATGGAATCCTGAAGAAACTTTGACAATGCTGGGGGGGATAAGCTCAATAGAAAGGGAAAAAGTTGAAGTGGGGAATAAGCTATATGAAGAGACGGATGATGATGAAGAGTTCATTCGAGCAGTTGAAGAAGTCGAACGAAACTACTCACCTCCTCAAAAGAAAACAAGACTCAACTAATTCTCAAGGTAAAATTTAAGTTTATATTCTCTAAACAAGAACAAACAAAGAATTATATTCATAATTTTAATTTATTCATTTCTTTTTGTTATATAGAATGGATCTAGCTACTTTAAATAAAATTGCCGAGAGCGAGTTCCTGCCGACGAAGAAATGTACAGAATTGGAGAAAAATAAGCAGTATATGGCAACTGCTCTCAAGCTAGTTAACACTCGATATGGTGCGAAAATTGTAGCGGAACTTGACGATAGTTTTCAAATATTTTTACCACCAAAGATATCGTCAGCAATATTAAAGGACCAAGAATTTTTCGAAAATCCATCAAATACTGCAAATAAACGATGTTTATTTTTACTTTATCAAGGCGGAAGTTGTTTTAAATTTGATAAATGCACTTCTTATGAAAGAATGCAATAAATATATTTCATGTTAAAAAAAAAAATCATTTATTTTTCAAATAATGATATACATGTATGCATAATAATTACATAAATAAATCAGATTATAGAAATATTGCAATGTTGTTTTCTTATTTACTGAAAAACTAATGTCCTTAAACCTATTCTTACATAAATTAGTATTATTTATTAATTTGATTTATAACATAATTAAATTAAAAAACTTCATTTTTATCTATCCAACTATTATGTTCACTATTGAATCCTAGCCACTTTACGTATACGCGATTACCACTTTTCTTTAATACTTTTTCAACTAGATAAATTTCAGGATACTTAGTTTTTTGCATTTCACTCTCATAAAAGCCACCAGAGACAGGTTTATCATAATAATCTTTAATGTGATAGGTTATTGGATTAGTCTTTATAACTCTTGTTATTGTAAAAATTTCAGTTGACCAGTTTGGTGTATATCCTTTTTCAAAAATATTTTTTATTTTACTTATTCGTACATTATCTCCTACTTTGTATTTTGCTTTTTTCATATTCATATTTTCGATTGGAAAATGCTTCTTTATCTCTTCTGCATTTCTTTTGGTTACATTTGAAGGCTCGATTCCTATTGTTCGATGCTTTATTGAATTATAAACTTCGAGTAAATCTGGCAGGATATCCATCCATTTATAGTTTCCCTGCTTACTGAATTGTATCCACATTGCAGTAAAATTCGTTTCCTTGATCAGTTTGTAGATAGAGTAACATCATTGCCACTCTTTGACCTTACTGGAATGGCCCATGCAAATTTTGAAAATATATCAATGACAGTGAGTAAATAACGAAAACCTTTATTGTCCTTCGAGAAAGGAATCATTTCTACAAGATCAGCCTGCCATATCTCATCTATTGTACGTATATCATATTTTCTTCGCTCATATCTACGACGTGCTGGTTTGTGCAACTCTTCAACCACTTTTTCGCGGTACATATTTTTTTCAATCTCTTTTATAATATTATTTGTGTTTTTAACAAGTTCCGTTACGTTCTCTTTCAAATTATCATATTTTTTAATAAGATCCCCCAGTTTTGCTTCTATGGACAAGCGAATACCTTCATGCCTTTGCTCACAATCTTGAACGTATTTAAGCGATTCAGAAATTTCAAATGATAACACATCTACCTGGGTCTTTAGTGCTATATTCAAAATTTTCGCGCTAATTGCATCATTTTCTTCTTTAGCTTCCCCAATATTACAAAGTCGTTTACTTTCGATATCATAATTTCCATCCAATGTAGTATTGAAGCCAATACCTGGAGGGCCTCGACTCCTTTTCGAGATCTCTAACGTTCTTCCAAACACGTCAAGACTCATGTTGCTACTGATGAAATCGTCTATGAACATATCAATATATGCATCTTATTTCGCGTAATTCTTCAATAATGGATTGAATTTCATTGACGTAACTGTTATTCCCAGCGGATTGTTCGGCAGTTAGTAATCTTAGTCTCTCAACAAGCGCATTCGGATCATCCGAGTATATTAACTCTATTGAAGAATTGTTCTTTGCTATTTTATATTTAGGTAATATTGCTCCTTCATCCTTTTTTTTGTACAAGTAGCACTGTTGCAAAACATCAGTGCAATGATGTTGAAATATTTTCGACTCTTTGATGAGCGTATAGATCCATCTTTGCTATGTTTTTTCCGGTGAACACTTGTTGCTTCCAGAATACTGCGATAATTATCACGATCTGCTGAACTTATCAGTGTGTCGTCTGGTTCTTTTTTTATGAGTAGATCCATTAGTCCATTACTTTTAGGATAAGTTAAATCTTTCACTTTTATTTTATTATCATCAAATTTAATTTCAGAATCACCAAGCATGTATGCTCCTCCAATATTTTTTACTCCATATATGTTATCAAATTTACTGCGGCTTTGATCTAAAATATTGGTTTTATCACTGTCTTTATGCATCGATTTAAATGTTGAATTCATCATTGAGTTGTCCAATGAGGCAAAATCATCATCGGAATCAAAATCTTTAATGGAAGCTGAGCGAATATTATTATCTAACATAAAACTTAATTTTTTTCGAGATGTAGTTGGCTTTTTAATCCTGTAATCATCCGAAATGAGATTAGAAGATTGAAAATTTTTTGATTCGACAAGCTTTTCAAGGGGTGTAATGACTGGTTTCAATGTATCACCTACAACTTTTTCGAGATTCTCTCTCTCCTGTTTCAATAGTGCCGACTTTTTTCTAATGGCTTTACGAGCTTGCAAGAGCTCGCTAAGGATATTTTTTTCTTTTTCAAATTCCGACATGATGTCGTGTTGCTGTGTAAAATTGAACTGAGTCATTAAGATTTTTTTAATTTCTTTTTATTGCAAAGCAGTCAAAGCCTTTTCTGTATCTTCAATTATCCATCGCTCTATCTTTGTCAATAACAACAAATCCATATTTATCATTTTTCCAGCATTCAGAACAAAGATTTCGAAAGTCGTTAAAAGTCAGATCAGTATTGACATGATCATTATAAATATGTTTTAAATTCACATCATCTTGGCGATAAATTACTAACATATTAATATTATCTCTAATAAGATGTTTTGGAATATGAGCATATGATTGGCATAGGTAGAAGCAGTCTACACTTTTATGTCTCCCCATGCAGAAAAATGCTCTCACGTTATCCTGCTTCTCACAAGCTACATCATCCAAAATCATAATTGAATTGGGCAATGCTTCATCTAGTGATATTACAGATTCATGTTCACTAAACGGCAGATATGTCACATCTTCAATAGGTTCTAAAATTTTTTGCAGAAATTGATACTTTGGCTGATTTAACGATTTTGAATAAACATACACATTCTCGAATCTAAGGCCGTTGGGATGAGTGATTAAAGCTAATAAGCTATTTGTTTTCCCGCAGTTTAATGGACCGCAGAATACTGCTCGTATACTATCTGGTAGTAACTCTCCATGCCGCCTTTTCCTTTTTTTCTCGATTCCAAAATCAAAGTTGGTGATGGAGAGTTTGATTGTTTGCTCAGTGAAATCCATGTTCCCGTGACTAAGTCAAATATATCATTGAACGATGAAAATATATAAATGCATTCCGAATATTGACAATACAAATAATAAACTACATTTACAGTGGGAAGTGGTTACTATTCCCACCGGTAGTTACGAGATTAACGATATCCATCAATTTTTATCAACTACATTAAAATCCAAAGGAATTGATTTTTCCTTGAAAGCCAATAATAACACATTTAGAAGTGAAATAAAGTGCAGTGTTCCATTAGATCTTAGTCCTCAAACATCGATAGGTAGTCTTCTCGGCTTTACTCCTCGTATTCTCAAGGAAAATACTGAGCACAGTTCTGATTTACCAGTGAAAATATTGAAAATCAACGCACTCAGAGTCAAGTGTAATATTACTGCGGGAGCTTTCATTAACAATAAAAAGGTTCATACCATTCATGAATTCTTTCCCAGAGTTCCTCCAGGATATAAAATCATTGAAGTTCCATCTCATGTTATATATCTACCACTGAGTGTTAAGTCTATAAATCATCTTCGAATTCGAATAGTCGATCAAGAGGGAAATTTGGTTAATTTTCGAGGAGAGGAAATTACTATTAGACTTCATATCAAATCTATATAATGGGGATAGTTTATAATTCTAGCACGCATATAAGTTCTCCACCATGTCAATCGACAATCAGTCAATTGAAGAATTTGAGACCGTTAACACGGAAGAGCATTCAGTTCCTCCAAAGTTTGGGTTTAAAAGTTCGTGGCAAAAATTCACTTGTATAATTTTCTGCTGCTTCTTGAAAAATGGACGAAATTCTAAAAATTCAATCAGGTGTCATGTTCGATGAGTCAATTGCTCATTATGAAATCCACGTACATCAGCCATACACAGCACTAAGCTTTGATAACAACGACGAAATTCGTATTTCTATCCAACATCAAGATTTGTGTCTTCTACCATCAGGAAGTTCTATCCATATTACTGGAAAGTTTAAAAAAACTGATGGCAACTTGCCTATGAAATCTAGATTTGTCATCTTTTTGATGAAATTCACTATGAAATTAATGGAGTAGAAATAGACAAAAGTAAAAATGTCGGATTAAGTAGTGTGATGAAAGGGTGGACTTCGTTTATTCCCAATGAGACTCTCATGCTTGAAAATGCAGGCTGGCTTGGCAATGAAGAAGCGTCGAAATCTCTGGTGGATAAACAAGGAAACTTTGACATTGCTATTCCACTGAGTATGATTTTGGGCTTTGCAGAAGATTACAAAAAAATAGTAGTTAATATGAAGCATGAACTTATTCTCATAAGATCAAGATCGGAGATTAATGTAATAATCCACGAAGGTACTACAGTTGGTAATAATATTATATATGAAGAATGTGACATAAAAATAAGCAAGATTGAATGGCTAATGCCTTATGTCATTGCACCTGATAAACAAAAAATACAACTTTTAAATTTTATTGGCAAGGATAGTCCTATCTCAATGTGTTATCGTTCATGGGAACTATTTGAATATCCTGTTCTACCAAGCGCTAATAAACATATCTGGACATTGAAAACTTCCAATCAATTGGAAAAACCTCGTTTTATCATTCTTGGCTTACAGACGAAGAAAAAAATGAACTTGCTGCAAATGCAAGTCGTTTTGATCATTGTAATATAAGTAATGTGAGGCTTTTTTTAAATTCACAATATTATCCATATAATAATCTAAATCTTGACATTGCTAATAATCAATATGCACTACTCTATGATATGTATGCAAATTTGCAAAAAACATACTATGCAAGAGATCCTCAACCACTCCTTACAAGGACAAACTTTCTTTTCAATGAACCACTCATAGTTATCGATTGTTCGCGACAAAATGAATCTATAAAGAACGCTCCTGTAGATGCGCGGCTAGAAATTGAGGCAAGAAATAACTTCCCAAACAATACTACAGCTTATTGTTTGATCTTGCATGACCGCATCGTTCAGTATAATCCAATAAGTGGAGATGTGAGAAAGATTATTTAAATAGACAATGGATAATATTACGAAGCGAAACTCTTAAAATTATTCTATTAGTCCTCCATTAGCAACCAACAGAAAAAAAAACAACTAAAAAGTAGAATTAATAGCTATAGGCATACTGGCACATTTCAAAGCGCACTGCCCGCTCCTCCAGGCACTTCTCGATTCGAAAGGCACCTTGAGTAATTCGTCGGTGTGACGTCGGACGGGATACTGGCATAATTTTGAGGAGTGGGAGTGTGCCAGAATGAATGTATACGTTCTGGCACAGTTTTGCTGTGCCAGAATGCCTATGTGCCAGTATGCCTATAGCCTATCTACTCATATCATATCACATCATATCATATCCTACTTCATACTTCATACTAATACGTAATAAAACTCTCTGTCTTTTTTTCTTCTTCTCTTATTAAATGGTTCCGTATGCCAAACCATACTGAATATAATTTGTGACGACAATTATATTTCTATTTTTATACATTATATTAACTTCAGAATTCTGCCAAGAGACTGTTTTTTTTAGTTTGAACAAAAGAAATGATTGCAAAATATGATTCTTTTACCAACAACCTCGAAACTATATATATAATATATCGTCCCTTTTGCATAAAAAGGAAATATCCATCGTCTGCTCAAAAAATATGTTATTCGCCATACCACTATTCTTGAATTTCAGTTGGCATCACCACGAAAATATTCACGGTGTTGAATTGAAAAAACGAACATATACGAAATATGTAATATATATTGTATGTATATTATATTGTACATATTATATATACACATTTTAAATACGATTTCTACTGAGAAATATTGTATTGGTGTGTACCGGCGGTTGATTACGATATCCCGTTGCCGCAAGACGATTTCTATAGAATGCAATGTCCAGGTGTCTCTGGGCGATTTCTACAGGGAATATTGTATTTAGGTGATAAACGATATTCAGGTATGAGGAAATCAGCTTCTATGGGAAGATTCGCGTTGGGACAGTAAAATACGATATCTAGGTCTTTTCGAACGACTTCTACGGAGAGTATTGTGTTTAGTCGTTAGGAAGCGATGCTAGCTCTTTCGGGACGACTTCTACTGGGACTATTTTTTATTTTATTTAGTTAGTAGGAAACGATGTTTAGGTACGTCGGGACAACTTCTACGGGTAGTTTCGTGTTTGGATGATAGAATGCGATTTCCAGGTGTTTTGGAACGACTTCTACAGGGAGTTTCATATTCGGACGGAAGAAGATGATGTCCTGGTATGACGAGACGATAAGATTTTCTAGAAAATGGGTGGCTGAAATTGGAAATTAAATAAATATTTTCTTATCTAAAGAAACTATTTTCTTGAACTAATGACTGAAGATTTTGAATAAAAAAATTTAGTCATTTGATTCTTTCTTGATTTCTTTTCAAAGTTTCTTGATTCAAAGCATTATTTTCTTGACATTAAAAATCAAAAGTTTAAACTAAGCGAATAATTTCTTGAATTCTCATAATTAATTTCTTTCGCTTAAAAGAACTTCGACCTAACCGGGATTCTATCCACAGACCTTTGGATTCGTAAGCTAACACCTTTTGAAGCTGTTAGCTAACACCTTAAAGTCAAGAAAATAATGCTTGGAATCAATGAACTACTTTTAAACATTTAACAAACTTGAATTTTTTTGAAAATAAAAACGTATTCCAAGTAATGATTGTTTTAAAGATAAGAATCGAGTTCTTAATTTTAAATTAAATTTCTTAAGTGAAGTATTGAAATTCTTAATCCAAGTATATATTTACTTAATTTTGTCGGCTTGAATCAAATATCTAAATTTTTTGATTCCAACATTTTCAGTTATTGGTTCAAGAAAATATTTTCACCCATTTTCTAGAAAATCTTGACAAAAATCTAGGAGATATTTAATTAATCCAAGAATTTATTTTCCTGATTTTAAATTAGAAATCATTGGTTCCAGATAATATTTTCTTTAGATAAGAAAATATTCATTTAATTTCCAATATTTGTGTTCTGCTGTTGAGAAAATATAAGCTTTATTTTAGTACCTACTTACTTGGTTAAAGTTTATACGATTACTTGGTTAAAGAAAATATTTACTTAGTACAGAAAATCGCATAAATTTCTTGAATCAAGTAATATTTACTTTATATTAGAATTTTAGCAGTATATAATTTTAATGAATTATTTCGAAAAATCTATTTCTTAAACTAAGAACATTTTTATTTAATTAATTCGATAATATTGTTCTTTTGATAGTATCAGAAAAATCTTTGACCACAGATTTGATCAATCTATAATTCTAGTTATTAGATTTTCTGAATTCAATGCATTACTTTTTTGTTTTAATATAATTACCTTCTGATTCAAAATTTTGTTTTCTTAGATTAAGAACATATTTATTTATATATGTATTGTGTATCTCTGTTCTATATATACTGTATAAAAACAATTAAATACTAATTTCTAGAAAATATTAGTTTGATTCTGTAAAGCCTTTTTTAGAGAATCAAAAGTATTGTGTTCAGGCATATGATTACTAAATTTAAGAAATTCAGGTTTTCCATTTTAATTGTGATCAGCTTGTTTGAAAGAAACGTTTTCTAGAAAATGATAAAGCTTATTTTTAGATTATGATGAGCTAATTTAAGTAAGTTTTTTTAAGTAAGAATTTAAGTAATTTAAGTAATTTTTTAAGTAATTTAAGTTTAAGCTAATTTAAGTAAGAATTTAAATTTCTAATTTAAGTAATTAGAACATTATAATTAAATAAATATTTACTTGACTGAATTTTTGTTCTTAAGAAAATCTATTCTCTTGGTTTAAGAAAATCATGTTTTTCCTTAATGTGAGTTAATATTTCGATCGCCTTCAAATTTTGAATACGTATTCTATACGGTCAGGATTAAATGATAGGATATTTTTTACAGAAAATTTAACAAAAAAAATAACAAAATGATGGCAACATTTTTTGCATGTATATCGGTAAACTGCCTGGTAGGCCTTGTACAACGTGCGTGCAGATGGACAGGTAATAAACAGTGAGAGCAGGTGAGAGAAAGAATCGAAACAGTATATAGGACACTCGCGGGTACATGCAGGTACATGATATGGTAACACCCACCAAATCGAGTAATCCATGTTAATCCCCTTGGATTTTTCTTTTCTCCCGTCCCCCTCTCGCTCTCACATTCACGTTTTCTCTCTCTCTCTCTCTCTCTCTCTCTCTCTCTCTCTCTCTTTCTTTCTCTGTCTTCTCCATGCAAGGTAGTTATGTGTCACATATGATTATATAGGATTCTGATATGATACTCCAAAAATATAAAAAGCAATCAAATAATTTTTGCAAAAGTTTACAATCTATAATTAGCAGCTTTTTCGAGATCTATTGCATTCGTAAACATAAATCAATTGCTGACAATGGCCATGAATATTGTCTCAATTTTAAGTTAATTTTTTTAAAGCGTACATATATTTTGTTGCAACTTAATTATTTTAGTTCAATAGAGAAACATTATAAAATTAAATCAAATATACATTTTTTTAGTTCCAAGTAAAACGTATGTCATAAAAATAAGTCTATACTGAAATAAAATTTTATAGATTTAAATAAAGGGTTGATTCGTATACCATTAATTAACCATTTATTCAAAATAAGTAATTTATACTTTTAAAATACTGAATGTTTAGTTAATTACAGTAAATATTTTTTTGATATATGAGAACTGAGAATTTAAACAAAATATAACATTCATCTGTAGTATTTTAACTTATTAGACCGTCGTTTTCGTAATCTTCAACGATGTAAACGCACACTATATATTATGTTGCAATAAATACTAACTATATTTACATATTTTTCCATCATTTTTATTGTAATATATATATATATATATATATATATATATATATATATATATATATATTATATGTAATATATTTGTATTATACGTAACGCAATGGTAGTGAATGTTCAACACACACAATCTGCCGTTCAAGCTTTAGGCATCCCGATCAGAATGTTAATTAGGGTTATTATTAGGACTTAATCCTAATAAATAGAGAGTGTTTAACTGTTTAATAAGGCAGTTACATGTACTCTTCAGCACTAAAAATCTTAATTTTAAAAATTGCTTACACAACTAAAACATACTTTAAATTTATTTTATACAAAAGTATAGAATAGGGTCAGTATGGTGTATTAGAAATTCTAATCATTTAAAAATATTTGTAACGTTACAAATATTTTTTGCTCTTTAAATAAACTCAACTATTCATTTCAAATACACGGTTGTTTCGAAATTGCAGATTATTCGTTCCTATTAAAGCTGTATATTTTTGTTTCAATAGATTTGAATGAATGTTTGTTGGATTGCAATAAATATAATTTTATGTAATTGACTCACTTAAATTTGGAATTCTTTTCAGTGTGTAGAGCACCATGTAAATGATATTCTTCAGAAAATTGCGCGAGATGATAATGTAAGTAGAAAGAATTAAAACTTATAATATAAAAATAAAATACATATGTCGTTATATAATTAATTTACATAACCTGAAATTGTTTATGTGTTTGCAACCTAACAAAGACTTTTTTGCTCTTTAAATAAACTCAACTATTCATTTCCAATACACGGTTGTTTCGAAATTGCAGAATATTCGTTCCTATTAAAGCTGTATATTTTTGTTTTAATAGAATTTGAATGAATGTTTGTTGGATTGCAATAAATATACTTTTATGAAATCGACTCATTTTCATTTGGAATTGATTTCAGTGTGTAGCACCATGTAAATAACATTCTTTAAAAAATTGCACGAGATGATAATGTAAATAGAAAGAATTAAAACTTGTAATATAAAAATATAATGCATATGTTGTTATATAATTAATTTACATAGACTGGAATTGTTTATATATTTGTAACGTAACAAAGACTTTTGCTCTTTAAATAAACTTAACCACTCATTTCAAATACAGGGTTGTTTCGAAATTGCAGAATATTCGTTCCTATTAAGGCTGTATATTTTTGTTTCAATAGAATTCGAATGAATGTTTGTTGGATTGCAATAAATATACTTTTATGAAATTGACTCATTTGCATTTGGAATTGTTTTCAGTGTCTAGCGCAACGCAATGATGTTATTAGATAAGTAATATTATGTTTATATAAAGTTGTAGTCTTATTGTACAGTTTATAAATTCCACTAAAAAATATATTTCTTATTCTATACATTTTTCTGTACCAAGAGTTCCCAAAAAAATATATTCAATCTAACAAAGGATATAGAATAGTCAATGAGAATATTACGGTGAAGTGCATTGCTGTTAATAAAAAACGTTTAAAGAAAAAATATATAGATTAAAAAATATGTATTTTGATGAGATTTTGAACTTTTAGTTACATTATTTAATGGAATTTTTTGTATTTTACGAGATAAGTTAGAAAAACAATATTTTCACTGGGTATTAATGTGATTTATTATAAAATTGAAAATATCACCAATTTTTGCTACCATATATATAATCAGAATCCTAAAAAACGTCTATATAAAAATTTTAATAAAAATCGCGTTAGTCGACAACTTGAAAAATTTGGTAGCTCTTTGTTATAAGAGATTTTCTCAGCTTTGATGTTTGCCAGTTTTCCTTAAAGTTGCCGTAGGTTTCAAAACTTCAAGTTGCTTGCTAGCTGCTGTGAGACTATGTATAAATATATATATATATATTTATACATGCAGCAATAAAATTTCTTTTTGGTCAGTATAAGCTACTCATATTTCCTTGCAACCCCCGCTGTCAGCCTATTGTCTCGACAAGTTTTTTCTCTGCACGCGCCGAAGACAGTCGTCTCCCCCCCCCCTCGATCGCACCATCGCACGAGCTCGAAAAACAACATCTGGAATATCGCACGAAACGGCTAGTAGCTCGCTTTGGCTGCCAGAGGCCCTCGTTTTCAGTCGAAAATTTTTACTGCAGTCTGGCCCATAAGCGTCGGCGATCTCCCCTTATTATCTCTGGTAATACCGATTAACGTCACACCTCCTTTAGGATACGAATCCCAAAGTTGGATATGAACATTCGTTTGAGCTGGCCTAGTATTAATACTTAAAGCGGACTACTTTAAGTTAATGTTCGTAATTCAAGACGACACCTAGTGGCCACTGGTGGAACTGATTTTTAAAACCATTAACTTAATTTATTGATGAAAGTATAATGATTTTCAAGAAAAACATAGCCTATGTCCTTCCCAAGATAATATGGAATCTATATGTCAAATTTCAGAACAATCGGTTCAATAGATTTGTCGGTTATCGTGTACAAACAAAAACAGAATTTGTCTTTATAAATTAGTATGATATGATATTATGATATAATATGATGTTATGATACGATATGATATGATATTATGATATGATATGATGTTATGATACGATATGATATGATATTATGATATGATATGATGTTATGATACGATATGATATGATATTATGATATTATGATATGATATGATGATATGATATGATTGTACACATTAACACTATACTATAAAATAGTTAGGGAATAAAAAGAAATATTTTTGCCGCAGGTATAATAAGTAAGTGTATTATATCCTATTAGCAATTAGCAAACAACCAACGTTTTCAAACCTGCAGCAATTTTCATGAAAACTGTCGGACATTAAAAGTTGAGAAAATCTCTTAAAGCAATGTTGCCAAATTTCAAATTAGTAAACTTGTTTTTCATTAAAATATGTACATATATATTTTTTACAGAATCATATTAAAAATTGACATTTTTATAATAAATCACATCAAACCCCAGTTAAAAAATCCATTTGCTAACTTAACTCTTAAAATAAAGAAAATTTTAACAAATATTTCAAATAAAAGTCATATTTTGTAGAATATATATTTTTTCTTTATACACGTTCTTTCTTTAAAAAATGGACTTAACCATAATATTCCTATTAGCTATTCTATATCTTCTCTTAATTTGAATATATTTGTTTTTTGAGAACTACCGTTAGTACAGAAAAAATTATAGAATAAGAAATATATATTTTGATGAGATCTATAACTTTTGTAAACAATCGTTTTTGAACTTTTTCGTATTTTACAAGATAAATTAGAAAAACGAGGTTTTTATGGAGCTCTTATGGTTTTCACGATAAAAATCAACTTTCCTTCAATTTTCATCATAATATTTATGGTAAGCATTCCATGAAATATAAATAAATAATTTTTCTACTAGTGGAGTAAGGAGACTAATATAATATACAGTTACAATCTCATTTATATAAGATTGTATAAAATTAAAGTTTTGTAAAAGTCTAAAAAGAAAAACCTTTGGGCAGTAAGCAGTAGATGAATATTGTAAAAAAATTATGAATATTGCAAAAAAGTATTCTACGAAAATCTTCTCGAGATTGACAACGAATTAAATAATTACAATCTAGCCCAAAAATACAATACAGAATTATTATTAAAATGAGTCGAATTGACATTATTTGAATAAAATTTAATAATATTTGAAATATTCTATAATTTATTATAATGTTACATCTTTTTCAAAATCAATTATTACTTTTTAAGCGCAATTTTTGAAAGTAAATTTCTTAAGAATAATTGTAATTGGAAGAAAAAAACTTGTAATTGTTAATTGCAGTTTTATATTGGAATTTATGAACCAAAATTTAATTCTTATACAGTTTTAAAGTTTTAACATCTTTATGAAATTTTTATGCAATTTTAATTGAAACAATAGTTCAGATTAAAGTATTATTAAAATATCATTAAAAGTTGTTGTTAATTATAATGTAATACGAAGTTATAATTTTTTAAAATGAATTTCTTCAAAAAGTGTTTAAGAAAAAGTTTGTTTGTATTAATGTGTTATTATGTGAAGAGACTCCTGTAGGTGGCAGTAGATAATTTGTAATTTACTTTACTTTCTGTTCAAAACTTAATAATGAGGTTACAAGTTGATATAAACAATTCGACTTTCTGTAAATTAATTATGTAATGACATTTATTACCTTTTTATATAATAAATTTTATTTAATTGATAGTTAAATTATCATATCATTCAATTTAATCAATTTAATCTAAAGAATATCATTTACATTGTAATACCAAACTGGAAAAAAAATTGTAAATTTAGATAGATCAATTTTAGTAAATGTTTATTTATTTGAATCCAACAAAGATTTATTTAAATTTTATTTATTTGAAACAATAATATCCATATTTCAAACAAAAGAATATTATGTAATTTTGAATAAACTATGTTTTTGAAATCAACAAATAGGTTAATTTGAATACAAAAAATATATTTATTAGATTACACTAAACCACTGATTGAAAAATAAGAAATATTTGTTGACTTTCACTAAACGGAAAATTATGAAAAATAAAATTATGTAAATAGATATTCGAAACTACTATACACACACACATATATATAAAATTTAAAAAATTTGTAAATATAATTTTGGAATTGAAAAAGGAATCCATATTTCATATATTTCTATTTATTTACAGGAAGATATAATATAAGTATTGTATATTGTTCTGAATTCTTCAAAAACATTGTTGCAGATAAAATTCTGGGATTAAGAAAACAAAATCCTCTCAGCCGCATTATATAATACTATATATAAATATATATATATAGAAAGAGAGAGAGAGAGAGAGACAGACAGATAACGAATGACTTTGCGCCTATTGCTCGCGAATACTCAATTTCTGTTGCAAATCATTCAGTTTGGCGTTTGTATACCACGGCAGTGACGGTTTCATTCGATTTTAGCAGCTTGTAGTAGAGCATAACCTGTTGGTCCCACCAAATGCACAGCAATACCTTTTGGCCGTGGATGTTCCATTTTGTAGATCCACTTTTCATCACTACCCATAATACACCACAAAAAACTTTTCTTTTTTTTTACCTGGCAAGCAAAGACAATGCGATGTTGTATCGATTCATAATGGCACTTTCGATAAAATCGAGTGACATCCATTTTCCTTCATTATCAATCTTTCCCTTCGCATGTAAACGTTTACCAACTGCTCTGTCAATGACTTCTAACTTATTAATAAGTTCTTTCTGCGTTTGAGCTGAGTTTTCGTCCAATAATGCTTGCAATTCATTATCTTAAAACTTTTTCGGTTGTATAGAACGTTCTTTATCATTAACATCAGTATCTCCACTTCTAAACCGCTGAAACCACTCTTTACATGTTGTAAACGATGGAGCGTGTTCGCCATAACATTCTTGAAGCAATCGATAAGTTTCTGCTACACATTTTTTCAAATCAAAACAGTATAAAAGGACATGTCGAAAAAACGATTTATCACGATTCAATTTTCACTGATCAAAAAATTATAATGTTTACACAAATGATAGTTCCTGTTAACTGAATTTGAAAATAGCTTCTTCAACATCGAATTCCAGAAGCCTACTTCAGGGAGACTATATACACTGTCGCATAAGATTTTGAAAATACTTTTTTTTATGTTATTTAACGTCGCTTTATTTATGCTTCCAAATACCGGTGACAATCAGCCACGGAGATCTAATGTTATTGGGATTAGGGATAAAGCAGAGAAATAAGGTATATATATAATGGAAAGAAATTTATTGTCTGTTAATTGCAGAAACAGAAATTCAGACAAATCTCCTTTGTTGGAATAATGTCATGAGCGTAAATAGATACACCACCACATGATTTGCCAATATAATAAACGCCAAAAAATTTAAAGCGCCGAATTTTGACCATAACTGAAGAAAACTGTGGCTTAAGAAATAATTTGTTAAGACAGTATTCTACTTTAGACCCTCGAAAAAAACGATATTTTTGTGAAATTTTTCTGAGAATGCTATTGAAGATATGGATGTAGGATTTGAAATGCATAATAAATACACTCGTGAATGACATAAAAAAAATTTTTTATTTATTTTATACATTTTTTATAGATGTAAAGTATGGTCAAAGCCAACACCTCAAAAAGTGGTAACGTTGTCGTGGTGGTAAAATCTTGCCGACGGATGGTCTGCAACAAAAAAATCAAATAGTTCTATGTTCAGTATGACTCCCGAAACCGATCTAACTAGAATATTTTATGTACGTGCAAAATCAACAAAATGGCGGCTAAAATACGAAAGAAAAAAAATTGATTTTTTCCGTCTTTTTTTGCAATAAACATATAGTTAGAATTAAAATTTTAAGTTGATTGTAGTTAGGATGATTGATACAAACATATAGAATATGTGTTCAAAATTTCATAAGGATCGGTTCAATAGTTTTTTAGTTGTCACCACCATGATACTTGAAAACGCTGTTTTGAGAAAAACACGTTTAAAGTTTTGTAAGTGAAAAATCGTAGAAAAAATTATCTTACGCTCAATCAGCGATGCCTGGGCCATACAATATGCCTTAAACTTGTTCTAGGCAAGTATTTTCATCTAATTTAGCCTGCTTTTTTGAGTTCTGCTCTCCTTAGAAGCCTCAGTCGAGCGGCGGTTCTCTCGAACGATGCGCTATTGGTCGCGCATATTGGCGAACTGCATGGCGTTTTGGCCGATTTTCAGGCCCATAATTTCCATTATTTTCAAAAGTGGGCTAAATCCTTCATTAAAAATTCAGGCAGCAATGAGGCATGCAATTTTAACGTTTTTTTCCATTATAGACATGCTTCAGTGCCATAGCCCAAACTGTTGAGATGAAACACTCATTGTTATTTTGAGTGTTTCTGCCCAAACATCTCTCCAGCAATTCCGTTTTTGTTAGATCTTCGTAGATAGAAACAGAGCACACTCCCACTGTGAGAGCATTGAAAACACAGTAAAAAAATGAATAAAAAAATTACCACCAGTATTATCAACTTTCACATCAAAACTCGGATCGTTAGACTTTTTCAGTTTTGCTGCTGACGTACTCGTGTTACTAGTATCTCCTTCGTCAGTGAATCTGTTTCCGTGAAAAGAACGTTTTCTAGTTCTAGATGGATGACTAGAAGTTTTCTGTGCACGATACACTTTCTTCGTATCCATTGCGAATAGATAGATGCTTCACTTTTGAACTTCAAATTACGACTGATTCTCCACAACTGAAATCCAGGACTGAAATACAGAAGCAAAATTATAAAGGGAAGCTAATATTGAGAAGCAAAGGTATATATTTTGATGAAAATATATATAGGTGTAATAATTTACAATAGGGGAACAGCTGCTGCAGCGAACAAGGCCAGATAAATGGCTTATCCGGCGCACGCGCTAGGCGGGTCGGAATAGTGCGCTCAGGTAAGTGCGTTCGAAAGGTGAAAAAGTATAGTTAGACAACCTGAAGCTTTCTACAATTTTGAGCTAACATTCTTGAATATATTTACTTTCGAAAAATGTACAAAAAAAACATTTTTTTTCAAAGTTGTAAAGTAGAATACTGCCTTATTGGCCAGTACGTGAATATTGTATTTGATTTGAAAAATACGTACATCAGATAAATAGGCATCTATCGACTGCATATTACAGTGGACAACATTAAGATATGATTTTAGTTTACTACTAGAAAATACCGAATTGCCAGAATAATTGAAGCTTTGTCGAGAATTTCAAATATTAAAAACATTCACAATCAATAAAAAAAATGTTTGAGGCCTACGATGGTTCGATCGCTAGAGCGAAGGACTAGTAACTTGGTGATCCGAGTTCAAATCCCGGTCTCGGCCGATTGATACAGGCACCGCGGTAATAATTTACATCTGCCTTGTTTACAAACACATCGTAGACCTCCTTCGCTGATTAGCAGCGATATTTGGAAGCATAAATAGAGCGACGTTAAATAACATAAAAAAAAAAGAAATGTTGCTGTCAATTTTTTTACATATTATCGTACATTTTGCTCTGTCAGTAAAAGAATGCAGTATATTTTAAAGATTGGCATTACAACAGTTCATTCATTTAAAATCTTTGAGTGATTGGCGATTAAATATCTTTATGATAAGTAGCAGTAATATGATCAAAGACATAATACCTAAAGCATTGAAAAATAAATATATGGTAATCTAATCTACATACAGATTATTTAATATTAATTTTTTTTCGAGTTAAAAAGGTATCTCTGTGCTCAGACTGAACTTCAATAATATACGAACGATATTTTTTATCATGCACTTGATAGAGATAAGCAATTTTAATATTATTGGTCGATTTATTAGGTGAAATCTGATTCACGATGCAGTTTTTTTCTTTCGTCGGCATTTAGATCTACTGGGATATCATGCACGATAATTCGAGGGTTCATTTTTATATTAGATTTTTCTTTATGGCTTAATTCATAAAATAACGAAAATTTCATAAAATCAGTAGTATTTATATTATCGTCCTCAACTATAACGAAGCATTTAGGTTTGAGACTAATGCTAGAAACGCATTATTTATTTTTTACCGGATCTACAGACTTTTTTAATGCCTTTTTAATATCAGGAGCATTATTAAACTGGTTCTTGAACTTGCTCAGATGAGCCAATAATAACACTCACATTTTTTAATAGAGAAAGATTTTCTGTGCGTTAGGCAAACTTTATCTGTCAAAGTAATAGATTGGCGTACAACATCTGAAAATGGACATGTAGGTGTAGTATAAGAATTCATAATAGCAGATGCATTATAAACATTGCAATAATCGATGTCTAATGTAGTTTTACAGCACTTGAAAAAATTCTTCACAGCGAAAACATTAACATATGCATTAGACAAGGTAGTAAAAACATCACTAATTTCATTAATAGCAGCACAAATTTTATCCTTCCTCTCGATCACCTTTCGATCATTTGAAAGCCAAGTGTACAAAGTGTTACGACGATAATTCGTAGTTTATTTTTTTACATTTCGTTTGTTTACAACTAGAGCTGAGAGTGGTAGCCTAGACGGAGACTCGAAGTCTTCCTTATTTATAGGTTGTAGACTCGTAGTAGGCCCGCTTATGGTACAGATATTTGGTAACTGGCAGTAGTTACATATTAAAGTACCGATGATGCCAGGTTGAATAAGATGGCGAAGAAATATTTGGCAATTTATTAACAGGTAAGTATTCAATTTCCTAGGATCATTAAAATTTGAGCCAAGCTTTCTAAGCTCAGAATACGAGGACAAGCAAGAGATGAATCAGCCTGCAACTAAAAAACTCGAAAAAAAAGTATGAAAATGTGATATAGGTATGATCAAATGTTGAACGAAATGATACACGTCTATACTACTCATCCACGCTGCAAAGAGCTAATAGAGAAAGAATCTTCGCGCCCTCTCGGATTGTTATTCTCTCTCTAATGGCTGTGTCTAAATGTATATATATATATATATATATATATATATATATATATGTTGGAATTAGCGTTATGCGCAGCGCCCTCGTGGCGCGATATCTAATGAGTATACACATGTGTGTGCATGGACGCGCCGCTCGGCCGCCCTTTGCAGCCTCGCGACGCAGTCAGTTCGTTGTATAGCCTTAAGCTCGCTAGACGTGTTTTGCTAGATCTGTTAATAACACATTGTATTCGCTAGACCAGTTGATAGTATATTAAAGACTTGATTATTAGAAGCTTATAACTCTGCTTTATTTATTCTTCCTAAATCCATCAGGTTATTGGGCTACAGCACGCTTCAACTGCGCGAAGCCTTTGTATCTAAACAAATTCGTAAGTTTTACGAAATTTAGATTTGCATAAAATCCACGTGGTTGCAAACAAAAGCAACAAAGCTTTACTAAACTTTCAAAATAAGTAGAAGTCAAAAGTGTAAAGTGTGTGCGCGCTAAGGCCTTTTTATCGTAGTATTAGAAGTGATTAGATAATAAAATTATATTAGATTTAAAATTAGAAGTGTAATATCCTAGAAGGAAGATATAATATATAATTAAGATGAGTCAATTATCATCCATTGTTTCAGAGAGAAAAGGTATGAAAATACTTAAAATTGTAAGTAGATGAAATTAAATAAAATGTAATACCTAAGAACAGAGGAATATAAATTGAGAGATTTAAACAAATGTTATATATATAGATGTTAAAATTAATTATTGAATGCTGTAAATTAAACATTATGAATTATGAATGTTTAAGATTCTCATTTTACAAAAATAAAAATTCTTAAAAGATTATCTATTACCTAAAAAAACGGTTAAAAAGTGATTAGTTAAATACAAAAATTAGAAAAGTCAAAATTAGATGTTTGTAGAAATTAACAAAAATTAGAAGTAAAATGCACGAAAATTAGAAGTAAAAATGCATGAAAATTAGAAGTAAAATGCATGAAAATTAGAAGTAAAAATGCATGAAAATTAGAAGTAAAAATGCATGAAAATTAGAAGTAAAAATGCTTAAAACTAAATATAAAAATGTAAAATCAAAACGATAAAGATTTAGACGTTAAAGTAATACTTAGAAATCTATGAGAAAAAGAATCTTAAAACTTCTAGAAAGCATTCAAAGAAAACCGAAAATTCGAAATATGAAGTTCTGCGAAGAAAAGAAAGTAACCGTCAAAAAGGGGGGCGGTAGATTCAAGGAAATCGAAAACCGCGCAGAAAAAGTCCCGCGCGAAAACACGTGGGCAGCAACCGTTAAAAACAAAGACGCGCGTGCGTATGCAGCAGCACGCTGCAAGTTAGAGAGAGAGAGAGAGAGAAGTGTTAGTATACTGCATGCACACGAAAGCTAGAGAGAGAGAGAGAGAGAGAGAGAGAGAGAGAGAGAGAGAGAGAGAGAGAGATGGATATAATAAAGCTATACTAAAAATTAGAAAGAAAGCTAGACATGTACTAAAATATAGATGAATAATAAATTAAAGTTATGTTGATTGTTTTATTGAATTTATGAATATTATTTAAATTATTGAATGTTATTAAAAATTATATTTGCATATAATAAAAATTTAGAAAATAAAAAAATTTTTAAATTAGACGGATAAAATATGATAATTGTTAATGTACAGAACTTATTTAGCAACATTTGAAATTTCAAAAAATTGTTGTAAACAATTTAGATGAACAATTGATTAATTGTTAATTAAAATCTAGAAATATGAGAATACACAAGAGTAGTGTGTAAATGTGTGTGTGTGTGTGTGTGCACATCGATTGCACGCATACACACAAATGCACAATAAGCTAGAGTGTATATATATATACTATGAGAACAGGCAAAAGAGTGAGCGTGTGCACATACGTCTGTGCGCATACAATCCATGCTGGAATACAGTGTATATAGAAGTATTGGTGCACTCACACGCATCGACGGTAGCGTGTCCGTGAGTGCCGCAGAGAGAGCGCGCCGAGTGAGAGAGAGGTCCGACCGGTGTGAGAGAGAGCGCGCGGCCGAGGAGTGGGGCGCGACTGTGCGAGAGAGAGAGGTCCGATACGTGCGAGAGAGAGAACCGCGCCGCAGTCGTAGTCGCGTGTTAAAGTATCCATCCGCACCGTGCCAAGTCCGCCGAGAAATGAACTGCGCAAGCGCGACGCGCCGAGAGGGGCGCGAGCCAATGAGAACGCGCGATGGAAAGTAAAAGATCTCCGCTTAGAGTAGATGTAGAAGCAAGAGAGAGAAAAATCCGCGCGCGCGACAAACTTTAGAATAGACAGCCGAGATGCGTTGAGTCTAGAGTCGTGTTCGTTCGCTATATAATAACTCAAATGACGTTCAGATTGTTTTTTTTTTTAAAAAAATCACTTAATTGATAGTAATAACTTATGAAATAATAGAGAGTTTTTAAAGGGAATTTAGCGCGACTGGATTAAAAGCAACGTGAATTTTGAAATATTAAATTGTGCGAAAATTGAAGATAGCACGCGCGACTTTCGCGCCGACTCTGACTCAGCGTGGGCGTATTGGTTGCGCTGTATGTGGCATTATAACGGACTTCTACCTCGTTATAATTGCGATGCGATCTCCAGCTGCGGGTGAAAACCATTAGCCTGCATTGTAGCTGTCGAATGCGAGATGTATATAGGTGGCTGGTTGTGTGAGAGTGTAATTGCGGGACGCGTAATTTAGAAATGAGAATAGAGTGCAACAGCAGTTTTGGTATCCTTGGTAGAAGAGGATACCATGTAAAAACTAAGATGTGATTACGCAATTACACGTGGTCCTCATTGCCTGTGGGGGCTAATACTTTCTTAGTGTTTGCAGGCAACTGAGTCGAATAGCCAATAAGAGAATCGCGTGTGGACACTGCTGGGAAAATAAGTACGGGCCCGTACAGAGGATATAACGACACCACACGGATTGATGTGCGCACATTAAACAAATAAATAAATTTGTTGCTTAGATGTCTAGATGAGGGGGTAGTTAGATGTATGCTCCGAGTCGTGACGGGGGTTAATACTTTCTTAGCTCTTATACACTCGTTTCGAGCCTGAGATCACATTGTTGCTAGTATCCAATTTTTGTATCTGTTGATTGAATATTTTAAAATTAGATCAGAGGAATTCCGAAATCAGAGCCCCAGCTAGAGCCAGCCACCACCACCTATGCAATGTGATTAGATGCATGAGATATGATTAGATAGTACGCGACGCGATATTTGACGGTAATTGCTAAGTTAGTTAATATTCATTTATTAATTAAATATTTCTTTAAAACAGGTCTTGATGAGAGAACTTATTCAACTATTGCTGACGCATTTAAAAGAGTTTGGGGTGAGAAACGTTTGTATCTCACGCCCCGAGATAAACAGGTGTATGTTTCACTGGCCAGTCCAGACGCTTCAAGCGTGTATATATATTTTTCTGACGAGAAAATCCTGCAAGTCGGGAATATGTTAACCGAAAATGAAAAGGAGGTCTTGGTAAAAGAATGGCCGAGAGGCGTAAAGACGCTGAGACTGGACATACCAGAGTCATGCGGTAAAGAACCGATTACACGCGACGAATTACGTCGCGCTCTGGAAGACCTAGAAAGGAAAACGGACGCTAGAGTGACAGAAGCTAGAATAGATGCAGCTAGAGAGCGGAGCGAGTTCTTCCGCCAGCAGCGAGAAGCGAATAAAGAGCTTCTTGAAGGGATTGCTTCTCATTTAAATGAGACCCTGCGGGTTCACACACTGAACATGCAGGCGATAAAAGAAAAGGATTCGAAACCGCAAATTAAAAGCGTTGAGGTAATAACTGATATTGAACATGAGAAACAGTGTGATGAAATAAGAAACAATGTAGCTAGAGCAATGAAAAGAACGGATGAGTTAGAAAAACAGCTTGAGAAAAATGCTGAAATTGAAAATTGGGATGAACTCCCGTTCAATCCGTTCAAGATATATGAGCATGATAAAGAGAAAGAGCTCCCAAGTGGAGATGATAATAAATATAATTCAGAGGTGAGTATGCTATATAATGATTGTAAAATTGATAATTTTGAAATTGATAATTTGGATATTCATAATGTTTTGAACAACAATTTCAGTAATAATTTTAATGGTGCATGTATAAATGATGATTTAAATAAAATTGATCAGGAAGTTATAAACTCGATTAAACGAGATGTTTTAAAGGAAAAAGAGAAAGAGAAAATAGAAAGAGCAACCGTGACCGACGTTAATAAAGTTAATGTAGAGAATTTTACTGAAATCATAGAGAAAACTGTAGAATCAATGATAGAAACTCGATTGAAAGATAAACTTAAAGATGAAAAATTAGATGCATTGACGGAAAAGCTAGACGGAGTTTTCGGTAAAGATAATAGTATAGCGCGTAAATATAAACTAACTGTAGAGATGAGGTTTGATATATTTAACGACTATTTGCGTACAGAGTTAAAAACGAAACGGGTAAACTATGTGCTAAATGTAGAATCTATAGAATTAAATAATTACACCGAAAATAAAATAGATGAAGATAAGCATCGTGTGAGAGAAATTATAATAAATCATATCGATTTGAACTATTATCAGAAAATTCTAGATGTAAAGTCACCGCGTAAAATATTAGAAAAACTAGAGGATTATAAACGACTGCAAAGTAGACTAACTAGAGTATCTGCTAGAAAGGAATTACAGGTTAAAATATACGCCGGGAAAAGAGAAGGCCGCGGACTTTTGGATAAAGTTTGAGGATAAGATTAGGGATTTTGAGAACGCGCCGCGTTCTAGTAAATTAACCGATGATGAAAAGCGCGATATATTTTATAACGCGGTTTCCGGTGCTCTTCCAGAAACAGTCCTTGCCGACTGTCTATATGTTGGAACAGTAGGAGTAGAAATGCAGCTAGAGAAGTTAAAACATTTAATATTACAGGTAGAGGCAGCTAGACCGGTGAAAGATTTGCCTGTAAGCTCGTTGAGCGCTTTCAACAAACGATCCCCTCCGCAATTTGTACGGAGGAGACCATTTGATAGACATGATACTGTACCAAATGTGAGACGCGTTGAATGGTCAGGTGATAAAAACTATAATGCCAAAGCGAGACGTGTGAATGGCAAAGCTAGAAGGTGTTTCTCCTGTGGTTTAACAGGACATATTAGTGCAAAATGCCCCACGCCAGGGCGCATATTCTGTTACAGATGCCGAAAGACGGGTTCGCACGTGGCTAGAAACTACCATGAAAAACGTAGTGCGCTCGATAGAGAGAATGAATCAGAAAAAGAGCAGAGCTCTGGTAAAAGGGCTCACTTTCAAAAGAAAGCAAGGTTTAACTCGCCGAAAAGGGGGATTCTAAAGAATCCTTTTAGTCTCAATACTGAGCGTGAGTCAGACG
Organism: Sycobia sp. Sy_11; assembly: GCA_018907035.1. NCBI lineage: Eukaryota > Metazoa > Arthropoda > Insecta > Hymenoptera > Epichrysomallidae > Sycobia > Sycobia sp. Sy_11. The sequence continues at coordinate 511,813 of JACCIC010000052.1, read as the reverse complement.
CAAAACAAGGTAAGAAACCATTTCAATCATATTTCAATTATTTTGATAGAGAAGATTTGAGAAAGATTAGAAGAAATAATGTTATAAAATTTATAGCGGATTCAGGTGCAACTGAGCATCTGTGCAACAGTAAAATTAATTTTGAAAGTTTAGATTCGAATTTTAGAACTAGAGTTAAATGCGCCAATAAAAATGCCAACTTGAAAGTAAATGGTCAGGGCCGTATTGTAGTGATAACGCGAGATGGCAAGAATATTGCCTTAAGCAATGTTTTGTACGCGAAGAATTTATCGAAAAATTTGTTATCACTTAGAAGGTTTGTAGAACAGGGACTGGAGGTTCGATTAAATAATGAAAGAATAGATATATTAGATCCGAGATCTAAGAAGCGAATTTTATCGGGAAAATATGAGTCGCCCTTCTGGCTATTTGAAATAGAAACGAGAGCAGAACTACCAGAAGCAAACGAGACAGACAGCTCAGCTGTTTGACACAGCTGTGAAAATGAGAGCAGGAGTAGCGCAGTGGAAGTGCAAGAAAACACTTCAAATGAGTTAGAATCAGGAAAAGATAATACAGTTGTTAAGAGTGACTCTGATCTCTTAACAACGTTAAACGATAGAGAGACTTAGTTCTTCGAAAGATCTGCCTGAAATCAAAGAATTTAATTATCAAAAATTGATAGACGAATGTAAAACGAAAAACAAGTTAAAGTTAAGTGATGCTATGCTATGGCATGTTAGACTAGGTCATGTGTCACGTAGATATTTGACAGAATTCGCGAAAATAAATAACTTAATTTTGAACAAAGAGGAAAATTTTATTAGATATGGATAACTGCGAGATATGTTTAATCGCGAAAAGTGTTAGACTGCCGTTTAATACTGTCAGGCAAAGAGCAGATAGGCCGCTGAAAGTAATTCATGCTGACACGATGGGACCGATTAGTCCGGTGACCCATCCGAAAGGTTATAAGTTTATTTTAGTAATTGTAGATGACTATTCTAGGGTAGGAATAGTGTATCCAATGAAACATAAGAACGAATCACGCGAGTACTTAGAAAGAGGTATTAGAAGCCTTAGGAATGTACTAGGCAAAGATGAAAAGGTTTGTTTTCTGCGTTGCGATAAAGGCACCGAATTTACTGGTGCTGAAACAGTCAAATGGTTAGATTCATTAGGAGCAGAATTGCAGCTAGCCTGCCCCGATACACCACAACACAATGGTGTGGCAGAACGATTTAATAGAACGATAGAAAATAAGGTTAGAACGCTTATGCTTGATTCGGGTTTGCCCGGAAATTGCTGGGATCTTGCTGTTAAAACAGCAGTATATCTATACAATAGAACACCGCATAAATCTGTAGATTTCGAAATACCAATAGTTAGACTAAATATAGAGGTTAAATTTGAAAAATCCAGATGGAAGCGTTTTGGGTGCGTAGCTATATTTAGAAAACAAAGAGGAGCAAATTCGAAATTTAGTGCGACAGGAATTAGAGGGTTTTTAGTGGGTTACGCCACGAATGGATATAATATTTACGTTCCAGAACAGAGTAAAATTTTTGAATCGCGAGACGTAAGATTTATAGAAAATCTCGTATATAAAGATTATTTTGGCGATGATTCAAGCTCTGGATTCAAACTAAAAGAGATTGAGAATGGAGCTCGAATCGAGAGCACAGCCACCGAAAATGTAGATGACCTCCCTATTAGCAAGCGTCTCAGAAGTCATACTAATCGAGAACAGAGAGATGTAAAATTGCACGCGTTATTAGCTAAAATTAATGGTGATCCTCAGAGTTATAGAGAAGCCATCAATTCGCCTCAAGGAAAACTTTGGAAAGAAGCTATTAGAGCTGAAATCAATTCGCTGATAGAAAAAAAGGTTTTTCTAGAAATTAGCAAAAATAAGATGAGATTAGAATAGGATAGACCAAACATTTTAGATTCGCGCTGGGTCTTCAAGCGTAAAACATATAGTTTCGGTAAAACGTTATATAAAGCCAGGTTGGTAATTAGAGGTTTTAGAGATAGAAATAAATACGATGTCAGAGATACGTATGCGCCTGTTTCAAGGCTAATTCTAGTTAGGTCTTTCCTTGCTATTGCAAATAAATTCGGTATGTACATTAGATAATTAGACGTCGAGACAGCCTTTCTCTATGGAGATATTGAAGAGGACATATATCTCAAATTCCCTGAGGGACTAACTAATAGTGTAGAGCGCGAAAATAAAAATATATTAAAACTTAGAAAATCTTTGTACGGTTTAAAAATAAGTCCGAAACGATGGAACATGAAATTCACAGAAGTTATAGGTAAACTGGGATTTGCATATAACGACATGGACCCGTGTTTGTTTGAACGTAATAATGAACTTGGAGTAGTAATAGTGTTGCTCTACGTAGATGATATTTTAATTATGGGAAATAATAGCACGGAAATAGATAGTATCATTGAAGCATTGTCGGCAGAATTTAAAATCAAGCAATTTGAATCTCCGAAAGAATTTCTCGGGATTAGCATAGACCGAAATATTGAGAATAAAACTATGAAATTGAGTCAAACCAAGTTTGTAAACCAAATGCTGAAACGATTCGGTTTTGTTAGCACTAGGTTAGTAGGCTTACCTATGGCCGTTGCTGATGCAACCGATGAAGAGAGGAAAAATCGCGAGGAGGATTTAGATGGATTTAATAATGTTCCGAATACTCTTTATAGAGAGGTAGTAGGTTCGCTTCTGTATTTATCGAATTCTACTCGTCCAGATATAACGTACACAGTAAATTTTTTAAGTAGACATCAGGTTAATCCGACGGTCAGAGAATGGAACGTGGTTAAAAGATTGTTTAAATACCTCGCAGGTACTAGAGATGTAGGTCTAACATACAAAGGGGAAAGATCGGATTTGATAGCAAAAAATGGGTGGATGACTGGATAGAGGCCAAACCGGTCGAATTTTTTCGCAACGGGATTCGTATGTTGCCAGAAAGATGGGAAAAAGTTGTAGCTAGCGATGGCCAATACTTTCAATAATTCATTTGTAACCATTTTTTCACAATAAAGGCTCAAAATTTGAAAAAAAACGGGAAAGACTTATTCACATACCTGATAATTTTTAATATTTCTATATATATTTTCAGAAGGCTATGAAAGCAATTGGAGTTATGATGAGAACTAAATATAAATTCACTGCTAAAAATAAAATCATAGCAAATCATCAATCCGTAATAGAAGCTGACTGTGAAACAGAAAGTCTAAGAAATGTGAGATGTGTTAAGCTGATTATTAGAAACATGCAGAAATTCACTAATAATATCAAACGTTTATATGTACAGCATACTTTTATTATTTTTAATTTAAATCAAAATATATGTTCTTATATCTGTGTATGTATATATATTTGAACCAATATGTGACTGATTCTGTATGTTAAGAACAAATGTAAACGTGCGTACTCAGATTAATAAAATAAAACAAAAACGAGTGCGCATGCTTTAACGAGAGAGAGTGTTGGAATTAGCGTTATGCGCAGCGCCCTCGTGGCGCGATATCTAATGAGTATACACATATGTGTGTATGGACGCGCCGCTCGGCCGCCCTTTGTAGCCTCGCGACGCAGTCAGTTCGTTGTATAGCCTTAAGCTCGCTAGACGTGTTTTGCTAAATCTGTTAATAACACATTGTATTCGCTAGACCAGTTGATAGTATATTAAAGACGTGATTATTAGAAGCTTATAACTCTGCTTTATTTATTCTTCCTAAATCCATCAATATATATATATATATATATATATATATATATATATTCAGAGCATCCGCTTAAGCGCGTGGTCTAATATATATGTCTAGGGCTTATACTGACGCTACTCTGGTAGAGCTAGTCCGATCCGTCCTTTCATGCGTGCTCACGCATCACATTGTTCACCCGGCCGCCCGCCGCGGCCGACTGCCACAGTAACACCATCTAACAGCTAAAAATTGTTGGTACCAGCGCCCTATTACTTGTATGCTTCTATAAGCGTCTATCTTATTTGGTAGAAAGGAGTGGAAACTCCGCTAAAGTCGTGTCAAATTACATCGCAGGACTTCGGGACAGAATTGGCCACAGGGCGGTGACATCCTCTGAGATTGCTCGTTCAAATGCATGTATTTGAAGAAAAGAGAGTGGGGGTGTGCAGTGAGCGTGGAGAAAGGGGAAAGTTAAATCTCCGCTCCCTTACTTTTTCTTCATTTTTTCCCCTTACTCACTTTCACTTTTGCTTTCTCTCTCTCTCTCTCTCTGTTGCACGCAGAACCATCGAGGATTTTTCAAGACAGCGATATCTACCGGATAATCTGAACTACCATCTCCGGCTAATTTCTGATAAGCTTTTCCCATGTAAAACTAGCGGAGTTTACACTCCATAGACTTATATATTAGACCGCGCGCTTAAACGAACGCTTTGAAACCCATATTGAAGTACAGAGATAGACCTGGAGTAATACTTTCTCTCTTGCTCCGGAGAAAGAGTAAGGAGATAGCCCAATAATAATAATGTTATAGAGTATAGGAGAAACATATATTTCTGCTGCGTATATTTCGACAACTACTGTTCCCCTACTTGCTTTTTCTCCCTATTTCCTCGCTTGTAAGAGAGAAACAACATAACTCCCTATATTGCTCTCTCACTCTGGTTTAGGCTTCAACCAGCTTCAACTCGAATCTGTTCGCAGAGCGCGCGGTCTAATATATAAGTCTATGGAGCAACGTCAGAGGGTGTCGCTACCTTGCGACCAATTCTGTTCAAATGTCCTTCTGTGTAATTTGACACGATTTTAGATGAGTGTCTACTCCTTCTCTCTACCCTCCATATTCCACTTCTTCTCTTTACCTTCCATACCAAAGTCACTGCCATTATCTATGGTATACATTTCAATCCTGAAACTTTATAATTTTTTAAGTTCATTTTGTATTTTATATTATAAAAAATGGTGTTTCAAACAATAGTTGTTTTTGCAAGGAATAGAGGTCCTGACGAATTTTGGCGTAAAAGAAAAATTTTTAGGCTATCTGCAGTAAGTAAAATTATTTTTTGACTGATTTAGAATTTATTTTTCTTACGAAAATGTAAATGTAAATTGCTAAAATATATATTTTAAATTTAGCATTTCAGAGGTCGCGCTAGAAATTGTTATAGTAATGCTATTAGAGCTGTTCATCGGTCTCTACAATTTTCAACCAAAAGCAGAGCCCCCAAGAAAGCATTCATAAAAGAGGTAAATTTTATATGTACTATATTTTTAATATATATATATATATATATATATATATATATATATATATATATATATATATATATATATAATTTAATATTTATTTATATATGCATCTTTTGTCATTTTAGATATGGCTTTCTAGGATTCAATCTTCATGTTTAACACATAATTTAAATTTTATGGATTTTAAGAAAGGATTAGAAAAATGTCAAATTCATCTTGATCACAAAAGTCTGTCAGAATTATCAGTATGGGAACCATATACTTTTAAATCAATAATCAAAATTGCCTGTTCAAAACTAAAACAAGATGGAGTAAGAATAATGAACAATTTGGATACATCTATTGGCAATCATTAGTCTTTACTTTTTAATTTATAAGTGGCATACAAGTAAATAAAATAATATTACCTGAATAGATAAAATTCTATCTCTAATTTGGCTTATATTTGATTTGTTATTTATGATAAGTATTTAGTTTATATATTTAACATATAAATGCGTATGTATTAAAATATTGTTTAAATATGTAAACAGGATTAAATTTACATTATTCTCATCGTAAGTCTATTTTTTATATAAAAATCTAGATAATTAATAATATATATATATGTAATAGTTTATACAAATTAAGTAATCAAGTTCTTTATAAATTTTTATACTTTCAATATAAAATTAGGAAATGTTTTATTCAATATATTTTTTATTTACAAAATTTATATTCTTGTGTATTTCACTGTATAGTAAAAGAAAACAAATGTTACTTCAATATTAAAATTTAGTGTCAATACATTAAATACCAGAAAATTCTTAATATAATTTTCTTTAGCTAAATCTTAGGCATTAATACTTTAATTAGTCTACGGGGGTAACTGTAAACAAGGACAGTCTGACTGTCATTATAATTTTTAATTTTAATTTTTATTATTTTTGTATATTGGATGTATTAATGTTAATATAAATATATATTGATATTATTACATATCATTTCCGATTGATTTAATTGGACTGTAAGAATGAAAATATTTATTAACTTAGGCATTAATCCTAAAATATTCTGAAATATTTGTATTAAGATGTTTGTAAATAAAGTTGTAAAACTTAAATTTATAAGTATAACTCAAATCGAAATTATATATGTTCCAGATACTAACAGCTCAAACTATTAATGAATAACTTTTATTTATTGAAAGTTATCTAATTTCTTAAATTTGTCATAATGGCTTTAACATAGGGTGATAGAGCCTAGACCTAGCACCCAAAATATATTGAGTGAAATGGGAGGTTCACAATTACCAATTCTAAAAATTTAAATCCAAGAGCACAAAATTGCAACTATTTTTGTAACTTAAAATTAAATTAAAAGATATTTGAGAATTAGAATACTTTTAAGAATAAATAAAGATAATAACAAGTATATGTTATTGTCTGCTGATCTCAAAATAAGTTTGATATGGTTCTAAATTATTATTTTTTATAACATATATGAATATTCCAGAATAAGATTCTCATAGAATGCACAAGAAATGTTAGAATAATTTATACAAATTTTGAACACTATAAAATTCGAATTTATTACGATTCTTATATATTTAGTCTCACATTTTAAAACACCATAATTAAAAAATATCAAAATTGAAACACAATTTAGAGAAAAACTTAAAACAAAAATTGTAGGATTTGTATGGGGGCATCAATGTTTAGAATCAAAATAGATCTTCAACTTGATCTTGAATGTTTTTTTAAGATCAATAAGTTGACTTTTAACAATGAACATTTATCACAGTTTAGTTCCTGAGCGTGAACCATAGCAATTCGAAACGTCAGATGCCAAAAAGGAAAATAAGGTGGGTGGTAGTTAGATTGTCCTTCACTAACCTAGAATATAGTTTATTATTTTTATTTTATTTTATTATTTTTAATTTTTAATCTATTTTATTTTTAGTAATAAGTTTTATTTCAGATTCTTTAGTGGTGATAATAAACAATGACAGTCTGACTGTCATTACTTTAATTAATATATTATATAATAAAGAATGTAAGACCGATAAAAATATTTATTAATTTTATTCATTTTTCACAGAATTTGTAAACAGGAAAAAATTTCAAAAGAAAAAATTCTATATACCTGTCCAAAAATTTATAACCTACCTCATGCATATTGTTAATAATTTTTATGCAATCTTAGTTGTCATGTATTAGGAAACTATTGTAATATACATTCCCGAATGTAGGTATATTTGAACTTTTTTATTTAAAATGTTTTCTTGTTTCATATCCCTGAGTCAAAAAGTAACTTTTAGTGTTAAATTCAAGTCTTGCATTACATGCCTAACTCTGAACTCCTTGTTTGTATTGAAAACTTCTCTATAAAATATTATTTCTTCTTTAAATTGTTGGTTGATGGCTTGCAAATGTGATTTTACATCTAAAAATGATTAAGTGATCTTGGCCTTATTGAATTTTGTCCACTACATCTTATGAGTTCTACAATTTCTGGTTTTACAATCTCTGACTTCACAAGAATATTTTAATATTGCAATGTGTAAGCGTGTTAATATCTATATTTAGAAATAACATTTTGTACATTTACAAACTTATGCAATTAAATTTTTGGAATAGTTAAATTTGTAATTTTTATTTTCTAATAGAATTTATGCATATATTTAAATTTCTAAAAATAGAAACAATATATTGAATTTATTTTTAGTTATACTAGGAATAAAAAAAACTTATTTATTCGCTGACAATGTGAATTCTTGACAAAAAAAAATGTTATTATCTTAAACTTTATTACTTTAAACTTTATTACTATTGTTGTTTTTAAACTGCAACTTATAAAATGTATTAATAATTTAATATGTATTTTTAATAAATTTAATGTATTTATAATAATACTAAGTTAATTTTATTTTAATATAAAAGTACATGGCTATATGATGTCATTATTATAATAACGTATTAATTAATGTCATAATTAGAATTAATTTATATAAATATGAATATTCTAGTATCTTTTTATATTTAATTGACATGATATGTTATTGAACATAAAAAAGTAAAATCATCTCTATTGATAAATAAAAAGATAACAATTTTCTTTAACAATTAGTTATTTAGAAAATAAATTATATGTAGTGTATGATTCGAATATTCAGTTTTGTAAACTTGCAGCACTTTCAGCACAATATTGTTTAAACATTCTTAAATGTAATTTGGTAACTGCCTTAGTTAAATTTTGAGAAAGATCAATTGGATCTTGAATACACATAGGCGAATCTAAACGAAAAAACTCTACTTTGTCGTTTTTAATTTGAGTTTTATAAATATTCAATTCTTCTGGTAAATTATCAATATCGGAAAATTTACTTTTTTTCATTATTTTTCCTAAAAAAGGACAAGCTATATCGGATATGTAATCGAATTCGCTATAAAATAAAAAAAATCCGAGAAGCAGATTCTTCGTAGACAGGTTTACTTCTTTTACAGGAATGATCTTTGAAATTCCAGTTTCCCAACCTACAAAAATAATTGATATAATATTATTAGTTGCTCAAATTTAAAACTGGAAAAAGCAATAATTAATAATTATATTCAATAGACATTATATATATAATACTATACAATTATTTTTTCATAGGTAAAAATTAATGAAATATTTTGAAATTAAAAGGTAATATAAATTTCATTTACAACAAATATTTTTCTTTTATTGATCACTATATATTTTATGTTTAATAGAAGATTTCAGCACTAGTGTGAATGTTCAATATTTACCTCATGAAACAATTTATGCGTAAGCAAAGAAAAGATGTATAACTTATGACATAAATAATTAATTTTCAGACTACGTGTTAAACAATAAATTACATTAGCATGGCTAAAAAATCATGCTACATTTAATTTTGAGGTTCTAGTGATATAAAATATTTTCTTAATTATACTTCCATAGACATCATTTTTATCAATAATGATATCTTGTCTTCAATGTCTTTACATAATAATTTTGACAATATTTAAAAATAATTTAGTATTTAATTAAATTAATTAAGTATTATTTAAAGCAGTAACTTTAAATTTCATTGTAGTTGTTAAACTTTTGATTTTTTATTAGTCAACTGTATTTAAAAAAATTTCTTTATGCAGATATTACAATCAATATTTAATAATATATCTCAAATATTATTGTTAAATATTTTCTTTTCTTACAAATTATTTTGAGTGCTTTTAAATCTTATTATAATAAAAAAAATTTTAATAAATTTTCATTTAAAATTGTATAAAATTTTAGTAAAATGAATATATGACAGTTTACAAAATTCTTAGACATATTTTTAAATATTTTCTACAATATTTGATGATATATGTATATTATGTCTAAACTTTTTAATACTGTTATATTTTAAATTCTAGATAAATAAATTATTTTATTATTTTATAACATTAATCACTTGTACAGAAAATATCTTACCATCAGTAATATTTGAATTATTTTCTATTTTGATTAAATATTGCACACAAGGAAAAATTCCTTCAATTTGTAAATAAAAAATCACAAGCCAGGAAATAGCAAATGATGTGAGTCCGTTCTTGCCTGCTATTTGACAATAGTTACACCAATTTTTTAAATATAAAATTAATTTCCGACAAGGTAAATATGCATTAACAAAATATCTGAAAAAATTGTTTAATCTAGTAAAATTAGTAGCAATGATTCATTATATATATAAAAGATTCGTGAAAGAAATGGAAATAGTTATATAATTTCATGTATTAAACAAAGCATTACAAAGTAAATATAAAAAACTATGGAAATAAATAAAAAATTATGAAAATCATATATTTAAGTCAAACAATAATTTAATGATATTCTGTTACAGTGGCTTGTCAAAAATTGCAGATTGGAATGCAATGAAAATAGGAAATCGGAATAAAATTAAAATCTGCTTTTTTCAGATTTTGATAAAGAAATTGATATTATTTAAATGCAAGTTTCTAAGCAAATAAATAAAATAATAATTTTTTAAAATCTTTCTTCACATCTGGTTACACACACACACACACACACACACACACACACACAAAATGCAAATCAAAAATAATAATATAAAAAAATATTATACAAAATAATATTAATAATACAAATAAATGTTATAGAAATGTGCTCTAATTATTCTTAAAATATTAATAATATAGTTCTATCAATAACTGAAAATATGATTTGCTTGATATTAAAAACAATTTTACTTTAAAATCATACTTGACTTCAATTTTTTGAAAAGTTACTTTAAACTAAGAATTTTGTTTTATTTCATAAGTTTAAGTACATTGAACATTTTTTAAGCTTCCATCTTTTGAACTTTTCATTTTTTTCTATAATGGTATTTTTATGAATTTATGTACATATTTCCAAAACTTTTAAAAACATCTTTACATTTTTAAATTAAATATTCATTACCCAAGTATTTCAGATTTTTTCATACAAAGTCTATTATTAAATGAGACATCACAATTAAGATTGGTACTTCTATGACGTATTTTAATTATTGGAACTTTACTTTGCATAATAATGTCATCAAATATCCAAATATCTTGATGTTTATGAAAACAATCTTGAGCTACAAGTAATTGCTGATCTATTGATTGAAGTTTTTCATTCTTATTATTGCAATCTATATAAATATTTAAGTCACTATCTTCAAATGATAAATAAGATATTCTTGAACCAAATAAATATGCTTTAGCTTCAGGATATTTAGATTTTACAGTCATTTCAACAGATGAGAGTATTTTTTTTTCAACAAATTGTTTGGAAAAAAGAACTTTATCAGAATCTGCTACACATTTATCAAAAATTTGTTCAACTGAATTTAGTAACTTTATACTTAATTCAGTCATTTTGGGTACTGTAAAATCACGGGATTTTAAGATATATTTGTGAGAGTTTTTATTACAATGAATTGTATGCTGATTACATTTTGCATACCAATAACTAGAACATAGAATACAGCAATCAAACTGTAAACTTTGCTTTCTCAGTATTCGTTTTTCAACTTCTTTAAAATGCATTGTGCTTTCTAAATGCCTAGCATAATCAACTTCAAATTCGAACTGAGCGGAACATATATAGCAAAAGAATTTTTCAATGTAATACCAAAGGTTTTCAAATATGTTTTTAAATATTGTAAATATTTCATCTGCTGAGTTTCTCCAAAATTCATAGTGGTCAATATGAGATTGAGACTTAATGTGACTATGAATGTTTTTATCACAATTTTCTATTTTAATATCACAGGTAAGGCATTTAATCCATTCTAATGATTCTTCATACATATAAGATTCTGCTAGATCTAAGTCACTGAATTGATCTGGAAAATTTTTAAAGAACTCATGGTTTTCTTCCATTTCTTGTAAATTTTTCTCATGCTTTTCAGTACGAAAATGTTCATATAGAAGTTGTGGGTCATTAGAAATTTCGCAACAACATGGAATACAGCCTCTATTTGATTCATATGGAAATGTTAAATGTATACTCAATTTTAGTTTCCTTATTATTTCTGTATTAATTTTAAAAATATTTTCTTCTCCCGATTCAATACACATTTTAACATATCTTGGGCTAAAATTTATTAGACATTTTGTACGAATTGTTGCAATTGATGAACTATTTTGATTATCTTTATTTAAAGTAAATGTACATTGTTTTTCATTTGTTCTTACAGAATTAATATTTCTATATTTAGAATCATAATATAATTGTATCTGATCCTTAGCACTATTCTTCATGAATGAAATATTTGTAAGATTCATATTTGTAGAGTTTGTAACCATTAAATTATTTTTTTGAATATTTTTAAATCCAATTTCATGAGTATTATAAAAGTGTTCAAGTATTGTTCTATCGTTGAAAAAATTGATTTTACACAATGGACAAAAAAATATTATCTTTTCAAATGATCCACAGTTAACATTTGTATAATACTCCCGTACTCTAGTTACATGATAATCAGATTCCAAATGTTGCACCATCATGTAATCATATGTAACATTTATTTTACATATTGGGCATATATACATATTCCTAGACAAACAATTATTATATACTGACACTTTGTTGTTTGAGACTATAGTTTCATTTTCACTTGAATTTTCTATTATGTGCCGAGTTTCAAAAATATGAGTTATTGCTCCATTCAGTTCAGTTAATTCAATTTGGCATTTTAAACATTTCAAAATTTCATTATTTGAAAATGTAACAAACTTGATATTTTTATCTTTTAATACTAAATTAATAGCTTCCATTCTATACTTATGAATATAATCATAATTATAATGTAAAAATAATAAATTTTCATCTATAAACTTAATATCACAAATAAAACAAAAAAATATAGGTAAAATATTTGTGTCTTGTATATTATATTGATTTTGCACCAATGAGGTATTTTTGTTCATTATTTCATATTTATTAATCTTGTTATTTATGTGATTGTTTTGAACTGTTGTTTGAAATGTATTACAATATATGTTGTACCCTAGATAATACGATTGCCTATTGAATTCTGCATTTAATGTACTATAAATATTATTTGCATTTGTGGGAAAGGCAATACTTTGATATAAAATAGAATTTAAATACATCATATTTATAATAGTATTGTTACTAGGGCAGCATATAATAACTAAGCGTTTTAAATGAATTACTTCTTCCAAATGTTTTTCCAAATCAATTTCATTGCTCATGGTATGGTTACATATTAAACAATAAATGCTCTTTATATTTTTTTTTATAGAGAAGCTTATAATATCATAAACACTACAACTTCTTTGGCTTAAGTGAAACATCTTATGATATAAAAGAGCAGAATCAGATTCTAAATTGCCTTGACAATTATTACAATATATTGAAGAATTTCTTGTACAAGTTTTAGTAGGACAAATATCTTTACTTTTGTTTTTAGTATTATTCAAACTATTAGAATCAGATTCTTCTTTATTTATAACTTGATCTTCAGAATTAATTAAATTTATAAAATTAGAAGTAATAAAATCTGGTAATACTTTTCGACGTTTAATGATGTGTTTTTTCCCACTAATATGTTCAGAAATGTGATGAAATTTTGGAATAGAACAGGAACAACATAGACATTTGTACTCTTTATTACTGACTGGAACAATACCGTTATTAATAAGCTCAATACATTTTTCTTCATCAATCATAAAATTTTTTAAAGATGAGATATTTTTCATTAATTGAAGATGTTTTTCATTATTGGCAATATGTATGTTGACATGTTCCAAATTAATTATTTCAACATTACACAAAGTACATTGAAAGCCATTGCTCCCTTTACAAACTCGATTCTTCAAAAAATTTGAATACATGTTGTCAAACTCAATAATGGTGTTATTTAATAATTTGAGCCTATTTTCGTTGTTGCATGTCACAAATACATCTATTACTAATTCAAAATAGTATTCTTAAAATTAAGTTAATATTTTTATGTACACCTTAAAAAATAGTTATTAATATTATGTATTAGCATTAATCTTGACACTGAAGGAACTTTCACACAATATTAAGAAATACTTAAAAATTCACTGTACATTTTTTAAAAATTTCACCATATTCATTATCTATTAACCAGAATCGCATATCATATAAAAATGCATTTCTCTGTAAGAGAATTCATACCGGTATGAATTGGAAGTTACAATACAATTCCGGCATACGCCATTTGTAACTTGTATATTATGAGGAGTGTTGGTGGAGGGTAGAGAGGAGTGGAAACTCCGCTCGCTTTACATAGGAAAAGCTTATCAAAAATTGGCCGGAAATGGTAGTTCATAACTTTGTTGTAGACGCCGCTTTCTTGAAAATTCCAAGATACTTCTGCGTGCAACAGAGAGAAAGAGAGAGAGAGAAAGAGAGAGGGAGAGAGAGAGAGAGAGAGAGAGAGAGAGAGAGAGAGAGAGAGAGAGAGAGAGAGAGAGAGAGAGAGAACAACAGCTAAAACGGAGTAAGGAGAAAAAAGAAGTAAGTGTGGGAAGTAGAGATTTAGCTTTTCCCTTTCTCTAGGATCATTGCAGACCCACATTCGCTTTTCTTCAAATACATGCTGTTGAATGAGCAACCTTATAGTTTCGCCGCCTTGTGGCCAATTCTGGCATGAAATTATTCTGTGTAACTTGGCACTATGGAGGGTAGAGAGAAGGAATGGAAATTCCGCTCGCTTTACATGGGAAAAGCTTATCAAAAATTAGCCGGAGATGGTAGTTCGCCGACGCTTATGGACGAGTCTGCAGTAAAAATTTTCGACTGAAAACAAGGGCCTCTGGTGGCCAAATCGAGGTACTGACTATTTCGTGCGATATTCAGATGTTGTTTTTCAAGCTCGTGCGATGGTGCGATCGAGGCAGGGGTGACGACTGTCTTCGGCGTATGCGGTGTGTGTGTGGTTAATTTATTAAATTAACTCATTCACACACACAAGCACGCACACACACACACACACACACACACATACACACACACACACACACACACACACACACACACACACACACACACACACACACACACACACAGAGCAGCAGCAGCAGCAGCTAGCAAGCCTCTCAACGTTTTCAAACCTGCGGCAACCTACAACTAGGAAAATTTCAATTTAGGAAAACTGGCTATTTCGTAAAAATGTATTTATTTTAGTCCAACAAATATTCATTTAAATTCTATTTATTTGAAATAAAAACATGCATATTTAAAATGAACGAATATTTTGTAATTTTAAAAGAATCGCCTGTTCCAAATACACAGTTAGGTTTAGTTGAAGAGTAAAAAATATTTGCTACGTTACAAATACTTTTAAATGATTAATAACTAATACACCATTTTTTCCTTATTTTATACTTTGTATAAAGTAAATTTAAAGTATGTTTTAGTTGTATAAGTAATATTTACAATTAAAATTTTTAGTGCTGAAGAGTACACAAACCATGGTTCAGAGTTTAGCAATTGCCTCGGCTTCGCTCGAGATAGTAAATGTAACTGACTTATTAACCAGTTTAAGAATCTCTATTTCTTAGGATTAAGTCCTAATAATAATTCTAATTAACATTCGGATCGGGATATCTAAAGCTTGAACGGCAAATTGTTTGCGTTAAACACGCACTTCCCTTACGTTTCGTACAATACAAATATATTACATATAATATAAATAATACAATAAAAATGATTGAAAAACATGTAAATATAGTTAGTATTTATTGCGATATAATATATAGTATATAGATATCATCCAGTCCTGACCGTATAGAATTCGTATTCAAAATTTGAAGGCGATCGGTTTATTTTTAGTAGTTTTAGCACTTAGAAATTGCTGGCAATGGTCATCATAATTATTTCAATGTTTAGCTAAGTTTATCAAAGCGATTTTGTTGTAATATAAATGTTTTTGTTAAATATAGAAACATTACATATTAAATATAATACATTAACTATTTTAAGTAAGAAGTAAAAAGACAAAATAAAGTTATGCATTTAAAATAAATAAACATATAGTTATTGCAATTAGACTATTTAGACGAGAAAATATACATTTTATTTAAAAAAAATATAATTTTTTTTTAGTTCTAAATATTTAAAAGATAGAAGTTATTTAATTATGAACTGCAGATAAAAAGCGCATTTAATTAATTTTATTTCTGAAAACGTGCACATTAGTGAAAAGTACAGGATTTTTTAAGAAATTCTTAAACATAATGGTATTAATAACGGATGCACATATCTTATTTATTTTTACAATTTTCAATTAATAAATAAATTGATCGATTGTATTACATTTAGTTTCTTTGGATATTTTCTTTAATTTAAAATTTTATACATTTAAATACAATTTTTTTTAATTATACAAATGGTTTATTCATGTAGCATTAGTAAATCACTTATTCAAAATAAGTCATTTATATATTTAAAATACTAAAATGTTTAAATGCAGTAAAAATTTTTTTGATGTATGAAAACTAAAAATTTGTTTTAAGAAATTCGATTCATCGTTTGAAAAATATTTATTTGTTTGAAAGAAATATTTTTTAAACATAATTTTGTAAAATTTTGTATAATTCAAACAAAATAGAAAATAGCGATGAAGTATCTTAACTTATTAGACCGTCATTTTCGTAATCTTCAACTATGTTAACGTACGCTATATATTATATTGCAATAAAGAATAAATATATTTACATATTTTTCTTATATATTATTTTTTACAATTTTTTTAAATTGTTCATGCTTGCTGTAAAATCGCTGAAATATAAATATCGCGGAGATTTCTTGATAATGTAGCCTTGCTCTAAGACTGTTACAATCATGCGGAAATTTAAATGCGTGCTGGCAGCAACCTTGCTACAATAAAAATTGCTATGTGAGTATCATAACGGCGATCGTGGATATACTTCCGAAAATCGACCATAACGGATTCGTCGATTTTTTTGGTTGTTGATTAAAATTGTAGTAGAGGCATTAGGTGGAAATTTAATTTTCATGTCAAAAACTATAAATACATAGTCTTTCGAACATATCTCAGGAAATTGTAAAATTTACAAGAAATTAATAAAAACGTTGTACGAGCGTGGTCCCAGAAGTACCTGGTCCGATCTATATAGGTGGCGGTAGTTACTCAAAAATGCCACTGTATTAAAAAGTATACAATCTATAAAGTATATGACTCAAGCTTGAAGACGCCATGATATTTAGTATTTGTTTGGCAGCCATCAATAATGAACATTTTCAGGGAATTTGTAAACATGGAAAAAATTGGTCATCGTTATGTGATACAATACTTTTATTTGAAAGGCTTCAGCCCAAGCAATATAAAAGCTGAACTAGACTCTACTCTGGGTGAGACTGTTCCTTCGTTTGCAACAGTAAAATATTGTGTAGCAGAGTTTAAACGAGGACGTACGAGCTACCAAGACGAGCATCCCAGTGGTCGACCAAATGAGGTGACAACTCCAGAAATGTTGAAGAAAATCCACAAAGAGGTACTGGATGATCGTCGACTGAAAGTGCGCGAGGTAGCAGACATGATAGGCATTTTAAAAAGTGCAGTACATCACATATTAACTGAAAATTTGGAGATAACAAAGCTGTACACAAGATGGGTGCCGCGTTTGCTCATAATGAAACAAAAACAGCGTCGTGAAGATGTTTCAGTTAAGTGTTTGGCAATGTTTCGCAAAAATAAAGCCGAATTTTTGTGCCGTTTCATAACCATGGATGAAACATGGGCCCACCACTTTACACCCAAAACAAAAGAACAATCAGAACAATGGACTCAAAAATGAGAACCGGCTCCAAAGAAGACAAAAACCGTTCCATCTACAGGCAATGTTATGGCGTCGGTTTTTTGAAATTTCGGTATGTTTGATTTAAGGTAACGTTAAATTAATCTAGATCACTACATAGGAACAAAAGAAATATTAAATGCCAGTTATATAACTCACTCTGTTTATTACTATTACTACTAATAGAAAAGAAAACTAATACTATCATCGAAATATGACTACGTAAGAATAAAAAAAATGCCACTTATATATTTTATAGAATAATATTAATACATATAGTAATATTAATATATTTATATGTATTAATATTACTAATATAAGAAAAGAAAACTAAAACTAATATTCTTATCGAAATATGCCAGAATATGGCGTTGTATAATGGCTATTTAAATACATATAATATTTATATTATCGCTGTAAGAGTAGTATAAATTTCTATGCTAACGTTATTCTCACTAATAATTAAACTAAGTACAAAACTATTATGGTGTTGTGTCATTTTTTTATATTATGTGAAAACTAAAATTAAAATTAACAAAACTAATTGGGATATTTTATAGTGTACGGAAGTGTCATCTGCGTTGACATCGTTCTCTTCTTCTATCTTCGTTGGTGACTTTTGCATGGTGCAAAAGCGTGAAACCGTTTGCCACCGGCTTCTGACTTCTGCTGGATCATTTGTATACCTCACCGACGTTTTTTGCGATGGGGTTCGCTGAAAATATTGGTGCTACTAGTGGTAGCTCTCAGCTATTTGTAGAGCAGTGTTGGGAAACCGGGCAAGTAGCAACTCTTTTTTTTTAAAAAAAAAAAGAAGGTGATGTATGCTCATTTCATTTGCTGCTCCTCGGTCGCTGACGCTACGTCATGGCTATATTGTCGCGATTGCACATGTTCGCTTCATTCATCGCGATTTTCTTGTCTCATGTTCCGTATCGTGGCGCTTCGAATCTGTGCTTCCGAATGGTGTACTGGGCGTCATTCGGTGGTCTCGCGGTATGAGAATCTTGGGGGGAAACGGTTGCAGTAGGCATGTTTGGACAAAGGAGTTGTACTGAACGGTAATGTGGGGCAAATCTACTTATTAATATAGACTGTCGCATCCGGCATGATAATCTGTACGCTTTGGGTAAAAAGTCTTGCAACTTCCTGCAGGATCTGCTCGATAGTCTCTCGCCCTCTTAGTTGCACTCCTGTCAGCTGCTCGGTCTCATCCCGCGTCTTATCTCCCTTTTACCACCTTATGGGACTCCTGGCGTGTTGACCTGTTCCACTCGCTTGACGACTGTGCTTCGTTGTCGCTTTTCCCGTCTCCTCCTTCCAAGACGAAGCGGCAGGAGACTGTGTCTCGGCACAGGATGTACACGTGTGCACATTCTGCGTCCTGCTGCCACAGCGATAGCAAAACTTATTGCTTCTTAGCTGTGAGTAAGTGGAGTACCGATGTCCGCTTACACCGCAATTTCAGTAATCGTCTTGCTTCCCTGTCTACTGTTTAGATAGAAGTGTTGTGAAATAAGACGGATGTGGACGTTTGGGGGTATAAAATCTTTCGGAGGTGATACTTTCATCAACATCAACGCTGAAATTACGGTAGTTCCCGTAAGGAAATTGTGCGGCGCTCGTGGCTGAATGATCGTATCCTCTATACTGCCAACAGGGACAGTCTCGATGTTCGTCTTGAATTGGTTTAAACCTTGTCTATATTCAAGAGGATAGTCTTCTTGGCGGCATGGGGTCGATTTAACTGGACACGGTAGGGGGCCAGAAGGATTTTCACCAACATATGCTCCTTCTTTACAGGGGTCGCTTGCTGGCTCTTTATACTTTGTCGGAACTATTATTTTGCCTTGCATTTCCTGGTTTTTTCTGCCTGAGGATTTTGGGCGCGTTTTCCATTTTCCAGATTTTTGTGTTGCGACTGAACGGATAAATGCACAGCGATCGCTGCAGTACAGGTGGACATGGCCATCCTCCAGGATACTTACGTATACGATGGATGCTGGCCCTCCGACTACTTGCGATCTCTTTAGGATTTCCCGACTATGGAACTTCGGGCCTAGTTGGTACGATAGGAGGCTGATTGATCTAATTTGACGCCCCGAGGTATACGAGATGATATCGCGTGGGTTTTGATGAAATACTATGCGTCTACGGGACACCTCGAATGGTTTCGTGTTGTGCAATGGCTCGTTGTTTGACACATAGCCATTGTATTATCCAAATCCTTATACTGCCTTTTGAACGGATTGTAGATTAAGGCTGCCTCCTTGTATTCCTTAGTTTTACATCGTTTCGTACGTTCACATGCTTATCATGCTTCTGGTGTTGATATGGTAGTTTTACCGGACGTTGCTCTTCCTGCTCTACATCTGCAGTTTCTCCCTCATTGGTAGTTTTACGTCGTTTCGAATGAACCTCTTCTTGTTTGAGTAAACGTCTGAGTGGTGCTTGTAGAGGATGTTGTTATTTATGCACTAGTTAGTGTGTAATCTCTAGTATGTAATCTCTGGGCAGTCTTTAATGTCTTTTAATTTTCTCTCGTACTAATTGTCTCGCTCCATGTTGGTGAAAATAGCAGCAGATGATTTTCCTGAAGGGGGTACGCGTGAGAGTGCATCCGGTACCTTACGTAATACCCCTTTTTATGTATTATCTGCATGTTATAAGTCTGTAGTACCGTTGCCCATCTGGATAACCTTTCTGTGAGCTTTTTTAGCGTATACAGCTATTTCAGACTATTGTGATCTGTAATCACCGTCAAATTTTTTCCCAGCAGGTAACCACGAAATTTTTCTACGGTCAAAGTACAGCTGAACACTTCTTCTCAGTTACCGTGTAGTTTTTCTCTGCTTTCGTTAATGCCTTGCTCGCATAAACGATAGGGCGATCCTCATTTTCAGCGTTTTGACTTAGCATGGCTCTGAGGGCGAAATTTCTAGCGTCAGTTTTTAGTACATAGAGTTTGCCCTGTGAGGGTCGTGCTATCACAGAGGCTTATGTTAGCAAGGTGCGCAGCTGATCGAAAGCATTTCTTCGGATTTTCTCAGTGCCACCTCACATTTTTTCTGAACAGCTTGGTTAAAGGTGCCATTACGTTCACTAAAGATTTTATGAAGTGGGCGTACCATCCTACCATACCGAGAAAAGTTCCCAGTTGCTTCAAGTTTGTAGGCACTGGATATTCAATATTGGAGTAGTTAACTTGTCAGGGTCGGCGCATAGTTCGTCTTTGTCTACTATATATCCTAAATAGCGTACTTCCGGGCAAGAAAACTCCGATTTGTCCCTGTTTATTTGAAGCCTAACCGTACCGCTTTTAATTGCTGGGTATGTTTCTCGAAAGTACTAGTGGCGATAATAAAATCGTTCATGTAAACAAAGACGCAGGGTTGCCACTGCGGTCCGAACACGATATCCAGGCCTCGCTGAAAAGTGCCTAGGGCGTTGGTCAATCCATAAGGGATTCTGTTGTAATGAAAGAGCCCTTTCTGAGGGACTGCAAAAGCATTTATTTCCTTGCTTTCGTCATCTAATGGAATCTGGTGATACGACTGGTTCAGATCTATCTTAGGAAGATACCGAGTGTCACGCAGATTATGCAATCGGACGTCCCTATGAGGAAGAGGATAGGCGTCCTTCTTCATCACCTGGTTCACAGCCCTGTAGTCGATGCAAAAACGTATCTTACCGTCCTTCTTTGGTACGATTATTGAACAACTGCTTCACGGGCTTTCTGAAGGTTCGATGATATCTTCAGCTAGAAGTCTACCAAATTTCTCGTGTGCCTGTCCTAGTAATCAGTCCAAGCTACGGCGAGAGCGCTGTTTAATTGGTCGTTGGCCTTGCTCATCGATGTAGTATTGGGGTATCTGTGCTTGGATTTGCCCGTTAAGTTCGGGGATTAGCTGATCTAATAGCTGGTTTAGCTGTAGTCTCTCTTCCCGCTCCAACGTAGTGGCTCCGTTTACCACTGCTAAGGCGGTGATCGCTTGGACCTCATTATTAGTCCGTGTTGGAAAATGTCGTACATTTTCCGTGGTATGTGCCAGGTTGCTTCGGCAGAGGTCGGGTAGGTTTACTCATCTATCTCTGTTAATGTTGGGCTGTGCCAGGTGTATCAACTTTTTGTTCTGATTAGCTTCGTTTCGTTACATATATCTTTTACTGAAAAATTATATATTTATAATTATTTGTTATTTAATTCAATAATAGTATCCTGATTATCTAAGTATTTATTTATAGGTTAAATTTACTTATTTTGTATTCTACGTTTTATTTGAATTGATCGTTTCCATATATTTTCTTCTTTGTATGCGCAATATCTTATTTACCTAAATTCTTGTTTATTAATTAAATTTGTCTTCCCTCGATTCTCTTGTTTTCTTTTTCATTTTGATTATTTATTCGATTATTTAAAACGATTTCTGATTAATTGGACTTCTTCATCAGAGCGTTTACAATAGTACAAAAAATTCACAAACGTATTCTCTTTCCTTTTATTATGAAAAAAATTTAGATTTATCCTATTATTTCCATGTTGTTATGTTAAATTAAATAAGTTAAATTAAATTAGTACGAATCCATATACTCTTTCTATTTTGTTTATATTATTATTATTGTTATTATTTTTATTTTATACATACATTTTTAATATTATTCCAGTTGTCGATAAAAATCCACTTCAACTAATTGTTTTTCTTCTTCCTATGATATACTCAAGGTATAAGGTAGGAGAAAAAGGTGTGAAAATTACTATATCCAAAATCGCATAAAAGCAGAGAAAAACAAATTCAAAAAAACGAAACAACATTTTTTATTAATTATTTATATTATTTATATTATAATAACTGTTTATTGTTTATTTACTAGTTAATTATATATGTATCCATGAGCAGCTTTCTTTTTAATTAAATCTTGACTATATTATTTATTGTTAAATATTATTTAAACTATTAGTTATTTATTCATTTATTATTTATCTATTAATCATCAATCATATTGTTTATGTTTCGCTTGTCTATTACTTTTCTTCTTTTTTATTGCAACTATTAGTCCTGATATACGTGGGTGCTAGTCTTCAGCTTTGAAGTCTTTCTATCAATTTCTTAAAAAATTATTGTTATTATTATTTTATTATTATTTTATTCTTTAAACATTGTTATAAATATATGTGTCACATTTGGCTAGTAAAGTATGCTCCTACTAGTTTGGTTTGGCTAGGAAAAAGGAAAAGCGTAGACCCATCAACTAGTCCACTACTTCATTTATTTATTAAGAAAATTGTTAATTATTTTCCAATAGTTCCCAGTTTCATTTCCACCGTAGCAGTGGTAATTTCAATCTAAAAAAACTTTCTTGAGCTGGTATATACCTATTCCCTATCTTTTGGTAACTTTCAATTTTACTTCAATGTGCTTCTTATAGTGTCTAAGTTATGATGCCACACACTTGTGCACTCTTAGCTGGAGCAACACTTCCTAGCCAATGAGCATGTTACCCATATTTTATTAATTTATATATATTTGTATTATTTTGCATTAGTAAATATGAGGAACAGGTTTAAGCTTATCGTTGGGCTTGCTTTACTTTGAGCGAGGAGCTACTTCCAAGTATATCCATAAATTACATACATTTCAAAATGACTATTTATTACTATTATCAAGAAATGTAACTGATTCAAATCCTGCGTCATATCTATTTCTAAAAATCTCTGGGGTGTTACGGAATGGCTGGAGCGATGATTGATGTGAAAGGCATAACTAGTGAGTAGTCGAGGGGCAATTTCTAGCAACAGCTTTCTTTGGCTATAAAAGTAGTTTTCTTTACAGTCCTCCTGGATTCAATTTCCACCATTGGTGTCCTCCTCCTGGATAAGACGCACCTTACAGAATGCAATAATTTGACTTCCTTCTATGCCTTTTAAGAGTGCTCCTCACGATTGCCGGAAGTCAGAATCGATCGATGCGACTCATAGAGAAAAATTTTGCGTCAAGTTAGAGAACTAAAATCAATGTTCTGCACTATCGACATTTCAGGAATGTATCCACAATGAAAATTGTATGAATACCCCCTGTCATACATATATATATATATATATATATATATATATATATATATATATATATACGACGTCTATGTAGCGCTCGATGTTATACATGAAAGAACGTTTCTTATCAAAGCTTCTTATTTCAGGATCATATGTCATTGCCTTGCTCTGTCGCGAGTAGTTGCGAGTAAAATGTAGCATCTCAAAGTTCGATAATAATTTGCCAGTACGTACATATGAGAATATTGAAATGCATTTTTGTCATTTATAATAACTTTTCTGATAACAAATATTAATATTCAAGGCGATTCATATTACTAATATAGTAAAGATAATTAAAAACTATTCTTTAATATATATATATATATATATATATATATATATATATATATAAATTGTGACGGGGAACGCAAGCGCCGCGTAGGCTTTCTTTCGCACGTCCCTATGTTCTCTCTCCCATCGTAGCCCCTGTATATATGTATATATGTTTATCTGTAAATATTAATATATATTTGTTACAGGTCAACGCACGAATACATCGGCGGAGAGGTAAGTGAGAGAGAGAGAGAGAGAGAGAGAGAGAGAGAGAGCGGCGAGTGGGGAGAGATGGTCGCGCGCGAATTTGGGGAGGAGGAGTTTTGAGAGAAAACTCGACGAGAGACGTGCGATCGAGCTTGCTTTTCTTTCGAACACACGAGCTTTTGTGAAAACACAAAAAGAGAGTTGGTTTCATGCTTTGTTTTGCTTCGCAAGGTGCTCTGTACCCGCTGTACGAGTTTCATCGTTTTCGTACGTACTGCCACCCGGCTCCCGTCTGTGCGGATTCACCGCCCTATCCTGGGGCCATCGACGAGCGGGGACACCGCCTCCCCCGGCGAACGATCAGTCACCTATAGTTTTTGCACTTTCGCTCTCGCTATCCACTGTCTCTAGACACTGTCGGTTTTAACTATTTGCCAAACAAAGGTGTTCAGTTCTTTATTTTTCTCGCTCAATGAAAACACCAAATATTAAATAATTTAGCAATCAGTAAATAAACTAATAAATAAAATCTATATATTTTATAAATTATTAATAACAGATACAATTGAAGGTAACAATTGAGAGATAATTAAATACGATGTTAATTATTAAATTGAATAATAATTAATTAAATACTATCAAACAATAATTATTAAAATTTTGTTAATTAACAATCAATTCAATCGGGGTAAGAAACAATTAATTGTATATAGTTTGTTAATAAGTAAGTAAAATAAAATTGAAACAAATAACAATTAAATAACAATTTTTTTTTGTTTTTCTTTTCTTTTTTTTATTATCTCGTTCTTTTCTTCTATCTCGTCGTAACAACCATCAAACGAGCATCGCTCAACGGGTTAGTTACGGGCATTATTTAATTCATTAGATTATTTTAATTATTTAATTCATTAGATTATTTTAATTATTTAATTGATTGACTTATTTAATATTTGTTAATTAATTAATTAATTAATTAATTCTCTCAAATTTGTTTTTTTGAAATGGTTAATGGTTTGTTAAATTGATTTCTATTAATTTGCTGTTTTACAATTGCTGTAGTACGACCGAGAAATTTGTTGTTCATCTAGTGGCTTAATTAATTTTGCAATTTATTTAACAATTGTAATTAATTGATTTCAAATTTCTCCCCTCTTTTTTTAATTTATAAATTAAGAAGAAAAATTTGTCTCTGCTGTTCTGTTTTCTTTTTCTCGCGTTGTTTTTTGGTTCGTTGGTCTCTCTTCAGTTTCCCGTCCATTAAATAAATAAATGATGATAAACCCTCCAAACGATTTTAATGATTGGCTCCAAAGCCTATGCGAGGAGGAGACAGACATCATCACAACAGAATTAGAATTAAAAAATGATGGTTCCTCATTTCAAAGGGCTGCCAAGCTATATCGCAGACTGGCAGGAAATTATAGCCCGGGAGACTTTGTGGAATGCGAGAGTGGGAACGATACCGTAAAAACACGCGCGCGCAGACATAAAAATTTATTAAAAATTATCGTAACCACGACAATGCGCAGCGCAACGAAAACATATATTTTAAACAAAATGGAAGCGACATACGCCGAACAAGCTGATGAATCAGCTGATACACAGCAGGCTCAGGAAGTTAATCCGAGCACAGGCCAAAGACGTAGCACAACATCTGCCGATCAGCAAATGCAAAACCTGATCGATTTTAATTTGGCAGAGATCCACAGGCACGAACCGCTCGCATGGAGCACAGCCAATAAATCACTGTAAGCATGGAGCACAGCCAATAATCACAGCCAGTAAATCGACTAATCGAGCTCGCTCGAGAGGCCGAATGCGTCCTCGACGCGAAGCGCAACTATAAGCCATCTCCATCACCCGAGAACTGCATAATGCCCGAAGTGGCTTTTCATGCGGTAGACACGTCTCGGACGCGCCCGAAGCCAAAGATCGCGGCCATGGACGTAAAGCCGCCCGATTTGAAAGCTTTAGCATGAGAAGTTTTGCAAGAGGCGGGCTTTAGAGCCACCTCACCTGATTTAGGGGCGCCAGGTGTCGCAGCTCTTATGACGAAGAGGAGCAGTCGCAACTTACACCCGAGGTCGCCGTGTACATGGAAGACCGGAGCGTCGACCTCACCTACGTCAGAGAGGAAGCCATCCTTCAGGGGAAAGCTCGTACCCAAGCCCCTCAGCGACAGGAACAAAGTTCGGACAGCAGGTCCTGATCCGCGATTCTTATACTGGGGTTGTAGTTGGCCAGGTCATACCTTACGCAGCTGTCCCGAGTGTTCGGGAAATGCGAAAAAGGGCGAATGATTGAGGCCCAACTCGCCCCTACGCTCCGTGAGACCTCTGAAGATCAGCAGGCAGCTGCGAGGACATAAGGTAATGACGATTGTCCCCTCCAGTCTATAAAGGAGGAGAATCACGACCGTGACTCCGCTGACTCAGCAACAAATGTCGACCCCGATCGTATTCACGATGGTGGGTACAGGTGGACATAGGCGAGTTTCGCATCCATGCGCTGCTCGATGCAGGGGCTGCTCGTACAGCTCTCGGAGCAATCGGCTTGCAGATTGCATCTGCCCTCGGTCGTCTAGTTCGATCCTTTCTTGGATCTGGCGCTCGACTCGCCACAGGCAAAATTGAGCCGATAGTAGACCAGGTGGCCCTTCCGTTTGTCATTGCAGACGTTGAAATGGAGCTAGACGTCATCATAATTCCAGACTTGGAAAACGACTGTCTGCTCGTTGCAGACTTCTACCGTGTTTTCAATGCTGTCATCCACACGCGCGACAACACCATATCGATCGAGGGTGCTGCGAATTTCGTTCCGCTACAACTTTGCACCGTCTCATTTACCTCGGCGTATTCGCTTGCCTCTATAGGCTTGGCTGATATTAACGATAGTCAACGTCGAGCTCTCGAGGAACTCCTCGACCGGATGCTGCCTTCGGCTGATCAGCCTCTGAACTGCACGCATCTGACCGACTACGTGCTCGATGTCGGCGATGCTAAGCCGATTAAGCAGCGTTATTATCCGGTCTCTCAGAAGATAGAGCTGGAGATGCATGCGCAAATTCGCAAAATGCTTGATCAAGGCGTAATTTGCAGATCAACTAGCGAGTGATCTAGCCCCGTCGTGATGGTTCGCAAGAGCGACGTGAGCTACCGATTCTGCGTGGACTATCGCAAATTGAATTCCGTGTCCGTGAATGTACGCCCGAAGTATTCCTATCAGACAATGGCACCGAATTTCGTAGACAGATCATAGAGAAATTCCTTGTGGAGCGTGGGGTGGAGCATTCAACGATACCCCCCTTATCACGCTCAAGCCAATCCGGTAGAGAGGGTCGGTAGGACACTGAAGACCGAGATGATCGCCTTCATCGAGGAGACTCATAGTACTTGGTATGCGCATATCGCCGAGCTGATGTTCGCGTACAATACATCCGTACAAGACTACATTGGCGTAAGTCCGGCATTCCTTAACACGGGTCGTCACCCCTCAGCCCCTGGCATGCATCGCCGCCAGGAGGAGCAGCGTGCACAGGTTGCGCAAAAAGAGGCTGCTCTACAGCATTGGAAAGAGCGCATGGAGAAGTTATCTGACCTCCATCGAAAGGCAGCGGAAAATTCGCTCAAAGCACAGGCAAAGCAAGCTCGCTACTATAATGTAAGTCGTCGCGATGTTCATTACGCGATTGGCGATCCATATAATTGTTATGTCTTTGCTAATTTTTGTGCAAACATCGTTTTACACCTATAAATCGAAAGCCATTTACAATGCAGAATAAATACAATTCATATATTTATACATTTATAAATGAGAGGCTACTCCGATTGAGAGTCAAGTTCTCAAAAAGTTCTCTTTCGGCTCTCGCCGAACACTCTTACTTCTCTTCTGTAATACAACGCCAAATAAACAGTACATCAAAGTTCATCTATAAGATTGTGTGGGCTATAAGAACGAGAGTCGAAGAGAACTGGAGAGAGCTAAAGAAAACCAGAGAACGTCTAATCTCATTATATATTTTTAAGTAGTTTTTAGATATTCGCGATATAATATCTAATTGTTCTTTCTTGAAATAAATATTTTTTAATAAATTCTATTCCGCGCAGGTGAGGACCGCGGGAAGTTTGATTAAAAGTTACTTTTTCATAATAATTTATTAGGAGTGTGAATAAGTCTTTCCCGTTTTTTGTAAGAGATGGCGCCACCAATACTGTGCGAGTATTCAATGGTTACATATGTCATAATCAAAGCTTATTCATATGTCAACAATTCCATACTAACACATTAGTTAAAATTTTTTCGCATCATAAATTTTTGATATCGTGAAAATGTCGAAATTTGAGCCGAGTCGACGTCATTTGCGGGAAGTTTCACTTTATTGGTTCAATTTGGAGAAATCTGATGCCGAGACGCATCGATTGCTTTAGGAGGCTTATGGAGAAGGTTGTGTCGATGATTCAAGTGTTCGCGGATGGTTTCGACGCTTCAAAAGCGGTGATTTCGACGTGGAAGACAAGGAGCGTTCCGGGCGGCCGCAAATCTTTGAAGATCGAGAATTGGTGACTTTGCTTGATGAAGATTCTTGTCAAACGCAAGAAGAACTTGCTGAAGCATTGGGAGTTGACCGAACAACCATTTCCAAGCGTTTGAAAGCCATGAGAATGATCCAAAAGCAAGGAAATTGGGTGCCGTACGAACTGAAGCTGAGAGACGTCGAACGGCGTTTTTTCACTTGCGAACAGCTGCTTCAGCGACATAAAAGAAAGGGTTTTCTGCATCGTATCGTGACTGGCGATGAAAAGTGGATACGTTACGATAATCCGAAGCGAAGAAAATCATGGGGACTACCCGGCCATGCATCATCATCGACGGCCAAGCCAAATATTCATGGCGCCAAGCTCATGCTCTGTATATGGTGGGACCAGCTAGGTGTGGTTTACTATGAGCTTCTGAAACCGAATGAAAGGATCACAGGCGAGGTCTATCGACGACAATTGATGCGTTTGAGCCGCGCACTGCGAGAAAAACGGCCACAATACTCCGACAGGCACGACAAAGTTATTTTGCAACATGACAATGCTCGCCCACATGTTGCACCGCCGGTGAAAACATACTTAGAAACGCTCAAATGGGAAGTCCTACCCCACCCGCCGTATATTCCAGACGTTGCTCCGTCTGATTACCATCTCTTCAGATCGATGACGCATGGCCTGGCTGACCAGCACTTCCATTCCTACGAGGAAGCCAAAAAATGGGTGGATGACTGGATAGAGGCCAAACCGGTCGAATTTTTTCGCAACGGGATTCGTATGTTGCCAGAAAGATGGGAAAAAGTTGTAGCTAGCGATGGCCAATACTTTCAATAATTCATTTGTAACCCTTTTTTCACAATAAAGGCTCAAAATTTGAAAAAAAAACGGGAAAGACTTATTCACATACCTGATAATTTTTTTTATTTAAATTCTATATTCTCTTGAAAAATCATCTTCAGATGAAAAAATTAAAAGAGTAACTTTCGATTTATAATTGAATTTTTCATAAGAATTACATATTTGAGACACCAAAAAGATATGTGCTTTTTGGCTCTCACTGGCCGGTTCTTTTTGGCTCTCACAGAGCTTTCCCGTCTCTCTTCTACATACAAAGTGGTTCTCTTCTTTCCTTTACAATTAAGTAGTGCGTTGTTTATAGATGATAACATGGAAACAGCAATCACTTTTTTGATTTTCTATTTCATTGCCCATTTTCGAGCCATTTTTTATGCTATAATAGACTGTTCAATTACAATCTATGCTTCTCTATAAAAATGTCACATGTTTGGTTTAAAAACAGATTTTTCGAGTTTCTTCATAGAATGCTAAAAAGCTGTTTGAATAAGTTTTTCATCACAGACTAAGAAATAAACAATAGTCATTGATACTTTCTACCACTTGCACAATAATAATCGGTTCAAACAAGACAGTGTGGTGCATTCCCACCAGGGTCAATATTTATCTATTCATTTATATTATAATTTTGATTGTTACCATCCATAAACAACATACTACTTACTTGTAAAGGTAAGAAAAGAACTACTTTAAAAGTAGAAAAGAGACGGGGAAAGCTCTGTGAGAGCCAAAAAGAACCGGCCAGTGAGAGCCAAAAAGCACATAACTTTTTGGTGTCTCAAATATGTAATTCTTATGAAAAATTAAATTATAAATCGAAAGTTACTCTTTTCATTTTTTCATCTGAAGATGATTTTTCAAGAGAATATAGAATTTAAATAAAAAAATTAAATTATTATGAAAAAGTAACTTTTAATCAAACTTCCCGCGGTCCTCACCTGCGCGGAATAGAATTTATTAAAAAAATTTATTTCAAGAAAGAACAATTAGATATTATATCGCGAATATCTAAAAATTACCTAAAAATATATAATGAGATTGGACATTCTCTGGTTTACTTTAGCTCTCTCGAGTTCTCTTCGACTCTCGTTCTTATAGCCCACACAATCTTATAGATGAACTTTGATGTACTGTTTACTTGATGTTTTATTACAGAAGAGAAGCAAGAGAGCTCGGCGAGAGCCGAAAGAGAACTTTTTGAGAACTTGAATCTAAATCGGAATAGCCCCTCATATAATCACCAGTGTCAGTAATTGATCTATGTTTATGATTTGAATAGATGTAGAAAAAGTAAATAATTATAAAAAAAATTGTTTCCAAAAATTATTTGATAGATTTTCATATATATATATATATATATATATATATATATATATATATATATATATAATATTTATGCTTCATGCTTCTGTATAACAACATTTTGCAATATTCAATATTTGCATCATCGCGCGCGCGTATGTGTGTATATTAGTAATATTTATCAGTGAAAAAGTTACTCTATGAATATTAACATTTATTATCAGAAAATTTACTAATAATGGCGAAAATGCTGTATGCCCGTACTGGTAACGTATGCTTGATCTTTCAGCTACATTTTACTCGCAACTACTCGCGACAGAACAGGGCAATGAAATTCGATCCTGTAATAAGAAACCATGATACTAACGCACTTTCGTCCAATAAATCGACCGCTAATAGATGCAGTATTCATATATGATCGTCTGAAAATGTAGAATAATATAACTTTTTTTTCTAAAACTTATACTAAAACATATAAAGTAAATGAGTATACATACATATATTTATTCATAATAGTTTTTAAACCTGTATATACATAAAATATTTAAAATAATAGTAAAAATTTAAAGCATAGGGCCCCTTTACTTGATTGAATTCGTACGATATTGAGCGTGGTTTGCTGCTGCATCTCTTTCAAAATACAGCAACAATATTTCTGTCTGTTTTGCCGACAACTATAGTTATTTATTGGATTTATGGTTACATTGTGAAAGCACTTTACTTTTTTTGTTTTCTCAAAATATGTGGCATGTAGAACGATAAAACGAATTTTCTTTGGTTTATTATTTTATTCTACAAGTGGAAAAACTCGATTTAGATGCTCAACAAGTACATAGAAGTCACAATAAATGTCTTCTTTGTAAGATCTAAAACACACTAGACTGTGTGCAGCAGACGATTCGTAAGACAAAACTTTTGTACTGTTTTTTCTTAATTAAAAACAATAGATTAATACATATCTGTTTTCCCACTTGTAGAATAATCTGAAGAATTTTTTAAAATGTTTTATCTGTCTAAATAATGCGAATTGACGACAAAAACTGAAAAAGTAAATTTGTTTCCGTTTTAGTAGTTCATTGCAGCGCTGCGAACGCTGTAAGGAGCACTCTTAACTCTGACAAAAATATGCAGACTACTGCATATACTGTAGAGGTGACAGCTGTTAGTTGTTATGGTTTTGCTCTGCCAAGAAGGGTCTTAAGGTGGCAAAATAAAAAGGGGATTGTTTCTGAATATTATCCGTGTTATAAAAAAATTTTTGTTACTTGTGTCGTTTTCTACACTAGTGATCTCGTCATCACGATCGTATTCCTGGACTTTTCTTATTCTAGTGTTCGTTTACTATTTATGCTTATTGTTTTTTAGGAAACGAGATAGGTATAATTATTCTTAAAATATCTGATGAGTTTTAGAGTAATAATTTTTTATATTCTGTACGTATTCGCATTCTTTTACAAGTTCATTGTTTATTATTTAACGTATGCTTTATAGTATATAAATTTTCCCATTTTCTTCCTAGGCACTGTTTTTCAGTTGAAAAAAATTTGTACATTTTGATAAATGTTTTTTACTAGTAAATCAAATAAATGGTTTATCCATATGCGATTACTTAAGTGTTTAATTAAATAGAGTAAATATTTTTTTGATTTATGAAAACCAAGAATTTGTTTCAAGTGAGTCGATTCTTTATTTTAAAAAATATTTATTAGATTTTTATCAATATTCTTTAAAAACACAATTATTTAATATTATATAGTTCAAAAAAATCTAAAAGGAACTTTAGTATTTTAACTTAGTAAAGAGTCTTCTTGGTTATCTTCAACTATCTAAGCAGCTAAACATACACTAAATAGTATATTGCGATGACGAATAGTTATATACATATGATATTTTAAAAAATCATTGAAAAATATCTAAATATAATTAATTTTAATTGGAATATAATATATAGTCTACGCTTAGACGCTTACATAATTGAAGATTATCAATACGGTTACCTAATAAGTTAAAATACTACATTTCGTTTATATTTTTGGTTGAACTATATGCTATTAAATAATTGTGTTTGAAGGTATATTTCTAGAAATGAAATGAATAGTTTTTAAAATCAAGAATCCACTTTCATGAAAAAAATTTTGGTTTTGTTACATGAAAAAATATTTCAGTATTTGTATATAATTATTTATCTTGAAAAAATGTTTAAGTGAAATGGTATAACGACAAATTATTTCTTAAATTTTTCAGAATATGTTTTTTCTATGCATATTTTTTCATTTTCCATATATATATATATATATATATATATATATATATATATATATATATATAATAATAATAATAAACAAAATCGTGGATCGACTTCGCGAAAATTTTTTGAAAAATGTACTATTATTAATAGATGAGATATTAAAATTAATGATAAGTTTATTAAATTACGAGAACGCTTTTAAGAAAATGAATTTGTTAACTTTTACTTACGGACAATATACGAGCAGTTATTTCAGGACCGTATTGTGGGAAAATCAATAGGCTATTGACTCTTATAACTCATTCGACTGGTCTTTGATTTGAAAATTTATACATTTATTCAAAATCATCAAGTCAACCAAAACATAAGTATTTAGCAAAATTTTTGGAGCCAATTGAGGGCATATAATATTTTCCACTCAGCCAGTATAAACCAGCAGGATCGCCTGACAAACTGCTTTCTAACTCTATTACGGTTTTTCTGTTTCTCTATTGTTCTCTGTTTGGCAGAAACAGGTTAATATTGAAGCTTACTTTTGCACAGGAAGACATAAGAATGTTGATTGTTTTATTTTAGTTGTCAGTCCTATGTACACATTCCGAAACATCTTGTACGGAATAATGTTTACTTATTAACATTATTTTGAAGATAAGGTTAAAAAATATCTATATCGATCTTGCAAATTCATACATGCCTTTTAATCAATTTAAAAAATATGTTCAACTTGTTGAAATGATAGTGAGCATAGTCTTATAGTCATTGATAAAGATCGAAACAAGAATTATGGTAGATATAGAAAAGGGTTCGGCTGTTTTACTATAAATATAGAATAAATGAAAATGTAAGGCGTTCTGATTTAAAAAGTTGAACACTCAAAATGGGGGATTATCAGCAAGAACAAACTATATGGTCTCAATTAACAAAGTCATCAGAAGCAATAAGACTTAAAGATAAATTCTTAAAATGTGACCGAGCGAATGTACAACGTGTATCAGATGACACAATCCAACCAATCTTTACTTCTCTGAATTCATTATGGATGTAAAAGTACCTGATATATCAAATATTAACAAAGAAGAAAACAGTGTTATTACTCTTAGAGATGAAAAAATTAGAGTTGGCAATTATGATATACGAGGTATGTTAAAAAAGTAACGAGAATTTTTAAATTTCGCGGGTTTGGAGAGTTCGCCTGTAGAATTTTTTTTTATTATGTTGATACGCATGCCTCTGAAGTACAATAACATTTTCAGCAATATTCATTGCTTACTTTTTAAGTGGTAGCCGCTAACGTTAGACATATTTTTTTTAGCTCGGCGATTTTCGTTTGTGAAAAAAATGGAACAAAGAATTTGCATTCAATTTTACCTAAAAAATGAAATAAAGTGTAGTGAAGTTTGTAAAATGTTAACAAAGGCATGTTGTGAGTCTGCTATGAGTAAAGCAAGGATCTACGAGTGGTATAAGCGTTTCCAAGATGACCGCAAAAACGTTGAAGATGACGAACGACTCGGACTCCCAAGCACATCAACAACTAAGATCAGTAAAAACACTAATTAAAGTATACAAAAAATAGCAATAGTGATGGAAATTCATAAGCCTGCACATCGAAATTATAATTGATGAACATTTGAACTTTGTTATATTGATGACAATTGGATACCAGATTTCGTTGAAATATAATCTTATGCTAGAGAAAATAAAGGATACAGATACATAATTACAGTCCTAGGTATCTTATCTAAATTTACATGGGCTATACACTTTAAGCGAAAGACTGGTAACGATGTTGCAGTACCTTTTCATACTATTCTTAAACATGGGCATATACCAAAGAAGCTACATAGAGATAGCGGCGAAGCATTTTACAATGCAGATTTTCAAAAACTAATTAGAAAAAAAAATTAATGAACACTCAATTCAACTAGATACGCGAGCGCTTCAATCGTATTTTGAAAGAATAAATATGGATATAGTTTAGTTTTCGTGGCAATTATATATAGACTCATATTTGGCCGAATGAAAAAAAAGTTACGTCGGTAAATAAATTCCAAATTTGAAGAATATCACTTAGCAGAGCAAATATAACGAAAAATGAATAAATTTAATGTCGAAGGTAAAGTACGAAAGATTAAACTGAAGCAGAGTTTTGAGAAAGGATATAAAAGTAATTGCTATACAGAAAGATTCACCATCAACAGAGTTGCAGTAACGAATCCTATAATTTACCATTTAAAAGGTTACAAAATTAACTCATCGTTGAAGATTTCTATGCTATTAGGTATCTCAACAATTTTATAAACTATAAAAAAAAGTTTTTTTACAAATAAAATTTAAAAAGTACACCAGAAGAGATAACTTCTCCGGTTGAGTGTCGTTCTCTTAAAATTTGATATGAATTCCATGGCTATTAGCTATGCTATCGATTGAGTAGACGATTCAGCACTTTGATGATATCATTTACATTTTAAACTCATTCAAAGCTTACGTAATAACGACATTGTATCATACCCTAGCCGTAAAGATTATTTACATTATAATATAGCAAATATTATATTTATTTTCTTCCGTCTCATCAAATTTACTACTCATATATACTTTTGTATATCGTTTACAACACTTGCTAATACTGGATCTGACAATTCTATCCATAAAAATGAGCATATTAATATTAGTAAGTAATTATCATTTCATTATCGTATACTTTAGCTTGGGTTTCCACAATAGACCAGGAGTGATATAATAGTGTGCTGGATCAAGACTGTAAGCTTGGAGAAATTGTTTCGAAAGTTTCCGAATATATCAGCAAGAAACAATACATCTGTTTTCAATTATAAATATAAATACTGACCAAGAGTTTTAATATGAAAATTTTGCGATAATAATTGAGCGTACTTATAATCTTCATCAGTAAAGGTTGAATTATTTAAATTACTATCAAATGCATATTTTACTGGTAGCTATATTTTTCATTGACTATAAAAGAACGAAATATATTCACATGGAAAGACTCCTCTTCTTTTAACTAATTTAGTTTGATCGTTTCTTTGAGATTCACTTTTAAAAGTATTTTTTAAAATACGATACTCTTCTAGATTCGAGGCTACTTTATCAAGAGAACAAGGTATACAGTGGAATGAATCAATACATCTGAAACTAATATATACAGGGTAGGCCATTTTAAACGGTCAAATAATGGTGACCTTGAATTTGACCCTCAAATCTATTTTCAAGGTTATTTGAAGGTCAAAGTGTTTTTTTTTTTTAATGGGAACCCCTATTTTTAATACTGGATTCGGAAAGAGCGGGAAATTCTACGTCCGAAACAGTATATCAAACTTTTTTTTATTACCCTTTAAAGGTCATTTGAATGTCAAATTTCAGCAAAACCCGTGTCTTCAAGACTATCTAGAGGTTAGGGTATTCTTTCCAATGGGAAACCCTTTTTTGACATTGGATTTGGAAAGAGCGAAAAATTTCACGTCAGAAACAGTAAATAAAAATTTTTATGACCCTTAAAAGGTCATTGCAAGTTCAAATGTTAAAAAATTCTGTGGTTGCTATTTGATTGCGTTTTCTGACAGAATAATTGTCGTTAATGTACATTTATGAGCAATGTTCAACCCGAACATGACAAATACCTTGAAAATATTGATCTTGAACAGATTTTCCTTACTTTTAGTGTTACCCAGACAATGAATTGAGCGATTTGATTGTAAAATCTCAGTGTACTAACAGCCTCGATCGAGGAAGATTCACTATTAGCGCATAATAGTGAATCTGATGTGTGTCTGATAGCATGTCTCAGACACGGTGACTCTTAACGAAGTCCAAGGTGGGGACAAATTTAGACCAAATAGGTCCCTGTAATATATCGCAAATTTATTAGCATTGTAAAAATGATCTAATTTGATTGAAATAATTAAATAATAATTATGTTGATTTTATGTGTTTTTGTAGTCGACTTAAGCAATCGAGCTGTTCGTCGACAGAGGGATAACAGACAATAGAACGGCATTATTAAATCATTTAATTTGTTATTTTATTGTTAATTTTTTAGTATATTATAGAAATAAATTGATGTGGCTTTTACTAAAAAATAAGAGTAGAATTATTTAAAAAATCGGATCCTAATCTTAAGCGGTTCGATGAAAAGTGAAAAGTGATTTCAAGTCGAGGGTTGACAAGTTAAACGAGACTGAGAATTAAAATCTAAATGATTAAACCGCAAACGCCTATTATAATTACGCGATGGCAAGCTGAGCGACCAAGAGTCTACGAAGGGTGAGCGTAGGCCGAATTATAATACGTGAAGAATAATTAATGTACAAGCTTTAATAAAATTATAAGTTTATGCAAACAAGCCTTGAAGTGAGTTTTGCAGCCAGTTTTCGAGACACCTTGAAAACTGAGACAAAGACACAAAGACAATCAAAACACAAGTATATTTAACTTAATTTAATAAATATTTTTATCAGTCTTACAATCTTTGTAATTTAATATATAACTAAAATAATAATAGTGAGACTTTCCTTGTTTATTATCACCCCCGAATAATCTGAAATAAACCTTATTACAAAAAATAAATAATAAACTCTATTCTATGTTAGTGAAGGACAATCTGATTGCCCCTACCACCGTATGTTAATCCTGAGGAACTTAACTGGCATATTTGGTATATTTGGTGAGGGTGCAAAGAGCCCGATCACAAGTTGAGCGATCGGGTATCGTGGCAAGTTGAGTCGGAGCACAAAGTAGCTCACCTAATCACTTTTTATTATTAAGCAGTTTTCAATCTCTTTAGAGATTATTTTGCTATAGAACACAAATTTCTAGTATATAGAAGTTATCTTCATACATTTAAATTATATTTTTTAAGATAGCAGTAGACTTCGGTACATGTTTTTCGAGATGGTCAATTAAATAGTACATTACATGAGTATGGTAAAGACGTTCGTTCTCATACAAAGGGCACTGCCAAAATATATGATTCAGATCTTGCTTTTTATTTTCGCATGGACCCTTTTTCGGAACTTAGCTCAGTTACATATGTATGTGTGTTTTTACTAGTTGTTAATTTAGCTTGCTCTTTGAGATCTGTATAGGGGATTTTTAAAGGGCTACGTACATTTTTATTGGCTGCAGCCTTCGCAAGATAATTGACGCTTTCATTTCCACTGATTCCAATGTGCGCAGGTATCCATACCAGTTTAATTGTACTGTTGTTTGTAGTTTTTAAATAAAATTCTTGTATTTTCTTTTTTATTTCTATTATATAGGGATTAGTTATGGTATTGATTGGACCAATTTTTAAACTTGTTAGTGCGCTTAGAGAGTCAGTGAAAATAATAACGTTTTGTTCCAATCTGGTTAAGGCAAATTCTACTGCACCAACGATAGCGATGCACTCAGTGGTGAAAATTGAAGCATTTTTATTCAAATTTTTTTGGTAACATAAGTTAGAATTTTAGACTAGATAAGCACTTCCTACAGAACTTGATCCTTTTCGTTTGCTTCCATCCGTAAAAATGACATATGAGTTTTCTTTAAAAATTAGTTCGTCTACCGCTTTATTCGGATTATGAGGGTTTTTTAAAGATTTTCCGAAAGATATGTCTATATTGACGTTGTAAAATGACATGCTATAGTCGCAGGCAAAATTATTATAATGTATTTTAGAAATAATTTCAGGAAATGTAGTTTTTGTTTGTTGAATACACTGCAGTAATAGTCTATTTGGTTCAAACTTATTAGAATCTTTGTTAAGCATGTTTATAATTTCGTTTACAGTTTTATGCACACTCAGTCCTTTATTTGAATGAACTTTATTGAGAAAATTTGTGCATAAATATTTTGCTCTTTCTTGTAGTAAGTCAATTTTGGATTCTGCGAGTAAAATATTTGTAGGAGTACTTACTCTGTAACCTAGTGCTAGATGAATAGCGTTGTATTGTATCTTTTCTAACACATCAGCTTTCACTTTTTGTTTAGGAAAATATATAAATAAGCCATATTCAATTATAAAACGAATGTAACTTTTGTACAAAGTAATTAACGTTTCTGGTATTGCACCCCACCATGTTCCTTTAAGATATTTAATCAAGTTAATTGCTTTTGATATTTTTTTCTGAATGTAGTCTATATGGGCTTTAAACGTCAGTGCGTAGTCAAACACTATCCCAAGAAAACTTACTGTTTTGCTTGACTTAATTATAGTATCTTTTATCTTAATGGAGGTTTGACCAGGTTCAACCCTTTTTTTATTAAAGTGTATAAAGACAGTTTTATTCATAGAGAGAGACAAACCTAAGTCATGTAAGTTGTTACAAATTGTTGTACTGAACCAATTTAATTGCGTAATCTACAAATATATAAATATCTCGATTTTTCATATTCATTACAATTTTAGATTTTATATAATTGTTAAAATCAAGTTTAACGTTTCTTCAAGTTACCTTATCGTCCTTCTTTTGCGCTAAGTTGCACCTTTTCTAGCATACTTATTCAATTTGCAAAAAATTTTTCAGATCGTTTCAATCGTTTTTCAGATGCAATTCTGGTATTTTTATGAGATCTATTATCGATGTAATTGTTCCAAACGTATAATTAAATCAACAAACGATATCTTAGCTATTGGTCATATTTCTAGATGCAAATAGATAGGATTCATGCAGCCGTTGAAAGCACCTGATAATTCTTAACAACGCCATGATGCTCAACGACACTCTTAGCAAATAATATAATTTAATTTAATTAAAACAATATACGTTTTAAAAAGCTAATTCATAATAATTTACATTCTATAAAGTTATTGTATAAATATCGGTAACTTGTAAAGAATGCAAAAATATATCATAACTGAACATCGTTACAATGAGAAAATTCGCAATAAAAAATAATATCAGAGCTGATAAAAAATTTACTTCATTTAAGAAAAATACGTTGATACACGTCACCACCTTAAATTCCAAAAGAAATAATGCTATATCTTGTGAACTATTATAAGCAGTTCGCAGATCTTGTAGCAGCCAAAGGATAGAACATGCAGCACAATCTAAGTTCTGTTTCAATTGTTTAAACTCTAAGCATAGAGTTGAAAACCGTTCCTTAAAATCTAGCTGTTACATTTGCGGTTACAAACATCATACGAAGCTTCATTCTGAGAAATTTATGAACCGTTGTTAGCTACTGCAGTAGCGGTCCTTGAATCCTCAGAAAGTGCCATATACTGGTTCGGTGGCACTATCGTCTGTTTTTGGTTGGATTTTCATCGCCAATGCAGACACCGATAATATCACGGAAACAAAGGCACGTCATTTAGCAGTAGATCATCAGCCTTCTGAGGTAATCAGTTGATTCTGGGAGTCAGAGAGAGTCCTCCGAAAAAGCATATGTCTCTTGCAGAACAAAAATATTAGGATCATTTCAAAACTAGGTATTGTAGAAATTCTGATGGTTGCTTCATAGTTAAAGTGCCTTTTTGTAATTAGCTTAAGTTTACAGATTCAGACAAAATTGCCAAAGCTTGTATGAATCGACTCGAAAGTCGTTTTCGTAAACAACCTGAACTTTGCACCGCTTACCATGCTTTTATGCAAGAATATGTTAAATGCTTTTATTAAAAATACCTTGGGCAAATGGAACTTCTTCCATTAGATGAATGCGAGGTTCACGACGGATTCTTTTTGCCTTATCGTCCAGTATTCAAGCAGGATGGTAGCAAAAAAATAAGGATTGTCTTTAATGGATCACAAAAGGATAAAGCAGGAAATTCGTTAAACGAATTTTTATATGCTGGTCCAAAGCTACAAGAAGATATCGTTATTATTATTGGGTGGTGTTTTCTTAAATATGTATTTGTATGTCATATAATTAAACATTTTCGACAAATGCTTGTCGATCTTACACATACTAAGTGGCAACGTATATACTGAAGTTTTGATCCACTTTTACCTCTTCAAGTTTGGCACTTGCTTACTGTTACATATGGAACAGTATCAGCTCTATTTTTGGCGAATGCTTGTTTAGAAGAATTAGCCAATTTGGACGCACATCCACATAAAATTGGATCGATAATTATTTTCCGACATAGATACGTTGACGATTTCTTAGCTGGTTGAGATACATTGGATGAAACCGTACAAGCAAATAAGGAGCTTACTGAAGTGCTTAGTTCTACTGGCATGTCTATCGGCAAGTGCGTAGCAAACCACAGCAATTTAAATGTTTTAAACACCCAAGACAATTTTAAAGACTTAAATGAGAAGGAAACGGTTTCGACTCTTGGTCTATGGTAGAGTCCCTTGATAATGCCTTTCATTTTCGAGTTGAACTGCCTTTAGCACCTCCAACAACCACAAAACCTTCCATTTTGTTGGAGGTATCTAAACTCTTCGACCCTGTGGGTTTTTTGTCCCCAGTTATAATTCGTGCAAAAATATTAATTCAATGTTTGTGGATGCAAGGTGTCGATTGGGATTCGTCTGTTTCAGGTCGAATTCAGAAGGACTAGCTTCTCTACAGACAAAAGCTTGCTGTCATAGAAAAGATTCGAATTCACCTTTGGGTAAATACAAGCAAGTCTGAATCCTGTCATTTGTATGGGTTGTGTGATGCTTCTGAGCGTGCCTTTGCAGTTGCAATTTTTCTGACTGTTCATAGTGCCAGATGTAAACCGCAGCTGCTCATCGCTAAAACAAAGGTAGCTC
This sequence comes from Sycobia sp. Sy_11, assembly GCA_018907035.1. Lineage (NCBI taxonomy): Eukaryota > Metazoa > Arthropoda > Insecta > Hymenoptera > Epichrysomallidae > Sycobia > Sycobia sp. Sy_11. The sequence continues at coordinate 469,994 of JACCIC010000052.1, read as the reverse complement.
CACGTAATGTTGTATGTTTGCCAAAATTGGAACTCTATGGTACAGCATTATTAGCCAAATTTATGGCTAGAATTCTTCCTAAATTAGACTCTTCACCTAAAGAGATTCATTGTTGGTTCGACTCAAAAGTCGTTCTGGCCTAGCTGAGATCACACCCATCTCGTTGGACGTCACATGTTGCAAATAGAGTTGGTGAGATTATAACTCTCTTACCGATATCTAAACTGCACTACAGTTGCAGGAATCAACTATGTGGTGGTCAGGATCTGTTTGGTTGACTGAGGATGAGTGCTCGCGGCCCATCAGAACATCTGAAATTTCAACAAACTTAGAAATGCGTCATTTAACTGAAATCTGGTTCATTCTAGATCATCAAGATTGCGTAGAATGGTTTGTACGATTTTCCTCCTTCGATAAATTAGTTGCTATTATAATTTATTGCCTTCGTTGACGCAGAAATCTGTCAATTTCTAAAGAGCAGAAACGAGAAAGTTGTTTGTCGGCTGAGGAGATCTCAATAGCAACTACTATTTTAATTAGGTTGGTCCAACAGTCGGTTTTTTTTCAATGAGTTTCGAATTTTGTCTTCAGGACAGCAACTTCCGTCAACAAATCCATTACGCAAATTAATGCCTTTATTGGTACTGATAATTTCCTTCTTGTAAGTGGTAGATTGCACAACTCTTTCTTATCTGAATCAGAGAAGCACCGAGTGATTCTATTCAAAACGCATCATGTTAACACTTTACTCATTAGAAAAGCTCACCTTTGTAATTTACATGACAAAGCTACACTTGTGCAAAGCTATTTACAGAGAAGTTATTGATAATGCATGCTCGATGCATTATTCGAAAAGTAGTTCGTCAATGTATCACCTGTGTTTGATATAATACTCGCACTCGGGAGCAGTTGGTGGGATCACTCGTTGCAATTAGAGCAAGACCTGCTCGACTCTTTCAATACATTGGAGTCGATTTTGCAGACTCCTTTTGGATTAAGGCGTCTTCTGAAAGGGAGCAAAAATCCTTTAAGGGTATGTGGTAATTTTTGTATATTTGGTCGTTAAAGCAGGTCATTTGGAATTAGCATCTGATCTTACCGCACAAGCATTTTTATCTGCGTTTCGGAGATTTACTGCTCATCGAGGTCTCTGTATTGTAATTTACAATGTTAATGGCAGAACCTTTCTGGATAGTGAAGCTGGAATTCGGCGTCTCTTTACTAAAGCTTCTGCTTCAGGAAAAATATTTGCGTCTACTTTGGCCCAAGATCAGGTGGAAAGGCGTTTCATTCCTCCCAGAACCCCTTATTTTGGTGGCATTTGGAAAGCTAACATGAAGTTTTTCAAAAGACATTTGTACAGAGTTATAGGCGAAAAAAATTATTGTTCGAGTTTTTTTTACTCTCTTGGCTGAATTTGAGGCGTGTTTAAATTCTAGACCACTCAGCGCACTTAGTTCAGATCCTATAGATGTGAGTGCAATCAGTCCAGGATATTTTCTCATTGATGATCCACTTGTAACACTCCCGGAGCCATTTGTCGAAACTGATAAATCTCAAATTCTCTACTCCAAATGGAGGTTGATGCGGCTGACGAGAAATCATTTTTGGCAGAGATGGCAAAATGAATATCTTGGTCAGTTACTACAGAGAACCAAGTGGCTTAAACCTAATTATAGCTTTCAAATTGGTGATTTAGTTCTATTCAAAGATAACTTACTTTCTCCGACATAATGACCATTAGGACGTATTACCGTCTTACATCCTGGTAATGATCAATTGACGAGAGTAGTGATCTTGCGCACTGCTACTTCTGAATACAAGCGACCAGTCAACAAATTAATTTTGCTTCCAGTTCATGACAATACATCAGCTAATCTATTGGCATTACAGTCAAACTAATAGATGTTCATGGATTACAACGTTTGTCGTTTTTTTGCGTATCATACAAAAATATTCGTTCGAGGTAGGCGGTATGTTCGCGCCGCTTACATTATAATAGTAAGTTTCAAGTTGTATATATCGGGAAACTGGCGTTAAGTTTTAACGAAACATCAATATAAGTTGCAATACTACGAATACGGACTGGCCCTTTATGCCTTCGTTTTTTACTCGCAATCAAGTTTGAACACTGAGAACTAAAAGTACAACATACCTCCGCGCTGGGGGCGATTTTTCAGAGTGCTTCTAAACTGCTGTTAAATTCACTTATTTTACTTGCTTATGAGAATATCGAAATATAGTCGAGAAGTCGACTTAGCTTACCGATATTGCTCTTGGAAGCTGTTGAAATCCTATTTAATTCATACACTTCCAAACAAAAAAGTGGTACAGCCAATAAGTAAAATAAACTCCAGAGAAAAAAAAAACTTTTTTACTAAATTACTACGGAAACTTTCTGCTAAACTGCTCGAATTAATTCTAATCTAGACAGCAGAGATTTTTGCATACGGATACCAACGTAACTATGATAATACGAAGGAAACGCAGAAAGGCTATGAATGAGGAAAAAAGAAAAAGCAGTGTAGGAATTGTCTAATTTAACACATAGGTCGAACACCTAAAGAATATTTTACTACAGCTTGCATCACCAATCTTAAGGCAGAGTTACCAGCAGTCAGTTTCCAACCTTATTTTACTAATATCTATGCAATGTTGCTACGGTGTAATAGTAATAATTGTGAGGATTTTGTCGTTACTTGGTATATATAAGCATTTTCGTATACATGAGCATCGTGAATCATATGAAACAGTTGCGTGCAAAAGCAAGAACAACTGACGAACAAATATTTGAAGTAATAAAACAAATTAATAGAGGAGACTTATTTTGTTAAACTTTGTTCCAAACATTCTGGGCATAGCTGCTGAAAGGATTTAGAACATTCCCGTTTTAATATGGTTGTGCTGATGTTAATTTTTGAAGAAAAGTTGTTATAAAAGTTTGTTATAAAAAAAGTTTTTATAAAAGTTGTTCCAGAGGTATTCTGAAGGTACGTTTGACTGATGCAACAAGTATATCTTATTAAAAACTTAACAAAGATTATGTTCACTGGAGATTCGATCAATATGAGACAACAAAAATCGGAAATCAGCAATTCATTAAAGTATTATGTGATTGAAGGTATTTGAAATTTAAATTTTAGGTATTAGAAGGTTATTAAAATTGCCGTTATCATCTTGTTAGAATCTGAGATGAGGAAGAAAATGCGAAGTAATTGGATCAAGATAAAGAAAAACTTTGTAAAAAAATTGTTTAAAAAAAACTGAAAAAACAAAGGTGGTCCAGAACTTTCTTAACTTATGCATGTGCTGGAAAATCAACTTTGCAAATAATTGGCTCAATCAATTTTGAAAATTCTGAAAACGTTTAATCATCATAAAAACAATTTTCAATTTTTCATCATCGTACTCATAAACTTAATGAATAAACATATTCAAGCCGTAAATTAACATAGTGAATATATACATATATCATAATTTTGAGACGTCCTCAGCGTGCTACCGTCTCACATATTTAATAACTGTTGATCTAACATAGGCACAAAATTTTTATAAAATGAATTTTTGAGATAGTCGAATACAGAACAAAGGCGATACTTTAAAGATTAAACTGAATAACTTTAACATAGATATGATAAATATGTAATCTAAGATAGTTAATTTAAACTATGAAGATTTTAGAGTAATGCTACAGAATTTTTAAAAATTCATCTTATATTTTCGAAAATAATTTTATTTTTTAAGTATAAAAGCTGCAAAAAAATTTCCGATGATTATAAAATATCAAATTCAGATTGGTACGCGATTCATAAAATAATAATTCCATATAAAGTAAGTCTCCTTCAAAGTAGTCCCCTCCAGCATCTATTTTTTATTTCAGCAAGTTTTCCAGTCTTTGTATCAATTCTAGAACACTTCGTATGGAACCTCTCCGAGTATCCTCGCTACAGGTTCTTAGATATCTTCAGTGGAGTAAGAAATAGGGGAATAGGAAAAAGTCGCAGGGTGACATATCCTAAGAATAGAGCGATTGCGGTAACGTTGCGATGGCTTTAGACGCTGAAAACTGAGAGACACTGAACGCACTGTGACAGGGAACATTATCGTGATATAGAACCCAAGTCATCGCGATCTCTGGACGTTTGAGCACTCTTTATTGTAATTTTTCGAGCACATTGCTGTAGAATACTTGATTTACGATTTGTCCAGGTGGTACAAACTCTTTGTAAAGTACTTCTTTGCTGTCGAAAAAGCAAATGAACATGGTTTTCACTTTAGAATGGAAATTAGAAACGAAGACGGAAGTTTCGGTTAAAGTCTTTCTAACTGTTTTCCGGTTAATATGCAACTCGTCAGCCAATATTCGAATGGTTAATCACCGGTCTTGACGAAGAAGGACGCGGACGCTCTACGCATTCGCGTCGGTTCGCACTTGAATTGATCTTCCGCTCCGCGCCTCATCTTTAACGATCTCACGGCCTTTTTTAAAATCGGCATGCCACCGAATCACCTAATTACGACTCAGGGCATCACTACCATACACTTTAAGTACTTTTTTACAAGTTTCGATCGCAGTTTCGCCGAGTGTCGCACAAAATTATATCGCGCATCATTGCTCTAAATTTATCTGTTCCATTTTCGTGACATGCACTTGTCGCGCATTGTTACAAAAAACTAAACAGCTGGCAAAGAAATCATCGTACAAGGTTTGTCAAGGTCTCAGTCGAGAGAGTAGGGATCTACTATTATGGTGGTGCAGTTACAGATACACAGTGTTACCGCATACCAAGAAATAAAATCGGTCGCATTACTCAATTTTCTGATCACGTATACGTGAGTCATTTGGTAAGTACCTAGCCTATAAATAAAAATAACACTAAAATTTTATAAAAAATAAAATTTATTTTTGAATGTAGTCTCTTTTTAGTTGAATACACTTGGTTCAGCGGTGTACACATTTTTTTAACCCCGTTGAAAAAAATGTTTTCTCCTGGTCTGCAAAATAGGCCTGTGTGGTGACCATTATTTCATTATTGGAGTGAGTCTCTTCCTGGTGAGCGAATTGTCTAGATTCGGAAAAAAAGTAGAACGGAACCAAATCTGGAGAATATGGTGGATGGGGTAGCATTTCGACCAATTTAGCCATGGCGAGTGCAGAAGTATAAGCCAATGCATTATTGTGGTAGAATTATCTAGGAATATATGGAATTATCTGTTTAGACAAATGGGGCCGTTTTTCTTTTAACACGCCATCAAATCGGCTCAACAGTTCGACGTAATACTGTCCTGTGACCATTTTGCCCTTCTCCAGATAGTCAATAAAAATCACACCTTGAGAATCCGAGAAAACAGTAACAATCACCTTTCCGACTGGCAGTACCGTCTTCGCCTTCTTGGGAACAACGATCCGGTTAAATGTCATCTTGAACCGTTTACAGGAAGAAGCAAATTGTAGTGTATTTCTGGTGCAACAGTGGCACCATCTGGCCGTGAGGCGATGTACTTGATTAATGACCCACCTGTACATATATATATATATATATATATATATATATATATATATAGCCCAATTATTAAAGAAAGTCCACACGCTTTCTAATCTTTAGATAAAAGTTCTTGCAAAACACTTTTCTGAACTCTTAAACTTTCATGTAAAGAAATTCTATCCCGCTTGTGCTCAAAATTCCGATATCTGATCACATTCTACTTTCTCTTTTCATGATAAATTAAACATTCTTTAGTAATTTGCATCAACATTTTTAATTTAAGATGAAAATTATGATGAATTTAATTAAGATAAAAAGTGACAAAGTATTATCATTTTCATGAAATTAAATAAGTTGTTACTTTCCTGTAACATGTCATTGCCGCTGTATTGTTTATGTAAGATTTAAGTATGTGCAGAGTAAGTTATATAAAAAATAACAAATTTTATCTCTATAATTTGATTTTATAATAATATTATTGAAATTAAAACCCTTTTTTGACAAATGTTACTTTGTTAATATTAAAATAATCGCTTTTAAAATGCATTTTTAAAAATAAGATATTCGATAATATTTTTAGCTTTCAATATCTAATTTTTATGAATTATATAATTTTGATTGAGAACAAAAATTTACTCAGTGAAGGACAATTATATTTGTGGATATCCCTATATATGCTGTAACAGTGCGTATCCGGTGTCCGCCGGATCAGCCGATTAGCCATCCCATGCCAAGTAAGCTCGCATTTGCTTGTAGAACGAAAGGCAGGTTCCAGTTTGGACATGCCAAAACAGGAGCTTCCGTTAGTTTTTCTTTAATTCTTTGAAAGCTGTTGATTGGTCCTTCGTCCATGTCCATTTCCTTTTCTTCTTTAAAAGTATACTTAACGGTGTTGCTGTTTCTGATAGGTCTTTAATAAAACGTCTGTGCAACGAAAGCATTGCAAAAAGTCTCTTCAGTTCTTTTCGATTTTTTGGTGGTGGTATCGCTGAAATTGCTTTTATTTTCTCTGGATCTGTCCGTATGTTGTGATCTTGCAAATTGGCATTTCTCTGGATTTGGCTTTAACTTGGCGGCCTGCAACTTTTCGAAGACTGTTTTTAGCATTTTTTAATGTTCCTTGTACGTCTCGGTGACAATAATTATGTCATCAAGATATACAAATGTATATTCTGTCATATCAGGTGTAATAATTGAATCTAGTAGTTTTTGAAACGTCGCTGGGGCAGTATGTAAACTAAAAGGCATTATATTGAATTCGTAAAGGCCTCGTCCTGGCACTGTAAGAGTCGTAAGAGGCTTACTGTCTTCTTTTAGATCGATTTGTCAATAGCCATTTTTTAGGTCAACAGTTGATAATATTTTTGAACCTTGCAACTTATCAAGAATTAACTGTATTTAGGGTATCGGATCAGTATTTTTTTTAAACTTTGTTTAGGCAGCGAAAATCGACACAAAATTGTGGTTTGCCATCTTTTTTCTTTCTATTACCACACGACTACTCTATGGGCTATCAGATGGTCGTATTATGCCTTAATGTATGACTTTATCAACTCCCTCATTGATAATTTTTTGCATTGCCGGATTTCTAGCCCGGTAACGTTGTTTTAAAGGCGTAAATCCGTTAGTCGGATTTCATGTTTCACTAGCAATGTAGCCCCTTTCATAAATTTAAATTTTCTCATTTCTGTATGTATAAAATTCTTTAAATCTATTTTCTTATGTTTTGTTAAATTTTGTAGTCCTGCTTGATCATGAATACTTGAAATTTGGTTTGCGACTATATTCTCATTTATAGTTGTCTTCTTCTAATGAAACGTCAATATCTAATTTCGTTAAAATATAAATTCTTAGGATAATTTTACTACTTAGATTTTTCATTAGGTAAAATTCATGATTTAAGCAATAATTTTTTATTTTGGCAGTACCTTTTAAGCTTTTCATTTCGGATATTTACGTTCCGTTCGCTAGTACTGCCGCTTTTGATCTTATGCCCGCAGTCCAATTGCATTTGTTTATGCGATTGTTCACTATGTCAGAACGTATAAAGAAATTAACTGAACCTGTGTCAACTAATGCTTTATATTTTTGGCCACCAATTTTTACAATTATAAAGTAACGTAAATCTAATTTTTGTTTGACCGGGCCTGTGCTGGTCCGACCGCATTTTCGTTTGCCGACTTTTGGCATTTACAATCACGGAAAAATACCTCGTCTTTGCCACACCGGGTGCAGAATTATCGTTGCGCGTTTTTACATTGAAAGCGCGTATGACCTTGTTGCTTACAACGCCAGCAGCATTTATTTTTATCATACATCGTAATTACCATCACAGTATTGTGTGATTCTACGAACGAAGATGACTATCATAAGTCGATTTGGTTCGATCTCCTTCGACTTTGTTCAATTTTTCGCGAACGATTTCTACTTTCCGTACTAAGTCGCTTACTGAAACTATAGTTTCTCTTGTAACATATATTTGCAGTTCGGGCAGCATATTTTCGTACAGGTTATCGATCTGTGTACGGATGTCTAAGCCTCCGTTACGTCTCATTAAGGTACATAGTGCGTTCGCATACTCTAAAATCGATTCTTTGGATTTTTGCTTTCGATCGATTATTTGTCAGTCTAGTTGTCTGTCTTAGTTCGGTAAATCAAATTATCTCATTAAGTTTTGTAAACCCTCCCAGGTCGTGATGTCCCTGGCAAAATTTGTAAACCAATGTTTCGCGTCACCTCTTAACAGTTCGGGTAGACCTTGTAATAGCTGCGCATCAGTTAAGCCATAGACAACACATAATTCCGATACTCGTTCAAGCAATGCGTGAACATATTTTCCATCAAAGTGGCAATTCCACTTTCGCATCTAATCTGCTATTTTTGTTGCTACACTTCTGCTATTTTCTTAATTTAGAACCATTTGCTCTAATCCTATCTCTACGCCGCGACTTTCTGTATGCCTTTCGACAGCCATTGGAGACGAGTCAAATCTGCGTTTTTATAACCAAATTTTTCTTCATCTGCCGTGATATCCGCCAACTCATTATAAACGTTAGGATCATCAGGCCTATTTGTGAAGTGCGCAGGATTTTATTTTGTAAAGGCTATTAAGCGCTGCCTTAAATCGCATACGTTTCCGTCGATATCTACTTTTTTTCTTTTTTTTTTTTTTTTCTTCTATAAGCTCTTCGCGCTGCAGTCTATAAAATCACAATCTCGTCATCGTGTTATAATTCATTTAAATAATTAATTTAAATTTCTTATTTCTTCTTTCGGAAGCCTAATTCGGCACGCGAGCTATTTGTGCTTCGATGATGAAAATTCAAGATTTATATCAATGTAATTAATGAGAACGAAAATAAAAAATCGCCGGTTCGTGCGCCATGTAACAGTGCGTGTCCGTTGTCCGCTAATTCGTGGGTCCGACTTAACACACATCGGCCCCTGGTCGCTCAACACGCCAGCAGGTTCTTTGCACGGACCCTCGACTCACCCACTCTATGTTCGTACCCGCTATACAAGTACGGCTCCGGCTCAGCACGCCTTGGCCACTGGTAGCTCAGCACGCCACCAGTTTTGCTCGTATAGCGGTAATTGATTAGGCGGACTACACGCTAGAAAGCATGGTTTCGGCTCAGCACGCCTAGGTCCCTTGGTTCCTCAGTATGCCATTCAGTTTGCTATCAGTGTACAGACCCTTCCCAATCAATTCGACAAATATATTTCCCACTCTCGCTCAACACGCCAGAGCAAAAAAATATACTTGTCTTCGGTTTTTATTGGCTTAAATTTTATACAAATGTACTTCTTACTCTCGCTCAGCACGCCAGAGCAAAATATTATATTTGTAGTTAATAAATCGTTGAATGAGGTTTTCTTCTTTCTATTTTTGTATAATAAGAAAATGTTAAATTTAACACTTAAGAGAAAATTTATTAAATAAAATTTATAAAAAAAACACAAAAGAAAACTAAAACTATTATTTATAAAAATCTATAAAATAGTCGGTATGGGGCACGCCACACTACCGTTTATTTCCCCGGATATCGATACTTAAGTCTGTGAAAATACAAAAGAAAGAGAAAAGGTTGTTAGACTTAAATCTATAAAAGAAAATTATATTTTCTTTCTTTTATCTTAGTCTCCGCTCAAAGTTTGCATCAAAATATTATTAAAATTTTCGCGCGCGCCGAGTGTGCCTGAGATTTATCGATCGCTATCGCCCCGACAGGTCCCCTTGTGAAGCCACTGTCAAGGCTGGCGGCACACTGGACTTTAAAGCCAGAGTGCTACTACTGAGCAGTCCTCCATACCGAGACCGTTCCTCTCTCATCTCACTGCACCCAGGAGTTTCGACGCTCCCTCTTTACCGCGCCTCGTCGTATCATCAAGCTTCGGTGATCCCTCGTTACCACGCCTCGCCGCGCCTGCAAGCGAGTAGTCTATGTTGGCCGCGGAGCTCGTGTTGGCTCGTAGAGAGAGACAGTGAGAACATGCGTTCGAGTGCCTTCGCGCTCTTAGTTTTCTCTCTCTCTCTCTCTCTCTCTCTCTCTCTCTCTCTCTCTCTCTCTCTCTCTCTGTACGCCAAGTGTTTCGTGCCATATTATATTTAATACTATAATTCTAATGTTATCTGTTTATAAATTTGGTACTGCTCTGATGGTAAACATACTGTAAATATTCACAAATATTTACAAACTGTAAAAATTATAAATAAAAAAAATATTAACGTTTGAATGTCAATTCTCAAGAAAAATCATAATAATATTTCGTTACAATAAAACAATGTTTTAATTTTGCATTCGGTAACTGACATTTGTAACATACGAGGGTGCATTGATAAGTTTCTGGCCTGACCAAGAAAAAGAACGTTTTTAAGAATTTTTTTTATTTCTCAACATAATCTCCTCCAAGGCTGATACATTTCTCATAGCGGTGTTCTAGTCTAATAATACCATCTCTATAGACTGATTCGTCAAGCTCCTCAAAATACCGATTTACAGTTTCGATTACTTCTTCTTTGTCCGCAAATCGCTTACCGCCAAGCTATTTTTTGAGGCTAGGAAACAGATAATAGTCACTCGGAGCTAGGTCTTGAAAGTAAGGAGGATGCGGGATCAATTCAAACTTCAGGTCGTTGGTATTATCCATCGGAACGATTGACGTGTGCGCTGGTGCGTTATCGTGATGAAACAAGATTTTTTTTCTTCGCCAGATGAGGTCGCTTAATTTTCACTTCGAGGCTTAAACGTTGCAATAAGTCTGTGTAGTATTGACCAGTGATAGTTTTACCCTTTTCAAGGTAATCAATGTATATATTACCTCTTGCATCCCAAAAAACAGTAGCCATAACCTTGTTCGCCGAAAGAATTGTTTTTGCCTTCTTTGGAGTTGGTTCTCCTGGTCCAATCCACTGTTTAGACTGTTGTTTGGTTTCAGGAGTGTAGTGGTGGACCCAAGTTTCATCAACGGTTACGAATCGACGCAAAAATTCGCTTGGATTACGCTTATACAACGCCAAATTGGCGGTAGAAGTGTTCTTTCGAATGAATTTTTGTTTGACTGTTAGCAAACGTGACACCCATCTTGCACAGAGCTTTTCCATACACAAATATTGGTGCAAAATATTTTGTAAACGTTCATATGACATCTTACAGGTCTCAGCTATCTTACGCATTTTTAATCTGCGGTCTTTCAGCAGTATTTGATGGATTTTTTCGATCATATCTGGAGTTGTGATCTCAATGGGGCGTCCTGAGCGAGGCTCATCAGAGGTGCTCACACGACCCTTTTTAAACTCGAAAACCCACTGCTTAACGATTGAATATGATGGGGAGGATGTTCCCAGTGTTGAGTCCATCTCTTCTTTAATTTCCTTCGGCGTTAACCCTTTCAAATAAAGGTATTTGATGACAGCACGATTTTCCAGCTTTTCCATTTTTACGAAAAACACAGAGGCGTCTTGTTCAGCATGCTCTCAAACCTAAACTAACATGGCGATCGCACTGAAACTATAGCTACAAGCCATCTAAGGATGGTACTATAGAATGCCACCTCAAGGTAGGCTAGTGGCGCCATCTCTTGGTCAGGCCGGAAACTTATCAACCCACCCTCGTATATGTACAAACAGTGTCCTTAGATATTTTTATAATACTGACCGACACGCATGCGCACGTATACATAAATACACATGTAGATACATCTACATGGATCTATTTCTATCTACTGAAAAAATTAACAAATCTGAAGCATATTTACAAAGGCAATTTATCCAGTGCAAAATAAAAATTATCTTATTGTAGCTATATATTACTATGAATCAATTTTGAGCAACTATTATATGTATTTACTTTTTTATATATTTTAATAAACATATTTTCAATACAATGATTATGTTTTATAAATTTCATAATTTATTTTGCGATATTATTAAGTAGAAAATGTAGAACGTTTAATTGTATTAATCTTATATTTATCAGTTGATTTGCTATTTATTATCCCCCTTATTTTCCTTTCGAATGTGAAATAATTGGCACCAATTCTATGATTTTCATTGAGAATTGTTGATTTGCAATATGTCTTTTTAATTTATCGATTTAAAATTTTTCAATTATTTGTTATACCGATTTGCTATTTTAAACGAATCTAATTGCAAATTAATATTGGCTGAGATCACAGTTTTTATAATAAATTAAGATTAAAATATATTTCTATTACTATAATAAATATTAATGCGTTCAAGAATTAATTCAAAGTTATTTATATGAGCATTTTCTATAATTGAAATAAATGATTAAATTTATCAAGCCGCTTAACACAAATTCGTCAGTCTGTTAAATGCATCCGAATATAAGAAAACTTTTTATCGTACTCGCTATTGGCAAAGAAAACATTGTATATACGAGAGCGCCACTATTCAAAGCAAAAATGAAAATCGTGAATGACGATAAGATAGTGATAACGCTCGCGTAACTGCTTGGATGTACGAATACATTGATGAAGCGACGTTTACGCGTCCTTTAAATAAAGATTATCTTTCTTCGTCTATAACGGTCCCTTCTCAAATTTTTCTTAAGTTTGCCTTTTTTATAACAGTCTACTCCACTGCATTGGTATTAATGAAGAAAAAGCGGACGTTTAGCTGTTTTATACAAACAAATGTGCAGCTGAAATGTAGAAATGTTACAAAGATTGAAAAATAGATATTTGATAATCGCATTCGAAATTGGCAAAAATATTGATTTCAAGAAACTTTGAATGGTAAAAGTCGGATGGTTTGGGCTACAGTTACGTACAAAATCACATAAAATAATTATTTAGGTATTGCATAAGCCCTATAGAATCATTTTATTCAATTTTTATCAATCAAGTTTCCTTGCAATCAGTATTTTTGCCAGTTTTCAGTGTGAATATCAAATATCTAGTTTCAATCTTTGTAACATTTCAAAAATTCAGTTGCACAATTTTTTTTTTACAAAACAACACGTGTGCGCTGGCAAGTCCAATGCAGTGGAGTGGGCTGTTATAAAACAGGGTAGCTTGACAAAAAATATGGGAAGGATTGTAGTCAAAGAAAAATAATCTTTATTCACAAGACGCGTAAACGTCACTTCGTCAAAGTGTCCGTATATCTAAACAGTTACGCGAGCGTTGACAATGGACAGAAAAAATAACAATTACTTGTTTTTGCCGTATTTACTCGACTTCGCCTCGTTACCTTTTGTCTGACCTCTTTTTTCTCGTTCTCCGGAGACGACCCACTTCTCTGAGCAGTGATTGGCTCACAGATATTGGCTCATACTGCAAAAACTATTAAAAATGGACCTACATGAATATGAATATTTACACATAACTTTTCCTTTCCGTTATCATGCTGCTAATATAAACAGTTATATCCGAGACTAATATATATATATATATATATATATATATATATATATATATATTGTGGCGGGGAACGCAAGCGCCGCTTCTCTCTCTCTCTCTCTCTCTCTCTCTCTCTTCCCTAACTCCTCGCGCACCGTAGCCTCGGCGACCCTCGGCCTGCGCGCCTCGCGCCTTCGCGCATATGTGTTGTACGTATGTCCTGCATTAAAGCCACGTGAATTTTAATTACTTCGTTTTCTTATTTTATTATTCCCGATAATCATCTAGTCTTCCTACCTCACGCCCAATCTTGCATGCGATATTTCGCCCCTCGCGAACCGCCCCTCTCCCTCGGCGAGATAATTCGGGGCTATGCCCAGCCGGGCATATCTTTTGCAACGGCCGTGCCCGCCATCCTCGTGCTCGAGGCAGACTCGCGCACCGTTACAATATATATATATATATATATATATATATATATATATGCTAGGATGAAAAGTTTGTAGGTTAATATATTAAAACATTTTTTGTTATATTGGATTTTATTATTTAATATATTAGCCTTCGAGGGCGCCTCAACGATTATAAAGATCATACAACTTTGCAAACAAGAAAACATCACTGGGCAACAGATCTGGAGAATATAGAAGATGGGAAAACAATTCCTACCTTAACTCATTGAATTTAGATAATTGTATTTTTGATTAATCAAAACGTTTTTCTTTTTCAAATAGGGCCGTTTTTCGTGATTTCTTCTTTCAAACGCTCGAACAACGCAATGTAATAATCCTTGTCAGCGATATTTCCCTTAAGGTAGTCGAGGAATATAATACCATACGTATACACTGTAATATATCGATGAAAAATTCGTCTTTATTATGTTTGAATATAACTAAACATTGTTCCGAATCATCAACACAAGCAACGTTGTTGCTTTTTATCGATTGTGAGCCCATGTGGCACCCATTTTGCACACAGCTTTCGTATGGTCTAGCATAGATGCTCAGTATCGTAATCAACTTCACTTTTCATTCATTTAAAATTATTTTGTCAACTTTTTTAATCTTTTAGCCGGTAACAGAATTTTTCGGACATCCACTGGGTACATTGTTTTCGATGCTCATATCACCTTGTTTAAAATTATCAAACCAATTCTCAACGGTTGATTTTCTTGGTACTGAATCTGAACAAAGTTTACCAAGCCAAGCTTTGGCATAAACAGTATTTTATTTTGCAAAAAACAATATTTGATTAACAGACGAAGTCCCGATATTCTTTTTTATCTATTTTTTCATAATCACAAAATTTGCCTTACTCCTAATGTTATATTTCACGAACCAATTATCTGACAGCTGTCAAGTTTATACACGTAACTTTTAAAGGTTGTATTAAATAAAGATGTATAGATATAATTATTCGTATAGTAACGCCATATATATACTTATATATATTAATCTACAAACTTTTCAGCCCTCCTGGTATATGTATATACAGTAACATATGATAACATATTTTAAATTTTTAGCGATAACTACGAAAAGTTATAAAATTTTTTCAATAACATACATAAAAAATTCTAGGATTTTTAGAAACAGTTGATAATTATATGTAAGTAAAAAATGAGAATCCTTCATCCAATGGAGCTTCATCAAAAACGTGATGAAATATTTACTTGATTAAGGGGTAGCATGTATGACACTTGAATATTTTTTGAAAATATTTATGTGATATTAATAAAAGTGATTACTTTATAAAATATTAGATAAAAAAATATTTTTTATTTCGAACGATTCGCTTACTTATTCTAAATGAATTGCATTTGAGAAAGGAACAATTGAAGAAAATTTACAATTTACATTAAGAATATGTATTCTATTAAAGTGCATGGTTGGTATATATATGCTTATGTACAACATTAGATTTGTTCACTTATAAACATTGAGGAGACGGGCCTGGTAAGTTCATACCTGTTTTTTAAACAATGATGAGTATGACAATAAATATCAGAAGATCATTGACCTAAACAATACCAATGATTTACGATGATACTTGCTTAAGAGACCTACTATGGATAGTATTGATTGAAATATATATGAGTGAAATATATTTGTATATATCTTGAGTAACAATTTTATAACCTGAATATGTAATATTTAAATACTC
The DNA here is from genome assembly GCA_018907035.1 of Sycobia sp. Sy_11. NCBI lineage: Eukaryota > Metazoa > Arthropoda > Insecta > Hymenoptera > Epichrysomallidae > Sycobia > Sycobia sp. Sy_11. The sequence goes on along the minus strand of JACCIC010000052.1, from coordinate 454,479 downwards.
ATATTTTGTTTTGTTGTATACATATTATAATATTTTATAAAGTATCATTGAAAGCGCAACTGTTTGTTGTCTTCTAAAGTTTCGAAAATTTAAATCAGCACCTAGCTTTATCGCTTAACCTGATGTAGATTTTGTCGTATCAGAATTGCCAGCAAATCCAGTATCTCTATAAGGTATCATGTAGATGTTTTCTTTATCATTTTTTCCATCATTAAACCATAATTTTCTGTTCCTTTTAAATATTTAATAATAATATAACGTTTACCTTTTCCTCTTGTGCCAGCTCACACGATAGCCCCAGGATCAGTTAGAAAAGAAAGGAGATTTTTCGGCGAAATTGGGAAAATAACAAATACCCGCTTTCTAGTTATAAAATAAAGTGAAGTATATTCTTAAATTAATATAAGTAACACATATTATATTAGGAGTGTGAATAAGTCTTTCCCGTTTTTTGTAAGAGATGGCGCCACCAATACTGTGCGAGTATTCAATGGTTACATATGTCATAATCAAAGCTTATTCATATGTCAACAATTCCATACTAACACATTAGTTAAAATTTTTTCGCATCATAAATTTTTGATATCGTGAAAATGTCGAAATTTGAGCCGAGTCGACGTCATTTGCGGGAAGTTTCACTTTATTGGTTCAATTTGAAGAAATCTGCCGAGACGCATCGATTGCTTCAGGAGGCTTATGGAGAAGGTTGTGTCGATGATTCAAGTGTTCGCGGATGGTTTCGACGCTTCAAAAGCGGTGATTTCGACGTGGAAGACAATGAGCGTTCCGGGCGACCGCAAATCTTTGAAGATCGAGAATTGGCGACTTTGCTTGATGAAGATTCTTGTCAAAAGCAAGAAGAACTTGCTGAAGCATTGGGAGTTGACCGAACAACCATTTCCAAGCGTTTGAAAGCCATGGGAATGATCCAAAAGCAAGGAAATTGGGTGCCGTACGAACTGAAGCTGAGAGACGTGGAACGGCGTTTTTTCACTTGCGAACAGCTGCTTCAGCGACATAAAAGAAAGGGTTTTCTGCATCGTATCGTGACTGGCGATGAAAAGTGGATACGTTACGATAATCCGAAGCGAAGAAAATCATGGGGACTACCCGGCCATGCATCATCATCGACGGCCAAGCCAAATATTCATGGCGCCAAGCTCATGCTCTGTATATGGTGGGACCAGCTAGGTGTGGTTTACTATGAGCTTCTGAAACCGAATGAAAGGATCACAGGCGAGGTCTATCGACGACAATTGATGCGTTTGAGCCGCGCACTGCGAGAAAAACGGCCACAATACTCCGACAGGCACGACAAAGTTCTTTTGCAACATGACAATGCTCGCCCACATGTTGCACCGCCGGTGAAAACATACATAGAAACGCTCAAATGGGAAGTCCTACCCCACCCGCCGTATAGTCCAGACGTTGCTCCGTCTGATTACCATCTCTTCAGATCGATGACGCATGGCCTGGCTGACCAGCACTTCCATTCCTACGAGGAAGCCAAAAAATGGGTGGATGACTGGATAGAGGCCAAACCGGTCGAATTTTTTCGCAACGGGATTCGTATGTTGCCAGAAAGATGGGAAAAAGTTGTAGCTAGCGATGGCCAATACTTTCAATAATTCATTTGTAACCATTTTTTCACAATAAAGGCTCAAAATTTGAAAAAAAAAAACGGGAAAGACTTATTCACATACCTGATATATATATATATATATATATATATATATATATATATATATATATATATACTAGAACTCCGCCTTTACTTATTCACAAATATTTAGTTTAAGGAGGGGGTAAGATATTTAAACTTTTTTGGCCATTTGAATGCTTTATATCTCCAGAACATTGGGTCGAAATTTCAAGTTAATCTGAGCAAAATTGAGAAAATTGTGAGTATTTGAATATTCGTTGGTCCAAGTAGGATTTTTACATATTCGTAATGCTGCTTGACTCTTGGAACGAATGGCAGAAAGCTGCAGCTTCAGATGCTCTAAACTCTTTTTAGAGCTATTAGACCCATTTATGAGGACTTGAGTAAAGACTAACTTTTGCAGCGATGTCTTGGATGTTTCACGCAAAATAATAATGAGAGACTCGATCAGCTAATCTGGAAAATCTCTTCAAAGTCAGTGAGTGGCACCTCTACTATTGTTGAAATTGCAGCTAATATAGCTGCATATCCTTCAATGAAGGTTCTTTTACTCTATTAGCCACTATGAAAAATATGCAAATCAGTACTGGGTCAAGTTCCTACGAATGGGCGCGACAAGTTGACGAGTTGTGAATAAATAGAGCAGAGGAACAAGCGTCACACGTCAGTAAAGAAAGAAGAGTTTTACGTAGACAAATACAAAAAGATGCTTTAGACCATGTAGATGAAAGAATTTAACTATATGGACTTGGTATTGACGATTCTATATGAACCTGAAAGAATTATAAAGTTTTATTGTGATTTTTTTAGTTTACAAAAATTTTAAGCCGTTTCCTGAAAACTACCATTTTTGAAGTCGGTGTACATCGTCACACAAAGTCTACTGAACCGATCGGTTTGAAATTTTGCATAGTACATCTTTACATAATTCATCAGATAACGCCGTCGAGTTTGTTGGTTATTTTTATTAATTCTTAATTTTACAGTAACAAATAACCCGTTTTATATAGCAAAAATCGGATTTTTGGCTTCTTAGGGCTACCAAAACTTTTAAAATTAAAAAAAGGCGATGGCGTTACCTGAGAAAACATCTCCTTTGAAGAATTCATTTTAGTTTTTGCGATTCTGATGATTCTGTGGTGCGTAATCGTGTACACTGCAAAACAACTTTTTCTCGAGGAGTCTCCGGAGACTCACTCTCATTCGCTTAATTTTCAATATTTTTCAATGAAAATTTAGGAAAATATTGTTCAAATGATACATTATTATATGCAAATTGGCTTGGTAATCCGGCTATATCTGTGTCGCGAGAAAATTTCTTTCAAACATGCCTGTTTTATACCGAATTAACCTCCCCCCCTTAATCCACGTACTTATTATAATATCCTCGCGTACTATCTATCTATTTTCTAGGGGTGGAGGAAATTTTGATAAAACGAATCCTGCTGGTTTATAACGAGATATCTGATCATTGCCTGATGTTGGTTACTTCATAGCTCAGGCTCAACCCGCCTTGGCCTCTGGTCGCTTATCTCGCCACCAGGTTCTTTTGGAAAGCGCTAAAAGAGATTAGAGTACGTGCATCCAGAATCACGACTTCGTTCGGGACTAGGAGTGAGACAGCTGACTTTGAACAGAACACCGCGCACTCAGGATCAGGTCTCTTTAGGAATAGTAAGACCGCTGCTCTTCAATAGAGCGCCACGCATTCATGATCAAGCTTTACTAGGGTGCAGGGGGGATTTTTGGTGAGGCTGCTCGTCTTTAACGAAGCGCCGCGCAACCAGGATTAAGTTTCACAAGGAAATAAGAGAGAATAATTTAGTATAGTTGATCGTTTTTAATGGAGCGCCATGCAACCAGGATCGCGACTCTCCTATTCAAGAATTTCAAGAACACTGCTTTTGTAGAGGAAAACTCGCCCTTTTCTACACGAAATATTAGTTAATTGGGTATTGACGTCACCGTTCGACTAATTTCGCATTGACCCGCCGAAAAATAATATTAATACTTTTAAATAATATAGTAACAATAATCGCATTACAATGATAAATATTATTATGCATATTCATGAGTTTACCTTTGAACACGCTCGTATTCCTATAATATAAATTATACTTAAAATAATTACGGCGCTATCTCATAATAATAATTCTTAATTTCATTCGGACTCGGATAATAAATTATATTTATTCATTACAATAATAATAATTAGTATAACAAATTTTTATAATAATAATATTTACGCCAATCATAATTAATCTGATATTTTGTCCCTGAGGATGCTCGCATACGTGTGATTATTTACTTATTTATAGCTCATGTGCACGTACGTTTTCATATACATACTAAATATTAAATAATATAAAAGTATCCAAAGCGAAAGTTTCTTATTATTTAATTAAAACGGGACATCCGAAATTCAGCGGATAGTGCCTTCACTGCATTGTGAGTTCGTTGGCCAGGGGAATGCTGGATATCTTCTCCACGGTGGCTGTCGCGCGGCCACGGTTTTCTCTCGCGACGCGCGCGAGTCCCCCTCTACTTTCCCTTGGCCTAAGTTCGCAGGGCTGGTATATTAGATTTTCACGTTCGTATTATATTAATTTTGCGTATTCGATCGCTAATCAACATCATTGCCCGATTATTTTAATTTACACTTTAAATATTTGAAATTAAAGTCTTGCGCATATGAGACTGTATCGACTATATAGCCTGATTGTCGCAATATACTTAATAATTTTTCAGTGAAGTTTCTTTGGCTTATCAGTGTACATACTAATACAGGAAAGATCTGGTCTAGTAACCATAACAAGAAATATCAAACTTGCTATAACTTCTTTCAATCGTACGTTATTTAATATCTGATCATTTTTAAAAACTTTTAACCTTGACTGTGAGTCCAATGGGGTACTAACTGTGTAAGAATTTATGAGATTAAACTTTTTTACAATTTGATTCCTGAATAATATATAAAAACACATTTTTCATATACATTATCTCTATCCTTAAAAATAGATTTCAGTTGCAAATAGTGATTTTTAAATGTTTCTGCAAGTGACTCATTAAATCGTTTATCGTTTTCAAATTGTTACCCGCGGTAATCTCGTCGTCAACATAAATGGCTAATATTCATTTATTAACTTTTAAATATTATTTATTAACTTGTAAATACGCCTGAATCAGCTTGTGTTGAGAATAAATTAATGATGAAGGCATTTTACAAATTTATCGTTCCAGCACTTACCTGCTTGTTTCAAACTGTACAAGCTTTTATTTAATTGGCATACATCATTTTTATTATATGAAAAACCTTTTGACTGATACATATATATTAGTTCACTTATGTCGCTATTAAGATATCCAGATTGAACGTAAAATTCTTTTAGGTGCAATTTATCAGTAGTAGCTATAGATCAAACAGTTCTGATTGAATCGTAACAAGCCATATAACTAAAGGTTTCCAGAAAACGTATCCCTAGGAGTAGCAAGAAATCTTTAATTACCAGTCTAGCCTTAAATAATGTGCTATTCGTTTTTGTTATAAATCAATATATATATATATATATATATATATATATATATATATATATATATATATATACGTATGTATATATATACGTATGTATATAACAAGATTGAGAATCGCATTTGGTTAAAATCGTATGGACTTATGGTTCATAGAGCGCCGACAGATGGCGCGAAACGGCATGCGACATAACAGACGTGGTTGTAACCCGAGCTAGGAAAGTTCACGCAACACTGCGACTGTGTGTGTAACTGTAAATCGTAGGATACTAAATTGTGAGTTGGGCTTATAAGTCGGATGGCGAAGCTTATAAGCCATATGTCTCGAAGTAAACAAAAGTTATATCAAGTATTGAATATATTCTAATTAATTATTATTAATGAACTATATCTAAAGTTATGAATCTGTCACCTTCCTCATCTTGACAAAGCGAGCATATTGCTTATAATATTTCTTTTTCATTTTTAACTTTAAATACTCATCTATTTGTTAAAATCATTTCATTAGTCGGAATTTCAACTAGTTGCCATGTTTTATTTTCAATAAGAGATTCATACTCATTTTTCATAGCTTTCGGCGATTCTGGAGAAATTTTAGAACAAATTGGTTTATTATATATGAAAGGTTCATTTTTCTAAGATATGAATAGTTCTTCTATCAGGTATGTGAATAAGTCTTTCCCGTTTTTTTTTTTTTTTCAAAATTTGAGCCTTTATTGTGAAAAAATGGTTACAAATGAATTATTGAAAGTATTGGCCATCGCTAGCTACAACTTTTTCCCATCTTTCTGGCAACATACGAATCCCGTTGCGAAAAAATTCGACCGGTTTGGCCTCTATCCAGTTATCCACCCATTTTTTGGCTTCCTCGTAGGAATGGAAGTGCTGGTCAGCCAGGCCATGCGTCATCGATCTGAAGAGATGGTAATCAGACGGAGCAACGTCTGGACTATACGGCGGGTGGGGTAGGACTTCCCATTTGAGCGTTTCTAAGTATGTTTTCACCGGCGGTGCAACATGTGGGCGAGCATTGTCATGTTGCGAAATAACTTTGTCGTGCCTGTCGGAGTATTGTGGCCGTTTTTCTCGCAGTGCGCGGCTCAAACGCGTCAATTGTCGTCGATAGACCTCGCCTGTGATCCTTTCATTCGGTTTCAGAAGCTCATAGTAAACCACACCTAGCTGGTCCCACCATATACAGAGCATGAGCTTGGCGCCATGAATATTTGGCTTGGCCGTCGATGATGATGCATGGCCGGGTAGGCCCATGATTTTCTTCGCTTCGGATTATCGTAACGTATCCACTTTTCATCGCCAGTCACAATACGATGCAGATAACCCTTTCTTTTATGTCGCTGAAGCAGCTGTTCGCAAGTGAAAAAACGCCGTTCCACGTCTCTCAGCTTCAGTTCGTACGGCACCCAATTTCCTTGCTTTTGGATCATTCCCATGGCTTTCAAACGCTTGGAAATGGTTGTTCGGTCAACTCCCAATGCTTCAGCAAGTTCTTCTTGCGTTTGACAAGAATCTTCATCAAGCAAAGTCGCCAATTCTCGATCTTCAAAGATTTATGGCCACCCGGAACGCTCATTGTCTTCCACGTCGAAATCACCGCTTTTGAAGCGTCGAAACCATCCGCGAACACTTGAATCATCGACACAACCTTCTCTATAAGCCTCCTGAAGCAATCGATGCGTCTCGGCAGATTTCTTCAAATTGAACCAATAAAGTGAAACTTCCCGCAAATGACGTCGACTCGGCTCAAATTTCGACATTTTCACGATATCAAAAATTTATGATGCGAAAAAATTTTAACTAATGTGTTAGTATGGAATTGTTGACATATGAATAAGCTTTGATTATGACATATGTAACCATTGAATACTCGCACAGTATTGGTGGCGCCATCTCTTACAAAAAACGGGAAAGACTTATTCACACTCCTAATAGAATATTTTGTCTATCGCACAAACTGTCTTGCATCGGATTCTCTATTTAGTACATTATTTTCCAAATTCACATTTAAATTTTTGTTTTCATTAACAACAATTTCATCTAACGCATTATTCAAGTCATTTTCAAATACTTCATTTTCGATAACATGAATAAAAGTTTCATCTATATTATGATTTATTAAATTATCAGGCATGTTCGAAAGAATATTATCGTTTTCATACGCGTTATGACTGTATAAAGTTTTTAAATAGAAATCGCTTTTATCTTTTAAATCATCTCTTATTGTGAATTTTCTGATTCGTTATCAAAAATACATCTCTATGTGCTTCAATTTTGTTATTTCCCTAGATCAAAATTCTATATGCTTTTACATTGTTGTCGTATCCTAGGAACGTGCTTGCTTTGGCTTTTACATCCTATTTGGTTCTTTTTTTGTTTTTCAATGTACGCATTTCTATAATTCTTAAATGTTGGAAAGTTGCCTTTCTGTTAAACCAAATTTCAAATAGCATTTTATCTCCTATTTTTCTTTTTCGGATTCTATTTAATATTACATACAACTGAATTGATAGCTTTTGACTATAAATTTTTATTTAGTGAATTTGTTATCGAAATTGTCCTTGTCGTTTCTATGAGAGCCCTGTTTTTGTATAGCTAACCATACACGCATATTTAATACCGTAATTGTTTATAATTTCTGATATCTCTTTGTTCACAAATTCAAGACCATTATCTATTTTCAAAATGTTTATCTTTTTACCTGTCTAATTTGGCGTCCTTAGGACAAAATTTTTAAAATATTCTGAGTTATTTAGATGAACATTATTTTGATTTAGAAACCTTTTTACATGTTCGATATTTTTATGTGTTAAGCGCTTGTGCCATACTTCCAACATATTTACTTTTTTACATTCAGTTGTATAATCTTTATTTTCTTTTGATGTATTTTTAATTTATTTTTAGAATCAATAACTTCCAAATCATTTCCATTTTTTGATACACTTATTAAGTTTTAATTTTCGACGTTTTCAAACAATCTAAATTTAATTTCAAATAAGTCTGTTTCTGATCATCTTAATGCTACAGCCATTATTTCGATACTTTTGTAAAATATACTTTCAAAATCTGTAGTCTCGCAATGTATTTCTGTAGAAAGAGCAGCTCCCATCGAAAGAAAGTTAAATTTAATTCCAGGAACATATAGAACATTTTCTAAATACTTATTTACCTAGGCTTGCCATTATATACTTGGATTTCGATGTTTCCTTGACCTACTCTGCATACTATATGGCCGTCGCCTAGTCTAACCGATGGAGAATTTTACCAATGAGCGCGTGATTTTTCTTGTGGTCGTCATCGAGCCTGTTTGACCTGCTATATTTCGGAAAATTGATAAATAGAAGCTTATGTTTGGTTTTATTTAAAAACCAACAATCTTTTTAAATATATCCCTTCTTTTTGCAATTATAAGACTGTACATTTTTATTATTAGAATTATATACAAAATCACTTTTAGCGTTATCACTTTTATTTTCATTACTTTTTATAAATTAAAACTGTTTAATCTTTTTACTTCAGTGTACAATATTTTCATTTGTCACTTGTGCATTTTTTTTTATGTTATTTAACGTCGCTTTATTTATGCTTCCAATTATCGGTGCTAATCAGCGACAGAAGTCTACGCTGTGTTTGTAAACAAAGCACATGTAAATAATTACAGCGGTGCCTGTATCAATCGGCCGAGACCGGGATTTGAACTCGGATCACCGAGTTACTAGTCCTTCGCTCTAGCGATCGAGCCATCGTAGGCCTCACTTGTGCATTTGTTCACTATTGTTCTATTATCCATGTAATCTATATATTATCTATCGCACGTGATGCTGTCTTCATGAATTATTCAGACTATAGCAAAATGATTGTATTATTCTGAAGGATTGATAGGTAATTGTTTGAATACTTATCATATTTGTACCATTTTTGCTGGAGTATATGTACGCTAATTTTATCTCATTTTCGTAGATTCCATGTAATTTTTTCCAGAATTAATTTACCATTTCTCAATTTATGATATTTAATAATGATGTCGTTACGATAGTTCTAACAATGTACCTTGTTGCAATATCATCATTCATGACTATTCATAAAGGTGCTTTCTATATTTTTATGGGTCCGTGTATTTACTATATCTACCGTATTTGTTGGAGCGATTGATTTTGTAGTTTCTCCTGTCACGACCTCATAAACACTTTTTGATATGAAAATTATTCGAAATTTGAATTTCTACACTCTCCATTTTTCGCTGCCTGTCAATGGAGTTATTTTAACTTTATCCCTTTCCATATTTTTTATTTATTTTTTCGTTTAACCCACACATTATTTTCTTTCCCATTTTTTTAACGTAAACCTGGGCCCATAACCATTAATTAATTATTTATTGTGTATGAACATTAGTAAATAAGAGGAGCACTTACTAATAGAGGTCTATAACGGCCTCAGATAGATTTGTATCTACATGGTCGTACGATATAACGACTACGGAGCAAATCTGCTGCTCCGCACGTAAGAGTCACTAAAAAACTTTCTCAAATTTTATTCAAATTTTATTCGAATTAACTTTTCCTTTTTTTAAATATTATCAATTCTAATTATTTTACTTAATTTTTTACTTAATCTTTATTTGTTAACAAAACTTTTGACAAATATGATATATTTTAATAATAATTGAATAAAAATAAAATATTTTAATAATGATTTAACATAATAAAAAATTTTTTAATTTTTGCTCAAAGAAATATATATAAATTTCTTTATAATTATAATATAAATTTCTTCTTATTAATTTAAATCAATATATTTTTAAATTACACATATAATAAGATTGTACATAATAAATCGGAATTAACTTATGCGCAGGTCTAACGTAATCACGGGTAGATGTACGAACTTTTACTATTCGATCGTCGCGGTTTTCATCTGGATAAGTATTAATTACTGTGCCTTTTTCTGTGCATTCCAAGGAGCCTGTAGATCCATCATTAAAATACTTTCTCCAATTTTTAACGGAAAATAAGAAGCATTCCATTTTTTGGGTGTTAATAAAGTGGGAAGATATGCTTTTATCCATTTTTTTCAAAAGGTGTCTGCTAAAACTTGAGATAATTTGTATTGTTTTTTTGTATCATCCAGTAATAATTCATAATGCCCTAGCTGGAAGTGTCCTGATGATTCGCCTATCAAAATATGATTTACAATGAGGGCTTCTTCGTCTTTCGGATTAGTTAAAACATTTGACATAAGGTCTTGACAGAATGTTTGGCTTCTGTTACTAAAGTATGCAAAACTTCGTAATTCGCTCCTTTAATGTTACTTCCAAAGCTACTTTTACAGCTCATATTAATATTAACGTTCCCATGCTCCCCCATGTGCGGAGCGTTTGAAGGATTAAAACGCCAGCATTTTAATCTTGATAAATCTTCATTCATAGCTATCTTTAATTATAGTTTTCACGGCGTCTGACTTTTCTTTCTCGAATCGGCGAGCATTTCTATTTTTTATGTAAATCACGCTATAGGGCAAAGATCTAGCACCAAAAATTAATGAATTAATTTCATAAATCGAAGCTTCGCTTGTTCTATAGTGCCCGAGTCATAGAAATTTTGAACCTCTCTATTTTCTTCTCTAATTTTATCCCGTAAAAACATATTTTTAATATCTCTTTATACGGCATATTTATATTGACGAAATCGTATAAAAATCTCAAGCTGATCGTTTAAACTTCTGCCTTTTGTACGTCCTGCTGCGTCGAAATCTAACCGCACTTTATTTAGTTCAAATACGATATACGCGAGCGCTCATGATTATTCGTAACTTTTTCGGCGTATCTGTTCTCTAAAAATCTACTCATTTCTTTATAGTAAAGTGCAGCGTATGCAGGATCGCGCTTTAAATGTTTTTCTAAAGATATTAGTAAATTGCGCGCTATAATTTTACTATCAACCGTCGGAATATCCTGGTTTTTGCAATGAAGCCTTATTTCCCAACTCTCTCCGATTAATTCGCTCGTTTCTTATAATATCATAAAGGCACCTTGATTTTTATTCTTTAATGAATCTATAAATCCTACACCTATACTATCAAGAATGAAATATTTTCTTATGAAATTTTCTAGATTTTCAGCTTCTGTTTCAAAAGTTACTGTTGCAGACGTTTTTTAAATTTTCATACGGGGACCATCCTAAAAGAGAAGGCGATAATATAACACCAATATGTAACATTTCCTGGATTTCACGTGCAATAATTAAATTCCAATTATCTTGTCCTATTAATATTTTTACTTGTGCTCTTTCATATGTATCTATAGCTATATTTTCGTTATTTTTTATCTTTTTTCTAATTTGTTTGATAATGTCTGAAATCAGGAAATTTAAATGTGGAACCACTATCGTAAACATTTTATATTTATTGAAAGCATCCTGTACTTCCATCTCAACCTTTTCGTAATTCGGATATACTAAATCCCTACTAGAAATACCGCTTAATGAAATTTTTATTCGTTTTCCGCGTATTTCTATTTCAAGCGCAGGTTTTTAATTTACTAAAGTAATAAAGCCTTCGTCTAACAAAGCAAATGTATTTATCGCGTAATTAGTGTTAAATATTTTTATAGGTATAATTTTTAGTAATTTTTCTTCGTCATCTAGTCAGTCAGTATTAGTCATTCTAGTCAAAGTACTTTCTTCATGATGTCTTCTGATTTCGAACAATATATTAGGCGGCGAACTTAGTTTCCGACCTTGTTTAATAGAAAAAGGACATTTATGATGAAAAATGGATACACGTCAGCTTAATCAAAATATTTTCCGTCATTTTCTACTACTTTCTGCCGTCTTTTTTCGCAATATGTCGATACCGTGGTGAAAGAAAGATGGCAACAATCTATGTTATATTTTGCTAGGCATACTTATTATAACATAATTTATTATAACTAACAAATGGAAGAAAGTCCCTAGATAACCTACATGTACTAGCCGAATAATTTCTTTATCAATTTAAAATCATAAAAATAAATAAGAGGTTTGCATTTTGTTATTAATACTATGATGTTTAAGAAATTGTCCCAAAAATATATACCTAAAGATATACCTATAAAATCACTAGATCTAAAAAATCTTGTACTTAACTTTTTTTAAAAGTTATTTGATTATTTTTTCTATTTTTGAAGAATCCTGTATTGTTATATTTTACATATACCCATCATATATGGAGAATACATACACGCACAAAGATAGATAGATAGATAGATAGATAGAGAGAGAGAGAGAGAGAGAGAGAGAGAGAGAGAGAGAGAGAGAGGGAAAGAGAGAGAGAAAGAGTAATAAAAAATAAAAGGTTCAAAAAATATTTAAGGTGGTAGAAGTATCAGATTGATCTTCAAAAAAGGTTAATACAAAATCATAAAACGTCTTTTTTAGGATACTACTCCCAGAGGCTGATAGTAATAGTTTAATTTGATTATTTTGAGTTGATATTCGAAATAATGTAATTCGTCATCTACTAGCTGCTCGTGGAGTAGACTGCTAAAAGCGTTAAGTACGAACGTATACGGTACTTCTTTACTTTGTGTATTTTACTGCGTGGATGATCTGCCATGTCGACGTCGAACTCTGTTTATTATTCATACGAAATTATAATACGCCGCTTATAATACGAGGGTGGGCTCAAAAGTAACAAGAATCGAGCTGTGGTGAAGAGAGAGTGTGGGAATAGTCATTGTTCAATTAGGTATGCGTTAAGAAAACGACTTTTAAGTTATTGCGCGAAGTCCTATCGATGTGAATGTATCGGTTCATCCGTAGGAATATTTGTAGTGAAACACCTTTTTCCATTTCGACGAAAACGCGATGGCCGGTTGTCGAGAACAACGAGTGGCTGTAAAGTTTTGTTTCATGTTCATGAGTGGTTTTCACATTTTAAAAATAGAGAAATGTCAGTTGATGATTAATCTCCTTCAGGGCCCCTAAAATGTCTAGAATTGATAAAAATGTCGAGTAAATTAATGCTTTAATACGTGAAGACTGTTGGGGAACCATTGATCTACTCAGTAAGATGAGTGCAATATCATCAATCAAATATGATCAGTGGAATCTAGTTCAGAGGATTTTATCCGAAGATTTGCACATGGAAAGGTTTGTACCTTCGTCTTCTCACAAGAGAGCAAAGGGTGCGATCAGTTTGAGTAAGTTTGGAGCATGACACCAATCGTTCACCCCCCCCCTACTCACCAAATCTGGCCTCCTGTGATTTCTTTTTGTTTCCCAGACTTAAAAAGAATATGAGAAGAAAGCGTTTTATCACTGCGGAGGAAAAAAGAAAGATCAAAGAACATCCCCATAAATGAATTTAAAAAATGTTTTGAACAATGAAAGCATCGTTTGTAGAGGTGCGTTGTGGCGAGAATACTTTTAAAGTGACAAAAATTTGATGCAAGATAATTTATAAATAAAGAAGTTATGAGGAATTTCCTTTTTTTGGGTCCCCCTTCGTATATGTGTGCAAAATTTCTTGTTTAAGGCAAGATTATTTTCAATACTAATCTATCCCATGTTACTCCAAAGATAATATAGAATATATTTTTCGAATTTCAGAGCAATTGCTTCAGCAGCTTTTTCTTTTAACTGTAAAAATAAAAACACACTTTGTCTTTATAAATTAGTATGACGCTGTCAACAATTTCATTTGCATTATTCATAAAACTTTAAAAAAACACTATAAGTTTTGAATTCAGATATGAATACCATTATTACAAAGATTGTGGAGACTTAGTATTTAAGATTTAACTTGAGTTGTTTTAAAACTAGAAGCACATTTCTTCCTATATTTGAGCAGGATAATCTATTTTGTTCTTTAGTGCTAGTCAACTAATGTATTTTACAAAATATAGAGGTCTATATATTTAACAAGATCTGTTTGAGTTTTATTCTAGTCTATATATCATTTAACCAGAATCATGAGCGAAAATTATGAAATGTTTGTTGTGCGATCGAAAATAATAATGCGAAATCTTGCTGTATGTGCTCAATGAAGAACAACAGATAAAATTTCTTTACTAAAACAGTTATTACTTATGTTATATGTAATAAGACATGTTACGATTTGTTTTGAAAGAATAATGAAATTTCTAAATGTAAATGCTTTATTAAGATTAAATTTATTTTTTATCAATATTTATTTTATAAAACTGTGACGGCCAAAAACATGGCCGCGAAAATTTATCACAAACGACACGTAAATTCACTACACAAAGATATCGCGCATACACAAAAGAAACGCAAAATATTATTTCACACTACCGTTACATCTATTTTCCTGGATGTATTCTATATACATATACGAAATTAGATGTATAACCCGTTAATAATAGATTACACACTTTATATTTAAGCTAGAAATATAAAACTAAATTAAAAGTAATATATTATATTATGTAACATGCGATAAACATACCGAAAACAGGCAAAGGTCGCGACGACTACTGAAGAAGGTAGTCGATACAACTGCCGAAAACCTAACAAGTAGAGAGAGAACGCAATACCTAGTCTCTCTCTTTATTACTAAGCTAAGCCAGAACTATATGATAGAGGGGATACACTGCGCGCGACAAGAGAGAGCGCGTCAAGTGTGTTAGACCGGCGGCCGCTATCCCCTCTAATACACGCCGCACACACACACTACTCTACGTTCTCACCGAACAGCGTGAGCCAGCAACGAATATTGCGGTAGGCGAACGCGCGCATTCCAATGTATACAACGGGTGTCCGAAAACGAATGCACCCGCTGTATTTAATTAAATTAATTAAAGCACATTACTAAATGTACTTACGATATGTAGATACATATATATATATATATATATATATATATATATGTATAAGCACGTATACATGTATACAATCACTGTGCGCAGCACACCGGCTGCAAGTACAAACACCAAATTGTAAATAATAATTATTATAATTATTATTAAATGTCATTGTTATTAATTATTATTATTAATATAATTATTATAATTCAGCGCCTCGTCCGAAATTAAACGAGCGGCGACGGAAATACTCGAATATTTTGCTATAAAAGGGCCTGCAAAAGGCAAAATCGAGAGTTCGCCCGGTGAACCAACTGCCCCGAAGTCGATTCACACGAACTCTCTCCGGAGCTAAAAACTTATCCAGAGCTCCATAAATTTCTGCTTGAAAATCATGTCCGAAACTATTAGTTTGATCTCTGTTGCAAGGTGCTCCTCAAAAGACAGACGACTAATAGCTTTACCTGTTCCGAAGTAAACGTGATCCTGGTGGCGAGGCGCTCTTCAAAAGACCAGCCGTTTACTTATCCCGACCAGTCAATTTTCCCTTAACTCTTGATCCTGGTTGCGAGGCGCTCCTCAAACGACCAGCGAAGTTAAGCTTACCTTATTTTATCCTATTTAAATTCGACCTGTCACGTTTTGTAAATTCCTGCATTATACGCATCGCGGAAAATAATGCGAACTTAGTATAAGTAATTATATATATAAATCTAGCCGTAAATTACCTTTTATTAATTATTTTGTTTCTAATTTATTTGTTTCATCTTGTAAATAAGAATCTTATAAATAAGAGGATTTCCTGAATAAACTCATTTTTATTGTTATTAAAAATATTCTGTGTACTTGTAGAATTATTTTCCTGATCCGCCGTCCGATCCCGAAATACTTCCTCCCCTCTCAAACTACCCTGGGAAAATACCACGTAGGCTATCCCGAGAGGGATAGGAACGTTACAAAATTATTATACAATTTCTAACAATATAAGTAATTGGTTGAAACACGCTAGAAAAGGACTAAATCCGTTAGAATCATGTTCATCTGAAATCTGTATTTGACATAGAATTGCGCCTTTTCCCTCTTACGAACCACTTCTGAATCTGACATTTAGTATATCATTATACTTCGCAAGAAAACAATTTTTGAAATGTTTACACGGAGCATCGCTAATTTCTATCAAAGAAATGATAAATTTAAATAATAAATGAGCTTACGCAGATAACAGTTCAAACCAACGTAACCTTCTAAAATGGAAAAGGCTATTAAAAGACAAATTTTATTACTCAATGCAAAAAAAGTGGAATATTAGAACGTACCGATACGATCAACTTTATGGTTATTTGTTGCTGTCCAGCGTTCGAAAGTCATAAACCAGTCATAAAACAAAATATTATCTCCAGAAGCAATAAAAACATTAGAGTATATACTATTAGGGGTAGAAATGTAATGCGCAAGAATGGACGGTGATGGCGAAATAACGCAACTCTAGTACCATACTCTGCTAATCTGTAAACTAACTAATGCCTTCAGGCTTCATTCAAATTCGTAAAATTACAATAACGTACTAGCTCTTTTAATCGTGCTACAGAATTTGATATATTTTCAAAAGTATTTTATTTTGCTTGTTTCAATTTGCAGTTAGAAAGATTTTAACAGAAGATTTCGCCATGAAAAATCTGTGCGCGCAGATAGTACCGAAGAACCTTTCAGATGCGCAAAAAGCCCACCGAATGAACATCGCTCAAGATTATCTCGAGCACGTTAAAGGTCATCCTACTCTTTTCGAAGTTATTACTGGTGATGAAAGTTGGTTCTTTTAATATGACCCTGAAACTAAATGATAAAGCGAACGGTGGCTGTCCCTTGAAGCGCCAAGGTCAAAGAAGGCATTAATAAGTAAGTCCAAGTGAAAATCATGTTCTTTTGCTTCTTTGACAGTAAAAAGATGGTTCGCAAAGAGTTTCTACCATCTGCGAGTAGTGCATGTCATGAAAATGGAACAGAGAAATTTAGAGCAATGGTGCGCAATAAAATTTTGTGCGAAACGCGGCAAAACTGCGATAGAAACTTATGAAAAAGTGTATGATAGTGATGCCCTGAGTCGTAGTCAGGTGATTCGGTGGCATACTGATTTGAAAAAAGTCCGTGTGCGCGTCAAAGACGAGGTCCAGCGAATGAACAAGTCTAAAGTGAAAACCATGTTCATTTGTTTCTTCGAGAGCAAAGCGGTGGTTCAAAAAGACTTTGTACCACCTGGACAAACCGTAAATCAAGTATTCTACTACAGTGTGCTCGAAAAATTTAGTGTTTCTCAGTTTTTGGCGTCTAAAGACATCGCAACATTACCACAACAGTCCTATTCACCGGACATGTCATCCTGCGATGTTTTTCTATTCCCCCATTTGATAAAATTCGTCAAAGGTCGACATTTTGACTCCGTTGAAGACATCCAAGATTCTGTGATAAGGATACTCGGAAAGGTCCTACAAGAAGTGTTCCAGAATTGTTACGAAACTGGGAAAATCGCTGGAATAATTGTATAGATGTGGAAGGGGGCTACTTGAACGGAATCGAAGCGATGTACCTTAATTTTTAATATACTCGTTTTTTGAATTTTGTCGCATTGCTCAATTGTCTGACCTCAGATACTATACTAATATAATGACAGTCAGACTATCCTTGCTTATAATCCCCCATATCCTTTAGTTTTTACATTTCTAATCTCTTCTGTATAGAAAAGTATTCTGAGGTCTCTAAATGAGAGCCAATCCAAGGTTAGATGTTGGTAAATTAACCAATGATACGATATAGCACCATGTTGGTTTGGGATGACAATACATAGGCTATTTCTTTTACATAGGCATTATATTTCGATAATGTTTAATTTTTTTTTAAAAAATTTTAAAGAATTCCGAAAAATTACTAATCTAAGTAATGCTTTCACGTACTACTGTATGTGACGTCTGGGCATATTCACCCATTTTAGCACCTTAACTTAATTCGAAGTGCACACGTATATCTTCTCATATATACGCATGTGTGCCTTCGAATATACCTTGACTAGTTTCGAGCCTGGAGTTTCCTCCACTAGCTCGGGATTATTAAACAATTGAAGGGAAATGAAAATTTATTTAAGAGTTGGCTACGTTAATTTATATAGACTGAAGTCCAAGGCTCTGTTTAGATACGAATTCCCTTTGTTTTGAAGGAAAGAGGTATCTGCATCGGCCTACCAGCCTAGTTCCCTATTAGAGAGAGAGAATGTATGTGTGTATGAAAAAAAGGGGCACGTATAGTCCTACGATGTAGGAGGACCAATCACCACCCCGGATGATGGAAGATGTGAGACAGAGGAGAGAAGAAAAAAACAATTAGAATAATTAATTTGTAAATGATTTTTATTATACTTACTTGGATAGAGAGAGAGAGAGAGAGAGATGCCTGATGAAGTTCTAGACTGACACTGACTGATACTGGTTACTGGACTGAGACTGCGACTGAGACTGCGACTGAGACTACGACTGACTTTTTGTGGAAAAATCGGGGCTTTATATACCCGATTTTTCCATGATCATCCGCAATCTCTCTCTCTACTTCTCGTTTTTACAGCTTATTTTATTGCTTTATTTACTTTGCTTATTTTTAGCCTTAATATTAGTATAAACAATTAAATTTCACTATAAACATTCATTATAATTTTTGTGTTAAGTATTTGTTTTATTACAAATGTGGTTTAATTGTTTCAAGTATTAATTTTACTATAAATTAAACATCAAAAATTGTACACTAGCGCATCGCTAATGTACATATTGCGTTACCTATGAGACCTTCGTCGGAAAAACATACGCTTCTGACGTATGATCTTGCGCAAGCCAACATCTTATTTCGGCGGTATTATGAAATTGTTTTCCTCGCCCAAATAAGATGATGACATGCTAGACGAAATTTGGACATTTTAGTTTCGATTTTTATTCTACAAAACTTTATTTTTTTGTATATATTATTATATATATATTTATTTATATATATATATATATATATATATATATATATATGTTCATATATATTATTATTATTGTATGTATTTATTTGTGTATATATATATATATATATATGTATACGTATTATAATACATTATATTTATTTTTATGCATATATATTTATATCTATTATTATATATTATATTTAAAAACTCTAGCTTACATTTATATATATATATATATATATATATATATATATATATATATACGTGTATACAAATATCTATATACTTTCAATGTTTATCTGTAATCTATTTTTACTTGCTTAATAAAATTAATAATATTTTATTATGATTATTAGCTCGATGTTACAGTAACGTCATTGTTCACCATTTTTTAGTTCCATCTTTGCCGCTAATATCGCATATTATATTTAAGTTGCTAATACCTATCTTAGCTATTTTAGAAGTAGAGAACCAAGTAGTGAGTAGTCGCTATCTAGCGGTTATTGCCATCATCAAACTTTGTAGATTAGCATATATAATAATTACATTAGAACTAAAAAGAAATCTAATGGCATGATTTTACAAATCAAATTTTTTTATTTTGATTTTTAGTTTAGAAGCATTGGGTGACGTGACACTTTAATTTGGACTGTAGATTTGGATTCTCTGTAATCTTTAACATATAAAAGTACACTTGTAATGAACTCTTAAATATGCATTATATGAAGTCATTGTAAACCTCTGAAGGTTATGAAAAATAAAGCTTTTTAAAAAATTATTTTTATTTAATTTTTTTACCTTACATTTTTTATTAAAATTTATACAAAACAATTATATCATATTTATTCTTCTTTTTAATATTATGAGATTATAAAATATAGTAAATCATTTAAATATACGTTTTAAATAAAACACCTATTTTTTCATTCAACAAACAAGTTCACCATATATACATTATACTATCGAAGCCTCCACGACCGTCATTTTTGCTTAGCTGCTGTGTTCCCTCGTTGACTTTGACAATGTATTTTTCTAATTAATTATTAAATATACAAAGAATTATTAACATTATGATTAAATTATTTAAGTTTCACTATATCTTAAAATGGAAAATTAATTATTTCAAGAATGAAAGTCTAAAAGTAAAACTGTGTATACACAAATAGATCTAAATACTGTTTAAGAAAAATATTATACATTATAATGAACTATTATTATTGACAAAAACAAATATTTAAATTGTATTTTACAGGGTATAAAAAAGTTTATAATAATTAAAATCAAGATATTTATTATAGTGTAATGCCATGCCATCCTAAAAATAAAAAAATATTTATAAAATTAAGTAAATATTTTAGTATGTTGATTTTATTCGTTTCTAAGTTTCGGCATCGGCCAGATCTTATCTCGAGCTGTTCGACCGTTGGGCCCATGTTACGCCGTAGTAGCTCACCTTCCTCACATGTCTACTCTCTAACAGTTGCACGTGCATGAACCTAACGCACGGAAATTTAGAAATTTCAATAAGGAAAGTGCACCGGCAGCGAATAAATTAACATAAATTTCAATGGCATCCAGCGTTACATACACCCGTGGCTATATGCACATATATATAAACATAAAATATTATATAATATAAAATAAGAAGTACAAGAATTATGTGTATAGTGTATTTATACTTATATAAGGTTGTCAAATATCAAACTTCTGCCTTTTTGACTTATGAATTTCGCGGTTATGTACAAAGCGCTACAGAGCTCGTATCTGGCAATACTATATATAATTTGAAAGATCTTGACATACTGTACAAAACGACGCTATGCATGATTAGTTTGGATATTCCGTAAAAGTTATAGACGTGTAAACATGGAGTTCACTAACGCCGAAATTCGCGCTATTTCAAAGTTTTCTTTCGTCAAAGGCAAATCAAATCCGCTATAGAAACGTTCCGTGAGATTAATGGTGTTTTGAAGGATGGCATGCTATCACTTCGAACCGCAGAGGAATGGTTTCGACGATTTAGAGCCGTTGAAAACGATACCATAGATAAGCCAGCCGGCGGAAGACCTGTGACGACGAATGACGATCAAATCATGGAATTTATCGAGTTAGGCTAGCATGTGGCATCTTGTGACATAGCGCATGAGATGAGAGTTAGTCACCAAACCATTTTAAACCATTTGCAGAAGGCTGGATACAAAAAAAAATCTTGATGCTTGGGTGCCGCAAAAAAACCTTCTGGACCGAATCAACGCCTGCGATGTGCTGCTGAAACGGAACGAACTCGATCCATTTTTGAAGCGGATGGTAACTGGCGACGAAAAATGGATTACATAGGACAATATCAAGCGAAAACGGTCGTGGTCCAAGGCCGGTGGACCGTTCCAAACAGTGGCCAAGCCGGGATTGACGGCCAGGAAGGTTTTGCTGTGTGTTTGGATGGATTGGAAGGGAATCATCCACTATGAGCTGCTCCTATATGTCCAGACGCTTAATTCTACCATCTACTGTGAAAAAATGGATCGTTTGAAGCAGACTATCGATCAGAAGCGTCCACAATTGGACAACAGGAAGGGTGTAGTGTTACACCAGGTTAACACCAAACCAAACACTTCGTTAATGACTCGTCAAAAGCTACGGGAGTTCGGATAGGCAGTTATATCGCATCCACCATATAGCCCGGACATGGCGTCAAGTGATTACCACGTGTTCATGTCCATGTTACTGTCCCGTCCAACGCTCTTGGTGTTGTAAAGTTGGACTTAAAAGAGGCTTGTGAAAAATGACTATCCAAGTTCTTCGCAAATAAGGAGAAGGGTTTCTACAAGAGGGGTATTATGAAGTTGCCGTCTAGATGGAAACAGATTATCGAACAAAACGACGCATATATGACGTAAATCCGACCACTGTAACAGTTTTTATAAAGCATAGAATGAAGAGCAAAAAAGCGGAAGGGAGATATTTGACAACCTAATATATTATAATATATAAATGAACGAATATATATATATATATATCAAAGATACAATAGGATCGTATAATTATTTATTTATATAATTATCTATGAAAATTATTTAACACTTAAAATAAGGAAAACACATATGCATTATATCTAATTAAATATACGAGGGTGGATTGATAAGTTTCCGGTCTGACCAAGAAAAACAACGTTTTTAAGAATTTTTTTATTTCTCAACATAATGTCCTCCAAGGCTGATAAATTTCTCATAGTGGTGTTCTAATCTAATAATGCCATCTCTATAGACTGATTCGTCAAGCTGCTCAAAATACCCATTTACAGTTTCGATTACTTCTTCATTGTCTATAAATCTTTTACCGTCAAGCCATTTTTTGAGGTTAGGAAACAGATAATAGTCATTCGGGGCTAGGTCTGGAGAGTAAGGAGGGTGCGGCATCAATTCAAACTTTAGATCGTTGACTTTAGCCATCGCAACAATTGACGTGTGCGCTGGTGCGTTATCGTGATAAAACAAGATTTTTTCTTCGCCAGATGAGGTCGTTTAATTTTCACTTCGTCGCTCAAACGTTGCAATAAGTCTGCATAGTATTGGCCAGTGATAGTTTTACCTTTTTCAAGGTAATCAACGTATATAATAGCTCTTGCATCCTAAAAACAGTAGCCATAACCTTGTTCGCCGAAAGAATTGTTTTTGCCTTCTTTGGAGTTGGTTCTCTTGGTCCAATCCACTGTTTAGACTGTTGTTTGGTTTCAGGAGTGTAGTGGTGGACCCAAGTTTCGTCAACCGTTACGCATCCACGCAAAAATTCGCTTGGATTACGCTTATACAACGCCAAATTGGCGGTACAAATGTTCTTTCGAATCAATTTTTGTTTGACTGTTAGCAAACGTGACACCCATCTTGCACAGAGCTTTTCCATATACAAACGTTGATGCCAAATATTTTGTACACATTCATATGACATCTTACAGGTCTCAGCTATCTCACGCACTTCTAATCTGCGGTTTTTGTGCACTATTTGATGGATTTTGTCGATCATATCTGGAGTTGTGACCTCAATAGGGCGTCCTGAGCGAGGCTCATCAGAGGTGCTGACACGACCCTTTTTAAACTCATAAACCCATTGCTTAATGATTAAATATGATGGGCAGGATGTCCCTAGTGTTAACTCCACCTCTTCTTTAATTTCCTTTGGCGTTAACCCCTTCAAATAAAAGTATTTGATGACAGCACGATTTTCCAGCTTTTCCATTTTTACAAAAAACACAGAACTGTCTTGTTCAGCCTGTTCTCAAACCTAAACTAACATGGCGATCGGAGTGAAACTATAGCTACAAGCTAGCTAAGGATGGTACTATAGAACACCACCTCAAGGTAGGCCTAGTGGCGCCATCTCTCGGTCAGGTTGGAAACTTATCAATCCACCCTCGTAAATAAATATTATTATAAATTGGCGGCTAGTCCAAAATTACACAAACGACGACTAAGTAACACAAATAATTTATTATAAATTAATCAAGAAAAGGAAAGAAGCTTAGAAGTTCGCTCGATGAACCGACTCCGACAATATCGATCCACAGCAACTCTCTGAACAGCAAAAAAATTCGTCCAGAGCTTAATAAATTTCTGCCAAAAACTTTTTCCGAATTTTAGTTATTAATTTGATCTCTATGTCGAAGCTCTCAAGCATTAACGCACGTACTCAACCCTCGCTGAATAGACCGCGCTCTCTATCGCGGAAGAAGAATTAAGTTCATCATCGCCACAAATAAATCTTCGTTCCTATGCGAGTACCGAAGCATGAACTGTGGAATATCGCGTACACAATAACACTATGTTTGATAATAAATGTTGTGACGTATGGAATGCGTCACTTAACTTATTAAATAATCTGGCTTCATTATTGGAATAGTGTATTATAATGGTTACCTGACAAGCTTCTCTGCGTCTTGAACCCAATTAAACTCTTATTGAAAAATTATAGTTTTAATTACCTAATAACCTCTTTTTACTGGATTAAATCCGGGCATGTACGGTGAAGTTCGATTTGCTGAATTTTTGCTCTATGTAATATATTTGCAAATTGATTATTAATATAGCTGCTTCTGATTATAGAAATAATTATATTTGAGGTTAAAGCCACAATTTTGTTTATTACTGTATTCACTATATATTCCATAGCTTTCTACAAATGTTCTGTTTTTGTTCGTTTAACAGTGGTTCATTGTGTTTTATAATAAGTTATACTTTTCATTATATTGAGTTATAGACTCGATATTGTTTATCAAGTGAGTGATCCAAATAATTTTACAGATGTTTCATAAAAGCTGAAGATTATGTAGAAAACGGTTTCAACGTTAAAAAAAAAAAGTTAACAAATATATCTAGATGCATCCAACATTATTTTTTTTTTAGTAGAAGTAACATAAGATTATGGATAGATTTAATGAGTTCGTAGCTACTATACCTAGTATTAGTATTAAACAGGAATGCGCCCACGTTTAAAATTTGTCTCTTTATCCGAAATTTGATGAAACAACTTTATAAAAAAATAGTTGTTTTGATCTTTTATATACATATATATATATATATATATATATATATATATATATACATGTATATCTATACATATATATATATATATATATATATATATATTGGGACGTATGGAATGCGTCACTTAACTTATTAAATAATCTGAAAAAAAAGAAAGATATTAAATCAAACACACTTAAATAAAATGATTTTATTAGAAATATATAATAATAATCAAATTGAGTTATCAAACCAATTTGAGGTTAACACTCATATGAAGTCTTGTTGTTAGGTACAAGACTTCTTTCCGATGATATAGTAGAGATGCACGATGAAACGACACACATACTAATCACATATAATGTGTGAGTTGCGCAATAGTGCTCGCTAACGTAGGCGGCGAGGTGGAGAGCGGAACGGAAAAAGGACTACCGGAATGTTACGAATGCATAGAATATGCATTTCAGGTATTAAAGAAAAAAAAGAGATGCATAGAAATGTCGTTGCGCGTCCGGTAGATGGCCGCTAGTAGTGGAGACCCTTCTTACCGACTTCAAATGAATTAATTACATTCGCGCGCGAAATTAAAATGAATAATTGAAAGGGCAGATTAATTGCTCCAATCAGGAGTTATAGGAAGGAAGCGGAACCGGATTAAGACTTAAGTAGTAAAAGTGGGAACCAATACCTGTTTCATAAAGTAATAAATTAGAGTGTTTAATAAATTTAATAAGGTAATTGGGGCCCGTCAAGAAATAATAAATTGGCGGTATTTGAAGTAAGAGGGGATGTTAATTTTTGTGGAGAGAGCAGTTGATTTCTGACTCTTGTAGAGATTAGAAGAAATTAAAGTTCTTTCTTTCGTGAGGTTCTCTCTTAGTTTTTCTTTTTGAGAATTATCAAGTTGTGGGGTGTTATTTAAATAGCGATGGTGAGTGGGGATTAATAGGAAATTATTATATAAAAGTAAAGTGAAATTTTAGTAGTAGTGTGGAAGAAAAAAAGAAAGAAAGAGAGAGAGAGAGAGAGAGAGAGAGAGAGAAATTCAGAAGTGAGGAAGTAAGATTTGGAAAATAAGATGAGGAAGTAAAGTGGAAATAAATATAAGGAACAAGATCAAATGGAGATATAGAAATATATTCATGGAAATAATAATTATTATGAAAATTAAGGTGCAGATTATCAGTCTATATTTATTGAGATGATATAAGTATTAATCATTATCCTATTATTAATTATATTGAATTGTAGACGGGTAAGTTTTTTTATTATTATTTAAATTCAAATTTTATTAAAACACACATAGAGTAGTGGTGACTAAATTAAATAAAATTACATTGAATAAAGTTTTGGTGGAATGTAATAAAGTTCCACTCAATTTTGGAGTTAATCGTGCGACTCCAGACTCGGGAAGAATTGCCCTTCGTTGAGTTAAATTAGTGCAGTTGGACGATATTGGTGAAGAAAGAAAGAAAAAAAATTAATTGAGTATATATTGCGGGATTTGCGTTTCGTATTTGGCACGCTAAATACTGTGTGACAAAATGGCATCCCTGGTGGGGAACTTTCACTAAACCGAGTTTTGAATTGAGTGGAAATTTGGAAATATATATTTTCTTTTCTCTTCTTGTTGTTTCCGTGCTGAGTGAAGGGTGGAATTTATCAAGAGGCTGTGATTGGCGAGAAATTTTGCGACGCAAATTTTGGCGCGAAAAGATTTAAGCGCGGATGCTTTGGCGGGAAAAATTTGATTGTGCTGCGATTTTGAATATTAATTTGAGAGTTTTTTTAAAAAAATTTTTTTTTAGAAAAAAAAAATTTAATTGATTATTTTTAAATTTAATTCATCTATTTTTTTTTAATTTTTATTTTATTATTTAAAAATTTTTTTATTGACAGTGAGAAGTTTATCATTAGAGTGATTATATGTTTGCTGGTTTTTTTTTCTCTTCTCTCATTAGTGACTGGATATTATTTTTTTTTATTATTATTGACCAGATAATTTTTTTGTGTGACTAAAATTTTTTTTTTTTTGACTAGATAATAGATTAGACAAAAATTTTTTTTAACAGAGGTTGTTGGTGACTCTCTCGTTTAACGGAGATTATAGTGATGAAAATTTCGTGATTTAAAATCTCCTGAAAAAAAAAAAAATCAATCACTAGTTACATTCCTCATAAGAGAGTATAGTGACTGGCGTATTTGTATATACATTTCGTAGTAGAGAATATTATTTATTTAAAATGAATTTATGAATGTTATTTATTTATTTGAAATATTATAATATTATTTATATTTAAATTTGAAATATCTATATAATAATGATGATATTCATAGTCATATATATGTGTGTGTTCCCTGACCTGTAGTGGTAACGATTATAAGTTAAAGTTTTTCTTTAAATTTATAATTTAATAAAATTTTTTTTATTTTTAATTTTAGTGTTGCTTAATAAGTGATTCCGGTTGAAGAATTTTTTTTTGCCTTTTGCCTTAATAGATTGTTTTATTAAATACTATTCATTTGTAAAGTTAAACTTTAGAGATGCTGTTAAGTAAGAAATAAGCTTTAACTAAGAAATATATTTTTTTAAAGTAAATTTTAACTAAATAAATTAACTAAGAATAAAATTTAAAAAAAATTTTTTTTCGGAAGTAGTTGTGGAGAAATTTAGTAGGTCATTTCCAGTTGCTGAAGAAGAAGCTGGTGTCTGAATAGTTCATGAGTACTAAGAAGTCTAATAATTCAGGAGTACTCAAGAATAATATTATTAAATTTTAATTAAATTCTTAAATTAGAATTTTGAACATTGAAAGATCGTGATAAATCGGTTGAATTTTTTTGTTGTACTTTCATGTTAAAATTTGTTTTGGTCTTATTAATATAATTGATAGACTTTTGAAATTTTGTTTCTGTTGTAACTAAGTTAATAAATTATAAATTGGAAATTTAGATAAGGTAGTGCAGATTATAGACACCAGCTGTATAAGGTAAAAATTTAATTTATTAAATATTATATTTTTTTTTATATTTGAATTAAAATTATTGGTGACATGTGATATGGTATAATAAGTAGTCACAGCACCTATGTTCGTAAATAGTGATGTACATTCGGACTTTGAAAATTGGAATATTGATCAGAATCTGTGTTAAGAAGAGAACTCAGATTAGAGACAAGAAGAATTATATAAGAAAAAAAAAAAGAAAAATTTTTATTCTTCTTCTTTCGCAAACTTTACGTCCGGTATATTAAATCAAAGAAACAGAATGGAATATGAAGAGTTTTTAGAAAATTTATTGAAACGATCAAGTCAGGCTAGGGAAGTAGCAGCGGAAATAGAACCTTTACTACCAGATGAGATCTTCCGTAGATTGAATATAGACGCGTTAAGTACGAAAGGACAAATTGCGACATTGAAAGATAGACTATTAAGATATAAGTTGTGTCGGGTGTTACCGAGGAGTCATATTCCTTGGAATCCAGACGTAGATAATAGAGGGGAAGAGCTTCCCTTCACTACAACAGTATTGCAAACAGCCAGTTCAGAAGAAAACCTTCCACTGCCTGAGGCTGAGTTAGTGCCAGAAGCCAATATATCGATTAATGGCAGAGGAGCTGAGATGATTGGTGTGGGAAGGGACGAGTTCGCGGGAGTGGTAGTAGTGACCACAACAATGACTTCGAGGACATGTACTGTTACAACGGTGATGCCGGGACCAATTATGTCTACAGTACATAAATTTCAACCTCTGGAAGAAACGACGAGAAAAATGATCTCGTTGAAGGATCCAGTGTCTGGAGCTGTTATGACGATGTCGAGGGAAATGTACACCTCGATAACGAATTTGAGGGTAATTCCCGAAATGAATCTGCTTACAAATAAGAAAATGCCAGAAATGAATACCAAGAGATCAGTACAGGTGAAGGAAGGACTCTCTGTCAGTTATCCAAGGAATAAAGAGTCGGTAGTATCAAACTTAACAGGTAATATTAATCACAAGTTGGGGTTCAATGAGGGAAAGTATCAAGAGCTAAGAAGCGAGTCAGAGGCAGAGGATACCACCGATGATGAGGACTTGGACGCCACGTGTAGTCGTCTGATGAATTCCTTCGTGACTCGCGTACACCGAAGCACTCCAACTAAGGATGAAAGAGCATATAAAAAAAAATTATTAAAGGAAGGAGGAATTCTACTAGTAGAAATTGTGGGTGCGGTAGTTCAGGAGTGAGGGGGGATAAGAGGGGCCGGAAAGTGTCCCGAGATCCCATCACCCGCACGAGTAGTAGTAGTAGTGATAGCGAGGATGACGATTTTCCTCCTTTAAAGAATTTGGAGAAAAATAGGTCTGGTTATAGGGGAAATTCGCAGTATAGAACCAGGAAAGCGTTACAAGACTGGAAGTTGAGTTTCTCTGGAATTTCCAGAGAAGGACCAGAAGAATTTCTGGCCAGGTTGGAGGATTGTCGTCGAAGTGTACAAGTATCGGATCAGGACTTTTTAACCGCCCTTCCGTGTGTATTCACCGATAGGGCCAGTATTTGGCATAGAGCAAGGAGAAACGAATTGACGGACTGGAAAACGTTTAAAAAAGCCTTTCGTGCCCAGTTTGTTGGAAACATGACCGGGAGGATTTAATGGATGAGTTGCGAAAGAGGACACAAGCACGGGGTGAGAGTATGCCAAATTTCTTAAGTAGTTTTAAATATTTGATAGGTTATTTCCGAAGGCCTCCATCAGAACGAGATCAAGTTAAGATCGCATATAGAAATTTGCTGCCCGAATATAGAATATATATCAGGGAAAGGAATGTGTACTCTTTCGCGGACTTGGAGTATTATGGACAGAAATGGGAAAAGGTCAAAGATTTGAATAGTAGATATGCTCCACCACCTCCTCCTAAAAGGATGACAATGCCGGGAGCTGCACCTGCTCCAGTAGAAGGGGAGAGAAAGATATCTAAGGTATCAGAAGTTGGTGAAAATACTAGTGTAGTGGAGAGAAAGGAAATATTAGATAAGATAAAGAAACCTAATCCGAAAAAGTTGTTATTTCGGCAGTGGAGGTGCAAGAGGTGATACCAGCGATGATTCACACCGATAAGGGAGATCCTCATCTAGGGTCTTCATTTCGTCAGAATCGAAATGACGGAAATTTAGTTTCTAAATATATTAATACCGATAAGACGACAACAGATTCCTCCTCCAATGGACAGATAGTTCCTGATCAATTAAGGCCAAGTACGGATTATATTCCCAATAAAACTTATAGTTCACAACGATACCAGCGAACATTCAATGGTTGGGAATGTACTCATCGACCAACGGGACGACCGAATAATGGACATAGTAATTTTTATGGGGTGTGTTTCCTTTGCAAGGCGGTGGGGCATCGAGCGGGAGAGTGTCCTAATTGTTATCGGTGTGGAAAAAAAGGACATTTGTCACCAAATTGTCCGGAGAATGGAAAAATAACTCAGATGGAATGTCAAGTATGTGGTAAGATAGGATTTGAATTTAAGACTTGTCCCAATTGTGTTAAATATCGAGAGTAGTGGGGAAACGAGCAGAAGGGGGGTCAGAATCGTTCCCTGCCCTCCCAGGAATAGATACGGGAACGACAAAGAATAATGAGGGGTATAAAAAGAGTGATCCCAGGACCGATAACAGTAACATTGATGCCCTGACCCAATTGAATAAGGTAGAGAAAGGCCACTTGGTAAGGAGTCCAAATCGACCTTCGGGAGTTTGCAGTCGTAAGATAAGGATTAGGGAACGGAATTTATAGGTAGATGGATTATTTGATATGCGGAGATCGAATAGCTGGATTCCGGTAATCGATCTAGACGAAAAAAAATCGCCTGATAAAAAGTTGTCAAACGAAGTTGGGTTGGTAGAAGGGGAAACCCCGGAAAACATGCCTCGATTGAGAGATACGCCGCAGGAGGTTGAGAAATTGATGACTCAGTTAAATCAAATGAAGGTGGTAGAACATGCTATTAGGAAGGAGTCTGAAGCACCTGAGAGATTGTCGTTGAATAGCAATAATATTGGAATAGATGGGAAAGTAGTGGTTGGCCAAGAAATGATAATAGGAAAAGAACCCATAAAGAACTATAGAATGGTGGCAGGTGCTGCTGTAGAAAATAGAAATTTCATGAATATGGAAATTTCGGGGGTAAGCTATCAGGCCTTGTTTGATCCAGGAACGATGATATCCTTGGTGGGAGCTAAAGTAGCGGATAAATTGAAAGAAAGATTATTACCGACTACATCTTCTGTGAGAAGCGCCACCGGTGAAGTAAGTCGTTCACTTGGGGTTCTGACCCTCTCTCTGGACGTAGATGGATTTACTGCTGTGTACCTGTAAAGGCAGTTAAGCAGTTAGACCAAGATGTAATTTTGGGAATGGATTTTTGTGGGGCATTTGACGTTATACTCGCCTTGGCAGAGGCCTGTGCGCGTTAGGGAGGGGAGAGTGGAGAGAATTCTCCAGGAATGACGACGATCATGGGTGCGTCATCTATGCGGAAGTGTGTAGGTATTACCGAGCCCTACGGAGGCCACGCGAAGTAAAATTAATGAGTTAGTGAAGACCATTCTTCCATCTAATTCTGATGATTCGGGGGTGACCACACTGACCGAACATCATACAGACGTTCAAGGAGCTGCACCAGTCCAACATAAATTTAGACGAATGTCAATTGAATTGTACTTCTGTCGACTGCCCATATCCAAAAATAAAATAAAATAAAAATAAAAATAAAATAAAAATAAAAAAATAAAAATAATAATAAAAAATAAAAAATAAGAAATAAAAAATAAAAAATAATAAAAATAAAATAAAAAAATAAAAATTAAAAATAAAAATTAAATTAAAAATTAAATTAAAATTATAATGACAGTCAGACTGTCCTTGTTTACATTCACCCCCGTAGACTAATCTGAAAATAAAATATTAGCTGAAATAAATTATACTACAAGTAAGAGAGAATGTTTAGCTCTCCTTTGGGCCATTAAGAAGATGAGACCTTATATTGAAGGGTATAGATTTACAGCTATCACCAACCATAGTGCTCATAAATGGTTGCGTAATTTAAAGGAGCCATACGGTAGATTGGCCAGATGGGCATTGGAGATGCAACAATAGGATTTCGAGATAGTACATCGGAAGGGAGCTAACCAACATGTTCCAGATGCTTTATCTCGAATGTTCAAAAAGGACGAAATAGCAGCATTTGAAGAAATCCAAGATGAATGGTATATACAGCGGAGGAACGAGATAGAGGAATATCCCAATAAATATCCGAATTGGCGGGTTAGAGGAAGGAAAATATATTGCTATAGAAAGGACTCGTTGCTGGATCCAATTTTATTTAGAGAGAGCAGTGGAAGCTGGTAGTTCCAAAGGAACACCGGGATTAGGGTGATGAAGGATGCTCATTGTGAGGCTAGTTCAGGACATTTAGGAGTAGAAAAGACTTATGACCGGATCGCTAGAGAATATATTGGCCCGGATTTTGGGATGAAGTGAATTCATTCATTACAGGGATGTGTTGAATGTCAAAGATACAAAGTATCACAAACGGGTTCACAAGGCTTATTTGGTACAAGGGTAGTGGAGAGACCGTGGGCAGTGGAGGCTGCTGACCTCATGGAATTTCCTCCAAGTAAAATAGGTTTAAATATTTGTTAATTATTCCAGGATCTATTTGCAAGATGGATTGAGGTAAAAGCTACTCAGATCCGCCGAAGGGAAAGCAGTAGCTAGGGCATTCGAGGAATTGATTTTATTCAGGTGGGAGACGCCCACTTATTTGTTAACCGATAATGGAGAAAGAATTTGTGAATCAATGGTTAAAAGTAATCTAGAGGAATATGGAGTCGAGCATTGAGTTACCCCGCCGTATCATCCACAAGCTAATCCTGTAGAGCGTAGTAATAGAACATTAAAACGATGATTGCTACTTTCGTGAAGGAGGATCACCGGAATTGGGATTTACATGTCCATGAGTTTCGGCACGCGGTTAATACGGCTGTACAAAGTACTACAAAGGTATCACCGGCGTTCTTAAACTATGGACGACACCCGCGACCGGTGAAAAAGCCTTCGCCGAGAGATGAGAGAGGTAAAAATCGTAGATAGGTTAGACCCAGAAGTTTGGGCAGATAGAGTGAGAAGGCTTGACGCCCTCTGGGATGTAGTGGTGATCTTTATAGAAGAAGAAAAACGGAAAACAGCAGCAAAGATATATAAAGGCCGACGAGACCTTAGATTTCAGGTGGGGAATAAAGTGATGAGGGAGAACTCATCCCTTATCGAAAGCAATCCCACAAGTTTTCAGCCAAGCTCGCTGCAAAATTTGATGGCACATTTGAGATAATTGAAATCTTATCTCCGGTAGTTTATGTTCTAGCTGAATCGAGCAGGCGTATCGCCAAGGTACATGTGAATTAAAGCGATTTATTCCACCACGCGCTGGAAGTAGTTGGTTTGGGGGGAGGGGGTTATCGTGGGGGGTCAAACCCTGGGTTCCCCGTCGGAAATAGTCAGGGGTTCACACCCTATGAGGCCTCAAGGCGGGTCTCCCGGAATGAAAGGTCGTTTTCCGGTCTGAAGGATCGGAGTCCTTCAGGGGTTGGCATGAATTAAAACGCCTGCCCGTGAAGGAGACCGGTACCATGTTCGGGGGGTTGCGCTGGATTCCTACCCGGCCGGACTCCACCGGCGGGGGTTTGTTTTGTATGTTGGAAGTGTGGTCACCAGCGGTGGGATTGCCGGAAGCGGCGCTGCATATGTTTTGCTATAATTGTGGTAGGCGGGATGTAGATCTCACGGATTGTCCCCGGTGTAGTGAGAGACACCGCGAGCATCTCGAGAGGTCTCGTGCATGTACTGTCTCTGATGGTCCCGCGGTCGTAGCGGAGGGCGTTGGTAAGGGATTCGGGATTTTGCAGGGCAGGAATTCGGTCCATGGTGAGGTGATCAAAATAGGCGTGAGCCTAGTCAGATGCCCGTGAGCTCTGGGGCATCTGGGGGAAAGAGTCTCACTGCAGAGACACGACCCACAGGTCTCAGAATCACGGAGGATCGTATGGTCACCGGAGACATGAGGCAGGTCCTGGAACTCCTAAAGGGAATCCGGGGCCTACCCTTGGACTTGCAGCGGATTGTGGTGAGGGGTGTGTTTGGTGGGGAGTCCCCACAATAGGTTGGGGAGTCTAGGCTGGCATTCCCCTCATCACCGATTAGTGTGTCTGCGTCCTAGTAGTCGATCCTTCTGATCCTCTAGTTGTAATCCGTTTCCTTTCTTTCCTTCCTTCCCATTGTCCATTTTATTAATACTCCATTCCCGAGGGGTTGAGGTAGTGGAGACCGTGAGGGAGGCCTGCCACCATGGTGTAGTGGAGACCACGGGAGCCTCACCAGCTCCCGTCTATGGGGAAGTAAAGTAAAGAAGAAAAAGAAAATGTTGCCGGTAAGTAGTAATTAGTTGAGTAA
Organism: Sycobia sp. Sy_11; assembly: GCA_018907035.1. Classification (NCBI taxonomy): domain Eukaryota; kingdom Metazoa; phylum Arthropoda; class Insecta; order Hymenoptera; family Epichrysomallidae; genus Sycobia; species Sycobia sp. Sy_11. The sequence continues at coordinate 420,473 of JACCIC010000052.1, read as the reverse complement.
TGGAAATAGTGGATGACATAGTTTAGGGAGGGGGATTGTGACGTATGGAATGCGTCACTTAACTTATTAAATAATCTGAAAAAAGAAAGATGATTAAATCAAACACACTTAAATAAAATGACTTTATTAGAAATATAATAAACAAATTGAGTTATCAAACCAATTTGAGGTTAACACTCATATGAAGTGTTGTTGTTAGGTGCAAGACTTCTTTCCGATGATATACTAGAGATGCACGATGAAACGACACACATACTAATAACATATAATGTGCGAGTTGCGCAGTAGCGCTCGCTAACGTAGGCGGCGAGGTGGAGAGCGGAACGGAAAAAGGACTACCGGAATGTTACGAATGCACAGAATATGCATTTCAGGCATTAAAGAAAAAAGAAAGAGATGTATAGGAATGTCGTTGCGCGTCCGGTAGATGGCCGATAGTAGTGGAGACCCTTCTTACCTACTTCAAATGAATTAAGTACATTCGCGAGCGAAATTCAAATAAATAATTGAAAGGGCAGATTAATTGCTCCAATCAGGAGTTATAGGAAGGAAGCGGAACCGGATTAAGACTTAAGTAGTAAAGGTGGGAACCAATACCTGTTTGATAAATTAATAAATTAGAGTGTTTAATAAATTTAATAAGGTAATTGGTGCCCGCCAAGAAATAATAAATTGGCGGTATTTGAAGTAAGAGGGGACGTTAATTTTTGTGGAGGGAGCAGTGGATTTCTGACTCTTGTAGAGATTAGAAGAAATTAAAGTTCTTCCTTTGTGAGCTTCTCTCTTAGTTTTTCTTTTTGAGAATTTTCAAGTTGTGGAGTGTTATTTAAGTAGCGGTGGTGAGTGGGGATTAATAGGAAATTATTGTATAAAAGAAAAGTGAAATTTTAGTAGTAGTGTGGAAGAGACAAATAAAGAGAGAGAGAGAGAGAGAGAGAGAGAGAGAGAGAGAGAGAGAGAGAGAGAGAGAAAAAATTCAGAAGTGAGGAAGTAAGATTTGGAAAATAAGATTGAGGAAGTAAAGTGGAAATAAATATAAGGAACAAGATCAAATGGAGATATAGAAATATATTCATGAAAATAATAATTATTATGGAAATTAAGGTGAAGACTATCAGTCTATATTTATTGAGATGATATAAGTATTAATCATTATCATATTATTAATTATATTGAATGGCAGAATGGTAATTTTTTTTATTATTATTTAAATTAAAATTTTATTAAAGCATATATAGAGTAGTGGTGACTAAATTAAATAAAATTACTTGAATAAAGTTTTGGTGGAATGTAATAAAGTTCCACTAAATTTCGGATTTAATCCTGCGACTCCAGACTCAGGAAGAATTCCCTTTCGTTGAGTTAAATTAGTGCAGTTGGACGATATTGGTGAAGAAAGAAAAAAAAAAATTTGATTATACAGTGCGGGATTTGCGTTTCATATTTGGTACCCTAAATACTGTGTGACAATATATATATATATATATATATATATATATATATATATATATATATATATTATTTTCTCACCTTAAGCTTTGTGGGAACGGGCCTAGCAAGTTCATACCTACTTTTTTTTTAATAATAATGAATTATCAGAAAAAATAGCAGAAGAATGTTCATCTAAAATATCGATGATTCAAAATAATTAACTCTTTTTTATGAGTCCACACGTGGACGAAATGATGTGAAAGTAAACTCGGCTATTTGTAAATGATCTCATTACTTTATTCAGCTGCATTTCAATTAAAACTATTTATTTATTATAATTTTTTAGAAATTAATAAATATTTTCATTGATCTTATAGTCCAATTAAATCAGTCGAAAATAATACGTAATAATATCAATATATATTTATATTAATATTAATACTTAATAAAAATAAAAATTAAAAATTATAATGACAGTCAGACTGTTCTTGTATATAATCGCCCCCTTAGACTAATCTGAACATAAAATATTAGCTGAAAAAAATTTGGTAGTAAAATGCAATTTAATGGATTATTAATAATCTAAAGAATTATTTTTTAGAGTTTAAGATATAATTGTGTAAACTATACATTGTTATTTATAGGGATCCATAGAAAATACACTTAGCCATTTGTTTTCATTATTATACATTAGCTATTTGCCTTCACTTCCCCGACTTCCCCTCTTCGGCATCATGCCTGTCTGTCACGTTGCCCCTCCCCTTAATAACAGTATGTACTCGCGCCCGCCGTTTCTCCTTCATTGCTTTAGATGTGTTATTTCTATTATTTTCTATTCGGACATTTTTCAGCTGTGCACTGCAATTACCGATAATCGACATCGCAGACGGACCTTGTTCGGGCACCTACGACAGTAGGCTGTGGCGTCAATTGGGAACCATGGATTTACATGGGCCCTGGCAATCTCGGTTCATCTCTGATAATAGTGTTTCAGCAACATAAAGCAAATAGATCTGCTTTACTAGTGACATCGGTTTTAATTAAAATAATAACTATTTAACGCTGAGTTTGTAGGTTAAAATACAAATAAATAGTTTCAAGTGATTAAACTAATTTGATTAATTTTACGTAATTAAATTAATAAATATTTTTATCGGTCTTACAGTCTTTATAATATAATATATTAACTAAAATAATGATAGTCAGACTGTCCTTCTTTATGACCAACTCCGTAGAATCTGAAATAAAACTTATTACTACAATAAATTATATCAGAAAATTAAAAATAAAAATAAAATAAAAATAATAATAAAATAAAAAAAAAATACAATAATAAGTAAAATAAAAATAATAAAAGTACTTATTCTATATTAGTAAAGATCAACCTGACTGCCCTCATCACCTTAAATTTAGGATCACCTTCTTGTTCGACGTTTCGAACCGCTACGGTTCATCCTCAGGAACTAAACTAAATTGAAAAACCCAGCATGCTACTTTATATACCCCATTCCCACTCTAAATTTATTAGTATAACATTTATAGGGCCCCCTCTTTTTTCTTCAACTTAAAGGCTAAATACAAATTCTATATTAATAAGGAATAATTTTTCAAAATATAAATATATTCAAGAGTTTCTCTTTTGTATTTATTCTTAATACCATGTTCCAAAATATTTACATTTTCAAAGTCGAAAAAATGTAACAAGTTTAAACTATGTTCTTTTAGCCCGGATGTACCATTCATGCTTCGTAAGCTAGATTTATGTTCATATATTCTTTGTTTTAGGTACCTTCCCGTTTGTCCAATATAATATTTGTCAGAATCTTTACAATTTATTTTATATACCACTCCTGTTTTCAAACATTTACCATCCTTATCTTTACAATTATTAAATAGCTTTGTAATATTATTATTGTTTCTACAGTAAACGTGCATATTATGTTTTTTAAATGCACTTCGAATTTTTTCGGATAATCCTTTTACATTTGGTAATACCACGATTTTATTATTATTATCCTTCTTTTCCATATTACGTTCTCTAGTACTATTAGAAATTTGATCCACTCTTTACGTAATTAAATAAGTCAACAGATTCAATAAATTCGTAAATAATAAAATCAACGAGAATGGACCAACATCAACCAGCGAGTGCTATGCTTTGAGAGGAACAGAATAGGCTCAATGGTTTTTTTGCAGCAATGGAAAAAGAAGCATTGCTCCGTGAATCGGAGCAATGGCATCTTTGCATAGACAAGAATCTTGCAGTATTGAGAAACAGGCTAATTCGTTTCGAACTTCGCCGCCTCAATGGACAAAATAATATCGAATGGAACACCGACAGGGATAAAACCTTTGAAACTGATCAGCCGGATGTCACCGAGATCTCGGAAGCGCTCGGTTCTACTGGACTCGAGCAGGGCTGCGAAAAACAAGAAACAGCGGCAGTGCTGACACAGCAGCGCACCAAAACAGCAAAAGAAGACCTGACGGAACATCACCGTACTACCACCATGGTGCCTATCTGGCCTACCTTTCCAACATGACCCCCTTTCCTGGATACCCCGTCGGACCATGGGCATCACTACCGGCACACAGCACGAATATAGCGGGAGATGACAACATCCCCCCAATCGCTATAACCAACAGATAACATCCGCCATGCACATGGTTGCACCCGCACTCGGCTTTTTTTGTAGTACTACCCCGCCACGCCGTATCCACGACTACCGAACATGAAAACCAATGACTGTTGACTGCAACCTTCAGCACAGCACCACCACAAATACGAGATCGTACACTCGATCCTCTGAAAATAAATACTTCAAGGAGACGAGAGCAGGTCAACTACTGAGACAGTAGAAAGTACAATTTTCTACGAAATGTAGAGGAATTTATTGAGAGGTTTGTGGAAACAATAGAATGCTTGGATATTCCGGCAGTCGAAATATTAAAGCTGCTACCTAGAATCTTTATTATCTCCCTCTGCGGAGAGCAAGAATCTGGTTACGGTCTATCCATAAAAAGTGGAAAAATTTGGAGGATTCTAAATCAGCGCATATTATGAGCCATTTCAACTTTGCCTTTTATGTTTTTCTTTCAAGGCAAGTAGACCTTTTCTATTTTTCTGATTGTCCCGCATAATGCAGTATCACGCAAACATTCCGTAAAATCGGAGTGGAATACCAATTACCGACATATAGTATATGGTCTTTTCCAAAATAAAATTTCAATAGTTGGGCTACAAAATAGCCTGAAACGCATAGTTCAAAGGAATCAAATTTTGTATTCGCAGCCTATAAACGATGAAATCTAAAATGATTACGGTTTGGCAGTCTACAAGTAAGTAGATTTTTATACCGAACCGATGGCCTTTCAGTGGTAAATATTGCTTAAAAGACGCCCTTAAATATTCATTAAAAGATCGCCATTGTCATGGAACAAGGCTTTCATCGATACCAAGTTTTTGTCCTGGATCTAAAATATTCCATAATTTCTTTTTCAGATGATCAATAACATTTTTTATTCTTTTTAGAGGATGATTGGTTGGGATTTCATTCTTTGGAAATGTAAAAAAAAATCAATCACTAACGGTCAAGATTACGACTGATTGTTTGAAGGAATATAAGAGTTGGTAAAATAAGGGAAGTACTCCAATAATCTTAAAGGTGTCCTTTTTTGACGTATCCCGTTAGAATAAAGAGGGCAAACAATTTTAGAAGCTGTTTTGTGTTTAAATCTTCGCATTCCTTCATATTTACATGCTTGAAGTGAGGGTTTTGATGATAATAACGATTGGTTTCCTTACAAATAAATTCAAGAAAAAAATTATCGAAAAATTATTGGAAAGAAATGAATAGGACCTTTTCCACCTAGTCCGATATGTTTTTTATAAAGGGAACAAAAGAATTATCCCAAAATATGTCCAGACTTGGAACGTAATCAATATAATCGAGATCTATCTCGATAATTTCCTCATCAGAATCTACTTCACATTCTGATTCAGACTTTCCACTACTATTAGCCATTTTTATAAACAGCAAATTCAAGCAATGGCAATAAAAACTTATGTAGATTACTTTGGCTACAAGAGCTATATAATGAATATAAATAGTCGACTCATTCTGACTTATAGTTTCCACTGATTTTTTTTACTTGCGAGTATTTGGATGGTGGGTAATCGACATCTAGCGGTTATGTACAAATCATGCATATATCTAATATAAGTTTGAGTAAAAAATTCGAAAATGTAATTATCTAGTATACCGGCTGTATTTTTTATACATTCCACTTGAATATTTCATAAAACCGCAGCACTGATTGAAAATCGGCGAAATATGTATTCCATGAATTTGAGGAGGTGAAAAACTATATAACTAGTTTTCTATCCAAAGAGGGCACACTATCCATATTGGAGTCAACTCGATTTTTTTGAATGGAAATATTATTTTTTATTTTCGCAAACATTCTGGACGGAAGAAGATAACTTATATAGGAAAAATTGTTCTTCTCTCCCCTAAAATTTCGAGTTATTAGCACGAGAAAATTTGAATCGTAAATTATGGTTTTTTGCAAAATTTCATATTCCATATCTCAGAAACCCGAAAACAATCGATTGATCAAATTTATCAATACGTATTTTATTTTTATTGCAATGAATAAAGTAAATTTTCAAATAAGTTGTATGTTTTTACTACGACGACAACGAAGATTTTCATAAAGAACGAATGTAATATAATGCATTTCAACAACATTCGAGTACAAAATCGTTGATTTAACCAATTATCCTTAATCAGTCGCTGTACTTACGAAAATATACAAAAAAATAGGTATGACTACTCGTTTTATTTAACGCACACGAAATGTTCATTATGACTTTTACACAGAAAAATTTCTATACGCTCTTCTTTTATTATATTTGACATAGTCTATTATAAAGATTACTTCAAAGTACTTTTTAATGTATAAAGATAAGTGCAGAATAAATTCTTGCGTATTTTTGGTGATATTTTCATAGATCCAGAAACGTTCGTGCATTGACGATGGTAATTAATCATTTAATTTCATCGTTAAAAAAAAAAAGAATTAAAATTATTCAAATTTTTATGCCTTCTACTGTTCGATTCCAAATACTGTTTTTGAATCCGTTGTCAAAATCAGGATTAAACATTGAGAAAACCATATGGCCGTTTTAAACCCAAAAAAATGAAAATTGGAGAAAACATTTTTTTTCAGTTTTTTTGTTAATGTTATCGAGAATAAATAGGCCTCTAATTGTGGACAAAGGTGAAAAAATTGCTTCAACTTTAAGAGGAAATTTTTGTTATCAACAAATGTAAATGTATCGATCAATCCAAATTGTCTCAAAAACCTCCGACAAAATTGGTAATTCTTCCCTAAATAATTCTAAGACATTTTTGTTCTTTTGCATTTTTTGATTAAGTCTTTAGCTTGCAAGAAAAAAAGTTGTAACGTTTCTATCACCCTTGGAATAGCATACGCAGTATATTTTCAGGGTATCTTTGAGAGGGGAGGAAGTATTTCAGAATAGGACGGCGGATCAGGAAAATAATTTTATAACACAGTATATTTTTATTAACAAAATATAAAAATACATTTATTCAGGAAACCCTCTTCTATTTACAAGGTGTTCTTCAACAAAAAAATATAAACGAAATAATTAATTTAACTGAAACAAATTTATAGCTGAATGTATATATAAATTATAGCTACTGGCTTCGCGCTAGTTTCCGCGTCGTGCAGTTTAATCCGGCGCTATTTTCCGCACGGATTCCAGTTGCTATTTTCCACGCGGGAAACTATAAAAATACGGCAGGTAGAATTTAATAATAGGTTAGTCTAAGGTGAACTTAACTCCGTTGGTCTTTTGAGGAGCACCTCAAAACCAGGATCAAGAGTTAAGGGGAAAAATGTCTAGTCGGGATAAGACAACAGCTGGCATTTTGAGGAGTGCCTCGCAACCAGGATCACGTTATCTCAGGGATGGGTAAAATTATTAGCCGTCTGTCTTTTGAGGAGCGCCTCGCAACAGAGATCAAACTTATTATTTATATTTGCAGTCAACTACCTTCTACAGTAGTCGTCGCGACCTTTGTTCATCTTCGGTATATTTACCGCGTTAAATCTATTAATTTAATTTGCGTGTAGTTATATTTTCGTGTATTATAATACTTTAATTTTACATTTAACTCTTTTTTCATATGTGTGACGGAAATGAATTATTATAATTCAATGTGTTCGCGATATATTTGTATAGTGGATTTGTTTGTCGATTGCAGTGAATTTGCGCGGTCATGTTTTTGGCCGTCGCATTTCCCTCCTTTTTCGGAAGCGCGGAGCGTGTATAGTGTGAAAATAAGTGTAATGTATAAGATTAGTGCTATAAAATTATTAGTGTGATAATAATTATTTTAATAATTTTAGTAAAATAAGTGTAATGTGTTAGAGTAGTGTGATAAAATTACATACAAATTTTCCTCTCGAAACATGTAATGCATCGAACATGTCCGATCTCTGGATGGATTCTCATGTGCAATCGTCGGTTTCCGACTCACTGTCAGTGCCGCACGGATGCCAGTCGAAAAAAGAGGGTGGCATTCTCATCATATACGAAAGCCCGCCATGGGCATGTATTATCGTCTTGCTGGCCGTGGTGTTCGGGTGTCCGTTGGCAACGCGGGCTGTTCGCCGTCTGCTGGAGGCACATCCGCCTCGTCGACCTGCGGCGGTGCTGGAATGGCCGCAGGATCTGGTGTTGTTTGCTGATAAACGAGTAGTGCTCGGCCTTTCAATTGTCGACGAGCCGGCCGGTCTGAAGGCACCACCATGCGCGGACGCACAGGTACTCTTAAGATATTATTAAATTCCTGCTCGGCGATGAACAGGTCGCGCTGTGCCCGAGTCAATTGCTTTTTGAATATTATAACTATTTTAATTTTAAACCGATTTTAATCCAGTTACAATGTGCTCGCACGAACTGTTTAACTAATACTGAACATTAGATTATAATAATTTTAACTTTAATTTTAATTTAACCTTTCGAGGGTTAAAGCATTACTTCTTTTAAGAGGGCATTGACTTTACCCGTATTCGCGTTAATTTTTCGTGTTACATACATATATTTGTCGTCGGTCGACTTATACAATGTCGTTATTGCACGAATATATAATCAAAATTTTCGGCTTTATAAAATAAATGAATCTATTGATAGAAAATATTTATTGAAGAAAATAAATTTAAAACTAGAAATTTTTTTTTTTAATAAAACTTAAAAAAAAATTAATTCATTTATTTTATATACTTCATGCGAAATATATAATAAGTATAGTATATTTATAATAATATAAATAACATAAATAAATATAGTATATCCATTATATAATTTATACTTATACAAACATAATATATCAATATAAAAAAATATTTATATATTTCTTTTCTCTTACAGTGTTAATCGCTGTCGGTGCTAGGATCTTCGAACTCTGTTCGGCGCTGTAGATGCCTTCATCTTCTATTCTTCCCATACCTCTTTGTTCTCTTCGGTGATGACGTCTACGTTCTCTAGGCCTTTCCTGAGCTGCTGGACTCCTTGTTAGCCATAGGAATCTGTAGCCGATCTTAGAGATTTCGCTCATACCGAAGATTATATCCACAGGCTGTTCTGGTGTTATGGCGAAATTACTAATCTTAATTTTATTTTTGCAGGTGTATTCCACCTCTAAGGTATACGTGGAGATGACACGGAGTTCGTTGTATATAGTGGATCCCGGTTTAGATGTAGGACTGTCTCTCCATATACCCTACGAGCTCCTCGTCTTTCCAGGATTCTGCCTAGGATCACTTGCAGTCACGAGTATACACATTATCGCGACCGCAATATGAACAAAAGATTTTCTGTTAATTTGTGCACTTGAAGCGTTCGTGTCCCGTCTGTTTGCACCTCCAGCAACACTTAATTCGGTCGTACACTGTAGCAATTTTATTCTTAAAATTATGTACACGAATTTCAGGTTTTCTTACTTTATATTCTGGTGTAGATGTATGATTTTTTGGATTTTTCTGTTTCTCACATTGTTTTTTAGTTCCCAGATATTCTTCTACGTGTTTTACGACATCTGACGTAGACGTGACGTCATCACAACGAATATGTAATCGATATTCGGCGAGCATGTTGTAGTACATCGTTTCGGTTTTTTGTTCTTCTGAAAAACCTCCTCGACGTCTCATTAACGTGATTAGTGAGTTGTCGAATGTACGTATATCCTCATTAGCTTCCTGTACACGGTTATGTATTTGACGATCTAGATATCGACGTTCACTAAGTGACAAATAAAACTTTGTCAGTCCTTCTTCTAATTCTATGACAGTTTTAAAATTTGAGTCATAATATCTATGCCACAACTGAGCATCACTTCTTAATAATTCCGGAAATCCGTTCAGAATTTGTTAATCTGATAAATTATATACTTGTTGTAGTTCATGGATCCTTTCGAGAAAAGAATGTAAGTTTTTGCCATCAAAATGGCAATTCCACTTTCTCATTTGGTCCATTACTTTGGCGTTTTCCTGCACAGCAGTTGATTGCTGTATATAAACAGTAGCAGGCTGAGTCCCAAAAGGTGTATTTGATGCAGAACGTGCGATGACAGGATTGGAAGTTGAAGCGGAAGTTTGCTGATTAAGAAGCTTCATACGAAGTTGTCTAAATTCTTCTTCGATTTCTGCCAAATCTTGTTCGTCTTCTGGTTTATCGCTATAGAGGTCCGGGTGAGCTCGTACATGAGCAATTAAGCATTGGCGTAAATATGCTTTTGTGCCGTCTATTGGCAAATTATTTTTCGCAAGTTCGTTTTCTATTTGTTCTTTCGATAATTTATAAATTCAGCTAACTCGCGGTTTTGCCATTTTAGCAGAATTTTAATTTTATGAGACATGACAAATACAAAAAATAAACTGTGTAATATTTTTAATTTTTCTGGAATGGAAAAAATAATTTCATTTTATTTTTTCTACGAGAAAACTATTAATTTATTTTTCTACTTTCAAAACGGTTAATTTTATTGCAATTTCGATATGTGTTACTTCGTGCTTCGGCTCAACACGGCTTAGCACCTAGTCGCTCAACACTCCACTAGGCTCTTTTCATACAAATCGAAAAAATGCGGTTTTTGTATAAATAATTTAAAAATTTCCGTTTAAAGTAATTATTCCGTTATTACAGAAATAAGAAATTTAATCAAATATTAATTTTAAGGATTTATTAAACTAGTCCCTTTTCGGGCACCATGTATCGTTCCTATCCCCCTCGGAATAGCATACCCGGTCTATTTTGAGGGTATCTTTGAGAGGGGAGGAAGTATTTCAGAATAGGACGGCGGATCAGGAAAATAATTTTATAACACAGTATATTTTTATTAACAAAATATAAAAATACATTTATTCAGGAAACCCTCTTCTATTTACAAGATGTTCTGAAACAAAAAAATATAAACGGAATAATTAATTTAACTGAAACAAATTTATAGCTGGATGTATATATAAATTATAGCTACTGCTTATAACTTATAACCTTATAACTAGACTTCGCGCTAGTTTCCGCGTCGCGTAGTTTAATCCGGCGCTATTATCCGCACGGATTCCAGTTGCTATTTTCCACGCGGGAAACTATAAAAATACGGCAGGTGGAATTTAAAAATAGGCTAGTCTAAGGTGAACAACCAGGATCGCGTTATGTCAGGGATGGATAAAATTATTAGCCTTCTGCCTTTTGAGGAACGCTTAGCAACAGAGATCAAGCTAATAATTTCGGAAAGTAAAATAACGGTAAAGGATAAGAGAACGGCTGGTCTTTAGAGGAGCGCCTCTCAACCAGGATCACGTTCACTTGGGGATAGGTAAAACTATTAGTCGTGTGTCTTTAGAGGAGCACGTCGCAACAGAGATCAAACTAGTAGTTTTCGGGCAAGATTTAATGTCAGGATAATTTTGAGCTCTGGATGAGTCTTTTTAACTCCGGGGAGAGTTTGTGTGACTCGACTTCGGGACAGTCGGTTCACCGGGCGAACTCTCGATTTTGCCTTTTGCAGGCCCTTTTATAATAAAATAATCGAGTATTTCTGTTGCCGGTCGTTCAATTGTAATAATTATAGTAATAATAATAATAATAATTAATAATAATAATATCTAATAATAATCATAATAATTATTATTTACAATTTGTTATTTATATTAGCAACAGGTGTGCTGCGTACAGTGATTGTATACACGTATAATAGTGTATACGCACATATACATGTATATACATATATATATATATATATATATATATATATATATATATATATATATATATATATCTATATATATATTACGTACAATTAATATTTGAATTTAATTATTTTAATTAAATACAGCGGGTGAATTCGTTTTCGATCACCCGTTGTATATACTGGAATGCGCACGCCAGTATAAGGCTTGCGCGTTCGCCTACCGTAGTATTCGCTGCTGGTGCGCGCCGTTCGACGAGAGTGTATGGTAGTGTGTGTGCGGCGTGTATTAGAGGGGGATAGTGGCTGCCGGCCTAGTACACTTGCCGCGCACAATGTATCCCCTCTATCGAATGCTTCGGGCTTAAGCTTAGCAGTTGGCTATGTATTGCGTTCTCTCTCTATGCTTCGGTTTTCGGCGGTTGTGTAGACTACCTTCTACAGTAGTCGTCGCGACCTCTGTTCATCTTCGGTACATTTACCGTGTTAAATCTATTAATTTAATTTGCGTGTAGTTATATTTTCGTGTATTATAATATTTTGATTTTACATTTAACTTTTTTTTTTCATATGTGTGACGGAAATGAATTATTATAATTCAATGTATTCGCGATATATTTGTATAGTGGATTTGTTTGTCGATTGCAGTGAATTTGCGCGGCCATGTTTTTGGCCGTCGCAAAGTAATTACGGCTAAAGTGTTCAAAATTTCAATCATTTTTCATCCTGAGCAGAATTTGTTATCGATGTTGAAAAAAACATTGTTTTTACATATTGCACATAATTTTTCTGACTGAAAGAAATCAAGGGACAAAAAACAGTTAAATTTTAGACTTATTATTCAAGATGCTAGACAACGATTCGCCATGTTCAACGTTTCTCATACGTCTTTCAAGACAAGGACAAATTTATAATTATATCAAAAAGTTTAAAAACTTCAATTACAGCGTCATAAATAGAACATAAAAAATTTATAACATTTTTACTTAAGTTTTTCTTATTTCTGAATGTTACGGTACATTTGCAAACGATTTGTTTCTTATTCTCTGGACTGTGATTGCAAAATTCTGAAAAAATAAAACAATTTTTGTTAAATTTGTTTAATTTTTCATTTTATAAAATGGCTAAAAAACGAGCACAAAATTTAGCTAACAATCATGTACTTCGTGAATTTGACAATTCTAATAATAACTATAATTATATTTCAGAATCCACAAGTGAAAATGATCTTAAAAGAATAGAATTAAAAAATTTTTGGGAATAATTATTATTCTTTCACTAAAAAGAAATCTTAACGAGATTACTGCTCATTTGAGATACTATTTTTTTGTGATATAGTTCAACAAGCCATGTCACGATCCATTTTTGAAGAAATTAAAACTCATCTAAAATACGCTACAGCTAGAGATAATAATCCTAGTGATAAAGCACAGAGATTCCAAGTTATGTTGAATAAGTTTAGAAAAAAGATTCAAGTTTTCGGATATGTAAGTACAGCCCTTTCCATAGATGAAATAGTGCCAAATCGTATGCAAGAGCCTCTCTCAAACAATTTCTTCGCAATAGGCCTTTTCGATTTGGGTTGATGTTTTGGGGGCTTTGTACATCGAATGGATTTTTATTAGATTTAGATTTTTACTCTGACAAAAATTTAAGTGAATATTCTAAATAATTGCGCTCTTAGTTCAAGAGTTATAATAAATTTATTGGATTCTTTTTTCAAAAAATCGTCAAGTTGAGAAATTCCTCCATATCATCTATATTTCGATAACTATTTTACTTCTTTCGATCTTATATTACATTCACAAAAACTAGGCCTAAGATCCACAGGTACAATAAGAGAAAATCGCGTACCTATAAAAGTAAGACAAATGACTCATAAAAATGCTCCGAGAGATACTTCTATAGCACATTATAACCAAAACAGTGAAATAAATTATATTTCTATCGTGGACTCCAAGCAAGTATCGATAGCTTCCTCTGCCGCTGGTTTAACTCCCCAATCACCATCTAACAGGCATAACACAGAGAAGAAAGCAAACACTAAGGTACCTTTTAATATGATTTTCATACTTACAATAACTTTATGGGGGGGGCGTTGATTTTCATAACAATCATTGCAACAATGTTATTCCAAGTATAAGGTTTAAAAAGTGGACTTGGGTAGTATTTATACGACATATTCAATCTCCGATTATAAACGCATTAGTTTTATATAATTCATATAAAGTTTTGTATAAATCAAAAGATTTTGAAATGTGTATTGCTAGACAATATCTTGTAAACAATGTAACCCTAAAAAGAATTGCTCATCGGAAAAATGCCAGATTAGAACCTCTAAATATTTTAACACATGTGCTATGTATTATTGTCAAACTTGTTTCAATAATCATCATTAAGAATTAATTAAAAGTAACTTAGCAAAAGCCCAAATCAGAAACATAACAAATACTTTGAGATGTATATAAAAAATCAAGATTATCAAAAAGGCAAAAAAAATTTTAAGAACCAAAAAAACAAAAATACCAAAAAAAAAACCATAATCAAACAAAAAATACAAAAGAACAAAAAGTCAACGAAAAGACTATTGACCGTCCACCTCCACGTGGTAAGAGTTGGTAAACGTTTTTGGGAAACGGCGAACATTTTTTGATTAAGTTTTTTGGGAAACGCCGGCACTTTTTGATTAAGTCCATAGTTTTAGAGAAAAAAAATAAGTAATGTTTTTCATTGATTTTTGCGTTATTGACGCCATTTTGTAAAATAAAGCGATTTTAGGTTGATAAAAAAATTTCCTCTTAAAGTTGAAGCAATTTGCCCACTTTTGTCTACAATTAGAGGCCTATTTATTCGCGATAACATTATGAAAAAAAATTTGAAAAAATTTTTTCTCTCCAATTTTTACGTGTTTTTGGGTTTCAAACGGCCATATTTTTGATAACGGATTCTGAAAGAGCGTGAAATTTTGCCTTGGAATATATACATATATATTCTGTGAAGGAAACGTAAGGGGGCGTTCTAATCTCTGTTCGCTATACCACTTTTTGGGTACACGATTCCCTCGCGCCCCTGTGTCTGTGTGGATACCAAGTGTTGAGAATAGAGTTTGATTTTACGATTATGTTGTAATTTATAGGTATAATTATTATAAGTAATTTATTCTTATTTAATTATTTAATTAAACCCGAAATGTGTTTTGTTTTAGTTATATGTGTATTATGAGTAGTTATTCGTTATAGTATGTATATGTCAAATTTGTTAAATGTATATAAAGAAACTAAATAAATCAAAGTTAAAAATAACTTTTTAATGATTAATATATATGTTTAGAACGATTTATTTCCATTAAAGTTGAAAAGAATTAACTGTATTTTGTTTTTGTATTAAATCGAAAATTATTTGTAAAACGAAAATATTTATATATAAAAAAAATATAAGAGCTTTATGTAAGCATTCAAAAAGGAATTTAACGTGATAAAAGGGGTAAATTTAGTTAATCCGCACGTTGCTTTACCCCTGGCTACGGTTGAGTTAAATCAACGTGAGGTCCTCTTAGGCATCGTGTCAAGGTGTGAGGTCGATGGTATCGTCGACCTCAGGTCGCACTTAGACTCTACCTCGAAGAATCTATCTCTGATGAATATACGAGTCCTGCGTGTACAGGAATATCGAAATGGTGACCTGGGACCACACTGATGCTAATCCTAGAAGGCAACGGGCGTGTGCGAAATAACAGAACATAAAAGAAGAAGCAGAAAAACAAAGAAACGCGCTTCGTAAAAGTCGCACGCCAGATTTTAATCTGCAAACGCAGAACAGCGCATTTGTTTTTGCCGCCCGTATGGAAAAGTGCGTTATTGATCCCTTAGACCCATTGATAAACACTAATTTTATTCGTTTTTATCGCTGTCTGTTTTTCCTGACTTCTATTAGCTTTTCTCCTATGATATAGGGACGGGATTTTATTTGATGTTTAAACCTTACTAAAGTGGGGAAAGGCGGAGTCTACGTGACTATAAAAGGGAGCGTATAAGCGATAGAGTCAGTAACTTTTGAATCACCTAACAGAGCGCTCGAAGTATAAACCATTATTCCATAAATAAAGTATAACTTTTTCATAAATCTGCAATTATTTACCCTGTAGTTAACAACGAGCGTTAACCGATCGCGGGAGTTGCTAGGTAGGAGTAGAATTTAATAATTATTATTATTATAGTTAATAAATTAATTTTATATATATTAAAAAATTATTTTAATTTTATTATTTATTATAAAATATATATATATATATATATATATATATATATATATCAATATATTCCTTTTCTTTTTGGTTCTAATAAACTATCGGTTCCTTATTTTCAAAATTTTCATTATTTAGACTATTTTTATAAAAAAAAACAAAACAAAAAAAAATCTAGAGAAAAAGAGATAAGTTTGTAGAATATCAGGGAGGATCCTAAGGTCCAACAAGGTTAATTACAAATTGAACTATCCCGTTGACAAATCCTTCCCCTCTGTTAACGGAGATTTCAATCCAGACGGTCATTTGGAATTGGAAAGTTAATTTTAGGGGCGTATCTCTTAGGTGTCCAAATGCCCTATCACAACATATTTAGTTTAAGTGAAATAATAGTTTTTAAGTTTTTCCATGGGAGTTTAAATATATTTGAAATATATATTTCAAAGAATTTTAAGTTGATACTTGAATTTGAAAAATTTTAGGAAATTGAACGAGTGCGTATTTGTTTTGATATTCAAGGACGAGTACACGATTCTTGGAATTATTCTCGATGTAATTTAATTTGCACCAAGTTTTATAAAGTATTACAAAATATATGAAATAACATATCGTTTGGTTTTTTTATGTTTCAATCGTATGCTCTTTATTAAATGATTCTTTTTTTAGAAAATTTGTAAAATCAAAATAAAGGATAAGCGAAAGGGATGGGGAAGGAGGGAGGGAGAGAGAGACAGAGAGAGAGAGAGAGAGAGAGAGAGAGAGAGAGAGAGAGAAACAGAAAATATAACGAAATTATTAAAATATACAGAATGTAATTATGTAAATATGACGATCAAATTGAACTGGTCACGGAAATAATTAAATTACTAAATATTTTTATCAGTCTTACAGTCTTTATAATATATATATATATTAACTAAAATAATGACAGGAAGATTGTCCTTGTTTATGTTCACCCCCATAGAATCTGAAATAAAACTTTATTACTACAATAAATTATATTAAATATTAAAAATAAAAATAAAATAAAATTAATAATAAAATAAATGTACAAATAAAAATATAATAATAAGTAAAATAAAAATAATAAAAGTACTATTCTATCTTAGCAAAGGACAACCTGACTGCCCCCACCACCTTAAATTGAGAATTACCTTCTGGTCCGACGTTTCGAACAGCTACGGTTCATCCTCAGGAACTAAACTAAATTGAAAACAGTATGCTACTTTATATACCCCATCGCCACTCTAAATTTATTAGTATAACATTTATAGGACTCCCCTTTTTTCTTCAACTTAAATGCAAAATACAAATTCTATATTGATAAGGAATGATAAGTGTTGTCCAATTTACTTGACTCTAACATTAAATTTACATTATTGGGATTTTTCAAAATATGAATATTTTCAAAAGTTTTTCTTTTATATTTATTCTTAATACCATGTTCCAAAATATTTACATTTTCAAAGTCGAAAAAATGTAACAAGTTTAAACTATGTTCTTTTAGCCCGGATGTACCAATCATGCTTGTAAGCTAAATTTATGTTCATATATTTTTTGTTTTAGGTACCTTCCCGTTTGTCCAATATAATATTTGTCATAATCTTTACAATTTATTTTATATACCACTCCTGTTTTCAAACATTTATCATCCTTATCTTTACAATTATTAAATAGCTTTGTAATATTATTATTGTTTCTACAGTAAACTCGCATATTATGTTTTTTAAATGCACTTCTAATTCTTTCGGATAATCCTTTTACATATGGTAATACCACGATTTTATTATTATTATCCTTCTTTTCCATATTACGATCTCTATCATTTTCCAACATATAATATTGCAAGATTTTTATCAAGTATATTAGTTACGATCGTTGGAAAAGCCAACTCTTATGTTAAACACAGTTGCAGTTTTTATGAAGCAGTTAAAGATATTAATATTCCGAATAATTATAAGATGATTTCATTGGATGTAGTATCTTTATTTACAAATGTTTGCGTACTATATACATATCTCGTATAGTATAACTATACACATACCGTATTGGCTACATGTGTATTTCGATAGTAGGAAATTCGTTCCTGTTGATGCTGCGAGTGCCGCACTTGTTTAAAGGAGAAATGCGTAAGAAACAAAGCGCATACACGCGCATGCGCAGATCCTCTGAAGGCCCGGCGGACAATGACCACGCGACTGCGCGGTAGATCAGATCACGCTCGACTTCGTACAGTTTCGGTTGATTCGTCACTATAACTCTCCGCTTGTCGATCGCTTATTGTTTGCCGTCTAGTGTAAATTACTCGTTACGTTGGCATTTATCATTATTGTATAATAGTGCGTATATTATATGTGTGCGTGTGAGTGACGCTTCGATGATGTTTTTTGGATGAACTCTTTTGCTATCTGTTGATGCTTGCGGAGTGAGGCTGCACCCGTACCTACCACGTTGGGTCTCTGCGACATAACAAATTTTGCCATCCGATTACCACTGAAAGTTCTCCTGCGCTCATCTGGCGCAGCGAAGCAAGACAAAAGCGATCATTGCCGGGGCTGAACCCCATTTAATATTATTTACATATTTAGTAAGAGAGCCCTCTGTTAACATTAAATATATCTATTTAGAAATTAAGTCTAGATTAGTTACATTTTTGGGTTTATGTATTTTAAGTATACTATATAATTGCGTAATAAAGTTTACGATTCGAAAGCTTGCTTAGGCTTTTCCCTCAAAACCGTGAGGGTTTTTTCGCCCCAGCAAAATTTGTTTGATTTCTTGTTTTCGCGCAATTGTTGTGTTTTATTAAATTACCTATCATTCATTCCCACCCATTCATATATACACGTTTACATAAAAATATATAGAACTATAACATTAATTTTCAAGAATAAAACCATTAGATTTATTTTAAAAAATTATAGAAGAAAAATGGTTAGAAATTAACATATACACAAACTTATCAAAAGATGAATTTATAAAGGCAATCAATTTAGTAATAAAATTGTGGTATTACCGTATGTAAGAGGATTATCGTGTCAATAATCTGTTTTTCGCGACCCTGCTCGAGTCCAGTTGAACCGAGCGCTTCCGAGATTTCGGTAAGATCCGGCTGATCAGTTTCAGGGGTTTTATCTCTGTCCTCCGATTCACGGAGCAATGGTTCTTTTTCCATTGCTACAAATAAGCACTTGAGCCTATTCTGTTCCTCTCAAAGCATAGCACTCGCTGGTTGAGGTTGGTCCATTCTCGTTGATTTTATTATTTACGAATTTATTGAATCCGTTGACTTATTTAATTACGTAAAGAGTGGATCAAATTTATAATAGTACTAGAGAACGTAATATGGAAAAGAGGGATAATAATCATAAAATCATGGTATTACCATATGTAACAGGATTATCCGAAAGAATTAGAAGTGCATTTAAAAAACATAAGATTCACGTTTACTTTAGAAACAATAATAATATTAGAAAGCTATTTAATAATTGTAAAAATAAGGATGATAAATGTTTGAAAACAGGAGTATACAAAATAAATTGTAAAGATTGTGACAAATATTATATTGGACAAACGGGAAGGTACCTAAAACAAAGAATATATGAACATAAATCTAGCTTACGAAGCATGAATGGTACATCCGGGCTAAAAAAACCTAATTTAAAAATTGTTACATCCTTTAGATTTGGAAATTGTCAATATTTTTGAACAAGGTATTAAAAATAAATATAAAAGAGAAACTCTAGAAAATATTCATATTTTGAGGAATCCCAATAATGCAAATTTAATGTTAGAGTCAAGTAAATTGGACAACACTTATCATTCCTCATTAATCTAAAATTTGTATTTCGCATTTAAGTTAAGAAAAAGCGGGTTCCTATAAATACTATACTAATAAATTTAGAGTGGGGATGGGGTATATAAAGTAGCATACTGTTTTCAATTTAGTTTAGTTCCTGTGTATGAGCCGCGGCCGTTCTAAACGTCGGTCAACAAAGGAGTAAATAGTTGGCGGGGGCAGTCAGGTTTTGTCCTTCATAAACATAGAAGATAGTTTCTGATTTGTATTCTTTTTATTCTATTATATTTTTTTTTTATTTTTAATTTTTAATACAATTTATTGTAGTAATACGTTTTATTTGAGATTGTATGGGGGTGAACATAAACAACGAGGGTCTGACTGTTATTGTTTTAGTTAATATATTATATTATAAAGACACTAAGACCGATAAAAATATTTGCTAATTTAATTCAAAATAGTTGACCTAAATACAATTTTTAATTTTAATTAGAAAATGACCTGGTGTCATCTGCAGATCACTTACATCTGCAGGATCTCAACTAAGTGCACTGAGTGGTATACAGCTCAAATATGCATTAATGTACCAACCAGTACAAGTATTTCACAGTTTCCTCCTTTTCTCGATATCATCTACAGAGCTTATTATAATCTATGCTTTTGTGCATATAAGACCGTATATTATTATATATTACTTTATATTAATATATCATGCATATTTGTCCTGTTGAAAATTCAAAAATCTAATTATCATTACGTTTTTGCAGTTGATGATCCATAGAACCCAACCATGAATATGACTACCATCTAGCCTTTTGGACAATTTATGTGGATTTCTTATTCACACTCTTCACGAATTTCACCTTCATACATCATTTATTTTATTTCTTTATCATTCAGGACCTTCATTAACCACCTCTTAATAGGAATGGTTATTTGCCAAGCAAACAAACTATAATCCATGGTAATCTTAGTGGTACAATTAAAATTACTATCTAAATCTACAAACGCACCTATTACCATTTGCTTCGTCTACCATGCTTTCTCGATGTATTTGACCGCCGAGTGAAGGGCAGTCTTAGTCGATTTTTGGACAAGTAATCAACACTACTTGTGTATGGATATGTATAAGACTTTCGAATGTTTTCAACTTGAAAGATATCAACCTATTAATTTTTATTACTATATTTATTAAATTTCAATTGGAAATTATACATTTACCCCGTTTATACTACTTAATTTACGTAAAGAAGCATCTTAAAATTAATTACAGTGTCTTTATAATACAATTTTCAAAAAGTGAAATTCGTTATGTTTGCATTGACCAGCAATGTAATTGCAATAATATTTTATAATGTCGTTTGTTGTTATCATTCTATTATTAGGAGCGTGAATAAGTCTTTCCCGTTTTTGTAAGAGATGGCGCCACCAATACTGTGCGAGTATTCAATGGTTACATATGTCATAATCAAAGCTTATTCATATGTGAACAATTCCATACTAACATATTAGTTAAAATTTTTTCGCATCATAAATTTTTGATATCGTGAAAATGTCGAAATTTGAGACGAGTCGACGTCATTTGCGGGAAGTTTCACTTTATTGGTTCAATTTGAAGAAATCTGCTGCCGAGACGCATCGATTGCTTCAGGAGGCTTATGGAGAAGGTTGTGTCGATGATTCAAGTGTTCGCGGATGGTTTCGACGCTTCAAAAGCGGTGATTTCGACGTGGAAGACAAGGAGCGTTCCGGGCGGCCGCAAATCTTTGAAGATCGAGAATTGGCGACTTTGCTTGATGAAGATTCTTGTCAAACGCAAGAAGAACTTGCTGAAGCATTGGGAGTTGACCGAACAACCATTTCCAAGCGTTTGAAAGCCATGGGAATGATCCAAAAGCAAGGAAATTGGGTGCCGTACGAACTGAAGCTGAGAGACGTCGAACGGCGTTTTTTCACTTGCGAACAGCTGCTTCAGCGACATAAAAGAAAGGGTTTTCTGCATCGTATCGTGACTGCCGATGAAAAGTGGATACGTTACGATAATCCGAAGCGAAGAAAATCATGGGGACTACCCGGCCATGCATCATCATCGACGGCCAAGCCAAATATTCATGGCGCCAAGCTCATGCTCTGTATATGGTGGGACCAGCTAGGTGTGGTTTACTATGAGCTTCTGAAACCAAATGAAAGGATCACAGGCGAGGTCTATCGACGACAATTGATGCGTTTGAGCCGCGCACTGCGAGAAAAACGGCCACAATACTCCGACAGGCACGACAAAGTTATTTTGCAACATGACAATGCTCGCCCACATGTTGCACCACCGGTGAAAACATACTTAGAAACGCTCAAATGGGAAGTCCTACCCCACCCGCCGTATAGTCCAGACGTTGCTCCGTCTGATTACCATCTCTTCGGATCGATGACGCATGGCCTGGCTGACCAGCACTTCTATTCCTACGAGGAAGCCAAAAAATGGGTGGATGACTGGATAGAGGCCAAACCGGTCGAATTTTTTCGCAACGGGATTCGTATGTTGTCAAAAAGATGGGAAAAAGTTGTAGCTAGCGATGGCCAATACTTTCAATAATTCATTTGTAACCATTTTTTCACAATAAAGGCTCAAAATTTGAAAAAAAACGGGAAAGACTTATTCACATACCTGATAATTTTTGATAATTTTTTGTTCTTTATTGAATTTTTAACACCCAAATAGGTAAAGATACATAAAACATACCATACTGACCTTCGCAAATTGAATTGATTCTATATGTAATAATAAATTCAGGTGAAAGCACTTCGACTAAAATCGATTGTCTTCAGCGTGATCATAATTACTTCTAAAATACTATATTTTTTCAACAAAATTAATGTCAAGAAAATAAAATTTTGCAAGAATCGGCTTGAAGAGTTTTGCGTTCTAATAAATATTCGAGATTTCATAAAGATTGAATAGTTAGTTCAATTAGAATATTTATTACAAAGTGATTAGGTTTTTACACTTAATGACAATATATTTTAATAGAATGTAACACTATTTAATACTATACGCTTATATTATAGGTATTGAATGACGTTCCAATCAAAGATTTGAAAATATGAAAAACAATAAAATGAATCAATATATAGAATTTACTCTCTTAAATATGTATAGATACTACTTAGTAAAGCTCTAGAATTTTCCAATGTCTAGTTTACAAATGATAGATTTCTAGTAAAGGTACAAGATCTGCTTGTTTTTTGATTATTTGGTTACAAGTATCATTCCATACACCAAAATTTAAATTTAAAATTTGTTCAGCACGATTTAACAAGCGGCGAGTCTTCTTTAATATGTTCCTGCAAAAATAGTATTTTTAATATATAATTATTACAAAAAAAATTGAAAATTTATTGTATATTAGATAATCATTTCAATTAATTGCAATTCTAAAAACCTGTAATGTACAAGGTGCGGCTATTAAGTAACAAGACTAGCGTGGCTGCAGCAGAAATTTCCATGCGTTAAAGGTTAACAACAGTCAATTGTTTAGTTTGAGACCTACTTTTTCGAATGCGATGTCTACCTTGTTTGTAAACAAATCAGTTTAGTGTTGGTCTTCGTTTGTATAGTGGTTTATTTATTTGCTTGAAAAATTATCGATGTACAAATTACGTAAGAGATTTTTGTGGAATTTCATATTAAAGTTTAAAAAACTGAAAATGAAATTTATAATTCTTTGATACAATCGTAAAGCAATATATGTTTATTGCGCTTACATATATTCGAATGATTTAATCACATTCATAACAATCGAGAAAATACTGAAGATTATATAAAATACTGAATAGCGACACGCAATAACAATATAAATAAGGCAAAACTACTTGCCGCGAGGAAGTTGCAGCTGCCTCTTTCACCCTTCCTCTCTCCCTCTCGCTCGTTCGTCGGTGCCGGCGTCCTTCGTTTGGAGCGGTTCGCTCTCTCACTCGCACGTACGCTCACTGGCGGCGCCGGTGCTGGCGGCGTCTCTCGACCTCTTTGCGACTCGAGTGCGGCGATGCTGAGGATGTCCCCGACAGCCAGAAAGACGTGAATACGTCTCGGGCTGCACTGTGGGTGGCAAAAGCCTCCTTGCCTGAACTCAATGCCGAGATGTCGTGGATCGGAAAAATCGAGCGATCTGGGGTCTCAGTGTTAGGGGCTGTGGTTCTAGGTTAGAACGTGGTGCTGTGCAGTACTACACTCTCCGTGACGGAATACGCAGGAATGAGAAAGACCGCCCCTATGCTCTTCGTTGCTCCGTTCTCCGTTCGAACTCCGCGCACTCACGCGGTTCGTAAACGTGGTAATCTCGATCGCGTGCGAGCAGTGGTTTTAGAGTCGCGAAAATACACGACCGCGAAAACGGTCGTCACAAACATCCTCTCCCAAAACCTACGGGGAGCGTGTGATCGGAACGCTGGTCGTTCGCTTAATTATTGTGCGTGGTATTAAGCTGATTAACGGTGGGGATATGATAAGGGGGGAAAAAGGAATGAAGTTTGTCGCGTGGAGTGGGTATTCGCCGGCGGTATTAAACATTATTGATTACACCCGCTGATGTATACAGGAGTCGAAGTTGTTGTGTTGTGACTCTATATAAACCTATGTTGTTATTGTTATTCCTATTGTTAATTGATAATGGTAAATTCTAAGATGGTAAAAACTGTAATTTCATTTTCTTATTGGTCTTCCAGTCCAATCAATTCCATCCAAAAATAAAATAAAATAAAAATAAAAATAAAATAAAAATAAAAAATAAAAATAATAATAAAAAATAAAAAATAAGAAATAAAAAAAAAAAAATAATAAAAATAAAATAAAAAATAAAAATTAAAAATAAAAATTAAATTAAAAATTAAATTAAAATTATAATTACAG
This sequence comes from Sycobia sp. Sy_11, assembly GCA_018907035.1. NCBI lineage: Eukaryota > Metazoa > Arthropoda > Insecta > Hymenoptera > Epichrysomallidae > Sycobia > Sycobia sp. Sy_11. The sequence goes on along the minus strand of JACCIC010000052.1, from coordinate 395,814 downwards.
TCAGACTGTCCTTGTTTACATTCATCCCCGTAGACTAATCTGAAAATAAAATATTAGCTGAAAAAATTCTTTGTTAGTAAAGTGCAGTCTGACTGTCCCCAACACCCTTACCTAATTGAAGACTTGTCCAACGTTTCGAGCTCGCTACGGCTCCTCATCAGGGACTTCTTTTTTTTTTTAAATCATATATAAAATTACTATTTAAAAAATTATCAAATTTATTTTCTCTTTTAAAATTACTAATGACATTAACCAAAGATGCCCTACATTCCTTTTTTACTTCATCATTTAAACCAAAAAGATTACTTTCAACCACCGCGATGATTTCTTTGATCAGGAGATTATTTTTACAATATAATATTCCATGTTTGGCACCTTTAGACATGATGTTTATTACTTCATTTGGTATCTCCTTGTCAGTTAGATTCCTAAACCAATTTGTTTGCATTGTTAAATTGATAGCTTTGAAATGGTTTTTTATTTCTTAAACATTCAAATTTCCTTTTTAATGTTTGTCTATTAATATATTTTGTCTTAATAAAATGTTTGCTTTGACCAAGAAAAAATTCATGTAATTCATTTCTTTCTATATTTTGATATAAATAATGTTTAATCTTTAATGAATATCTATTTAAGGAATGAATCTGAATATGTAAATCTCTAATTTCTAAATTAAGTAATTTATTTTTGAAAAAGAAAATATTCTTCTTTAGATCATAAGAAACATTATTACTATAAACCTGCAAAAAATATTCATCATGAAATCTATTATTAATGTGTACTGGAAATATATTTGATTTCTTGCATCTAATAAGGAATGTAAGTTTTTCTTTAAGAATTACAACTTTTAAATTCATTTTAATCCATTTTGAACAATAATCTTTAATAGTACTACCATATTTACAATAAATTTCTCTAAAATAAATCATGACATACCCCCTTAATTCAAGTTAAATAGACCTTCTATTTTAAAACAATTGAATTGCACTTCTGTCGACCGCCCATATACAAATCAATAAATATTTTTTTATTGGTCTTACAGTCCAATCAATTCCATCCAAAAATAAAATAAAATAAAAATAAAAATAAAATAAAAATAAAAAATAAAAATAATAATAAAAAATAAAAAATAAGAAATAAAGTGAGTCTCACAGTGAGACTCACCAGTCCCTGATGAGGAGCCGTAGCGAGCTCGAAACGTTGGACAAGTCTTCAATTAGGTAAGGGTGTTGGGGACAGTCAGACTGCACTTTACTAACAAAGAATTTTTTCAGCTAATATTTTATTTTCAGATTAGTCTACGGGGGTGAATGTAAACAAGGACAGTCTGACTGTCATTATAATTTTAATTTAATTTTTAATTTAATTTTTATTTTTAATTTTTATTTTTTATTTTATTTTTATTATTTTTTATTTTTTTATTTCTTATTTTTTATTTTTTATTTTTTTATTTCTTATTTTTTATTTTTTATTATTATTTTTATTTTTTATTTTTATTTTATTTTTATTTTTATTTTATTTTATTTTTGGATGGAATTGATTGGACTGTAAGACCAATAAAAAAATATTTATTGATTTGTATATGGGCGGTCGACAGAAGTGCAATTCAATTGTAATTTCATTTATTAACCGAAATTTAATCTAATCTAATCCAATTCTAGTCTAAACCTATGTCTACTTTAGTATTTTAATTAAAATTTCTACCTATTCTAATCCTAATACTAATGTTACTTCTAACGGTTTGATTCTTAACCTACACTAAGGGTAAGAATGTCCTCTAGTCTAACGCTTCGTTATCTGATGCACACTTCTTCTTGTGCTTCGCAATGTAGGCGGCGTAGGTCTGCTGCCTTTTCGTCTTTATCTTTCGTCTTGGCAAGTTATGTTGCTGAAACAACGTATATCATTAGGGCTGTTCCCCGCTGATTGTGTCAGGTACAGCGTTGATGGGACGGGCAAGTAGTTTTATTTCTTTCTTGAGCCATTGTTTCGCGTCCAAGGATTAACGTTTTCTACGCTTCCACGTATAATCGCTGGTAATTCTGGGGCATATGCGCTTTAGGTCTACTTTTACTTTTCCATATAAACCTTTACCCCTGGCATGAGGATCATAACGATCTGCGCATTTCTTGTCGCGCTTGCCACATCTTGCAGGATTTGCGTAACTGTAGGTCCCTCGATACTCTCTCGTAACTCTTCCCTACCCGACACACTTTGCGTAAACGCCTGGCATGTCGTTTTTGCTTGTGTTTCCGGCTACGCAGCTCCCTTCCCCTCCCAAGACGAAACGACGGGTGTCGCACGGTCGTGGACGCATGCGCAGGTGCGCTCATCACGATCGGCCCTGCCACACTTATAGCAAAATTTCTCGCTTCACGGGTATGGGCAGGTGGCGTAGCCATGTCCGGATTCATCACAGTTCCAACAGCCGTGTGGGGGTACTATTGTGTGCTTGTTGGGCACAATTCCTGATTGTGAAATTGGCGAAGCAGGCGGTGAAGGATGTGGGCGTAGGGAGGAATAAATTGAGGGGCTATGATACATTTAGGTCCATCAGGGACGGTAGTGCTCCTACTGAACTGGCGGTATTGTGCGTCGCCTGCGGTTCATCTGACGCTAGTTCCATGCTTGCTACCGGTGAGGCAGTTCCTAGCATCGTTGGTGTCGGTAGCTTGAACGGATTCCATTTTGGGGGTATCTCTGGGCACGGTATTATACTGAGGACCTCTTTGTTAACCTCGACCTTATCATTGTTAGGTATTTTATACCACGTAGGTATTATAATCATTTCCTGCTCCGTTGTTTTTTTGTTACCTTGGGATTTTGGGCGGGTTTTTCAACGGCCTGTCTTGTGTTGCGACCGAGCGCATGAAGGGGCAACGGTCGCCACGATATAGGCGCACCCTCGCCGTCCTCTGGTGTGCTTACATAAACAATTGGAGCAGCTGGCTTATGTGCGAGCTGCTTTTTGGTAGCGGGCTAACGGATTTTCGGACCTGGTTTATACGGTAAGGGGGAGATTGATCTGATTTGCCTCGCGGACGTGTACGGTATCGCGTCTCGCAAGTTTCGATGTACGATCATCTTTCTACGGGACGCCTCTAGCGGCCCCATCTTATGGAAGTCATCGCTATCACTTTCGTCCACCGTGATCTTTTCCCCAAGATCCTCGTATCTCTGATCAAACGGACTGTAGATCCAATCGGTTTCTTTTTTCTTGCTATCACTTCTTTCTTCCTTTACTTCTTCTTTTCTTCCTTCTTCCTGCATGTCTTCTCCTTCTCTTGATGGTGTGGTAGTTTTCCGTCTTTCCGGACGGATCTCTTCTATTTCAGCTCCTGATGTTGTGATAGTTTCACGTCTGGCCCAGATTCGTACTGCTCCACTCAGGATCCTGAGGATTAGTTTTAGTATATCCGTTGCTGGGATGTCCAAACTATTAATTGTTTCCTCTAATCGTTCGATGAACTCCTCGAGAAGCTCTCGTAAATTGTACGCGCCACTGTTGTAATAACTGCTCAGTGCGCGTTTCCTTCAAGTAAGTATTGAAGGAAAGTCATATGTCTAGTTTCTGAGGTGGCTGGCTGCATTTTTGGCGGTAAATTCGGTGAGTTTGAGTAGGTTGTCCGGTACTACGGTACTATTGCTGGGTGTTAGTATGGTCACATGCCTGGCATATATGGCCAGCTGTTTGCTGTGGCTGGGGGAATCTACATATTTCCTGCCAGATCCGTGCTGTGGCCGGGTGGCAGTATCCACGGTCCGAGGAAGTATCCGAGTCCCGCTGTTATTTGCTGTGGGGACGGCCTCAGGGGTACAGTGGAGGTCGTACGGGATTGTCCCGTCGGGTTGTTATCTCCTTTTTGGGTGTTTAGCTGTTTTGAGTGGCCAGCGGGTGTCTGTGGCGAGTGATTTACCTCGAGAGCTGTCGAGCACAAGGCATCTAAAGTTTCGGTGATGTCGGGGTGATCCTGTCCAGGATTTTTATCCTGTTCCTAAATGACATTAGCCGTTTCACGCTGGTCCATGTCAAACATGTTAACCGAGCTGTACAGATATAATTCTGTGATTTCGAGGGAATCCTTTTTTCTATTGTTTATCAGAAAACGATAATCAGTACGATGTACTTAAAATGAGGTTATAATTATAATATTAATAACGTCCGATGACCGTGTCTAATCCGGAAACGTCTCGTCTATCTGTTTATAGCACCCGCCTTTAAGTGTTAATGTCTTAAACTATGTTTAACTTCTTTTTGTAGAAGTTACTATATAAAGGCTTTTTTTCTATAAATCGTTTATACATAACGATAGTAGATAATAAATATGATAGATAAAGAAAACTAATAAACAATTGTTATCGTTTATATATATATATATATATATATATATATATATATATATATATTGGTATGCTGCAGTCAGCAATCTTTACTAAAAATTTTTATTTATTTATTCTAAAATTTTAATTTATTCTAATTATTTATTATCACCATATTTTCTGATGTCGTTTATTATATAGTACTATCGTTATTAAATGATATTAGTGCTATTATTTAATATAAATGTTGTCATATTCTCTTCTTATTATAATATATTTAGCAACTTTACTAAAAAAATCGTTTAATTATTCTAATATTTTAGGTTATTTATTTGTTTATTATTATTATTACATACTGTTAGTACTATTTTATAAAATTATTATCATGGAATAATTATATTAATTTTATTATAACATTAATATTAGATAATATTAGTATTATCTTCTAATATTATTTTCAGCTCATCCTGTTACTTTTCTATATATTTAATATTATAGTTATTATAATGTTATTGTGTAAAACGTTATTATTAGTATATAATATTATTGTTCTGAATGTTCTTCTATTCTGGTTTACTTCTACTAAATTATATAGTTGCATTAATACTTATGTTAATGTTAACAATATATGTTAACATTATGATATGTTTATGTCAATAATTATCCTTCACAACGTATAGCTTATTTCTTTAATTGGGTTACTTATTAATAATTCAACGTTAATAACTACAATGTATTGTTTGGTATTATTTTATATTGTATATTATAAAAAAAATGCTTCACTATCTCAGTTTAATATTTAATTACCTTTCGTTGTCTTAAGATTGTTATTTAATTTAATTTTTTCTTAGATTTAATATGTGTTAATAATTACTAATTATGATTATTATGTGCTTATAAATTATACTAATCTATTTCATACTTATACTGAAGCCTGCTGGTTATTAACATCTCCAATATTATCTATTTATCGCTAATGTTGATATTATTATTTATCGATATTATCTTCACTATTTATTGAAAGTGATGGAATTATGATTTCTAAACCACCACTCTTGTTGTAAATTAGAAGAGTTTGATTTGGTCGTATATAGTTGATTATCTTAAAATTTCTATATTTTTCATGTTCTTTGTGAGGTCTGGGCATTTTTACCCTTCCGTACACGGTACTCTTTATTTTTAGTACATACGTGTATTAATTCAATACACATATGCACCTATTGTTCTAGGCAGTTTTGAGCCTGAAGCTGCCTCCACTAGCTCGGGAATGCCTAGTCGTTTACATAGGTCAGAGTCCAAGGCTCTATTTGGATGCAATTTCCTCTTCTTTCGAAGGGGAAACTGAATCCGCCTCGGCCTACCGACCTATTTCCCTATTTACTAAGGATGTATGGCTGATAAGCTAGGGGGATGTTCAGTCCTACCACATAGGAGGACCAGACACTTCCCCGAAAAAAAGGAGATTGAAAGAAAAGGGAGAGAGAGAAATATTAGATTTTTTATTTTTTTTTTAAATAATAGTGAAATTTATTTCTTACTTGTATACGGCGACAGAGAAAGGACTTACGGGAGAGTTCTTGATTAAACGCTGCTGACTGAAAACTGCTGACTGAATGAATTTTGTGGAAAAATCGGGGCTTTATATACCCGATTTTTCCATGATCATCCGCAATCCCTCTCTCTGCTCCTCGTTTTTATAGCTTTTTTATTACATTGTTTACTTGGTTTATTTCTAGCCTTAATACTAGTATAAACAATTAAATTTTATCATAAACATTCGTTATAATTTTTGTCTTAAATATTTGTTTTATAGAAATGTAATTCAATTGTTTAAAGTGTTAGTTTTACTATAAAATAAATATTGAAAATCGTACACTAGCGCATCGCTAATGTAGACATTGCGTTACCTATGAGACCTTCATCGGAGAAACATACGCTTCTGACGTATGATCTTGCGCAAGCCAACGTTTTATTTCGGCGGTATTATGAAATTGTTTTTCCTCGCCCAAATAAGATGATGACATGTTAGATGAAATTCGGTCATTTTAGTTTTGATTCTTTTTCTACAAAACAATATTTATATATATATATTTATTTATATATATATATATATACATATTTAATAATATATTATTATATTATATATTTTTTTTATGTGTTAGTAGATATTATGTTTATATATATATACACCTATATATATAAGTTTTAGTACGTATTATAATACATTTCATATATATATATATATATACTCTTACGCATTATAATGCCTTATATTTATTTATATATGTATATATTTATCTTTACCATTATATATTATTTTTAAACTCTAGTTTACATTTATACGTATGTGAATATATATATATATATATATATATATAGTTTTTTTTACAGTGTTTAAATTAATATTATTTTATTAAAATTATTAGCTCGCTGTTACATCTTGTTATTTTTATTATTTATTCATATCATTGACATTATTTTATATTGCTCGTCCAATTAAGTTTGTATCCTTTATATTAAAACAATTTACCACCAATTTTATAGTAATTTATATTAGATCCTGCTGAAAAAGAATTTTCAGTTCTACTTTATATCCAGTCATGTGATTGGTTAAGGGTAAATATATTGATTATGTGTTTCATCAAACCTATTGATGCATGTGGTTCATGTTGTTATTTATTTGTATTTGGTCGTACTTATCTATTTTATTTTATGCGTATAATAGTTTATTTTTATATTTAGATTATTTATTATTATTTATATTATTTAAATAACCAATGCCTAGTATATGTTTATTTATTATTCAGTTATTTTAATAGAATTGTATATCTGTATTATTTCTCCTTATGTATTGTGGTTAAATGTGTTCAATAAAAAACAGACGGTCTATGTAAATAAATATTGATAGTGTTGTTTACGATATTTATATTATTTAAATTCACTATATTATATATTATTGGTGAGGGTGCTGCTTATTATCACTGTTATTCACTTGTGTAGGTTTTTCTTATTATTTATAAAAGTATCAACCTTTATTATTTATTGCTCTTCAATTACAATTATTTCAGGTTGCCATGAAATTATGACTATCTTTGAAATAGTTTCAGATTCAGCAAACTTCATCAGACTTATATACTCTTTATAGTTGAAGCATCATAATACCAAGTTTTCAAGTTTGCAAAAGGAGAATGAACTCAAAGAAAAAATTGTTATTTGTTTATCAATTATTTATAAATAAATCATAATTTGTTTACACCTCATGAAGTTTTTATAATTGGTAAATGCTATTTGGTTTAATAAATAGCGTCATTCACTTCACTCTCTTATTCAATTGAATTTCACTGTTTGTTTATTGTCACTATTTTAATTAATTATTATTAATTTAATTATGGTTATTTATTGTTGTTTAGTTATCCATACGTAGCCTTCTTTGTTTTTTTTTCACTTCAATTTATTTATTATAATTAGTTGGTCTTTTTTTTGTGTGCATTAGCCTTTTATTAATATTGATGCTAGTCGTTTTATTTGTTGTAAATTCGCAACTTATTGTATTAGTCACTTACTGATATTCTCTCTTCTTGTTTTCTGTTGTCTTGAACGATATCCACCTTTTGGTATGCACCTTTTCTAAAGTCTCGCACCAGGCTCGTTAGTGGGATATATTTGCACTTCAGTGTTTAGCTTAAAATTTGAAATTATTAGCTTATCCTCCAAAAATGATTTCCACCATTATACGTATTATTTTCAACTAGGAGCATTTTTTAGAATGGAAAAATTCCACTTCTTTCCTGTGTTTTTGCTCCTTTCAATTTTTCAGCACCTGTCATACACTTGCAGTGTATAGGTTATGCTGGCCCTCCAAGATACACTATCTCACCTGCTCCACATACCCTGATGCTTAAACTTTCTTGTTCTGTTTGATTTAATTCTATGTTTTACGTACAATTACCTTCTCCTCGCTACTAACTGACTAAGGGGGAGGCAGTATCAATGCCTACTGGGGGAAACGTCGGTTGTGCTGTTTTGACAGCAGCTTATTTTTTTCAAATTCCTTTATTTTTCAGTGCATGTCCTTAAAAATGGTTTCCCTATATGTTGAGATATATCTTAACTGGTTGTGTAATAAAAGTAATTTTTAAAAATCTGTCTGTTACTGTTCACCTGTGCAGTAGTTTCATGTACTTGCTATGTGCTGAGGGAGCTAGTTCTTGTTTTTCGAAAAGGTACTAAAGAAAAAGGGGAAAAATTGTTCTCCTGTGTACTACAAGTCTACTTTTAGTTATTGATGTCGGCGTGTGTTGATTGCATTATGCATTCTGTCCTTGTGCAGGGGCACATTTCATCATTAACTTTATTTTTGAAAAAATTTAAAATTATTGTCCGACCAGTTGGAAACTTGTTTTCACCAAAGGTGTGATGATTTTAATCAGTTATGCTTTTCAAATTGCTAAAATATTTACTCCTTCTGTATAAGAGGAGTCTGGTGCAATTATCAACGATAGTGCCGAGGTACGATATGGCTGTATATGTATGACTTAAAGGGAGCTGATATTGGGCCTATTAACTAATATATTTTATATATTTATTTCTAACAGCTACAGAGGGGGTTAGACCTCTCAAAGGGTCTGATCGGTATGGGTTTAAAAAGAGCCGATGCCAACTTGATAAAATATATAAATATAAAGGACAACATACATGTGGGGAAGTAGATATATAAATTTATATATATTATTATAATATTTCATATACATACGTTAGATGTATATGATAGAAATTACATTCATAAAATTATATATTATTTATTATCCCAAGACACTGTTTGTGCTTGGAGAAATAGCACAACAAGAGTTCTAGGGATCTAAGGTAAACAACGGTAATTGTTTCCAGGTGTCATTACTAGCTACTTTCTCTTTTTACCTTTGACATTGAAAGAGCTTAAATATTTCTTGCAGAGCTACTTGTCAACAATATAAGTGATAGTGAATAATATTATGGATCATGCATACATTGAGTAGAATATATTTTTGTTCCTTTAATATTAACGTGTCGTTATGCAATATATGTGTAAAATGAAAAACAAGGACGACACGATAAGGCTATTAAATTTATTAACAATATGGGGAAAAGAGGATCATAGCATTGTTATACATAAATGGTATATAGCACAGCACAAGGTTGATTCCTGTGATCTGGCTGTATGCTGCCAATAGTGCAAGCGGCTGTTTGCAGCTACTTTCCTCGTATTTTACGAGTTTATCCGAGAGCAAAAGCGAATAGGGGATTTTATATACTGAACGTATATATTTTCGCGTCACTGGCCTCACGCTTTGGGCGCCCTTTGTAACGCCAGTTTTGGCATTACACTTACCGTGTATAGTGGCTTACTCACGTAGCCGTATTGCCTGTATGTGTGTGTGCGTGTTCGACTGCGCACAGAAGTTAGCTCTGACTGAAACGGGAAACAGGGCAACACGAAAAGAATAATTCGGGGGTAAGAACAATATTAGCAATATATTTATTAACGTAACAATAGTAAAGCGCCTTACAATGTACTACGGTAGCTCGCGGGCTACCCACTCCTTGCAGGTTCAGCAACGCGTGGGGACGCTATGATACAACGGGGGAAGATACAGACTTAGATGGGAATACTGGAACGATATGAAAACGGACACGCAGGGGAATAATTATGACGGGAACGGTCGTTTACGTGAATCACGGACTTCGCATATTTTATAACAATGCACGTGACGGGGAACGAAGGCAACCTAAATAGCGACACGCAATAACAATATAAGTAAGAGAAAACTATTTGCCGCGAGGAAGCTGCAGCTGGCTCTTTGGCTCTTCCTCTCTCCCTCTCGCTCGTTCGTCGGTCCCAGTGTCCTTCGTTTGGAGCGGTTCGCTCTCTCTCTCGCATGTTCCCTCGCTGACGGCGTCGGTGCTGGCAGCGCCTCTCGACCTGTTTGCGACTCGAGTGTGGCGATGCCGAGGATGTCCTCGACGTGGATACGTCTCGGGCTGCACTGTGGGTGGCAAGAGCCTCCTTGCCTAAACGCGGTGCCGAGATGTGGTGAATCGCAAAAGTCGAGCGAGCTGGCATCTCAGTGTCCGGGGCTGTGGTTCTAGGTTAGAACGTGGTGCTGTGCGGTACTGCACTCCGTGACGAAATATGCAGGAATGAGAAAGATCGCTTCTATGCTCTTCGTTGCTCCGTTTTCCGTTCGAACTCCGCACACTCTCGAAGTTCGTGAACGTGGTAATACCGATCGCGCGACCGCAGTGGTTTTAAAGTCGCGAAAATAAACGATCGCGAAAACGGTCGTGTATTAAAAAAAGTTAAATAAAAAAAAATTATTTATATCACCGGTCTTGTAATTAAGTATCCACACCTTGTAATATAAAAAATCATGCACTTTTAGAAGAATGAATTGACTTACATATATTGCTTTCTATTAATGGAGATTTCTTTTTGTAAATATTGAATACAGACGTCCGTAATTTTATTTAATTCATTAGCAAGCTCTATACTATCAGAACCAAACCTTTCTTCGACGGCAAATATACTCTGTTCTAAATAGGATATAGACTCTAGCCATCGACCTAGGATAATTTCAACAATTTGTAACTATAAAATGATTTTATATAGATTTTTTTCTAAAGCAAAATATATCTTTGAAATAGCAATTGTAACTTAACAGCAAAACAATGAGAATGATAAAAATTCAGTATAAATAAATTATTGATGACTATTTGAACTTATGACTATTTTAGGCAGATTTAAGCACAGTTTATCTGGAAATTGTCGTATTAATAATATCTAATATCAATACTGAAATATTTACTTGTTTAAATAAAACTAGATTTCAATTACAATGCCTGTCAAAGAACTTATATTATGTATAATATTAGGAGTGTGAATAAGTCTTTCCCGTTTTTTGTAAGAGAGGGCGCCACCAATACTGTGCGAGTATTCAATGGTTACATATGTCATAATCAAAACTTATTCATATGTCAACAATTCCATACTAACACATTAGTTAAAATTTTTTCGCATCATAAATTTTTGATATCGTGAAAATGTCGAAATTTGAGCCGAGTCGACGTCATTTGCGGGAAGTTTCACTTTATTGGTTCAATTTGAAGAAATCTGCTGCCGAGACGCATCGATTGCTTCAGGAGGCTTATGGAGAAGGTTGTGTCGATGATTCAAGTGTTCGCGGATGGTTTCGACGCTTCAAAAGCGGTGATTTCGACGTGGAAGACAAGGAGCGTTCCGGGCGGTCGCAAATCTTTGAAGTTCGAGAATTGGCGACTTTGCTTGATGAAGATTCTTGTCAAACGCAAGAAGAACTTGCTGAAGCATTGGGAGTTGACCGAACAACCATTTCCAAGCGTTTAAAAGCCATGGGAATGATCCAAAAGCAAGGAAATTGGGTGCCGTACGAACTGAAGCTGAGAGACGTCGAACGGCGTTTTTTCACTTGCGAACAGCTGCTTCAGCGACATAAAAGAAAGGGTTTTCTGCATCGTATCGTGACTGGCGATGAAAAGTGGATACGTTACGATAATCCGAAGCGAAGGAAATCATGGGGACTACCCGGCCATGCATCATCATCGACGGCCAAGCCAAATATTCATGGCGCCAAGCTCATGCTCTGTATATGGTGGGACCAGCTAGGTGTGGTTTACTATGAGCTTCTGAAACCGAATGAAAGGATCACAGGCGAGGTCTATCGACGACCATTGATGCGTTTGAGCCGCGCACTGCGAGAAAAACGGCCACAATACTCCGACAGGCACGACAAAGTTATTTTGAAACATGACAATGCTCGCCCACATGTTGCACTGCCGGTGAAAACATACTTAGAAACGCTCAAATGGGAAGTCCTACCCCCCACCCGCCGTATAGTCCAGACGTTGCTCCGTCTGATTACCATCTCTTCAGATCGATGACGCATGGCCTGGCTGACCAGCACTTCCATTCCTACGAGGAAGCCAAAAAATGGGTGGATGACTGGATAGAGGCCAAACCGGTCGAATTTTTTCGCAACGGGATTCGTATGTTGCCAGAAAGATGGGAAAAAGTTGTAGCTAGCGATGGCCAATACTTTCAATAATTCATTTGTAACCATTTTTTCACAATAAAGGCCCAAAATTTGAAAAAAAAACGGGAAAGACTTATTCACATACCTGATATATATACATGATAACTAATAGAACGTTAAAAATTGTTTCGCAAAAAGAATAAGAATTAGAGCATTATGCACGAATTTGAAGTATAACTTATTTTATTATTATTATTTAAAAATAATATAATAAGCTTCCATGCTAGAAACTGAAAAGTCTTCTAACTTAAGTACTTACACGCCAATATTATTTTCATTAGTAATATTACATTTGCGAAGATAGACCCTTAATGCTTTCCTTATACCTAAAACCGGATACTTATAGTGGATATCAAGGTCATCTATCTTATAAATATCATATTGGATGTTGCTGATTAGGATATTCAAAAGAGCAGAAAGTATTTATTATTCATTATATTATATTTATTATTCTAATTTATTATATTCGTATTTGATTGCTTACTTGCAACCGAGCAATAACCGAAAAGTTGAATAGTCTCGAAAAATAAGAAAGAAAATCTCTCAATTAAGTTATATAAATGAGGCAACATGTAAATAAATCAGAAATGATACTAGGGTTCTCCAGATGTTCAAACGGCGCCTTTAGAATTCTAATATTTATGATTCGTTAGAATTTGATTATCAAAAGTTCATTTAATATAAACATTAAAAATTGTACTTTTATTATATTTATGTTAACTTGTATTTGTGATGTAAAAAACTTACTTAATAATTATCAAGATAAGTAAGATAATAGTTAAAAGAAGGAGAAATATATAAAAAAAATTGTAAAGATGTGATGAATATTATGTAAGGCAAACGGGTTTATACTTAAAAGAAAGAATAAATGAATATCAGTATAGTTAATGGAGTGCGAATGCTACATTTGGGCTAAAGGAACAACCTTAGACTTGTTATTGGGTGTACAAGTAAGTTTCCAGCGTTTGTGATAAGATAGGGTCATCATTGGATTCCGGGTAGAAATGTGTGCCTTCATGTGTTATGTTTGTAAGTTGTGTATCTGTCAACACCTTTGCAGCATTATTTCTTTCGATATCGCTTATTTTATCGAGCAAAATCATGGCAATGTTCCAGCCAAATAAAGATCATTATCGGTAAACGCTGATTCTATTCTTTGATATGAGTAAAATTACGGCTAAACGCCTATCGTTTGTTTTCGAAAATTTATGGGGTTGAATGTATTCGTGAATCTATGTGCTGTGAGTGGTTCAAATTGTTTAAAAGTAGTGACTTTGAAGTTGAAGACAAGGATCGCTTCAGAAAACCGAAATCTTGTAGACGAGGAATTAGATACTTTGCTGCTCCAGGACAGTGTCAGATAGAAGAAGAATGTACTGTATCATTAGGCGTCACGCAACAAGCCGTTTCGCTACACCTGAAAGCATTAGGATTCATTCAAAAGGTTAAAAACTCGGCACCGTACTAATTGAAGCGAGAGACGTCGAAAGACCATTTTTCATGTCCGAAATGTTTCTGCAGTGCTATAAAAAATCACGAGTAGTTCAAACGGTTCTAAAGTTTAAAGTTGAAGACAAGGATCGCTCTGGAAAGCCGAAAAGTTTTCAACATGAGAAATTATACGCTTCTGGCGAGGATCCGTATCAGATTCAAGAACTTGCTCAGAATTGTGACAGAATTCTTGTCACACAAGCCATTTCTCTCTGCCTGAGAGCATTGGGATTCATTCAAAAGGTTGAAAACTGGATGCCGTACGTATTCAAGCTGAGAGTCGAACGACGATTTTATATGTTCTTAAATGTCACTGCATCAGTATAAAAATAAATCATTTCTACATCGTATTGTTACGCGTGATGATAAATGTATTTATTATGATAACCTGTTTTGTTATGTTACAGCAAAATATTATGCACTATTTTTTTGACAGCCACAATAAATTGCACTAGCGTTACTTTCATAAGACGAGTTGACGTTGTGGTAGTCAAATAAATTATTGGCACCAGAGTTATCGCGCACCATTCCTCTAAATTTGTCTGTTACATTTTCGTGACATGCACTACTTGCGCATTGTTACAAAATATTAAACAGTTGGCGAAGAAATGATCGTACAAGGGTCATCAAGGTCTCAATCGAGAAAGTAGCGATTTACTATTACCATGGCGGAGTTGCAGGTTCGCAGTGTTATCACAGACCGAGAAATAAAATCGGTCGCATTACTTAATTGTCTGACCTCGTATTATAGTGCAAGTACAATGAAAATATTTATTAATTTAATTCAGAACAGTCGACGTAAGTAAAATTTTTCAATTTTAATGTTTAAAATCAGTTTTAATTTTCAATTTTTTTATGCTATTAAAATTTTTTGATATTTTATTTTAAGATTTATGTGCTTTAATTGATTATTCTTATTTTTATAGAAGAGCGCCTCCACCTCTCAATCCCCGGTAGCGGATTCCCTTCCTGTACATCCCATCTCCGCGTCTGACATTTTTGCTTAACGCACACTATAATTTTTAATCTACAAAATAATCATTCAATTTAATATATCATCAATTAGAATCTAATTCATCATCATTTGGAAATTAATTTATCATCAATTGAAAGAATTAACCTTAAGCGAAAACAGGTAAGATTATATTTTATTTCAAATCCAATGGATTACATTTTATGATAGGACATGAATTTCTTTTCGAAGTTTCGGAACGAGCACGTCTGGAACTTTAAATATTATATCAAACTATATAAGCATAACCAACACAGGGGAAAAATTGACATTTTTTAATTCCGTGAATTTAAAATGTTTTGCGCACTTCTTTGAAAAAGAGAAATTGTCCTCGTATCATAAAATATTACGTTTCACAAGGAAGAAAAATAGGCGTTTTCTGACAAGGGTTTGTTTGCAGTCCAAGCGAAGTGAGTTCCATTCACCTATTTAATTTTGAAGGTTAAAGACTTTATCTAACAGATTAAAACCTGCTGGTGTTAAATAGAGCACCGTTTATTTCTTCAATTGATCATGTAGGAATAATTATAATTAATTAATGTATGCTATGCTTTGTAGAATTATTGGTTTGGCGCATGTTATTATTCGGTACAGTGATCGTGACTGTGTTGAAACTGGCGGCTGTAATTGATACTGAAATTTTGATATTTTTAATTCACTTACCATTCTTGCGATTCACCTTAGCTAAGTCGAGATTTATTATTTGTGTTTGAATTTGCTTAGCTAACTGGATATTTATAATCTTCTTGATCATCGGACATATTTTCATTTACTTTCTCTATCAGCACTATTTTATGTTATATATGGTACCGATCATAATTATTGGTTTCAGTTTTGTATTTTCTAATTTCCCAAATATTTGTTTTCCATTAATTTTTATTCTTTTTTCATTTATTTCTACTTTATTCTTTATTTTTAACAAATCTGTTACTTTGTGTATTTTTCTTCTTCTGCATATACGAATAGGATGTTTAGCTCGCATATTATAAAACATGGTTTCTGTATGTGGACGTTTTGTGAAACCTTTTCATCTGCGCACTAACATTAAAAGTACTCATTAGCTTGTTGAATTTTCTTAAATATTTATAGATTCAGATATCTCAATTCGCTTGGAGATAGATAACATTTTTGTATAGCTTTTTATAAATCTGCTAACGTGTGCATAGTTAAGGCATAATAAATCATCCAAGAATTTTTTCGTTTCATCGTCGATAAGCTCGTTTTAATTCATCTACTCGTTTGAAAAAAGTATATCAATTTGATTCTATAAAATCAGATATTTTTTTTCCACTGTTATTTCAAGGTATCATATAGAGAAACGAATTGCAGAAGTATTGGTTGAAGCGTGTTCGTCAGTTGATTCTGAAGATCTATGTATGTATATGTAATATATAATGTAATTTCTTAATCCATTTTCCATTTTTTCCAGGCCCTTACTTCAATCAGTATCTTATAATCTTCTTGATAAACGAGCATAGCACGAACTCCATTTACACATGCACAAATATAACTACTTGAACTACATATTTTTCATATTTTTCTAGTTTGGTATTCAACATGAACT
This sequence comes from Sycobia sp. Sy_11, assembly GCA_018907035.1. Lineage (NCBI taxonomy): Eukaryota > Metazoa > Arthropoda > Insecta > Hymenoptera > Epichrysomallidae > Sycobia > Sycobia sp. Sy_11. Next base: position 379,322 of record JACCIC010000052.1, on the reverse strand, counting down.
TTTGAGACAATATCGGCGCCATATAAAATTTGGCTAATCAAAAACATTTTAGATCAATCATCAGAAACAATTAAAAAGAAAAAAAAACTGCAATGGAGATTCCTATACATTTGGTATCCTCGCTTAAAAAGCAGATATGCTTATCAATCATGTGAATGGAGAAAGAGAAAAAAGAGAAGTAATAGGATGAATACAGGAAAATAAAAAATAGACTAATCAAGGAGGTAGGGAATATGGCAAAAAGGAAAGCAAAGAGGAAAAGAGGAAAACAAAGGTAGGAAGAAGAGATAGAAAATATCGAGGAAGAAAGGTAAGAAATGAAGAAGGGAACGATACCTGTTTACACCTGCAAATACAGTAATTCGCTCACCAGACATCTGCGGATTAAATATATATATATATATATATATATATATATATATATATATATATAGTGACTTGTCCAGAAAGAACGAAGACGACGCGCGCGCCATCACAGGACGAGGAAAACCTCAAGGCGCTTACCCCACCGCTCCCCGGGCCACACAGAGCCGTCTGCGGAGGGACAGTGAGGTTAGGTTACCTCATTAATGCCATCGCATGGCCTGGAGTGCCGAGACGTACTCACGCGAAAAGAAAAAATGAACGATAGTGCGTGTTTCTTTCTGTGTATCACCCGTGCCTTAAATAATCGCGTAAATGAACTGTATTACAATACGAAGCTAATAATAATACGTTCGCGATACTTGCTTCGTCGTGTAAAGTTAAGAAGAAGAAAAAGTTAAGTTCAAAGTTAAATTAAGTTAAAGGTTTAGTTAAATAAAGTTAAATAAGTTAAACGGAGACAATGAATATAAAAGGCAACTATGAATAAGTTGATATACAAAAGAAGAAAAAAAAGAAATAAGTAAATCTAAGACAATTACTAAATAATAGTGACAGTAGTTCAAAAATCAGACAATGAAAAAAAAGAGATAGGAACAACTGTAAATAAGTATGAAGACACAAATAATAATCAAGAAAAAATAAAGACATTAATCAACCTAAAACGGCATCAATAAATAATAATAAAGGAAAAATGTTATGTCTAGTAAAGTTAAAGGATTTGTAATAAAAATAACTGTAAATAATTTAGAGAATATCATAAATAAAGTTTACAGTCTCTGTAGAAAGAGGGATGCATCAGCGTGAAATTATGATAAGTGCTATATATACTAAATCTGGTGAATAATTTAATCGGTGCTATGAACAGAAGAAATACTAATAGAAGTATCGGAAGGATAATAATGAAAAAAAGGTGATGAAACACTAAGTAAAGAACCGGTTGTTTACACTCATGAATATGTATTCTTGAAAAGATCATTAAAGATTTGGTGAGGTATACACATTAGACAATTTGTAATTTGCTCAAATGAATTTTCTTTATTTAGATAATAAACTATAACTTGAATTGGCGAATGAAAATAATTGATAATTATATAGCCGTTTATGCAAGATGCTATTTAGTACTTTAATCTATGCAAAGGAGACAATGCAGGACTTATTAAAAAATAAAAAGAAAGAAGATGAAAATTACTATAATGTTCTAAGACGATAAGAAGTGACGAAAAGAATTTGCGACTGGATGCTATATTTTTTTGTTTTTGTATTTATATATTTATAAACTCATTATTAGATTATGTAAAACTTTAGGATATTTAAGAGTACTTATCATTCTCATAGCGAGGCGTAGAAAACCATAGTTTAGTGTAATAATCCTGTAAAGCATACTGTTGGGTTGTAAGTCTAATTTTTTATCATTTCGTGATAGCCACACATTGTTTCTGCAAGGGCTGATCAAATCAGGAAAAAAATCAAGAAAGAATGTTTTTTTATCTTGTATTAATTAAATTTAACATTATATTGATTATAATTATTGCGAAGTTGGTGGATAAGGAACTGAAGTAATCCGAACGAGCTAGCTAAAACGATCCGCAATTTATAATTATAGTTTTATATTATTTACATTATTATTAATTGATACATTATTAATCTTATTGTTATTATATTGTCATGATAAAAAAAAAAGAATAAGGAAACTTTTTTTCTTACATTAATAAAAAAAAAATTTTATTGGTATTACAGTACAATTAAATAGACTAGATTTAATACAAAATAAAATCAAGTTTGTTAATATCAATACTATCTATACAAATACAGTCGACATAAGCTGAATTAAAGTAATTTTCTTTTATCTTGTTCAATTTATGTTAATCAGGTTGGCTGCTTATGTTAGAAACAATCCTAAATTGTAAAGAGATTAAATGCGACATAGCGCTGTTATTTATTTGTTTATTTAGAATTGCGTAAATAGTGTCAAGCTTATATTGTTACCAAAAATTACAATTTGCAGCTTCTACGGTATTGCACATAAATTGTATTATAATCTTTCTTTTCACATCTTGTTTATAAAGTTAATAGTTTCCGAATTGAAATCTAACAAGTTTTCCATCATAAAGTGCTACCAAGATTTTATGTGGCTATGAGATAATTATATTATGAGATGGTTATTCGAATAGATACTGTTCACATAAGTTGATATTATTTTTAGTAAAATAGAAATGAAAAATAGTTTCTTTAAAGTTACCCATATCACGATCAATTATACGATTTTTTTTGTTTGACACTTATAATGCATAGTTTTAAGCTGAAAATGTAATTGTGCGCAATTTATTCTTCTTATAATCACGTACAATCGTATAGATTTTATGTATTGTATAAAGAAAAGTGTGCGCATAAACGTAGTCTGTATTTGCTCTTCTCTTACTGCATTTAGATAATGCTTTTCTCGACGTTTTGGATTTTGTTACAGTTATTTATTGTCATTTTATTATTCATTATTAGCACTATCACTATTATTATTAATGATGGTTAGTGATTATTATGAATTATTATTAATTATCGATCAACACGAAAATTTATGGAGTAGTATATATTTACGTAGAATGATTTTCAAAATTCTTAAGAAAACAGCAATGTTATTATGTTTAGTAAAATAGCGACATTTCCTTAAGCAATTTTCACGAAAGTATGGCTAGTTTCACTTTTTTATTTATAAAAAGAAAAAAAAACATTTTCAACTTGTTTCTTCATTGTGCGAAAAAATTTAATATGTTGTATTTAAAATTCAATTGGCGATCGTGGTTGTCGAATCCGGCGCGAGTCGATCACCGTCGACCGCCGCCGTACATGCCTCCTCCTTTTCTTTCTATTTCGTTCGTTCCTACTAGAAAGTTTTTTTGAGACGCGTGGAGTGCTCGGACACTCTGGTCCTGGCTCTTGCAGAGCAGAGGTAAACGGGAGTCGATGGGAGTAATGGTGGAGGGCGAAATTTAGAGTGAGGATTTTCAACGAGGGGTAGGAGAAAGAAAATCGGGAGGAAGCAGTGGATAAGCGTGGAGAGTTCGGATCGGGTGGTGAAAGAAAAAAAATCAAGTAGAGAGAGATCGCGGATAGGAGAGTAGAAAGAGAAGGAAGAAGCGGGATAGAAAATACACTTTAGATGGAACTACGCTGACATAATATGGGAGTGGACATGCGGGGGTAAACACATAGAATCGGGACGGTCGCTTACACGGATAGCGACGGCTAGATACACACTGATGCGGTATGCAACGGTGGGCTAAGGCAATTTACTTACGAGGGAATCTATTTAGCAACACGGTATAAGAATACAAGATAAAATTACTTGCCGCGAGGAAGCTGGAGCTGTCTCTTTCGCCTTTCCTCTTTCCCTCTCGCTCGCTCGTCGGTGCAGACATCCTTCGTGCGAAGCGGTTCGCTCTCTCTCTCTCTCTCGCTCGCTGACGGCGTCGGTGATGGCGGCATCTCTCAACCTCTTGCTAGCCCGAGTGCTGCGATGCCGAGAATGTCCTCGACGGCCAGAGAGACATGGATACGTTTTGGGCTATAATATGGGTGGAATATGCCTCCTTGCTGGACTCGGTGCAGAGATGATGTTGATCGGAAGAGTTGAGCGGGCTGGCCTCTCTGCGCCCGGGGCTGTGATTGTAGGTTAGAGCAAGATGCTTTTCGGTAGGGTATTTTACGTGGCAGAATGGCGCAGGAATTGTGAGAGCGCTCCTATGCTCTTCGCTGCTCCGCTTTCCGTTCGGACTCCGCTATTTTCGCTGTTCGCGAATGCAGTAATTCCGATGGCGCGCGAATATAGGTATTAAAACTACGAAAACACACAACCGCGAAAACGACAGTCACAATATATATATATATATATATATATATATATATATATATTCTTATTCATTTTAAAACTGGCACTGGCGAAGGGAATTTTGTTGTAGTTTTGATGATTGGGTAGTTTCGGATACGTACACTTACGATTGGACCGAGTAACCGTCTATATATGACTCTTCAAAGAAACTTTTAAGAGAAATTTTTCTCTGTTTTATTTTAGCGTCCATTTCGTTTTTTTGAAAGTAGAATTTGTGAGCGACAGAGAAAGTCATTTTGAATGATTTACGCGAGCATTGTAGAATAGGCGAGTTATTCGGCGATACCCCGCCGTTGAAACATTGGAGGGGCAAGGGGCTACAGAAAGCCCTTTAGGAGACGGGGTAGACATACAACCTCTATATTCATCCACGCATTTGGAGGGATCTGCGTCTGCCACTGAAGCCAATATCGAAGGAGGGAACGACCATGGCTGTTAGCGGCAGATAAGCGAATGCCATTGAAGGCACTGTCACGGAGCTATCAGGCACGACAGCAGTAGCAGCACGGGCTGAGCGCTGCGATGCAGCGCGTCATGGAGTTGTATTTGGAGACGACCTTTGACCTGTCGAGCCTTCGGCGAAATTTACCTCGGAGGGAGAAGCATAAACGCAACGAATCTCGGCGGACAAAAAGTGGATATATCTTCTCTCCAACATCCTAATCCGAGCAGCGAGCCACTGGTTGCATGGAGTGGTAGAAGGGACCAACATGTGGAGCATAAATGATGTGGTTATGTGAGATCACTGAAGCAGAAAGGAATTATTTACGCGGAGTGTGCCGAGATATCTAAGTTAACGAATACTGAGTTGGTAGAAATTGAATTCTTGGGAGCGAAAGCCGTACCAAAGGTTACGGGGGCTCCGGGAATCAAATACATAACCGAACATCGGATCGACGTGCAGGGAGCTTCACTGATCAAATATCATCTCCAACCTATGTTACCTAAAATAATGGATATTTACGTGCAGAAAATACGAAAAGTGTTGAAAACGGGGGTAATCCAGAGATTAGCAAGTAAGTGAAGCAGCGCGCCGGTGATATTCCATAAATTGAATGGTTCATACTGGTTGTGCATCGACTATCGAGACTTAAACGTCATGACGAAGAAGGATGCCTACATGGACTTCAACTTCGATAAGCTGCATGAAGCGAGGTACCGGTTGAAAATCAATCTCTAAAATGCCTATTTTCAAGTATCAGTAGAGCAGAGCAAATGAAATACAAGGTATTCGCTCTACCGGATCCAAGGCTCTAACAGTTTACTCGAATTCCATTCAAACATACTAAACGCCGACGACGTTCCAGCAGCTGATAGATCGCATTTTTCGATCGAAGTTCGAGTTACCTACTTGGGCTTCTCGTTAGACAAGGAAGGATTTCGCCCGCACCCAGAAAAAATATCCGCAATGGTAAACTTGCGACGAAGAACATAAAGCAGCGGCGCTTATTCCTCGGGGTCGTCGCCTGGTACGCCCAATTCATCTCAAACGAGTTGCAAATTAAGGTGCCACCGATGAGCGGAATTGCATGGAGGACAAACAAAGGGTGTTCGAGAAACTTTTAGGACGCAAACTTAGTTTCCGACCTTCACGTTTAGATGGCGATATAAGTAGTACGAAAAGTGAGATGTGTCGGATTTCATACTTATTTTTTAGTTTTGATATTTACCAATAAAATTCGGTTAACAGATGTGCCATCATTTGTGTAAACATTATAAGTTTTTGATCAGTGAAAAATGAATCGTCATAAATCGTTTTTCCGACATGTCCTTTTGCACTATTTTGATTTGAGAACAAGTATAGTAGCAACGTATCGATTGCTTCAAGAATGTTATGGTGAACAAGCTCCATCGCTTACATCATGAAATGTGTAGTTTCAGCTATTTAGAAGTGGAGATACTTATGATAATGACAAGAATGTTCTGGACAACCGAAAAAGTTTGAAGACAGTGAATTGCAAGTATTATTGGACGAAAATTCAGCACAAACGCAAAAAAAACTCGCTAATAAGTTAGGAAAATGGAGGCTACACGAGTTGACCGAAAGTGCCATTATGAATCTATTGAACATCGCACTGTCTTTGCTTGCTAAGAAAAAAAGAAGAGCTTTCTGTGACGTATTATGACTGGTAACGAAAAATGGAACTACTATGATAATCCTAAGCTCGAAGCGTAATGGGTGGTTCCAGGTCAACCGACCACATCTACACCAAAGCGGAACATCCACGGCCAAAATATATTACTGTATATTTGGCGATACCAACTGGGTGTGCTGTATTACGTGCTGCAAAAACCGAATGAAACAATCACTGCGGAGATATACAAACGTCAACTGAATCATTTGCAACAGAAATTTATCGAACATAGAACAAAGTCATTCTCTTGCATGATAACGCTTGGCTACATGTTGCAAAAGCTATCAATAGCACCCTGTTGAAGCTCGAATCGGTAATGTTGCCGCACCCAACGTACTCGCTAGATATAGCGCCTTCTGATTAAACAAACATTATACCAAAAATGTATAGCTAGCCCAATCAACTGTTATCTGCCACTTATTTAGGTCGAGTTCATTATTGCATTAAATCATCCCAACATCTTAATCCTATAGTCTGTAACCTCAAGAAGTCAATAATGAAAAAAAACCACAGCGGATTCTACTAACAGTTCTTGATCGGAGCAAGGATTAAAAATCTAAAGCCCTTCAACACTCTTGCGAAGTGCAAAGAAATATATCACATAAAATGTAAAAAATTATCGTAAGCCCTTGATTCGAAGGTAACTACGGTACGTATATCTTTTTACTCTGCCCAAAAGAAGAGCATTAATCTTTTAAATTTATTTAAAAATAGGAAGAAATCTCTGTTACTCTTCCGCTCCACATCACCACCAGTATAATATCACGAAACCTGACCTGAATCTAAAAATCTGATATAACAACTACAAATGAACTTCGTATTGAAAACATTATCTAATCTAGAAGTTCTAGTTGGTTCCGAGAATCGGCTCGATAATCACTTTGATTTTCTAGAATATATTTTCTGTGACGTAATCCCTTGTTTTAGTAACCCTATTGTTGTAGGTGTTGATCGACGCTCTGTAGGCCCCTTTCATTCAAAGTACTAAATTTGTCGAAATTTTCATATCATGTGTGTATTTTTTCGTATAAATGATTTCCATATAGATCTACTATCAAATACAAATAACTCAATCATTTTTAAAAATCTATTCGATGACAGCTTTTTTTTACTGATACTCAATGATCTTACTCGTCATACTTCAACCTCTTATACATGGTTACCTCATGGTTAGTGGACGCTGATGATAACTTATCCATTTTTGGAAATCAAGATCCCTTTCATTGCGGATAATGATGATATCGCAGTGATACTTAATATATTAGTTACTACAGCTATCAAAGGAACTTCTCTTACTATAATTTTCAGAAGCTTAACATTCGTCAACTATGTATGTACCTGGAATCATGTAATTAGTCAGCGATAATAGAGCGATGCAAAATTAAGGTAGCTTTAAGCTGTCTCAACACCCACATACACAGGAAGGATTAACACGTTCTGTTCTTTTAGTAACTACTTGTTCGACTAAAATATATTAATATGACTGGTGTTCCAAATATACCAAAGAGCAGATTAAGGGGGCATCTCTAGTCTTTTTGCATAAATTTTCAAGATTTTTTTCTTGCAGTAAACTTTATTATCACACTACAATTTTTTTTCATTTTTCATCCAATATGGCGCAGATATGGCTGCCCCAACGAAGCTTGCTTTTTTGGCTGACATCATATCTTGACACAAGAAGCTCTGAAATAAAAAATTCAAAAAGCATATTAAAGTATAAGAAAGTGGCTATAGCCCGCACTAAAATTAAGAAGTAAAATAAAAACAAAATGGCGGGCTTTTCTAATTTTCGGCTTAATTTTTGAGGATATGTTGTTTAAAAAAGTGCTCAAATGTAATTGAATATTCATAATTCTAGTACGGGCTATAACTATATATGTGACGACTAACCTCTCATAATTTCAGCCCAATCGGTTGAATAGTTTTTGTTAAATCATGTCAGTCAGGTCAAAAAATGTTATTTCGAGAAAAACGCGTTTAAAATAATTTTTTGAAAACCTGTGTAATTGAGTGTAAGAAATAAACCTCTTACACTTAATCCGCGATACCAGCTCCGTACATAATTCCTTCCTGGTCCTCAAAAAGCTCATTTTCGTGCGCCTTAGCCTTTCTAAGCTGGAGTCGCCGTTCTTTTAAAGCTTCAATGCTGCGACGATTTCCTTGCTGAATTCTATTTTCGTCCTGTCTCTGCGCAAAATCCACTGCTACGCTGCCAATCGAAATACCCATGGTTTCCATGATTTTTAATAAAGGTAAAAATCCTTCATTGAAGACGCACACAGCACAATAGGTAGTAATTTCAACAATTTTCTTCCCAGAAAACATGTGTTTTGGAGCTATATTCCAAACACAAGCGTTGAAGCTTTCGTTGATGTTTTGTGTGTGTGCTCCGATGCATCTTTCTAGCAGATTGTCTGTGGTAAGATCTTCATAAATCTTTTTTAATAAAGGTTGAATTTCTTCGTCTAGTGCTGGAGGGTGCACAAAATTTTTCAACTGGCTGGTAGCTTCAGCAACTCGGTATTTGCACCATGACTCTGACCCAGCGGGACAATTCATATGTTGAGGCTTATCATCCGTAGACACCTTGTGGTAAAAAGTTGCCCAAATAGCATTTCTCATCTCTTCGACAGAATATGGATTTCGGAGAACAGCTAATTCGTAATATTTTGACATCTCTAGTATGACTTTATTAGTCAATGTAGCCGTTATTTTAGGCTTTTCAGTTTTTTTTGTTTTCTTTTTGGTTTTTTTGTTGTCGTTTTTTTCCATCAGCACCTTTTTCTGAAGCTTCTAACGCTTTTTGAGCCTTTTTTATCTGTGTCAGTTGTTTTTTAGTATCTTTTGCTCTTTTATAAATTCGCTTTTTAACATGTAAAACACACTCCTTCTTTTTTACGCTCAAAACATCACCATAGAGCTGTATATCTTGTAACGATGAAAAAGTCGTCGAATCGCCAACACCAATAGAATATTCCTAATAACTATCATGCAAATCTACAGATCTTTGGAACATTTCTTTTATACCATTAATTTCCATCGATCCCGCACTGCTTTCATGATTTGCACTACAATCTGGCACGTGAGTTTCATACCAGTCTTGATAATCCATAGAATTTTCCTTTCCAGCCCATTCTTTACAAGCTTTGCATATTCTACTTTTCACAATGACACAAGAACTGTTCCAGAAAATTTTCCAATCAATGTAGCAATTCCGACAAGAGAAGATCCCTTCGAGCCCAAGAGCCATCACCAGAAACTATGAGCCGATTTTTTTACATTACCGGCAGCCTCATTTTCTCTTTGCTCTTCACTAACTGCTTGTCTAAAAACTAATGTAGCTACTGCTTCTGCTGCTATTCAAATGTGGTTTACTATTGCATAATAAGTAGCTGAAGCATATCCTTTGCTGATATCCATCATTGAACAAAAATTATTTATACCTAGCAAGCTAATACCGAGTAAACGCATCGCAAATACAAAGCGGCGATTTATTTCGTAGGAAGTATGAATTGTTGGACTGCTTGGAATATAAGTTTCTGTTTGACATTTACACGAAACTACTAATTGAAAACCTAATCCTTTTTCGTTACGTTTGGAAAATGTTATATCGCCTTTACAAGTTTTATAAATTAAAATGTCTTGTAGTGTTAGAAAGAGTAAGAAATTCACTATGACGTAATGCAACGATGGATCAACGTTCACTTCGAATGCAGGATTATTTTTATTAACTTTTTAAATAGATGCACTAACCACACTTTCATCACGCTCATTCGTAAATCGATTGCCACGAAAAATTCTTTTTTTTGTCGATCAGCTCTCGAATTGCCGAATTTTGTACTTTTTTTTATCTATTTTATGAACTTTTTTTACAACTAATATAAATGAATAACTGTTTTTACAATTAAATTAAAAGAAAGCAATACTTTCAGTGCTTCAAAACATCGTTTAAAATACTCGTGAGATATATAAATACAGAAAAAGCGGGACAAAGTATGTACCTCTCCGATCGCCAGCTGTCTGAATTGCTCCAAAATCACACTTGTGCGTGCACCAAGAATACACGCTATAGAAACATTTTTAGAGCGTGCAAGTTAAAATAAACTATTGTACGATGTTACTATTAGTATACTGAATGCAAAACCGGTGTTTTTGGCAAATTGATTTTTTCATCGATTTAGACTAGAGATGCCCCCTCAAAAGCGTAACTTACTTTACCGTAAACATAAACGGTCCAGACTACAAAGTGACTTAGAAAATTATAGAAGGGAAGTAAAATCACCTGGCAGCTAAATAAATCTTCACGCTCAATGCACTTTCAGCAGTGATTCTCAAAAATAAAAGACTCGACAACTTTGAAACGCTGAGAATACCAGGTCTAGCAAAGAGTTATAATAAACTTTCTCTCAAAGTACCAATCGATGACCTTAATCATCACTTTGCTGACATCTCTTATGATTCAAAGTCTTTTCCACATAATTATAACACCCTTCTTCATTCTTTTCGCTGGTTGCTTTCCACGTAATTCAGTTTCACCAGTTTTGCAAATAATATACATATGAGACTGTTAATAGCATCAGTATTTTGGAAGTACAAATAGAGCGACGTTAAATAACATAAGTATATATATATATATATATATATATATATATATATATATATATATATATCTATATATATACACACACATATATATATATATATATATATCTATTCCGTACGAAAAATTTGCTCGCACTAGAGAAACTCGTTCGGCAGTGACTTTGACCGCTTTTACGTTGTCGAATACCGACTCGGAAAAATAAATATCCAAATAATGAACAGTATGATATACACTATAATGTATAAAATACATTTAATATATCGAATCCAATAAAATTATATTTATTTGGGAAATTGCCGGTCGACTGCTCAAGGAAAATCTCTCGCGCTATCACAAATTAGGTGCCAGGACAAGATATAAAATATTGCATAATATATTCATATTACATTAATACTACAGTAATAATTATCATATTAAATAGAAACCATACTAATATAGTATACTAATATTCTCTTAAATAACAAATTGACTCTAATAAATCCTTATATAATATAAAAATATTATATTGTTAATATCTTTAATTAAACCGAGTTATAGTTCATGTGATAAAAGAATTGTTTTATTTTATATTTTTTATACATTCAAAAATTTATAATATAAGCAATAATAAATAAAAACGATATTATAAATGAACGAAGTTCACAATGTCTAAATGTCTTGGAATGTATAAATACTCGAAATAATATACACATTTTCAAATTCCCAGAAATATCGTGCACATACACATTTTTACGTACGCCACAGATATGCAAGTACATTCGAAGTCAGACAATTGAGTAGTGCGACAAAATTGAAATCGAGTATATTTAAAAAATAAGGTACATCGCTGCGATCCTCTTCAAAGTAGTCCCGTCCCCTATCTATATACTTATTCCATCGAGTTTTCCAGTTTTCATAACCATTCTGGAACACTTCTTGTGGGACCTCTCCGAGTACCCTCGTCACAAATTCTTGGATGTTTCAACTGAGTAAAAATGTTGACTTTTGACGAATTTTTTCAAATGGGGGAATAGGAAAAAGTCGCAGGGTGATATGTCAGGTGAATAGGATGGTTGTGGTTACGTTGCGATGCCTTTAGATGCCAAAAACTGAGAGCATTGAACGCACTGTGACAGGGAACATTGTAGTGATGCAGAACCCAAGTGTTCGCGAACTCGGGACACACTCTAAGCACCCTTTTTTGTAATTTTTCGAGCACATTGCGGTAGAATACTTGATTTACGCTTTGCCCAGGTGGTACAAACTCTTCGTGAACCACTCCTATGCTGTCCAAGAAGCAAAGAATATGGTTTTCGCTTTGGACCTGTTCATATTCGCCTTCTTTGGCCTTGGCGCTCCAGGGGACAGCCAATGTTGACTTTGTCGTGTAGTTTCGGGGTCATATTGAAAGAATCAACTTTCATTGCCAATAATAACTCGATCTAGAAGAGTAGGATCACTTTTAACTTGCTCGAGACAATTTTAAGCGATGTTCATTTGGTGTGCTTTTTCACGCACAGCTTTTTCATGGCAAAATCTTCGGTTAAAATCCTTCTTACTGTCTCTCGGTTAATATTCAACTCGTCAGCCAACATTTGAACATCAGAAATAGGTAAATGTATAATCTTATCGATTTTAATATGGCCGAAATGAAGATGCGTGTATTGCTATTAGGAGTGTGAATAAGTCTTTCCCGTTTTTTGTAAGAGATGGCGCCACCAATACTGTGCGAGTATTCAATGGTTACATATGTCATAATCAAAGCTTATTCATATGTCAACAATTCCATACTAACACATTAGTTAAAATTTTTTCGCATCATAAATTTTTGATATTGTGAAAATGTTGAAATTTGAGCTTATGGAGACGATTGTGTCGATGATTCAAGTGTTCGCGGATGGTTTCGACGCTTCAAAAGCGGTGATTTCGACGTGGAAGACAAGGAGCGTTCCGGGCGGCCGCAAATCTTTGAAGATCCAGAATTGGCGACTTTGCTTGATGAAGATTCTTGTCAAACGCAAAAAGAACTTGCTGAAGCATTGGGAGTTGACCGAACAACCATTTCCAAGCATTTGAAAGCCATGGGAATGATCCAAAAGCAAGGAAATTGGGTGCCGTACGAACTGAAGCTGAGAGACGTCGAACGGCGTTTTTTCACTTGCGAACAGCTGCTTCAGCGACATAAAAGAAAGGGTTTTCTGCATCGTATCGTGACTGGCGATGAAAAGTGGATACGTTACGATAATCCGAAGCGAAGAAAATCATGGGGACTACCCGGCCATGCATCATCATCGACGGCCAAGCCAAATATTCATGGCGCCAAGCTCATGCTCTGTATATGGTGGGACCAGCTAGGTGTGGTTAACTATGAGCTTCTGAAACCGAATGAAAGGATCACAGGCGAGGTCTATCGACGACCATTGATGCGTTTGAGCCGCGCACTGCGAGAAAAACGGCCACAATACTCCGACAGGCACGACAAAGTTATTTTGAAACATGACAATGCTCGCCCACATGTTGCACCGCCGGTGAAAACATACTTAGAAACGCTCAAATGGGAAGTCCTACCCCCCACCCGCCGTATAGTCCAGACGTTGCTCCGTCTGATTACCATCTCTTCAGATCGATGACGCATGGCCTGGCTGACCAGCACTTCCATTCCTACGAGGAAGCCAAAAAATGGGTGGATGACTGGATAGAGGCCAAACCGGTCGAATTTTTTCGCAACGGGATTCGTATGTTGCCAGAAAGATGGGAAAAAGTTGTAGCTAGCGATGGCCAATACTTTCAATAATTCATTTGTAACCATTTTTTCACAATAAAGGCTCAAAATTTGAAAAAAAACGGGAAAGACTTATTCACATACCTGATAATATTTAGTACGCCTAATAAATCACACATTCAGCTGGCCACAACAACAAGAGTTACATATACCAACACACATGTCAGTGATGACGATGCATACCAGGCGCAGGTCGCGTACAAAACATCATGCTCAACAGGCGAAACCGACGCTAAGATTTCCACCACGAAGCCATCACTGAACTAAGAAGAAACTCGCAGGTTCAGCGCACGGATATTTGGCAAACCGTATGCCAATGGAAAGTTCGATAAAACTGTACCAAAAGGAAAAGCAATGAACAATTTCTCAAAAGAATTGCAAAATGACCGATGTAGAGCTCGCTTAACGACGAACACATGATAAATTCAATGACGGAGCTCTGACATGACATCACCTTGTATAAATCACCTTTCACGCAAGGACTGACATACTTCACAAGACTTCTGCAACAAAGCACATAGTTGCTATGGCGTTGACAGACGCTTTCAAGGCAAACTGATCAGTGAAGCACAACGGCACACACAGACCATACGAAAAACAAAATATGACTATGTGTTCTGCTTGCACAAAATTCTGAATAACTTTAAAGAGCCACGATCGGATAACAAGCAGACCGCTTTCATATATCGAAAACTACTCCCAAAAATCCGAAGCTCCAGAAGCTGAATGCATGCATGACAGAATCATAAGCTACCGCCATCACCCGAGGAGTCCGTCATGCTCAAAATGGCCTTCCATTCAGCGGATACGCCATTTTCATTCCTAATTTAGAAATTCATTCTCAACTAAGTGAAAACTTCTATTGCATTTTCTATTTTCTCTATAACTCTGTGCCATTTCCATTGCCTCGGCGTATTTGCTGTGCTCCATTGGTTAACAGATAGAGACAATAGTAAAGTCGAGCCCTCGAGGAATTCCTCAATCGGATACCAACGCCTATTGATCAGCCTCTAAGCTGCATGCATTTCTCGGCGACAAACCATTAAGCAACGCTACAATCCGTTTTCGTAAAAGACTGAGCTGGAGACGCATGTACAAGTGCGTAAGATGCTTAATCAAGACGTAATTGGTAGATCAAACAGCGAGTGGTCCATCCCAATCAAGGCATCAGTGCTAAACTTGCCTCGAAGTTCGACAGGCCTTTTATTAGAAGGTGAACTTACTTTCCAATCTTTTTTAATGGAAAAAAGATATTTATGATAGAAAATGGATACACGTTATCTCAATCAAAATATTTTCGCACCGCCGACACCGTCGCGAGAAGACATCTTTTGATTGTTCCATTATACTTAGCAACTCGATAATAGAAATAGTTAACTGTTCGTGTAGAATATTACTAGTGAAATAATAGCGTAGCTAACGCAAAGTTATCCTTACCGCTATAAACGCAGCTAAGGGTACTATAACGAAAGGAGAATGAATTCTGAACACAGGGATCTTCTCTGGCAAGAAAGTACCACTTTATCGATGTCAATACAAACGTACGCCAATATTACAGCCAAATATTCAGCACCCACGAAGGATCAAGCTATAGTAATCGACTCAATAGAAGGATGTTCGATTGATGATTACATTGACGCCTTAGAAAAACTGATAGAAGTTAATGAAATAAAATTTATATCTAAGATATCAGGAAGTCGAGTGTGTGTGTATCTCTCAAATAATACTCTGGTAGCAAAACTTAATAACTCAAAAGTGCAAGTAAACTCCCACATTCTAAAAATAAGACCTCTAATTGGAAAAAATAAAATATTTGTTATTTCTAATATAAGTCCGAATATTCCTAACGAAGTGCTTATTGGAGCTCATGAAAATAAGAGTTTTATCATAGTTTCTCAAATGCAATATACTAGAGCTAGTTCTAGCAAGCCGGGGCGATCCCACATACTCTCATTCAGACGACAGGTATAAATAAAAGAAGAAATTGAACAAAAGTTATCAGAGGTTATACAAGTTACTTACAATGATACGCCGCATTGGATTTATCTCAGCACGGAATCGGCAAACGGTTTTATTTGTAAACAGAAAAGCCATATAGCAAACCCAAATAAATACAGAAGATTTAAATAATGTCTATAATCATCATCATGAAACCCCAAATAAGCAAACTATAGTTAGTAAAATTTTAAAACGTCAAGCACTGCCATCGTCTATATCCGACATATTCAAGTATAGTACCGCCTGAAGATAAAGAACACGTTAATAATGATCAAGCACAGAATAAAATTTATAAAACAAAGATATCTGAATCTAAGGAATTTTCAAAGCCTAAAAGGAAAGAAAAGAAAGCAAATCTGAACATTATCGATAAAGAAAAAGAATAGTTAAGCTTAGAGATAATGTTACTACCAGCCAAAAAGTATAATAGATGAAAATAAAAAAGAATTTGTTTTAAATTTCTACCAATTCAAAGAATTTATTAATAGAGCATATGGTCAATCTAATATTAAAAAAATTACGGACGAATTTACAAGCGATACAGATAATTTATGTAAAATAATTGGAAATATTCATCCACTTATAGAAAATAAAAGTTTAAAAGCCAGATACATTAGAATTAAAAATAAACTGCGAATACAAATAAATTGTGATATGGAAACAGATAAATCTATATCAGAAAATAATTAAAATGTTTGTAAATAATATAAACCTGTTCGAAATAGTAATGTGCGATAATAAGAATAAAATTTCACCGAATAAAACTGTTCGAAAAAGATTCGAAGCTTAAATTGGAACTATTCGCGAGGTGACTGAAGGATAATTAATTTTGTTTGTGATTAAACGATTTTATTCTTAAACGTATATATACAATTTTATTTACAAGAAGGTTACAAGCCGCACACAGAATCGCACGAAACGAAAACAGTTTCCAAACTTAACGCTTAGCGAATATATTCTCCGCGAGTAAACGCACCGTACAGTTCGAAAGCCGATCAGCGAGACAGCTGCTCGAATAGTCAAAAGTCATCTAGACGCTTGCCGTCGAGGAGATAGAATGTTTTGAACAACTTAGAGCGTTTTTACCGCACTACGGTATGCATGCGAGCGCACGGTAATGTAAGATCAACATACTATCCCTATTCCCTTCCGGCTCGCCGGTGACGCTTCAAACTGATTCGGAAACGTTGGTTGATAAACCTCATAATCACGCTGATCAAAAAAAAACATACTATTCTGGAATCCAAGAAGTATAGTCGAAAAAGGGAAGAATTAGTGAAAGTTTTGCAAAATATTGACATTTTCGTGTATGTAGAATCATGGCTTACACAAATAGAATTAGGACTTAAAGGCTTTAAAACAATTAGAAAAAATAGAGCAGCACGAAGAGGAGGAGGTATCATTATGTTATTGCATAATAAGTATGATTTTAAATATCACGTAGACATTGTAAGCCCTGATCAATCTGTAGAACTTTCAGGTGTATCAATCACAAATGTGAAACCTAATATTGATTTAATAGCTTGTTATCGAGCTTCGGGTACAATACTTAACGGATTTCAAACGGACTCGTTACTCAATAATATTAAAGATAAATCATATTCTATACTCATGGGGAATTTTAATGCACACGTGAGCTGGAATTGTCCTAAAAATGACAGCAATAGAAAAAATCTTGATAATAGCTACATTCGACGAAATCTGTTGGTACATAATACAACATCTACAACCTTTGTAAATCCTCTCATCTAATTAATGCGTACTCATCTAATATTGATCTAGTTTTTTCTAGCATGTATATATTAGACGATATTCATGTAAAAATAAGAGATGACTCTAGACTAGGCTCAGACCATTTAGTTATTGATTTAGAAAAAAATATCTTTCGGAAAAAACTTTTAAGATAAGATCAACTAAAACTAATTGAAATCTATATAAAAAATATTTAAATAAAAAATCTTACAATTTATTCAATGAAAAATTCAATACCTCAAGGCCAAGTGAAATATATATCATATTTACAAACATTATCTCTCAGACGATTCAATATAATACTCCAAGGAAAAAAATACATACATCAAAACAATATAGAAACCCAGTAGCGTGGTGGGACTCTACTTGCGACGATGCCATTCGAGCCAGAAAAAGATATTTCAAAAAATGGACAAAAACAAAATACTACGAAGATTATATAGAATTTAAAAACATCCACGCACAATCTCGTAAACTAATAAAAGAGAAGTATTAACTTTAGAACTAACGCGAAGTATATCTGGAATACAGTGAAAATCTTAAAAAAATAAGTGGACTCAAACCAAAAATTTTAATATAACTAATACTGATGAAAAAATACAAAAAGAAGCCAAAACTCTCGAAAAAGGTTGTCCTCCATGGTGTGCAATTAACCCCGAATGCTTACCTGACTGTAATCAAAATCAGTTTCTTAATGATATGTTCATCTTTGCATAGCTGAACCTAGCTTTTAAAAGTAAGAATATTGACTCAAGCCCAGGAATAGACGGAATCGATTAAGTAATAACTGCAGTTCAAGCACGCGTTTTCGAGTGCACTTTACTCACGTTTCTGCTACAGGGAATGTTTTTTCATTGCTTCAGTGGACATATATTCTAGATTGTTACAATCTTAAAAATTATTATAAATGAACTTACATCTATTGTAGAACAAGGTGGAGAAAGAAATTTACGAGGATAAATGACAACTTCGATCTGCAGATCATCACGCCCAAATCGTTTTTTCAGGCTTTCAACAACTTTATCATAATTTTCTCCCGTCGGAGGGTAGCTTTTGACTAAATCAGCTGCCAGTGTACCAGGTATCATTGCTTGAAAGAAATAGTGGAATTTTTCTTCTTTTTGCATGTTTATATCTTCATGGATCTTTTTAAACAAACTCCAAAACTGCAGCCACTCTCGCACATTTCCACTGAATTTCACAAGCTCTATTTTTGGCAAATTATATCTTTTTTTATACGATTTGGTTCACGTTTCCATTCACATTCACTGTATTATTCGTACCTAGACTCGTTCTAGCGTTCCTTGCAGCGATGCGTCTATCAAACATATATTTTGCCAATAAAAACTTACTTTTATATGCGTCCTGGTCTTCAAGTTCCTTTTCGATACTTTCCACTGTGTCCTCGTGCTCCGTCAACTCATTTAGGATGTTTGCTCCGATCGATTCCAAGTCTTGAAATTTATTATTCAGGAGACCATACGATACGGTCAAATCTGCTGTTCCTGAGGTAACGTCGTCCAATAAAACGTTTAAGGAGTTCAGCGCTTTTGTGAACGCTGTTCTTAAACTCGACCTTTTTCTTTTAAACTTCTGCATATTGATTTAACTCACTATTTAATACACTCAAAATAAGACTGCAACCCAGCAAGCCAAGTTGTGTCACGGTCGCCAATTGTTCAATTCGATAAAATATAATAAGAACTTGGGATAGTAGGGTTGAGATCAAATAAAATGAGTTTAACGATATATACACTTAAATTATGAATTTATTAAGGATTATATTAAGAAAAAGTTTTTTTAACACAAAATACACAAGTCATCGAGCGTTAAGTAAATACGCGACTTGTTCGCTTCGATGCCGGGACGACACTGCTCCATCACTCCGACGCAGTTATACGTCTGCCGGTCAGATCGGCGAAAAGAGGAGGGTCGGCATATGCCCATTCCTAAATTACCCTTGTCCCTAACGACCGTCTCAGGTATAAAACTAACTATATATTATATCACATTGAACTACTCCCTTTTTATTATACGGAAATCTAACAGGATATCTCGCGTGGAGTACTGTCATCGAATCACCTAATAAATTTTCCAGAATCTTATTGTCATTTCAATTATTTTTATCATATTTATCTGTTATATGATTCTCTGACAGAATGTGATACGAGCGTACATAATTTCTGTAATTTTGCAAGCACTTTTAAATGATTTTATCGCATGCATTATACCAGTATACAAATATCTCATTATTATAAATTAAGAGTCCTGTATATTATTGTAATAATTTATAAATTTTTCTGAAAAAATTTTTTGTAAAATTTAAAGAAATAATCTATATATATATATATATATATATATATATATATATATATATATCACTAAAATACTTCCATATAACAAATTTCCTTCACCGTTATTGTATTTTAGTATTTTTGATTTATTTGTAATAAGAAATTTATAACATTTAAGAAAAGATTTTTACAAATAATTTTTGGAGCTTTGATTTGATTTTAAACAAAATTTGAATACCGAAAAAAAATCTATTACATTTGCTATATTTTCGATTGAAAACTATAATTTTTTTTAACAAAATTTAAAGTTTAAAAATACTTGAACCATGTAAGATCTGAACGGTAAGGTAGATCCCTGGTGTATCGATTATAATTTGGGTCGATAACAGCTTGAAATGTTCATAATTAATTACGTTTTCTCCATAATTATTAGCTTTAGAACAAAAATGAATAGAACATAAAAAACTTGTTTCAATAGGATCTACAACTTTTGTTTGAACAATTTTTTTCTAAACTCAAAATTATTTCATAAAACCTGGTTTTTATCAATTTTTTAACATTTTTACAAAGTTTGGGTGCCTGGCGTTGCCACATCCAGATTAAATGATGCAGCGGACGATCACTACACTTTAGAGAACATTGAAACGAATCACTTAAACTAATTTTCGGCCGAGTATGCCAAACTATTTAGAACAAATAATTTCCAAAAATAAATACCAACCATTTTTACATAATTATGATATTTTATCGTATATTATCCATGTAAATACAGATTTTGTATTTAACCTGATGGACGCTCCAGATCCCGAATGACTATTATATGATTTATTAGAACAGAAAAACTCGATATCAATATATATAGATGGGAGTAAATCAAAAGGTTCAAAAAATATAAGAAGTTCTTCAATTTGTCGTTTCGTAGATAAATATGTCAAAATAAGTACATATAAAACTGCTTCTATTTTTACGGCAAAGTGTATCGCGTTTTATATACCATGGAAATTGCACTAACATGCAGAGATTACAACTATATTATCTTTACAGACTCCTACAGTGTAATAGTATCTTTAAATGAAAATAAAAACGACACTCGAATAAACCTATATATCTACGAAATTAAGAAGAAAATTAAGAAATTTCAGAAATTATCAGAGGGTAAAAAAATAGAAATATACTGGGTTCCATCACATAAAGGCATAATAGACCATGAAGAAGCAGATAAATTAGCAAAGCAAGCTTCATAGTCTGAACCGGATCAATGTTGTAAAATACCATTTACAGATTTGCGAAAAACGTTCAATACCTTGGCTAATGATCATACTAACAGAATATTAGAAGAAATGGGTAGACAAAGGGGAATTAAATATTTTAATTATTATCATAACAATACGCGAAAGCCTTGGAATTACAATAAGCACTTACCGAGAGAAGCTGTTTCAAGAGTAAACAGATGTCGATCAGACCATTATAGCCTTACAGCTTCCTTAGCTAAATGTAAAATAATAGATAACCCTTATTTTAATTACAGCGCCAATGAATATGTACAAAATTTAGAACACATACTTTGGCAATGTCCAATATATAATAATCAGCGTATAAATTTTCTAAATAACTTAATTAAACAATAATTTCAACTGCCCCTTAGAAGCCACGTGATTCTCTGTAAACCTACTACGAAAATGCGTAACAAATTATTAAAATATCATAAGTATTGCATTCTTTATATATAAAATCGATATGTATTAAATGTATGTTTCAATGTAGTTCGGTCACAATTCTCTCTTGAGAAATCTAATAGCATAAATAAAAAGAAAAAAAAATTTCTGTTATTTTCTACTACTTTTTCCATCTTTCTGGCAATATGGCGATACCGTGGCGAAAGAACGATGGCGGTTTCGAGGTGATCAAATTCTCGCACTTCTTGAACATGTCGGAAGTGCGTATCCACGAGGTCGTACTGCAATGATCTGATTAGGTGGTAATCAGAAGGTGCTATGTATAGCGAATACGCTTGGTGTGGCAACACTTCCTATTCGAGCTCCGACAGGGTATTTCTGACGATCTATGTTCTGTCAAATTATCAATTTAATTAAAATATCAATTTCTGTTGTAAATCATTCAGTTTACGTTTTCATCCCTCGGCAGTGTCGGTTTCATTCGGTTTTAGCAGTTCATAGTATAGCACACTCTGTTGGTCCCATCAAATGCACAGCAATATCTTTTGGCCGTGGTTCCGTTTGGTGTTGATGTGGACGGTTGGCCTGTGTCCAATCATGACTTTTAGAATGGTCATGGCAGATCCACTTTTCATCACCAGTCACAATACGTCACAAAAAACTCTTCCTTTTTTACCTCGCAAGAAAAGACAGTGCGATGTGAAATCGATTCGTAATGCCTATTTCGGTCAAATCGTGTGGCATCCATTTTCCGTCTCTATGAAGCTTTCCCATGGCATGCAAACGTTTGCCAATTGCTCTGACACGTCAATCTGAAACGCTACAATCACGTGCACCTAATTACAACTCGACTAATTATAAGCTCGAATCGAGCATGCAAAGCAATATAACAACTGTCGACTCGAAGAGAGGAAACATAGGTATCGCGCTACGTAAGCGGGGGAGAGCGCATAGATTGTGACTCATATTCTATCGAGAAGTTGTGTCGCGAG
Source organism: Sycobia sp. Sy_11 (assembly GCA_018907035.1). Classification (NCBI taxonomy): domain Eukaryota; kingdom Metazoa; phylum Arthropoda; class Insecta; order Hymenoptera; family Epichrysomallidae; genus Sycobia; species Sycobia sp. Sy_11. Next base: position 356,862 of record JACCIC010000052.1, on the reverse strand, counting down.
CACCTGCTAATCCACATGATAGCGAATCCGTTTTTCACAGAGGCATATCATCAACGGCACGTGCCTCAGCGTCTGCTCTATGGCACTGAGAGAATTTGACAACTGTCTTGAGCCCGAGATTTCGTTTAGGTTGCTTCCGCTGTCGCTATGCGCCGTGTATCTTTTTTAGCCTGTACTTCTGTCCTTGTGGAAATGTTTTAACTTCATCCTCTCGTTGAGGCCGTGATCATCCTTGTTTGTATGGGCAATTCCTTGTTCCGGATCGAAGTCCGTGGCACGCCATCTCGCTGTGACCTCCTCACCTACTGCACACCCGTGGCCCCGGAAAACCAAGGCCACCTTCACCAGGCGATATTCGCATTCTTTTCGGATATAACTGCCGGCCTGCGATCCACGTACACTTTTGTGATGAAAAAGATTTCAGTGGAACTGATTCTTTAGCTCGTAAATATTATATATACGTTGCAAAGATATCGTTAGAACAAAGTTTAAGTATTTTTTTCATCAATTGATATTTTAAAATCCAAACATAAAAGTAAGTAGTGTAATGGCTGTGCCATGGCTTAGCCATTTCTCAAACTAGCCATTACGCCACTCCCACGCCGCTTGATTACAGTTGAAATTTTTTTCTTAACATGTTTAAGTCATTAACGTTGCCGTATCGCTACGATCACTACGTTTTAGAGCGCATTCAACAGAATCATTTGAATTAATTTTTAGTCGAGGGTAAATTGCAAATGAAAAATTTTTCTAGCTTCCGGAATATTAGGGAGACTTGACTTAAATGACATTATACTACATCTCACTGACTGAAAAATATACGCTTTTCGCAATCATATTATGATCTAAGGTGTAGCAAAATATCGTTTGTCGGTAAAGGCATGTTGAGCGTTCAAACGTAACAAGTATAACTATTGTTATTATATGTTTATGAAATTATTATTATTATATAAATATTGTCTATTATATAAAACTAACATTTGCATCATTATTCATTGTATTGTAACTCGTAAAAAAATAACATAATTGAAACTAATGTCAACGCTATTTAACGTTAAATTTAACCTATCGTCGATATTTAATCAAATCAACATTCTTCGACGAAATCAGTGTTAATATAATCAATCAGCACTGATCGTATTTCGCTTATATTAGTGTAGAATATTAAAACAAAATTAAACTGAATCAACGTAAAATTAACACCCATAAAAAATTATTTTAGTAAGCATCCATTAGAGGTAAGGCCTTCGCGCGTCGGACATGCGGGAGCTTCTCTCAAACTCCCTAACGGTCAATCTATACCGAGACTGAAATCCATACCGAAACCAGACCAAGAGACTGGATTTTATGGAGATATATATTATAAAAAATATGTTCAAAAGACATGCCTTACCCATAGTAGCCAATATTTTTCCGATGAAGTCACAAGTTAATGCAATAGATTCATGATATTCATAAAAAATAAGTTTCCTTTTTTTCAAACATTTTTTTGCTTGTTCTAAAGCAAGATCTGCATTTCCTAATTTTAAATTTATTTCAGCTTCTTCATAAAGATTATTAGCTTTTACTAATTCATATAATTTAGTTTTTGAAAATTCAACAGTTTTTTCACAGTCAATACAGTAAAAAGATGAATTATTAATAGTTTCAATAATACCATTACATTCTTCACAGTTCAACTTTTGAAATTTATCCTTAAAACAAAATTAAGTATTTTAATTATTAATTAATCTTATAATTATTTCATGGAATTAAAAAAATGTATTACTGCAAAATTTTGAAGAGCAGGTTGAGTACAGGCCTTACATTCACAAATAAAACAATATTGGTTATACAATGTCATTTGCCTATCTTTTTTATTCATTCGCCTATAGTGTGGTCCTAAAAAGTAATTTTTCAATAATATTACTGGAAGTATTATTTAAAAAGAAATTACTTCACATATTGTATGTAATTTATACCATAGCAATTAAAAACTTCACTATTAGCTGGAATATCTTTAGTGGCTTTCACAATAAGATACGGACCATTGAAACTTTAATAAGGAGATATGAACTTATAGAGTAATTAGGACTGTTTTTAATGAATCATAATTGTTTTTTTTAAATTACCTATTTATAATGTTTGGATCACAAGAATGATTCATCATACTTGCAGAGGTATAAATAGCAGTTGCTACTCTGCACTGATATTCAGTAGCAATTTTATCAGAATCAGATATAATTACATTCAACCTTGTAATTGCATGTCCATTACAAATTAGCTGTAACATATTTCTTAAAAGAATACCACTAACGTAAGTCATTTTTAGTTCCAAATTCCATTTTTCTGACTCAAATTCAGATAGCAATTTCATATTTAATTTTTCGTCGTTAAATTTTAGAAATAAATTCTCATAAATATTTATTGTATTAAAAAAATTTGTGAATTCATTTAAATACAGAACCATCATAAAAGCAGACTAAAAAATATAATAAAGGAGTACAATTTGAAATTGAAATTCAATATAACAATATACTTACCACACCATATACAAACATATCATGGATTAAAATTTTGTCTATATTAGTAACTAGATTCTGAACTTCATTAAACTTTTTCCTATCATTAGTATAACAACAAGTTAAAAACGTCCTCACTGTTAAATGTGCTATTCCTATCTGATCCCAAATACCAATTTGATTGCCAAAACATTCCCACTGATGATGCATTGACCAAGATTCTTTCTGACACTTTTCCGTACAATAAACAGCACTTGCACAAAACTTACAGCTGATATTATAATTAATTTAATATATAATATAATATAAACACTGAAATTATTTTATAGCATATTACAGAAAATTAATGTGTTAATATTTACTTTATGCAGCAGATTACTTTCAAGTGAAGAAACGTAAAAATCAAATTACACACTAGTGCTATATTATTTTATACTATGTGATTCTAAATATCACATTAAAGTTATGATTTCACTGTAAGGGTGGAGTAAATACCTGTTTCTAATATATATTGGACAAATACACTAGTGAGTATATTTTTAAGAGTGCTGCATACTCTGATCGGAGCGCCAGGCTGAACTACCAGAACGGAAGTAAATTTACTTCGACGTCTCATTCCCTCAATTTTGATTGTAGAAAGTTAAAAAAATTTTGTATAAATCTTTAGACATACCTACAAGTGGCGAAACTTTCTTAGAGTTAATAACATTTCTCTAAGTAGGGTAAAAAAATAAAGAAATTTCCTACAAATTTGTCTGCTGCTCCACGTGGTGCTAGTGCTTTTAAAGAAAATATTTATTATAAATTTTCGATGTCATTTACACACATAATTCGAGTGTCGTCACTTGTAGCACAAAATAATAAATCAAATAAAATTTGTTTCACCGTTCTACATATTGTATAAACAAAATGAGACGTCGAAGTAAATTTATAATGCACGAAATCCCCTGCAACTGATAATCATTATCTTTGTAGATAAAAAAGAGAGAATTTTAATCTTGGCATATTCGAAGAGATGTCGCAACAAGCAGCAATCAGTACCGTACATATATTATCGAAATAAAAAGAACCCTGATTCTTATTATAATATTTTAAATTCGTATTTTACGTAAGTAATTATAAAAGAAAATTAGGCAATACAACTAAATATGTGTAGATAATATTTTATCTTATGCATTTTACTGTAGTGCTTACATATAAAAGAGAGTTTATTTTTCAAAAGAACATCAAGCGTGCAAGTTCGCAGTCATGTATTTATACGCAAACAATGTACAGCGATCCATGAGTGAGTCGAGCGTCTCTGCGTGCGCCTTCTTATCTAAGTATAATATATTAGCTGTAGTACATCCGAGTAAGACAAAAAACGAAGATGTTTACTACATCGTTGGGTAACAGTACTATATATATATATATATATATATATATATATATATATATATATATCGACACAAATTTATACTTAGTACATTTGAACGCTTGCTTTGCTGTCATTCAATCTTTTTTGAAAATATATATTTGGGTGAGGACTTCGGAAAAGCTGTCACATTCCATTTTGCCGAAAATGTATGCACTTATATTTTTTACGGTACTTATGATGGATGTCATAGTGCTTTTTTGCTGGAATTGAATTGGAATGGCGAAATCAATACAAAAAGCATAAAAATAGTGGTTTTTGGTATTCTCCGATCCTAAGAATACTTTTAACATATTTTTCAAGATAAAGATATACATTTCATAAAAGTGCATTTTTTTGATCTGTTCATTTTTTTGGTACCCTCGATACTTCTGAAGAAAAATTTAACAATTTCATCTAGGGTTGCTTCGAACATCTGCGGATTCTGGCTATACTTCAAAAAACACTCATATCTGATTTTGCTCAAAATTGGCGAATTACCTTTTTTGGTATGCTGATTATTACTACCGTTCTGATTTTTATACTTTGGAATTTTTATGGCAAAATGCACAAAAACTACGTAAATGCATAAATATTATATTCTATGAAATATTTTTAAGAATTTGACATACTATGGCTAAAATATTATCATTAAACTTTAAACCAGTAAACATTGCTGTATCTGGTTTGAACGGCAGGACTAATGCTGTCACTCGTGCTGAAGTACAGCTTATATTGAAATTTCTACTAAATCCAGAGTTTTCTCTTAATTTTACAGCCCTAGTAGTGAAGCGTGTTTCCATTTGTTGTCAAGAGACAAAATCGTTTCTAGACATTTGGACCACATCCATGGGCTGCACTTAGCTGACCCACACTTTGGACAACTAAATACGATGGATTACATTCTAAGCTCGTCTCTTTATGGCGCCGCGCTTTTGCCAGAAATACGTCGAGTTCAATCCCAATATACTGGTCCGGTTTCTCTATCGTCTGTTTTTGGCTGGGTTTTAATCGGGAACGCAGACACCAATAATACCACGGAAATAACGGTACATCATTTAGCAGTAGATCATCAGCTTTCTGAGGCAATCAGTCACTTCTGGGGGTCAGAAGAGAGTCCTCAGGAAAAGCATAGGTCTCCTTCAGAACAAAAATGCTGGGATCATTTCAATACCACGTATTGTAGAAATTCTGATGGTCACTTCATATTAGGTTGTCAAATAGCTCCCTTCCGCCATTTTTGTGTTACGAATTTTGCGGCTATTTACAAAGCGCTACAGAGCTCGTATCTGGCAATACTATACATCATTTGAAAGGTCTTGATATAACGTACAGAACGACGCTTTGCATGATTAGTTTGGATATTGCGTTCAAAAGTTATAGACGTGTAAACATGGAGTTCACTAACGCCAAAATTCGCGCTATTTTAAAGTTCTCCTTCGTCAAAGGCAAATCCGCTAGAGAAACGTTCCGTAAGATTAATGATGTTTTGGGGGATGGCACGCTATCACTTCGAACCGCAGATGAATGGTTTCGACGATTCAGAGCCGGTCAAAACGACACCATGGATAAGTCAGCTGGCGGAAGACCTGTGTCGACGAATACCGATCAAATCATGAAATTTATTGAGTTCGACCGGCATGTGGCATCTCATGACATCGCCCAGAAGATGAGAGTTAGTCACCAAACCATTTTAAACCATCTGCAGAAGGTTGAATACAAAAAAGCTTGATGTTTGGGTGCCGCATGATTTGACGCAAAAAAACCTTCTGGACCGAATCAACATCTACAATGTGCTGTTGAAACGGAACGAATTCGACCCACTTTTGAAGCGGATAGTGACTGGCGATGAAAAATGGATCACATACGACAATATCAAGCGAAAACGGTCGTGGTCCAAGGCCGGTGGACTGTCCCAAACAGTGGCCAAGCCGGTATTGACGGCCTGGAAGGTTTTGCTGTGTGTTTGGTGGGATTGGAAGGAAATCATCCACTATGAACTGCTCCCATATGGCCAGACACTTAATTCTACCATCTACTGTGAACAACTAGACTGCTTGAAGCAGGCTATCGACCAGAAGCGTCCACAATTGGCCAACAGGAAGGGTGTACCACACACTTCGTTGATGGCTCGTCATAAGCTACAGGAGTTCAGATGGGAGGTTTTATCACATCCACCATATAGCCCGGACATAGCACCAAGTGATTACCACCTGTTCCTGTCCATGTCGAACGCCGTTGGTGGTGCAAAGTTGGACTCAAAAGAGGCTTGTGAACAGATTATCGAACAAAACGGCGCATATTTGAAGTAAATCCGACCACTGTAACACTTTGTATAAAGCAATGAATGAAGAGCAAAAATGCGGAAGGGAGATATTTGACAACCTAATAGTTAAACTGACATTTTACAATCAGCCTAAGTTCATAGGTTCAGACAAAATTGCCAAAGCTTGTATGAATCGACTAGAATGTCGTTTTCGTAAACAACCTGAACTTTGCACTGCTTACCATGCCTTTATACAAGAATATGTTGACCTTGGGCATATAAAAATTCTTCCATCAGATGAATGCAAGGTTGACGACGGATACTTTTGCCTCATCATCCAGTATTCAAGCAGAATGGTAGTAAAAAAATAAGGATTGTCTTTAATGGATCACAAAAGGATAAAGCAGGAAATTCGTTAAATGAATTTTTATATCCTGGTCTAGCTACAGGAAGAAATCATTGTTATTATTGTTAGGTGGTGTTTTTTTAAATATATATTTGAATGTGATATAATTAAAAATTTTCGTCAAATGCTTGCCGACCTTACGAATATTAAGTGGCAACGTATATACTGGCGTTTTGACTCACTTTTACCTCTTTAAGTTTGACGCCTGCTTACTGTTACATATGGAACAGTATCAGCTCCATTTTTGGAAAATGCTTGCTTAGAAGAATTAGCTAATTTGGTCGCACATTCACATAAAATTGGATCCACAATTATTTTCAGAAATAGATACGTGGATGACTTCTTAGTTGGCGAAGCTACATTGGATCAAGCCGCACAAGTATATCAGGAGCTTACTGAAGTCATTAGTTCTGCTGGCATGTTTGTCGGCAAGTGCGCAGCAAACCATAGCAATTTAAATCTATTAAACACTCAAGGCGATTTTAAAGACTTAAATGAGAAGGAGATGGTTTCAACTCTTGAGCTATGGTGGAGTCCCCTTGATGATTTCTTTCATTTTCAAGTTAGACTGTAGCAACCCCGGCAACCACACAGCGTTCCATTTTGTCGGAGGTATCTAAACTTTTCGACCCTGTGGGTTTTTTGTCCCCAGTTATAATTCGTGTAAAAATATTAATTCAATGTTTGTGGATGCAATGTGTCGATTGGGATTCGCCTGTTTCAGGTCCAATTTAGAAGGAGTGGTTTCGTTACAGACAATAGCTTGCTGACATAGAGAAGATTCGAATTCAACGTTGGGTAAATACAAGCAAGTCTGAATCCTGGCATTTACATGGGTTTTGTGACGCTTCTGAGCGTGCCTTTGCAGCTGCAATTTTTATGACTGTTCCAAGTGCCAGATGTACATTACGGCTGCTCATCGCTAAAACAAAGGTAGCTCCACTAAAAGTTGTAAGTCTACCAAAGTTGGAACTCTGTGGTACAGTATTATTAGGCCAACTTATGGCTAGAATATTTTCTAAATTAGATTCTTCGCCTAAAGAGATTCATTGTTGTTCCGACTCAAAAGTCGTTCTGGCCTGGCTAAGATCACACCCGTCTCGTTGGAAGTCATATGTTGCAAATAGAGTTAGTGAAATTATAACTATCTTGCCAACAGCTAAATGGCGACATATGCCGTTCACACATAAGCTAGCAGACTTAGCAACCAGAGGATGTACTGCACTACAGTTGCAAGAATTAACTACGTTCTGGTCAGGGCCTATTTGGTTGATTGAGAATGAGTCCTTGTGGACCATCCAATCAGCTGAAATTTCAACAAATTTAAACATTTGACGTTTAACTGAAGTATGATTCATGCAAGATCATCAAGATTGGAAGGAATGGTTTGTGCGATTTTCCTTCTTTGATAAATTAGTTGCTATTATAGCTTATTGTCTTCGCTGACGTAGAAAACTGTCACTCTCTAAAGAGCAGAAAAGAAAAGGTTGTTTGTCGGCTAAGGAGATCTCAATAGCAACTGCTACTTTAATTAGATTGGTCCAACAGTCGGTTTTTTCCAATGAGTTTCGAATTTTATCTTCAGGACAGCAACTTCCATCAACAAATCCATTATGCAAATTAATGCCCTTTATTGGTACTGATAATTTGCTACGTGTAGGTGGTAGATTGCACAACTATTTCTTATCGGAATCAGAGAAGCACCCAGTGATTCTATCAAGAACGCATCATGTTACCGTTTTACTTATCAGAAAAGCTGACCTCTGTACTTTACATGGAGGAGCTACAATTGTGCAAAGCTATTTACAGAGAAGTTATTGGATAATACATGCTCGAAGTATTATTCGAAAAGTAATTCGTCAATGTATAACCTGTGTTCGATATAATGCTCGCACTCAGGAGCAGTGGATGGGATCACTCCCTGCAATTAGAGTAAGACCTGCTCGACCCCTTCAACAGATTGAAGTCGATTTTGCAGGTACCTTTTGGATTAAGGCGTCTTCTGGAAGGGGTCATCAATCCTTTTAAGGGTATGTGGCAGTCTTTGTATACTTGGTCGTTAAAGCAGTTCATTTAGAATTAGTATTTGATCTTACCGCACAAGCATTTTTAGCTGCGTTTCGGAGGTTTACTGCTCGTCGAGTCCTCTGTAAAGTTATTTACAGCGATAATGGCAGAACCTTTCTGGGTAATGAAGCTGAAATTCAGCGCTTCTTTACTAAAGATTCTACTTCAGGATAAATAATTGCGTCTACTTTGGCCGAAGATCAGGTAGAATGGCGTTTTATTCCTCCCAGAGCTGCTAATTTTGTTGACATTTGGGAAGCTAAAGTGAAGTCTTTCAAAAGACATTTGTACAGAATTATAGGCGAATCAAAATTGTCGTTCGAGTTATTATAAACACTCTTGGCTGATGTTCAGCGGTGTTTAAATTCTAGACCACTCAGCGCACTTAGATCTGATACTGCCTATGTTAGTGCAATCACTCCAGGTCATTTTCTTATTGGTGGTCCACTTGTAACACTCCCTGAGCTATTTGTTGAAATTGATAAATTTCAAAATCTCTGCTCCAAATAGAGGATAACGCCACTGATCAGAAATAATTTTTGCTAGAGATGTCAAAAGAAATATCTTGGCCAGTTACAACAGAGAACCAAGTAGCTTAAGCCTAATTATAGTTTTCAAATTGGCAATTTGGTTCTCTTCACAGACAACTTGCTTCCTCCAACAAAATGGCCATTAGGACGTATTACCGACTTACATTCTGGTAATGATCAGTTGACGAAAGTGGTAACTTTGTGTACTGCTACTTCTGAACACAAGCTACCAGTCAACAAATTAATTTTGCTTCCATTCATGATAATACATCAGCTAATCGATTGACATTACAGTCAACCTAATAGATGTTCATCACTTACAACGTCGTTTATTTTTTGCGTAACGTGCGAAATTATTCGTTCGAGGTGGGCGGTATGTTCGCGCCGCTTACATTATAATGCTAAGTTTCAAGTCTTATACGCCTGGTAACTGGCATTTACTTTTGCATTACTAACGTAGACAACGAAATGCCAATATAAGTTCCAATACTACAGATAAGGATTGGCCTTGTATGCCTTAGCTTTCTACCCGCAATCAAGTTTGGACACTGAGAACTATAAGTAAGACATACTTCCGCGCTAGAGGCGAGATTTTCGAGAGATTTTGCCGAGATTCTCCAGGGATTCTGCAGAGATTTTCTAGTGATTTTTCAGAGTGCATCTAGACTGCTGTTAAATTCACTTACTTTACTTGCTGGTGAGAATATCAAACTATAGAATTGGAGAAGTCGACTTAGCTTACCGATATTGCTCTGGGAAGGTATTGAAGTTCTATTTGACTTATATACTTCCAAACAACGAAATAGTGCAACCACGCACAAACACTCTTTGCTATATTTGTGGAGAACTATTATATAATTTGAATATATTTCCAATTAGTCAATACCAAATTCGGATGTTACCTTTCATTTGATTTTATCGAGAAATGCTGCCTGCAAAAAAAATATATAGAATAAAAGATATATATTTTTATAAAATGTACAAATTTTATTAAAAATATTTTTTGATATGTATAGTAGTTTCCGAAACCATTTGCAAAACCAACATTTTTAAGAATTTTTTCTGATTCTATGAAAATTCAAAATATGCACAAAGCCACTATGATATTCGCAATGAGCAACCCAAGCAGGTGAGCAAAATAATTACAAGTACAGCGATAGGCTCGGCGATAGGTGCAACCTATAAGTTAGTCATCAGAAACGTTCACAGGTTCGGACTCGTCGTTTTGAACATATTGGACAATACCATTCAAATCTCAGCAGAGCTATATTATATATATATTCTAAGCTTTTATACAAGCATGACAAACGATACCGTAAACATCTTGTTGCTTATCTCATTATACCCATATGTATATGTATGACTCATTATCGCTTGGAAACCCAAACCTGTGCATCCTTTACCGCAACGATTACTACACACACAATACGGGTTCCACTTATCAAAAATTATAATAAAGCTACATCCCTGAAAAGTCGGTAGTGCAAAACATTCTGTTTAGCTCTGTAAACCACAGCAATTATTTTCTCTAGTAATCGTTATGATCGATTCGGACTTCCATCAGAGGTATCCAGCACTCTTAAAGTAAAACAGTAAGTTACCAATACGTACATTTAGCAACGACGCAATTTCTATTGAATATATGAACGGCCACTTTCCTGTTATGGACTCATAATCCGTCATGGAATGGTTTTTGACGCTATTGGCGCATTCCCGAGTAGAAATTGATTAAAATCCCTTATTTTATCACAATATTCTTCTCTCACAGATAATTGAATTGTCTTTACATTATAACTTCTCGATCATATTAGTAAGTATAGTACGTTTATGAATGTTTTGCTTGCCATCTTATTGACGTGCGCAGCAAGGTAATTCATGGCGTAACGTGCAAATAGTAATGCTTTCAGTTAGCAATTTTAACTTATGTTTTTCAAAATATTATTTCTTGCACGGCTTAATCGTCTTAGAGATACATATTGACGTTTAACATCGCAAAATTATGGAATTATTTAAACATTTGAAAAATTATATATTTCTTTCAAGAGTATATTTTAATGGTTGAAATTAAGATTAACCCTTAGAGTACCGGATGACGCTTATATGCGTCAGAAAATAAACCATTGTAAAATTGTACACCTATTTTGTACCGAATAATGATTAAGAATGATGTATAGATGTTAATAATAATTAGCGATAAATAATAATAATTATTATAAATATTTAATTACTATTATACATAAATACATAGTTATATTATCAAAATTTAAAATAAACTAAATATTTTATCTCAAAAATAAATAAGGATTTATCATATTTTTGCATCAAAAAGTTCGAATTTTTGCATTTTTACTTCAGAATCGTAATCAGCGATCCAAAAAACCTATATATACATATAATTTTCCATGCGTATAGATTAGTTTTTTTCAATTATAAAAAATTTAGTATAGGTATTACCGTCCCGCACCATCATGACGCACATATACGTGATGCTCAGACTCTCAAACATTTAGTTTCAGTTTGGTTTAAAATTAGGGATCTATTAAAATTTTACAAACATAAGTTTTTGAATCGCAATAGCTAGTTAAAAATTACAACGGTTATCAAGAAATAAAAATGTTTATAAATAATTGCATAATTTTATTTTAATTAATTGTTTTAAGTTTCTGTTAAATATTTATAATGATTGGAATGTATGATTATACTTTTAATAATCATTTTATTCGATTTATAATAACTTATCCAATTTCTTATACCTTTAATTTTTTATTAAAATTTATACAATAAATCTGAAACATATTTTATGAAAGACTGATTATAATATAAAAGTTATTCTTATATTATAGTATAAAAGTTAATAACTATTTTATATTGGTTTATTGGTATACCAATAAACCATTTTATAAATTTGGCGACGAACCGCAACGGTTACTGATTTCTACGCCATCCTTGCCACTCCTGTGATCTCCCCAGCGTCGGGTGCGTCAGGTACGAGTCGTCACCCGCAGCGATTATAAGCTGGATGCGCCAACCGCACATACCCATCTTGTAGCCACATCCGCCTTAGTTATAACCGCGTCCGTGAATCTAGCCTGAGTACGTTCGGATCCGCTTTAGATATAAGACCCGGACGTACGGTTTGCGTCGTTGCGAACCTCGTAGAAAATAGTGCGCGATTACTGCGGGGGTGGGGGGTTGTCTCGCGCGAAGTCGCGAACTGAGAGCTAAGAGATAATCACAAACATCTACTGACACTAACTCAAATGACTTGCCAATTGGAAATATATATATATATATATATATATATATATATATATATCGTAGGATAAGTAATAAATATAGTGTCGAAGGAAAACACCCGTGTTAAAACCCCGACTCCCGATCCCAAACCCTGGTTTTCGCTGAAGCGTCTGGCAGCGGGAGTCATACCGTTACAATTTAAAAAAAAGTTATTTAAATCTACCAAAAATTTTTTCAGTATACTTTTGCAATTCTGTGTCAATCTCGAGAAGTAAAATTAATTTTAATTATTTAAAATATTTATGAATTTTTTATATTATACACCTACTTTTTACTGACATCCCAAAGTAAGTTTTCACAAAAATTTTATTGTATAAAATCTTTGCCAGTGGATTTGTTTTGCTAATAACTATTTAATTACTCACAGGTAAATTTATTTCCTTTTTGAATCGGCAAAAATGAGATTGTAACTACATTTTATATTAATCGTGGTACTTTGTCCATCGTCCATTTTGTTTAAAAATTGCTGGTCTACGTTTTATGAAGTGCTGAATACAAATAATATAGTGACAATTGGATAATATAGTGAGAATTCCTTTTTCCTCATAAAAAGTATGAGAAGTCTATAAAAATTTCGTTTATCTAAGTTTTCTTGTACAATTTAAAAAATTAAAAAAAGGATTTTAAACGAAAGTTACAGATCTCTTCAGAATATATATTTCTATATAAATATAGTTTTAAGGAAAAATATATTCAACGGAACAGAGAAAACAGAACATAAAAGTTGTGTCCATTTTTCTTAAGAATTAATGCTTCTAAAGAAAATATGTGTAGAATAAAAAAAATATATTTTAATGTAAGTTATAATTTTTTTTTAAAATAATTTTTTCATATTTTTTGTATAATATGATAAGTTCATGATAAAAATGAAGTTACCACCAATTGTCTTTGATATCTGTAATCAGAATCCTAAAAAACGAATATATATAAATTATAATCAAAATCAGATTAATCAACTAAGCGGTAATTGGGCAACGAGATTTTAAGACTCCACTTTTAATCTTTGCCAGTTTTCTTAAAAGTTACAGCGGGTTCCAACGTCGTTGAACTACTATAGTTATATACTTACACCTGTGGCAAAAAAATTGCTTTTACATTGCCACCAGTAAGCTATTCATCTTTTAGTACACCCCACTAACAGATTATTGTCTCGGCGCCTTTCTTCTTGATTGCATAAACTCGAAGAATAACATCTAGAAAATCGCATAGGTCGATCAGTGTCTGGCTTTGGTCATCAGAGACCCTCGATTTTAGTCGAAAATATTTTGGCAATCTTGTCCCTAAACGTCGGTGATCTTTCCTATTACTTCTGCTTTTACTCGGAAGTTCGCCAGTGGCGTCAAAAACCATTCCATGACGGGATATAGATCCATAACGGATAAGTGGCCGTTTCTATATTCAATAGAAATTTTCGCCAATTTCTGAAATTTTGCGATTCACAAATTTACCTACTGGCAGCTTACTTTCAAAACATACGTAGTATGTGGAGGTTTTCATTACGCTAAATTCATAATTCTATGTATCTGAAGTTCAAACCATTGAATTATGGAAAATAATGTAACTCAAATGTATTGTGTAATGAGAAAAAAACAAAAAATACTTGATTGTCAATAAGGAATAATTAATTTCTCAATATGTACAAATATTAATTTAGTCGTGCGAAAAATTCTGCTAATAAGATATATATTCAGCACTAATAAAAAACACATAGTGTTGAACTCGATCAATATAGTTGCCCAAATTGTACCACTGAAGTAAGAGGTTCAGATTACTTCACCCACACTTCAAGATATCCTTGTGTACAATGGACAATTATATCGAACTACTTGCGTAATATACTGTTATTACTTACGGAATTGGAACATCTCCTCGAGATTTACAACAATTATAACATACTGTATCGCTAGCATCATTGTCTAATAAAACAAAAGCAAAAGGCTTTTCAACAAATAAAATTTGCCCCTTTTGAATATTCTGATTGGCAATAATATATCGACCTTTATCATTGGAAAACATTATATCTAAAGCACATGATGCAGCTGAAATATTTGGATGCTCTCCAAACTCTGGTTTTGGCATTAAAAAGACAGAATTCTTTGGAATATTAATTTCTTCTAAATTTACAGCCTCGGTCAATAATATATTTATTTGTTTTACAATAAGCTCTACAATAATTTGAAATCCAATTATAATGAACACTCCATCTTATATAAAAATATCCATAATTTATAAATAAAATTTTTAATTTTATACCTTTTTTCGAACTTAAAAGAATATTATCATTTATAATATAATTATTTAATTTAGAAAGGGCTTCTTCCATCAAAGTTCTTTTATGCAACTTCAAGTAACATTGAGCAGCACGTAAGTATAATTTATATATTATTTTTTTTGGATAATTGTATTCCAATGCTAAGTTAATATCTTTAATACAGGCCTGTATTACAAGAACAAAAATTATATACACAAAGATAAACACACACACACACACACACACACACACATATATATATACACTGGTATTAATAAATAATTTATAAATAAATTCATTGAGAATACCTCATATTTTTCTAAATAGAAAAATGCAGCAGACCTATTAGCAAAAGCTAATGGTAAATCTTCACATTCCCAAGGAGCGTATTGTAAACTTAATGTATAATATTTAATACTTAAAGCATATTTTCTTTTTTGAAATTCTTTATTACCCTGTTTACGTAACTCTTCAGATTTCTGAACATTTTTTCTATGAGAAATCTCATTATGTCTTATATTATGAAGCCATGAAATTATTTGTCTCCTATAATTATTATATAAAATTATAACATATTCAATATATTTAAAAACAAATTAATCAAATACATAGCTTTTAAATATTATAATCCATTTGAACACAAATCTTACTTTATAGTTACATTATTTATAAAATATTCCATTACTTTGAATTCATTTCTGTCATTATCACGTAATCTGAATGTTTTATTTTCTCGAACTATTAATCGGAGAATCTCATGCCATGTTTCCATGTTTAACAATTAATGATACCGTTTTGAAACAAATTTTTAAAATAATAAACAAACTTTAATTACAATGAGAAAAAACATTCAATAGTCAGTACAGATATAATAAGGAGAGATTGCCGATGCCATATACGAAAGGCTCGACGAATTTCGAATGCAGGGGACGTGCGCCCTCAATAGGCCCAACTGCTACACTAACGCGCCAACGCGACGTCGCAGCTACGTCAGCATCAATTTGTGTGCGAATTTGCAACGTCACAAGCTGTGACCTGTGACGTAGGCAATAAATATATATAGATATAGCAGTACCCTTCTGTTCAATGCGACATTGCTGTTTTCCTTTAAATCATACAGAGGCTAAGCCAAAACATATCTAATATGCGCACGAGTATCAGAAAGCAACTCCGATCCAAACGCCAATGCCAGCTTCATAATGCAGACGAATTTTTCATTCTGCAAAAAATCAAGACTTTCCTTTTTGCCATTATAGAAATTTCAAATTGAGTCTTATGATTTTGTGCTAAAATTGATATTCCATAATTAGTTTAAAAAATTTATTTTTAATACTTTATGCTTATATAATATTGTAGGAACAGAAAGAGAAAATTCATTAATTGTTTCAAATATTAAAAATATAAATAATACTATAAACCAAAAATTTAACTTTGTAATTTTTAACAGTTATACGTTTTCTAAATTATAAGTACAAGATATAAGATTTAGATTGTATAACGTTTTACAATAGGATAGAATTTGAAATTTTGAATTTTCTACAATATGCATTAGCAATAAAAAAATGTATAAGTATTTTAAATAATTATAAGTAATGACACGAGTTTAAACATATTTTCAAAAAATATGAGTATGACGTAGATTTTAATGTTAACATAATTTATCAACCCATGTCTTTGATACTACATATTAAAGATGATAATTCATAAATCACATATATTATTCCTAGTTTTCTTCCATTCAAACAGGATAATTTTCATTTAGATTTATTATAATCTACTCTGTATTGTTACTGTATTGTTACTTATTGTTAAGATTGGTCTAAGGAATAGAGTCATTTTCTGTATAAACTAATAATGAAATGATTCTGTTTATTTATTTCTAATATTACAGTGATGTGGACATAATCTGAATTATCTATTGAAGAAATTGTTAAAAATAGATTATCTAGATTACTTATGTATATTATAGAGTAACTGTAATAATTTATTTTATTCTGAAAATTATAGTATACAATTTTAAAGAACCTATAATAAATCGTTTATAATCTTAAATATATATTATTTAATATATGTAATTGAATACAGAGCTGTTTCGAAAAACTTGTCAGATTTATATAAAAAGCTGGTAAAAATTCTATATAGATAGATTACGTATAAATTTTGAGTCGCTTGATATATAAATATTATAGAAATTAATAACAAAAAAGTTTTTCGAAAAAATTGAATAAAAAATTATAGATGAGATGAATATATAAAACTTATTTTCCATGAAATTTTTCTTTAAAAGAAAAAAATAAAACCGAATACAAAAAATCGTTTAAAAATTAAATTACTGAACATAAATTTAGGGAAAAAAAATTTGTAAAACAAACAAAAATGTGATAAAAATCAAATCAGTTTAAAAAAAAAACATAAGAAAAAATCCAGAAAAAATTAGTTCAAAAAAATGAAACAAAAGTACGAAATATCGATAGACTACTGCCGTATAATAAACTGCTTATTATCTCTGTCTAAACTAAGAGTCTAAAAACTCGTATACATGCTGTTATTTGTGAGGATACATATAAAATGCACTTAGCCATTGGTTTTAATGGTCCATTGTTGTGAGCTGTAAGTTCGTTACATAATTTATTTTTTATAGAAATATTTTATAGAAATATTGTTTTTATATATGAACATTTGTTTTTGTTTTTCTACGAAATGATTTACATATATCAATATTTTTAGTTTATTGATTAAAAATCTACCAATGTATTATTATTAGTTAAAATAATAGTAATAAACTGAATTAATTAATAGACAAAAGGAGTTTTTTATTACATTTGGCATCAAGATACAGTCTTATAACAAATACTGCTGGGATATTTTCGACCATATTATCCGACTAAGCCCCTTTTAATCAACTCTATAAATCAAAAAGTCATCAACGCGTGAAAAAAAGTTCCTTGATATAGTTAAATTGGGATGTATTGCACAGACTCCGAAAAATCAAATTGATTCTTCAGGTGAGATATCTTGAATATTGTCACTAAGGCCATTTGAGTGTGATAATATCAGTAGTATATTATTTCTCGAAAAATTATTTTCCCCCTTAGTATATAGGCTATAGGCATTCTAGCACACCTCCCCCCTTAAAAAATGTGCTGAGCCCCTAACTAGGTCATGCTGGGAACATAGCACACTTTAGACGTGAGTGCATTTTAGATTCAGTAGAATGCATATAAGCACATAGAGGAAGTATCCCCTCCCCCGAAAACGGCGCCACTCCTGCTATAATATAATAGATAAAGAAAGAGGGAGATGGGTATCGATTCTTTTAATCGTTTCCTTTCATTATATTTGAGCAGAGTCATGCATCATCACGATCAAAATTTGATATGTATATGAGAAAAGAAAAACTCCATTGATAATTATGAATTGTTATAGCAATCACATGCCACCTATACTGTATACGGAAAACGAGGTATTTTTCTTTGATTTTTCTCACGCCTTGTATTCGCTTAACTTTGGATGCGTATAATATCGTTGCGATTAGAAAACGGAAAGTATGTGTTAGAAAACTTAAGTATATGTTCTACGTTGAAAGAGGTTCGTTTCTGGGAAGAAGCATGATAGAGGTCCCTAGGAGAGACGAACGCTTGTGCAGCTGAGATGGACTCAAATGAATTAGTATAATCCGTTTACGGTTGATGGTTATGAATGTCTCTCGTTATCGAAAATACATGCCTCCTATACTGTTTGATGAAACCAAGATATTTTTCTTTGTCACTCTCTCGATTTGTATCTTCAAGATTTCGAAAAAACATAATAAACGACGTTCTATTTTCATAAGGTAAAAGCGAGCCATACTAGAGGCAAACACGTGGGACTCTTGATATACTGACCGAGGTTAACTCATTAATTAGTATAATCCGCTTACCGTATATGGTGATGAATGACTATCGTAATAGAAAACACGTGGCCTCTATACTGTATAATGAATGCGAGTTATTTTTCTTGGTCGGTCCCACACCTAGCATCCTCTCAATTTTGGTAAGTATATAATATCAATGCTATGGAAAAGGGAGTGACTGTGGAAAATCAGAGTATAAGTGTTCTATTTTGAACGAGGGTCACTTCTCGGAAAAAGCATGGGACAGGGTCCGAGTAGAGACGAACGCTTGTGCAACTGAGATAGGCCCACATCAATTAGTATAATCCGCTTACCGTTCAAAGCGATGAATGTCTACCGTCTACCATGATAGAAAACAGGTGGCCCCTATACTGCGTACTGAAATCAAGATATTTTTCTTTGTCACTCTCTTGCTTTGTATCTTCAGGATTTCGACCGAGAATAATATCATTTCGTATGGGAAAGGGAGTGACTGCGAAAAATCAGGCTATAAGTGTTCTATTTTGAAAGAGGCTCTCTTCTCGGAAGAAGCGTGAGAGAGGTCCCGAGTACAGACGAACGCTTGTGCCACCGAGGTGAACCCCAATCAATTAGTATAATCCGCTTACCGTATATCACGATGAATGTTCGAAAAGTAAAAATGAGTTGTATTAGAGGGAAACGCATGTGCCTCTTGATATACTGACGGAGGTTGACTCATCAATAAGTATAATTCGCTTACCTTTGACTTCATAGGTGTGAGTGGAAAAGGGAAAGAAAAGGAGAGGATAACGGAGTTCCTTCACCAATGAGAAAAATTTCTTGTTTAAAAAAAAAAATAGAAAGAATGGGCTCAGTTGCACTTTCTAAACCGAGGCGATGGTCTCGGGTGGATCCCCGAATTTTCTGTTAGGTAGCTACGTGGATATTGGGTGGTTTACGCACGTCGGACCGGCGACTCCGAAGAAACGGACGGACGTTCAGGTGCAAGCGTGCAATGAATGTCGGGATGATTGATGTTGCAAGAGTGTGGGTCACCGACATAGATAGAGAGAGAGAGAGAGAGAGAGAGAGAGTGAATGTTTAATGCACGTCTATATATTCTATAGCTGCATAGTGTATGGAAGGCTGGTCCTGGGCCATACACTGTGACCACGCGAGCGGTCTTCTCACTCCTGCGATTGACTGAAACTTTCTCGGAAGCTCCGGGTGATTTGGAGGTATATAGCCGCTTAGTGTCGCGCATTGTCTAAACAAGTACAGGCCTGTACAGGATTTGTTTCGTGACCTTTAACAGCTTTGTTATGTTATTGGTGGCAGCAACGCGGACCAGTACGCACTTTTAAGTAGTCATGCGAGATCGGGTAGGGTACGAGCAGGTAGATGGGCTGCGATAAATATTTCTTTAACGTGGCGGATTCATTGCGAGCCAAATAGATCTATATAAAGAAAACCCCTAGTCAACATCATTATCAACGCGATAAATAATAATGCGCATCATTAATGCTCTACGTTCTTTATTATTTAGGTGGCGAAGAGGCCGGAGGTACGATCTCGGACGTGCTCCTTCGAGTATGGTCTGAGAGAAGATTATACCTGCTAACGAACGGGAGAAAGGTGTACGTTTCACTAGCGACACCAGACGCTTCGCTCGTTTATTTGTATTTCTCAGATGATAAGATAATTCAAGTGGGCCATTTACTTACCGCCACAGAGAAAGAGGTGCTCTTAAATGAGTGACCTCGAGGTGTCAAAACATTGAGATAAGAATTCCCAAAGAGTTCATACAAGGCCCCCGTATCCCGGGAGGATTTGTGGAAAGCTCTGGAGGAGATCGAGAGAAAGAATGAGGCCCGAGTTACTGAGGCCAAGATCGATGCTGCCCGAGAGAGAGCCAAATTCTTTCGGCTACAGAAGGAAGCGAACCGAGAGCTGGTTCAAAGTATGGCTGCTCAGTTGTTTGAGATCGTACGTCTGCACGCCTCAGATCTGGCTGCAATCAAGGACCAAAAGGTCCGTGAGTTGCCAAGGATCAAGAGCGTGGAATTGTAAAAGATCCCACGCACGACCGCGACTACGAAGAAATAAGAAGAACTGTGGCCCAAGAGCGGGAAAATAGCGAAGGGTCAGAAAATTCTATGATAATTCGGGAGAAATGGGCTCAGGTAAACCCATTCTCCTGTGGGGCCTACAGAAAGGTTCCCTTAATATCTTAAGGGAGAGTAGACCCGAATCCCGATGAGGAGGAAGAAAACTGGGATGATGTAAGTATAAATGATGAGAATATTAAATTTTTATTTCAAAATTTACATACAGAAAGAGGAGAGTCAGATGCAGTAAGATCTGAATGTTTGTCACGACGCCATGGACGACAAACAGTAAAATCAAGCGACAATGAGTCGCATAGAGGCGTTTTGAATAACGATACATCGGGACTAAGCAGTCAGGTTATCATTGAACCTGAAAAGGAGTCAGATGCGTTAGACTCAAATGAAAAAGAAGCAGATAATCGAGAAAAACTCTACTGCAATCGCGAAAGGGAACAGAACAGTCGCGAATCGGATAGTTTTGATTGAACATCGAACAATAATTTGCAAATCGTTGAATATATTGAGAAAACCGTCAACAACCTGGTCGAATCTAAAATCAAAGAAAAACAGAAAGAGGATAAAATTGACATACTCACTGAACGATTAGAAGTCATGCGGTACGACCAGGAAGTATAAACTCACAGTCGATACGCGTTTTGATATATTTAAAGATTATCTCATGTCAGAGTTAAAAACGAAAAGATTAGATTACGTGCTAGAGACAGACTGTGACGAAATGACAAGTTATTTGGAAAGCAAAGTTGAAAACGATAAACATAAAACTCGTGAAATTATTATAAATCACATTGACTTAATTTATTACCAAAGAATAGTTGATATAAAATCACTGCGCAAAATTCTAACTAAACTTGAAGAATATAAGAGGCTCGAATGTAGAATCACGCGTGTCGCGGCTAGACAGGATCTTTACAAATTAAAATACGTACCGAATAAAGAGAAAGCAGCCGATTTCTGGAATTGCTTTGAAGATAAGTTTAGAACTTTTGAAAACGCACCGAAATCTGGTAAATATAAGCGAGAACTGTCCCAATCCTGGGAAAGTATTCTGTCACAGATGCCAGAGAGCAGGTAATCACCTGGCTAGAGATTGTAGGTCCAAGAGACCGAATGATGAGAATGGCTCCAGAAAGCCTGGAAGGATTAACCATGCAAAAGACATGAATAAAAGCTAAGCCTTAATATTTTAAAACTTAAGCGATCTTTGTACGGTCTTAAAATCAGTCCTGAAAGATGGAACATCAAGTCCAACGAAGTTGTAAATAAACACGGTTTTACGAACAGCGATTTAGTCCCTTGTCTATTTACTAAATTCAACGAAAATAGTATAATAGCGTTGTTGTTATATGTAGACAATATATTGATAATGGGAAATAGTAGTCGAGAAATCAATCACAGGATAAATAATCTCGGTAAAGAGTTCAAAATTGACGAGCCAAAGGAGTTCTTAGGAATCCATATCGGGACGTAAAAATAATACCATGAAATTGTCGCAAACTAAATTCATAGAAAGTCTAATTAAACGATTCGAATTCACTAACACCAGGGCTGTAGGTACCCCTATCACTCAGAATGATGCTACGAATGTCGACAGAAAAAATCGAGAAGAAACAGGGAAAGAAAACCGCGCAATACCGAACACACTGTACAGGGAAGCGATATGATTTGACCGCGTATTCAGACGCAAGCCTTTCCGACTGCAAAGGCTCTCTAACTACGTGCGAGTACGTGATTAAACTCTATGGAGATACTATTGGCTGGAAGATTCGAAAACAGCCAAGTGGAGCTCTATCCACATGTCAGGCGGAGTACGTTGTCATGAGCAACACTTGTCAGGAATTGCTATATATACACAACTCAATTAGAGTAATTTTTCAAAGGGACCTCTTCCCGATTATACTGTTTTGTGATAATCAGGCAGCTCAGGCATGTGCCAAAACTGAAGGTAGCAGTAGGCTTAGACATATGACTGAGAGAAAAGAACACTACATTAAAGAATGCGTGAATAGGAACTATGTACAAAGTGGGTTAAAACCGCGGAACAGCTCGCGGATATCTTTACAAAACGGTTAAAACAAGACACATATGTTGGGCTGACCAACGAAATTTTCAATCACTAAAGTTCTCTTATAATTTTCTGATGACAATGAAAAGAACTGGAGTGAGGGTGAAATGTAACTTACACAAATTGGATAAATAAATAGATAACATTTACAAATTACATATATTTATTCTGTCAAGGACCTACCCTTATTCCATAAATCAAATTTAAAGAATTTCAACAAGACAAGCAAATCATTTATTATTTGTTAAATAAAAAAATACATTGAAACATTTTCTAATACACTTTGCATATATTTAAATAATTGATTAATTTTGTCATCACACTTATACTATTTCAGCCTATATGTATACATATGTAATGTAATCATGTATCGGTGTGTCTGAGATAAAGCTAAATAAAATTCTTGAATGAATGGATGAGCATGGATCCACGTAAGTGCGCCTATGCTACCGAGACAGAGTGTTGGTATGAAGGGACGTTAACTTCACGCACTTAGTCAAACTAACGGACCTGCATATGTGTGCATGTGTGAGCGCTGCTCGGCAGCTCAGCGCTGTCTCGCCGCTGGTCAGTTCGATCTTATAGTTCATATTAGTCAGACTTGTTAATAAAGATCTAAATTCGCTATATATTTGCTCTGCTTATATTATTGTCCTTTATCCCAACATTTATTAATATAAATTTTTTTTTTAAGATTACATTAAAATACATTTTGTTTAACCAGTTTCGTTCCGTCCATACTACGCACTTAAATAATGTTCTAACCATGTGCGCGTAATCATTACGTTACGGATTGTACACATTGATACTTGCCTTGTGCATAACGTATGGCTTCCACAAAGCACGTATTGCTCTTCACTCTGTAGCGATTGCAGCGATGGACACTGTAGCTCCTGGACATCAGTTATATTTCTGAAATTAGAGAAAAAACATTATGAAAAACTATGAAAATTATGAAAATTATGAACAATTATGAAAATTATGAATATTATGAATATTATGAAAAATTATGAAAATTATGAACATTATAAAAATTATGAACAATTATGAAGATTATGAAAATTATGAAAATTTTGAAAAATTATGAAATATTATGAAAATTATGAAAATTATGAAAAATTATGAAAATTATAAAAATTATGAAAATAATAAAAATTATGAAAATTATAAAAATTATGAAAATTATGAAAAAATTATTAAAATATTAAAGTATGAAAAAGTATGAAAATATAAAAAAGTATGAGAAAACTATGGAAAAGTATGAAAAAAGTATGAAAACTTATATATTCGGTAGAAGGTTTGATACCCATTCCTTCTTCACTCGACCCTTCACGTATATTTTCTGCATTCCAGCACAACAAATGTCCAATGTGCTTTGCAGACTATGATTAGGGATGTCGCCATATTCCCAGTCTGTGTCATGGTAATTCCGTTACAGCCAGTCTACTGTTTTTTTTTCAGCCCGTGTTAATTGATGCCACGGAAATGGTGGTTGAAAGAGGTTCGAAGTAGGAAGTGCACCTCCTTGTCGCATCGATAAAGATTCCAGAAGGACATTAAAAAGTATTATCAGTTTGTCCATAAACATCCATAACATTCCTCTCCCTAAGTGCATAGCATCAAAAAGAACATGTATCAATGTTCATAACATTGATAATTAATGCTTCAAATATGCTATTTTTTCAGCATTACATCCAAATGAAAAAAATCCTTAAAGAGTTCATAATTATGATAAATTAGCTAACGAGTTGAACTTTGGTGATATAGAATTTTCTATAAAACTTTTAGAAAGATGTTTCTAAATTTGAAAACTTGAATAATATTTCAGTAAATGTTTATATGCTTAGGAAGAATGGATCAAAATATGAAGTATCGCCTTGTCATATTTTATTAAATAAGAAGGAGAAACATGCAAATCTTTTCCTTATTCAAGATTTCTACATAGACGAGTATGAAGAAAACAATATTCCAGACGATAATGGAAGTGTGTCTAATTCCATTATGTTTCGATTAAAAGTATATACAGACAATTAAAACTATATCCTAGAATCACAAGTGAGTAAGACTCATAAAAAAGTATACCATTGTGAAAGATGCTTGCAACATTTTTATAGTGAGGAAAGGCTACAAAATCATGAAAATCTTAATCGTAAAAATATTGACGATTGTAGAATAAATTTATCAAACTCGAATAATATTTTAAAATTTGAAGAGTATAATAAAAGTGAAAAAGTACCTTTTGTAATTTACGCAGATTTTGAATGTTTATTAAAACACAGAAAATGAGAATGCTTTTTCAACTTCATGAAGCCTATAGTATTGGTTTCTATTTAAAATGTAGCTTTAACGTCAAACTATCCACTTACAAATCATATAGACAGAAAAGTGCAGACGATGAGACACCTGCACAATAGTTTGTTCTTGAACTGATATCAATTGGTGAGCAGATTGATTATCTCTATAAAAACCCAAAACCAATGAAAATCACAGATCTTGAAGAATTAACTTTTCAATGGTCGATTGAAATATATGTCGCAAACCATTTCTAAATGAGCAACTGGCAGTACGAGATCATTGTTATCTCACAGTAAGATAAGTTTTTTCTTTTAGATTAAGAAAAAATTAGTTTTCTTTTTTTAAATTAATTTTTTTTCTCTTTAGGTTCCGAGGTGCTGCTCACAATTCATGCAATTTGGACTATAAAGACTCAAAATTCATTCTCGTAATTTTTCATAACCTCAATTATGATACACATTTTATTTTAAAAGAATTTGGAATTTCTATACTGATGAATGGATGAATTACTCTAATACCTCATAACAAGAAAAAATATATTTCATTCACAAAGTATATGGATGATTGCGATGTAAATTTTAGATTTATAGATTCCTGGCGATTTTTACCATCATCCTTAGAGAAACTTGCATCGTATCTAGATAATGTACCAATAGCCATACAGGAATTTCAATTAGATGGATTCTCAAATGAAAATATTGATCTTCTTAGACGTAAAGGCATATTTCCCTACGATTTAGTATATGGACTAGATAAATTATTAACTACAAAACTGCTGTCGGAAAATGAATTTTATAATAAATTAACAGATTCAGATATTACTGAAAAACATTAGAAGATTATTCTGACTTATATTTAAAAACAGATGTTCTCCTCTTAGCAGATGTCTTCGAAAGTTTTCGAAATACATCTATTAAAGCCTATAGCTTATGTTCTGCACACTTTTACACTATTCCAATTAACATTTTCAGCAGCTCTTAAAATGACAAAGGTAGAATTAGAGCTTCTGACAGATATTCACATGTTATTATTTATTGAATCAGGCATTCGAGGTGGAATAAGTCAGTGTTAGCAATCGATATGCAAAGGCAAATAATCCATACATGGGATCGAGATAGGATGAAAAAAATAAAAGAAAGACACTTTTATATTATGATATTAATAATCTATATGGTTGGGCGATGGTACAGCAATTACCAATTGGAAAATTTAAGTGGATTGATTATGAATCAACTCGTAACTATTTCAATACACCACCAGATTCTGATATAGGTTATGTTGCTGAAGTAGATTTGGAGTATCCTGAGGAAATACATGACAAACATTGTGATTTACCTTTCTGTCTACAGCACCTGGTTCAAAACAGAAGAAACTTCTAACGACATTGAACGATAAAAAGCGGTATATAATTCATTATCGCGTCCTTAAGCAAGCGCTTGACAATGGTCTTCGATTGAAAAAAGTACATAGAATTTTGAGTTTTGAACAGAAACCCTGGCTGAAACCATATGTCGAACTAAATACTGGAAAACGAAAGCATGCAAACAATGAGTTTGAAAAACTTTTTTATAAATTGTTAATTAATGCTGTATATGGAAAATGCATTGAGCGAGAGTGATCTCGCGTTGATGTACGTTAAGTTAATAAATTCACTAGTCGATATGGAGCAGAGGCACGCATAGCTCTACCTAATTATCATAGCTGTGCAATTTTCGATGAAAATTTAGTTGCCATTCAGCTTAAAAAATAAGTGTAACAATCAAAAAGCCTATATACGTTGGGCTTTGTATCCTCGATCTCTCAAAGACATTAATGTATGATTTTCACTACTCTTAGATGAAACAGCGAGTGTACAAAAAGTGTAAGCTCTTGTATACTGACACTGATAGCTTGATATATGAAGTGGAGGATATTAATATGTATCAAATAATGAAGAATGATATTCATAGATTTGATACTTCTGATTATAATGAAAATAATCAGTATAACATTCCGCGTCAAAATAAAAAAGTTCCTGGGCTAATGAAAGATGAATGTAATGGAAAGATCATGATAGAATTTATTGGTTTACTAAGTAAAACGTACAGTATTTTAGTTGATGGAGGAGGAATAGTAAAAAAAGCTAAAGAAATAAAATCGAATGTTGTAAAAACATCAATAACGTTTGAAGATTATCGAAAAACTTTGGAAGACTTTGTAATTATACAGCGAGGGCCATGTAACATTCGCTCAAAATTACACATAGTGCATACAGAAAAACAGAAAAAAGTTTCCCTCAGTCCATTTGATGATAAAAAATACTTATTGCCCAATACTACAGACGCATTACCTTGGGGTCTTCCTTTCGAGTCTCTCCAATTTCTTCCAAACAAGTCGATAATCATGATGATACTGATTGAAGAAAAAACGTACTTGCATTAATATATATATATATATCCTATTTCACACAGTTCCTCAATAATTGAATGGATTTCATTGATATGATTGTTATTTCCAGTTGATCGTTCAGCAATCAGTAATGTTAGTCTCTCAACAAGCTCATTTGGATCATCCCAGTACACTAACTCCATTTAAAAATCTTTCTTTGCTATTTTATATTTAGGTATATGACCTCCTCCTCCCTTTTTTTGCATGGCTAGCACTATTGTGAAACATCGATGCAATGATGTTGAAATATTTTCTACTCTTCGATGAACGTATAGATTCATCTTTACTACATTTTTTCCGGTAAGCACTTGATGCTAGAATACTGCGATAATTTTCACGATCTGCTGGCCTTATTGATGTGTCGTCTGGTTCTTTTTTAATAAGTACCTCCATTAGTCAATTACTTTTAGGATAAGTTAAATCTTTCACTTTTATTTTATTATCATCAAATATAATTTCAGAATCACCAAGACGGTATGTACCTTCAATATTTCTCATTCCATATAAGTTATCGAATTTACTGCGGCTTTGTTCTAAAATATTAGTTTTAACATTGTCTTCATGTATAGATTTGAATGTCGAATTCATCATTGAGTTATCTAATAAGGCAAAATCATCATCGGAATCATAATCCTTTATGGAAGCTGAGCGAATCTTATTATCTAACATAAAACTCAACATTTTTCGGGACCTAGTTGATTTTTTAATGCTATAAACTTTTTGATTCGACAAGTTTTTCAAATGGTATAATGGCAGGTTTCTATGTATCTCCTACAACTTTTTCGAGATTCTCTCTCTCCTATTTCAATAGTACAGATTTTTTAAATAGCTTTACGAGCTTTCAACAGCTCACTAAGGATATTCTTTTCTTTCTTAAAGTCCGACATGGTGTCGTATTGCTGTGTAAAATTGAACTGAGTGTTTACGATTTTTTAAATTTCTTTTTATTGCAAAACAGTCAAAACCTTTTCTGTATCTACCATCAACCATCGTTCTATCTTTATCAATAACAACAAATCCATATTTATCATTTTTCCAACATTCAGAACAAAGACTATGAAACTCGTTGAAAGACAGATCAGTGTTAACATGGTCATCATAAATATGTTTTAAATTCACATCATCTTGTCGATAAATTACTAACATATTAATATTATCTCTAATAGGATGTTTTAGTATATGAGAATATGACTGGCATAGGTAGAAGCAGTCTACACTTTTATGTCTCCCCATACAGAAAAATGCTCTGACGTTATCTTGCATATCACAAGCTACATCATCAAACATTATAATTGAATTGAGCAATGCTTCATCTGGCGATATTACAGATTTATGTTCACTAAACGGGAAATATGAAATGCCTTCGATTGGTTCTATGACTTTTTTGAGAAATTGATACTTTGGTTGATTTAATGATTTTCAATAAGCATACACATTTTCGAATCTAAGACAATTGGGATGAGTGATTAAAGCTAATAAGCTATTTGTTTTTTCGCACTTTGATGAGCCGCAGAATACTGCTCGTATACTATCTGGTAGTAACTCTCCGTGTCGCTCCCTTCTTTTTTCTTTTCCAAAATCAAAGTTAGCGACGGGCAGTTTCACGGTCTGCTCAGTGAAATCCATATTGGCATGACAAAGTCTAGTTTAAAATTAACTTAAGTAAATATATAAATGTTAATTTTATATTTTTGATCATCAGTTATAATTTGACTGTCAACGATGATTGAATATAAAACTCGTATACATTCGAAAAAGGATGGACGTGGATTGCTCGATAGAGTAATCAACAATTTACCTATCGAAATACATTTTCCTGGTTATCAATACTGTGGCCCCGGAACTAAATTAACGAAGCGATTACAAAGGGGTGATCCAGGAATAAATCCACTAGATAAGGCATGTAAAGAACATGACATTGAATACTCTAATAAAAACAGTAATCGTAAAGCGGCTGACATAAAGCTTGCTAATAAAGCTCAGCAACGGATTAAAGCTAAGGATTCTAGCCTTGATGAGAAAGCGTCAGCTCTAGCGGCTGCATGTACTATGAACTTAAAGGCAACAACTGAAATGGGGCTGAAATTAAATAAATTGATAAAAGCAGCGAAAACATCATTGAAATCAGGTAAAAATTCACGCAAAGTAATACAGTCCACCTTAAAAGGTGCTCGTCAAGCTCTTAAGAATAGTGGTTGTAAGAAGAAAGTTCTCATTCTACGTGTGATACCCCTTCCGTCTAAAATTTCGTTTTTCCTTTCCTTATTCCACTATTCGCAGAATTAAGTGCAACTGGTGCTTCAGCCGGAGGTGCTACTAAAATAGCTAAAGCAGTAAATGATACTAAAGCTGCGCAAAAAAATTGTCAAGACAGCAAGCGTCATAATAAGACGATGGAAGCTATTGTTTTAGATAAATGTCTATGACTGAAGCCATGTAAACGCGGAGTGGGATTATTTCTCAAACCGCATGTCGAACATGCCCTAATTAAAAGAAAAAAAACTTCAATTTAATTTTGCCAAATGTCCACTAACAAACTATGATCTTATAAAATATGCACATACATTACAAATTCCATATTTCCGAGGTGTTTTCATGAGAAATAGCCTTCCTCGTAATGAACAGTGGCACAACTAATCTACTATTGTTAATCTCGATGATTCACAAAATAAAGGTACTCATGGGGTCAGTTATCAAAAGAGAGGATATGACGTTACCTACTTTGATAGCTTTGGTGACCTCAAACCTCCCATAGATATTATGAAATATTTCAATGTGAAAGAAGTAAAATACAACTATACAAGATATTCAAAATTTCGACTTATTCATTTCGACTTATTCGGTCATCTTTGTCTTCGTCTCTTAACTGAAAGTCTATAAAAAAAATTTGTCAGATAAAGTTTGATCATTTTCGCTCAATCAGTTATGGAAGATAGTTTCACTTTGATTCTTTTAGGAAAATCTTGTGTTTTAGAAGCTCAATACTTTTCATCCATTGAATTACCAAAGCATAAAAATTATGTTGTAAGTTTAGTCGAACTTTTAACCTTTGATTCAATTCCAAATATTGACAATACTAATAATCAACTTCATTTAACAGGAGAAATTATTACTATCCCCATTGGCAGTTACGAAATTGATGATATAAATCAATTTTTATCAAATACATTGAAATCGAAAGGAATTGAATTTTCTTTGAAAGCTAACAGTAATACAATTAGAAGTGAAATTAAGTGTAGTGTCCCGCTAGATCTTCAACCTCAAAAGTCAATCGGTGGAGTGTTGGGATCTACTTCTCGTATTCTCATGGAAAATATAAAATACCGTTCCGATTTACCAGTAAATATATTAAAACACAACGCACTCAGAGTCGAGTGTAACATTATGGCAGGAGCCTTCATTAACAATCAAAAGGTTCACACTATTCATGAATTCTTTCCCAGTGTTCCCCCAGGATATAAAATCATAAAAATTCCATCACAGGTTATATATCTACCACTAAGTATTAAGTATATAGATAATATACAAGTTCGAAGTGTCGATCAGGACGGCAATCTAGTTAATTTTCGAGAAGAGGAAATCACTGTTAGACTTCATATCAAATCTATATGGGGATTGTTTATAATTCTGGCAAGCATATAAGTACTCTATCATGGCAATTGATAATTAGTCGGTTGAAGAATTTGAAACCGTTAACATTGAAGAACATTGAGTTCCTTCAAAGTCTTGGTCTAAAAGTTCATGGAAAAAAATTACGTGTATAATTTGCTGCTGCTTTCTGAAAAATGGACGAAATACTAAAAATTAAATCAGGTGTCGCATTCGAAGAGCCAATTGCTCATTATGAAATTCACACACATCAACCATACACATTACTAAACTTTAATCATAATGATGAATTTCTCATTTCCATCAAACACCAAGATCTGTGCCTTCTACAATCACGTAGTTCTATCCATATCTATGGAAAATTTTAAAAAACTGATAGAAATGCATCATCTAAATTTAGATTTGTCAACAATGGTATTTGTCATCTTTTTAATGAAATTCGCTACAAAATTAATGGTGTTGAGAAAGACAAAAGTAAAATGTTGGATTGAGCAGTGTCATGAAAGGATGGGCTTTGTTCAATACCAACGAGACGCTCATGCTTGAAAATTCAGGCTGAGTGGGCAATGAAGAAGCAACGAAAACTTTGATGGATAGACATGGAAACTTTGACGTTTCTATTCCTCTAAGTATGATTTTGGGCTTCGCAGAAGATTAAAAAAAAATTGTAATTAATATGAAGCATGAAATTATTCTGGTAAGATCAAGATCAGACCTGAATGCTATAATCCAGGAAGGTATTTCAATAGGTAATAATACTACATATGAAGAATATAACATAAAAATAACAAATATAGAATGGTTAATGCCTTATGTCATTGCTTCTGATAAACAAAAAATCCAAACTTTTTAATTTCCATTCCAGAAACCACTTTATGTCATTTTCGGCTTAAAGACAAAGAAAAAATATGAAGCAAGCATAAACGTCAGGCGTTTTGATCATTGCAATATTAATAACGTCAGACTTTTTTGAATTCGCAATATTATCCATATAATAATTCAAACCATGGCAAACCTAATAATCAATACGCAATATTGTATGACATGTATGCAAATTTCCAAAAAACATACTATACAAAGGATCCTCAAACACTGCTTGCAAAGAAAGAGTTTCTCGAGAATGAACCTCTCATAGTTATTGATTGCTCACGACAAAATAAATTACTAAAGAGTGCTCCTGTAGATGTACGTTTAGAATTTGAGGCTAAAGTGAACTTTTCAGCCAATACTACAGACTATTGCTTGATCTTGCACGATCGTATAGTACAATATAATCCCATCAGTGGAGATTTGAGAAAGGTTATTTAAATAGATTATTAAAAAAAAGGAAGAAAGTAGTTGACTTTGCTATAGGCATCATGGCACATAACGGAGAGTGGATATCCCCTCTTCTCCAGACTTTGCTCAAAACATAACCATAAAGTCTATAGGTATTCTATTGCACCTAAAGTCTACTCACGTCTAAAGTGTGCTATATCCCCAGCATGGCCTAGTTGGGGGCTCAACACACTTTTTAAGGGAGAAGTGTGCTAGAATGCTTATAGCCTAACTACTCCCCTTTTAGCGCCACACTAAAGGTCTATCGATATTTCGCACTTTTCTTTTTACCTTTTTTTAACTAATTTTATTTCAACCTATATTTAAAAAATTTTTAATAACCTATATTTAACAAATTCGCTGAATTTCTACAATCAGCATTTCTTAAGAAAAATGTATTCGAATCTATCTATGTTTCGTATAAACGTAGAACTGTTCCAGCGATCCCGAGATAATACTTTTGAACTTTTCTCCAAAAATATATAATTTGTATTAAAAAAAAATCTATAGAACAAAAAAATATGCATTTTAATGAGCTCTATGATTTTGGTTTTAAATATCTTTACAACTTTTTTCATTTTCCAAGATAAATTCAGCAAACCATGATTTATGGAGTTTTCATAAATTTGGGACAACATATTTCATTTCGATCTAACGTTATTATGATGTTAATAGTCCGCGCTCCAAAAAATATAAGTATGCAAATTTTCAAAAATATAGTGATAGGACTTATTCAATACAGTCACACGACTGCCGATGCTTCAGAAGAACCCCAAAATGAAATTTCGATTATTTTTCGAGAAATATTCTCAGAGGATGAAATTATTTTAATATATTTTAATAGATATAATGTATATTTATTATTTTAATATATTTTAAAATATTTTAATATATATATATATAGATATATATATATATATATATATTAAATATACATATATTAAAAGTTATAACAGCATAATACATTTCAATAGTTTTACAATGAATTTAAAAAAAATTTTCTAATAGTGCATGCTTGCAGTATGATCGCTGCAATGTAAATTTCACGAAGATTTTTTGATAATACACCCTTGTTCAAAGACTGTTGCAGTCATGCGGCAATCTAAATGATGATTACAGAAAATAAACGTATAAATAAAACGCATAATATGAAAAATATATTTTTATAAGATCTGCAACTATTGTTTGAAATATTTTTTGAAAATTTAAGTGCATTGAAACAAAATTTAATAACTTTAAATCAATTAAATTCCTTAAAATTGAAAGAACGAAATATTTTTTTAATATACACAACTGTTTTTAATTATAAAAAATATTTATTTAAATGTATTAACTGTTTCAGTTGATACGATATTTTTTTAATTTAAAAAAACATCATTAATGGTCTAAAAAGAATTTAATTAAACTCGCTTAATCAAATTCATTTTCTTAAATGCATTAAATTAAATTTCATAAGCATATAATTAATTTTAATATCTGGTTTGATGAAAATAAACATGATTAAAAAAAAATCTTGCCATGTGGATCTAACATTTTCAGTTCTCCAGTTACTATACTTATCTCAAGAGGATATTAACATTTATCCCGCCCGACAGGAGTCGAGCCGAATGAGAGGAAGCGCGCGAGAGAGCGAGTCCATCATCGCCACCACCGCCGCCGCTGCCTCGACTGTCGAGCGAGAGAGCGGGAGAGGACGGGAGCGATCACCACCGCACCCTGCAGCTGTTCCCGACGAGGGAAGAGGACGCGCCTCTGTGTAGCACGCAGGCAAGTAATTGACCGCTGTGTGCGCTAGTTCCTAGGTTAGTCGCGTCCACCGCCGCGCCCGCTCCGCGATTATCTCCCCCAAGTGTTCGTTCGCCCGTATATGTTCCTATTGCGTAGTTTAATACGTGTGAGAGTGTGTGTGTGTGAGACGATTGCGTGTGTGTGAAGTATCAGTGTACCGTGTATGTGAGAGTGCGTGTGTAAATAAATAAAAGCGCGAAGCCTATGTCAAAACTAAACTCCGTGTAGATTAATTTCTTGCTCATCCCACCTGATTCTAGTTGCCACGTCTAGGTAGCAGCGGAGTATCCACGGCTACGTGTAGCGTCGAAAGTAAGGTAAGGTGAACGACGAAAACGCCCTTACAATATATATATATATATATATATATATATATATATATATATATGTGTGTGTGTGTGTGTGTGTGTGTGTGTTCATATAATACACAAACGAAATATGTGAATATAATTATTATTCTTCTTTTGTTTGATTTATACGAAATTAAAAATTGGTCTTAGTAATAATGCTTAGAGTACCAATTTGTGTAAGTTTTAAAATTATTTCTTATTATTACTCAATAAAATTTTCTTATTGAAAGTGTGTCTATGCACTCACTTATTTATAAGGTGAGAATACAGTACTATATATATATATATATATATATATATATATATATATATATATACTAGCATCCCCTGTCTCGGCTTTGCCCGAGATAATAATTTAACTGATTTCCTAAGCAATTCAATAATATCTAAGTAAAAAGTATTCTATATATAAAAATCTATATTACTATAAATAATTGACCGTAATTTATTTATCGTCGCTTCTGTATATACAGAATGTACAACCGTATTTAATACACACATATATGCATACTACATACGGCTTCTATGGGGAAAATTGTACTTTTGAGTTCGAGCGATAGAAAAAGATGTCCAAGTGTCTCGAGACGACGTTTATAGAGAGCATTATGTTCGGAATATAGAATATGTTTCGGGGCGACTACTATAGAGATTTTTCTTTTGGGGAGGTAGAATACGACGTCAAGGTATCCTCGGACGACATTTACTGGGAATGTACGTGTTCGAATGATAGAAAATGAATCTCTTTATAGAAGTCTCTTAAACACTCCCCGTAGAAGTCGCTTCAAAACATCCCGACATCGTATTCGAACGTCCCAACATGAATCTCCCCATAGAAGTCGTCCCGCCATATCTGGACATCGTCTTGTCCCGAAATTGTCCCGACGTACCTAAACATCATTTCCTACCAACTAAACACGATAGTCTCAGTAGAAGTCGTCCCGGGAAAGCTAGCATCTCTTCCTAACGACAAAACGCAATACTCCCTGTAGAAGTCGTTCGAAAAGAGTACCGTCTCAACATGAATCTTCCCATAGCAGTTGATTTCCTCATATCTGGACGTCGTTTTCTATCAACTAAATACAATATTCCCTGTAGAAATTGTCCAGAGACACCTGGACATCGCCTTCTATCGTTCGAACACAGAACTGCATATATAAATCGTCTTGAGGCAACGGGATAGCGTAATCAACTGGGCGTACACACTAATACAATATTTCTCAGTAGAAACCGTATTTAAAATGTGTATATGTACAATATAATATACATACAATATATATTAGATACTTCATATATTTTTATTTTTTTAATTAAATACCGTGAATATTTTCGTAGTGATGTCAACTGAAATTCAAGCAAAATGGTATGGCGTATAGCATATTTATTAAGCAGACGATGGATGTCGCCTTTTTATGCAAAAGTGATGATATACAAAGCGTGTTTTTGTTTGTACGCGATAACCGAAAAAACTACTGAACCGATTGTTCTGAAATTTGACATATAGATTCTATATTATCTTGGGAAGGACATAGGCTACGTTTTTTTATTGAAAATCATTTTACTTTCATCAATAAATTAAGTTAATGGTTTTAACAATCAGTTCCACCAGCGACCACTATGAGACGTCTTGAATCATGAACATCAACTCAAAATAGTCCGCTTAAACTATTAATACCAGGCCAGCTCAGACGAATGTTCATATCCAACTTTGGGATTCGTATCCCAAAGAAGGTGTGACGTTAGTCGGTATTACCTTTTTTGTTCTTCAGGTTAAGCTGACATTACTCTCACACCTTATGAATATATTTTGATTTTTGTAAATTTTATTTCTCTTACCTGGAAATTTCTCTCTCTCTCTCTCTCTGTCTTCTTTTATAAGATGGTTGTATGCCAAATCATACTAAAAATAATTTGTAAAAACAAATTATAAGAATAATTTGATATTTTTTTAAATATTATATTTTTTTCTATGCAAGAAGAAAATTGTATAATTATTTTGAAACATTAATTATACAGAATGTTCAAATAAAAGCATCAGAATAACTAAATAATTTTTGAAAAGGGTTTAAAATCTTGAATTTTCAGAGGAAATATCCATCGTCTGCTTAAAAAATATGCTGTTCGTCATACCATTTTGCTTGAATTTCAGTTGGCATCACTACGAAAATATTTACGATATTTAATTTATAAAATGAAAATATACAAAATAGTAATATATATTGTATATACACACACTGAGAAATATTGTATTGGCGTGTATGGGCAGTTGATTACGATATTCCGTTGCCTCAAGACGATTTCTATACGCAGTTGTGTGTTCGGATGATAGAATGCGATGTCCAGGTGTCTCTGGGCGATTTCTATGGGGAATATTGAATTTAGTTGATGGAAAACGAGATCCAGGTATAAGGAAATCAAATTTTATGGAAAGATTCGTGTTGGGACAGTAAAATACGATATCTGACCCTTTTCGAACGACTTCTATGGGGAATATTGTGTTTAGCCGTTAGGAAGCGATGCTAGCTTTCTCGGGACGACTTTTACGGGGAGTATCGTGTTTAGTTGCTAGGAAACGATGTTTAGGTATGTCAGGACAACTTCTACGGAGAGTTTCGTGTTTGGATGATAGAATGCGATTTCCTGGTATTTTTGAACGACTTCTGCAGGGAATTTCGTGTATAGCTGATGGGAATCAAAATCCAGGTATGCCAGTATGACTTCTATGAAGAGATTTATATTCTATCACTCGAACACGCACATTCCTAGTAAGAGTCATCCCGGGATACCTGGACATTGTATTCTACCTCCCCAACACAAAATTTATATAGCAGGCGTCCCGAGAAATTTCCTATAGTCCGAACATGGTACTCTCCGAAAACATCGTCTCGAAAGACTTGGACATCTTGTTCTACCGCTTGAACTGGAAAGTATAATTTTCTTCATCCAAGCCATATTTAATATGCATATATATATATATATATATATATATATATATATATATATATATTGTATAAAATGGTCGGCA
Organism: Sycobia sp. Sy_11; assembly: GCA_018907035.1. Lineage (NCBI taxonomy): Eukaryota > Metazoa > Arthropoda > Insecta > Hymenoptera > Epichrysomallidae > Sycobia > Sycobia sp. Sy_11. The sequence goes on along the minus strand of JACCIC010000052.1, from coordinate 319,299 downwards.
AAATATTAACTTTTTGAAGTGGACGCTACATTGACGCAGCTTTTTATATAGAAGCGACAATAGGTAAATTGCGGTCAATTATTTATAGAAATATAGATTTGTATATATAAGAGTACTTTTTACTCAGATATTATTGAATTATTTATGAAATCGATTAAATTATTATCTCGGCCGAAGCCGAGACTGGGGATGCTAATATATATATATATATATATATATATATATATATATATATATATATATATATATATATCTATACATAGTTTCGAAGTTGTTGGTAAAGAACCCTATTTTGCCATTATTTCTTTTGTTCAAACTAAAAAAAAAAAAAAAAAAAAAAAAAAAAAAAAAAAAAAAAAAAAAAAAAAAAAAAGTCTCTTACCACAATTCTGCAGTTGATACAATTTATAAAAATAAAAATATAAGTTGTCGTCACAAGCTATATTCAGAATGATTTGGCATACAGAACCATTTTATAAAAGAAGGAGAGAGAGAGAGAGAGAGAGAGAGAGAGAGAGAGAGAGAGAGATTTTCCCACGTAAAAGATAATAAAATTTACAAAAATCAAACGATATGCATACAATGTGAGAGTAGTGTCAGATTAACCTGAAGAACAAAAAGGGTTATACCGACTAACGTCACACCTTCTTTAGGATACGAATCCCAAAGCTGGATATGATCATTCGTCTGAGCTGGCCTGGTATTAATACTTTAAGCGGACTACTTTGACTTGATGTTCGTTCAAGGCGCCCCCTAGTGGCCGTTGGTGAAACTGATTGTTAAAACCATACACTTAATTAATTGATGAAAGTTAAATGATTTTCAATAAAAGCATAACCTATGTCCTTCCCAAGATAATATAGAATCTATATATCAAATTTCAGAACAATCGGTTCAGAAGTTTTTTCGGTTATCTTGTATAAACAAAAAGACGCTTTGTGTTTAGAAATTAGTATATAAGTATAATATAATATAATAGAATAATATGTGATAGGATATGATATGATATGATTATATATATATATATATATATATATATATATATATACATGCTTTAAACCTGTGGATAAATTTCTATTATAAACTCGGCCACTTATAAATTATCTCATTAATTTTTGATGCTATATTTCCGATAAATCTATTTATTCATTATTATTTTTTAGATGGCTTAGATATATTTGTGTAAATAATATATGCTGTTATTTACAGGAATGCATATAATATGCACTCAGCTATTGGTTTTATTGATCCATTGTTTTAAGACGTTATTTCGTTGTATAATTTATTTTTTGTGAATCCTTTCGGAAGATTTTAGAAAAATATTTTGTATAAATATTATACAGGTATATGAAAATTTCTTTGTTTTGCTATTAAAAAATTTACAAGATAATTATATATATTATTATCGTGCAATTGTTATCTTAATATATTATTTAATATATTTTTATATAATCATATAAGATATATAATTTCTAAATGATTTTTAATCAGTGAACTAATTTTTAATTTTTATGGAATACTTTTTGTAATTATTTTTTGGAATTATTTGAAACCTTCGGAAAGTATTTTATGTAAAGTTTTTATTACGCACATGTGTATATGTACTTCAAATTCTTACTATGCTAATAACATATTATTTTGTAACTAATTTAACAACAACAATTCTTACATAAATTAAATTGTTATATACATATATATATTGTAGGATTATGTAAAGGATAGTATGTAATTAACAAGATATAGAATATAGATTTATAGCTAGTCTTTATTAACATGTCTGTACTATCGAAGCTGCCAGTACGAACTGAACTTACAGCGAGGCGGCGCACAACCGTCGAGCAGAGCGCTCTCATGTTGCATACTTACACATGTTCAAATTAGCCAGAAGTGCGTAGGGCTAACGTCTTTTATTTTAACACTCTCTCTCGGTAGCACTGACGCACTTACATTATTGCATCATACATATGTAAGCTACTTACTTATCTTTATTAGTATTGACATCCAAGATACATGCACACATTTATCATTAATTCAAGTCAAACGCGAGTAGCAAATATTTTAGAATAAGCGAACATATATTTATAATAATAATTTATAACGTTATGAAATATATCTATCAGCAGAATACCTCTATTACTGTGTGTATGTGTTGCTGCAAATCTTCATTGAATAAGATTTTTATTAAGATTTTTATTAAGATTTACTCTTTATTGACCTGTACATGTTTGTATATACGTATTAATATTCATTCCTCCATTTCACTCCAGTTTTCCTCATCGCCATCTGTAAATTATATATATACAATTAACAATTGAATATTTTATTAGTTAGCCTAACGTGCCATTTTAACTTTAATCCCTTCGTAAAGATCTCAGCTAATTGATCCACGGTTTTAAACCATTTAATTTCAACAATTTTCCGAGTTACGCATTCCTTAATATAATGTTCTTTTCTGTCGGTCATATGTCTTAGATTACTACTACCGTCCGTTTTAGCGCATGCCTGAGCGGCTTGATTGTCGTAATATAAAGTTATTGGGTACATATATACTCGTCGAATTGTTTTAAGAGAATTATGCAAAGCTATGACTTCCTGACACGTGTTGCTCATGGCTACATACTCGACTTGACAGGTAGACAGAGCAACATTTGGCTGTTTTTGAGTTTTCCAGCTGATTGTATCTCCGTATAATTTAATGACGTATCCGCATGTTGTTAATGAACCTTTGTAATCCGACAGGCTTGCGTCCGAAAATACTGTCAAATCGTTATCTAATCCTTTATATATCAAACCTAGACTTTGTATTCCTGCAAGATATCTAAATACCCGAGTGACCATTCGCAATTCGAATTCGGTGGGATTAATTTGATGTCGATTTAACACGTTAACCGCATACAAGATATCAGGTCGCGTTGCATTGGTAAGATACAGCAATGAGCCTATTTTTTTCTCTATACAGAGTGTTAGAGATTTTCTTGAAATTGTTTTCTATTTTTTCTCTATCTCTACGATCTACATTTGTTGCATCGTTAGCTGTGATCGGTGTACCTGCTGGTTTGGTGTTGATAAATCCGAATCTACCCATCATGTTACTTATGAATTTTTCCTGAGATAATTTCATAGGACCTGTGCTATTATTGCGTTCAATGTTAATCCCGAGGAATTCTTTCGGGTCATTATATATTTTAATTTTGAATTCACTAGCTAGTCAGTCTATTGTTTCCGAAATCTCAATGTTATCATTACTCATTATTAATATGTCATCGACATATAGTAATAGTATCACAATTTTACTTTGGTTTGTTTTAATAAATAGACACGGATCTAGATCATTATTTTCGAACCCTAGATTGTTTGCGGTTTCGGTGAACTTAATGTTCCATCTTTTCGGGCTAACTTTTAATCCGTATAGCGATCGTTTTAACTTTAAAATATTGTTTTGACTTCGTTTTTCGTAATCAGTTAAACTTTGTGGGAATTTTAGGTATATGTCGTCTTCTATATCTCCGTATAAAAATGCGGTTTCGATATCTAACTGTTTTAACACTAGCTTGAATTTATTAGCTATGGCTAAAAATGCTCTTACTAAAGATATCCTTGACACTGGCGCATAAGTTTCCCTAATATCGTATTGATTTTTGTCTCGAAATCCCCGAATTACTAATCTTGCTTTAAAAGTGATTTTCCCATCGTTCGCAATTTTCTTTTTGAATACCCACCGTGAATCTAGTATGTTTGGTTTCGGTTGTTCTTTATACATTACGCATTTTGTTATTTCTACAAATACGCTTTTATCTGCCAATGAGCTTATTTCTTGTTGTATCGCTTGTTTCCAGGATTCACTATCTAATGAATTTATTGCTTCCCTATAACTTTGAGGGTCTCCGTTTATGCTAGCTAATAACGCATGATATTTAATATCGGTATTATTATCCTCCGTATCTAACGAACAAACTATTTGACTTTCTGTTTTCTTAAACATACTTCTTGTGATTCTATATTCTAGTTCTTTTATTGTTTTTGTTCTGTCCGGTTGACTGTCCGTCATGTTGTCATGTTTGAAGTGATCTTTATAAGTTTCTATAAACCTCACGTCTCTAGACTCATATATTGTCCTATTCTGTGATACGTATATGTTATACCCATTGTTTTTATAACCGACTAGCAATCCCTTGATGCATGTTGTGCCGAATTTATTCTCTGTTCCCCCTTATTTTCTAAATACCGCTACGCACCCGAAGCGTCTCCATTTTGTTGGATCTATTTTGTATCTATCTGATAGTATCTTTAATGGTATATTATAGTTAACCGATTTGTGTGGTGTTTTGTTGTATATGTAGTGCGCAGTGCGGACTACTGAATCCCAATGTGTTGGTGACATTCCTGCATCATGCATTATCGTCCTAACTTTATTTTCTAATGTTCGATTAAACCTTTCTGCCACTCCGTTATGCTCTGGTGTATCAAGGCACGTGAGCTGTAGCTCGGCTCCGAGTTTAGTTAAGATGTTTACTGTATCTGAACTTAAAACTCGGTGCTTTTATCGCACCTGAGGTAGCATACTTTTTCATCAGTACCTAGGATATTTCTCTATCTCTCCACTCCCCTCTCTAAATATTCTCTGGTATTGTTTTTATGGCGCAGCAGATATGCTAACGCAGTTCTACTGTAGTCATCTACCATTACCAAGATAATTTGTATCCGTGTGGATATGATGCTGGGTTTATTGGTCCCATTGTATCTGCATGGATTATCTCTAGTGGTTTAATTGCTCGTTGTCGCGTGCTACTAAACGGTAGCCTAGTGCTTTTGCTGACAAGGCAGACTTCGCAATCAGATATCTCGCTTAAGTCCATCTGTTTGGAATTGTTCAAGATATCCGGATTGTGTTTGAAGAATTCTGTCAAGTACTTCGCGGGCGCATATCCTAAGCGTAAGTGTTACAGCATCTGTTTGCTAAGTTTGTTATTATACTTTTCTGCTTCTACTGCACTGTTCTTGCTTCTAGTCTTAACGCCCTGATCGATTCTATTATCAGCTATTTCTGCTGATTGCACCGCGCCTAAGTCCCGTTTAGTTTCTACCGTAAACATCCAGAAGGGCGATTCGTAGATGCCAGATAGCACTGACTTTTTGGTTTTCGCATCTAGAATATCTATCTTTTCGTCAATTAAATATATCTCTAAACCTTGCTCTACAAGCTTTCTTAACGAGAAAAGATTTTTCGAGAGATTGCTCGAGTACAAAACATTTTTAAGTTTTATGGATTTGCCTAACTCGTTTCGATTTTGATATCTCCCTTGCCTTCTATCTGTAGATCCGACTTTTTGTTCGCGCATTTTATTTTAGACTTGAAGTTTGTATCTAAATTGTTAAAAGAAATTTTACTATTGCTGATGTACTCAGTAGCTCCTGAGTCAGCGACGAACTCTAATATATTATTATGTTTGATTTTCCTTATAGCTTATTTATCAAATGTATTAAATATAAAATGATCGTTTTTCTTACCTATGGAAGTTTCTTCCTCCTGTATAGCGGCAAGGCTAAAAGGATTTTTGCTTTTCAGTCGCTTTCTTTCATGTCTCAGTCGTTTGAGTTTATTTTCAGATCTCATTCGAGCCTTTCTCTTTTCTGGATTCCCATTTGGCCTCATGGCCCTACAATCTTTAGCTATATGATTACCTGCTTTGCAGCAATTATAACAGAAAATCTTTCCCTGATTCGGGCAGTTTTCACTCAGGTGCCCCTACTGCCCGCATCCGTAACATCGCCTTTTATCATTGTCAAAAGACAATCTAGCTCACGCATTGCGTCTCGGAGCCCTTTGTATAAAGGCGCGTCTTTTCGGCCTCGCGTATCTAGGCTCTGGACGTCCCCGTGTAAAAGGCGGATACGACCAACTCATCCCTACATTGAGAAAGGTCCCTTGAGCCTCTCTCACAGGCTTCACGGCTTCCACCTGCAATATCAAGTTTTTTAGTTTTTCTAAATCTATCTCTACACCCATTGTGCCTTCATGAAGGCAATCTGCTAAAATTGTTTCTGAGAGTGAACCAGCAATCGCGTTGTAAAAGATATCGCGCTTTTCATCGCTTGATAATTTATTTGATCTAGGCGTGTTTTCAAAAGTTCTAATTTTATCCTCAAAACGGTTCCAGAAATCCGTTGCTTTTTCCTTGCTAGGATTATATTTTAATCTATACAACGCTTTCTTAGCCGCGACCCGCGTGACTCTACATTCAAGACGTTTATATTCTTCAAGTTTTTGAATTATTTTACGCGGTGATTTTATTTCTACCACGCGTTGATAATACATTAAATCTATATGATTAATAATAATTTCTCGTACTTTGTGTTTATCGTCTGTTATTGTCTTTTTGGAAAACCTATTAATTTCTTCACCGTCCATGCTTATAATATAATCTAACCTTTTAGTTCTCAATTCAGTTGTAAAGTAGTCTTTAAAATTTTCGAATCGTGAATCAATCGTTAGCTTATATTTCCTATTTACTCCGCTATCTTTACTTACTACATTTTCGAGACGTTCTGCGAGTAATTCAATTATATCGTCGCTCGATCTCTCTTTTAATTTACTTTCTAATAGTTTGTTAACTATTTGTTCAATATTCGGCGCGATATTATTATCATCGCACGACTCTACTTGTTTCTCGACATCATTACATTGGTTCATCTCTCTGCTCATCGTTTGACGTTCTTTGTCAACTTCAATCGCGTCTTTTTGAATTGTTGCATTTTCGCTCACTTCGTTATTAGACACAGAGTCTGTACATTATTAGATACAGCGTTATGATGCACTGCATCTTGATTCGACATATTTTCAAACATATTATCAGTATATATGAAATCATTAATAGAATTATTAAGATTATTATAATTTTTAGATCTTACCTTATCCCAGTTTTCTTCTTGAGTGCTTACCACCCTGCCCTCAATAATAGTTGGGACGGAGCGTGTTGAACCATATGCAAATGGATTTGCCTCTGGCCAAACCTCCTGGTTCAGGCTCAAATTTCCTTGCTCTCTGGAGTTCACTTTCTCAAGCGCAACATTTTTGCGAATCTCCTCTCTTTTATTACCTGTATGCTTTTAATGCGAGGCAATTCACTCTTTCTCTCTGACTTCCTGATCCTGGATGTTGTTCAGGTTCAGGATGTGTAATCTTACGGTTTTAGTCAGCTGCAGAGACAAGTTTTAAATAAGCTCCTTGTTCAATTCTTTCTGTTGGCGGAAGAACGCTGCCCGTTCTTTAGCCGCCTCGATTTTGGTCTCCGTGATTTGTGCCTCATTTTTCCGCTCTATATCCTCCAGAGCTTTTCTCAATTCATCTCTTGATACTGAGAATTTATTCGTCCCTTCAGGAATCTCTAGCTTCAGCGTTTTATCGCTGCGAGGCCATTCGCAAACAAGGACCTCTCTTTCCGTGGCCGTGAGGAGATGTCCGACCTGTATAATCTTGTCGTCGGAAAAATACAGATAGACGCTTGACGCGTCCTCCGTAGCCAAGGAGACGTATACTTACGTCCATTTGTAATCAAATATAATCGCTCCTCAGTCCATACACGGATTAAAGCCTCCGCTATGGTCCCTTTCGTTTCCTCGCCACCTATACAAATAATAATAAGCATGCATTAATAAGAGATAGCTTGACATTATTATTTCTCGTGCCTCGATGGTTGATATTGACTAGGGCACAATTATCTAGACCTTCTTTTCTTAAGGAACAGGCCACGCCAAAGAAGTATTTGACGCAGCAGTCTACCTTACCCAACTGCTCCTATCATATTTTATTATAGTGCGCACTCTATCCGCGTTGCTCCCACTTAAGAGCAGACAAAGCTGTTAGTAAGCCACGAAAATCAACTCGTCTGTACAGGCCTGTATTTATTTTCGATCCACAACGCTGGACTCTATAACGGCTATTCGAACTCGATTACCAAGAATCACCAAGGAATCACAGCTCGCTTATGCACCTCGTCTCGTACATAGAGAGAGTATATGTACGCACATCTTCACATCCGCATAGGCGACTTCACTTTTGTAATATCAACCACCGCGACCCTGGTCACCGAAGCCGATGGCAGACGACCAAACTCGCCCCCCGTTTCTAATGCGAGGCTAACACCCCGACGTGCGTATTACACCGACCTCCTACAGCTGCCTATCTTAAAACTTCTTGAGCTCGATTAGAACCGGTGTTCTTAGTCGTAGTCTCTACGAATCCTAGTTTGCTATGATTCGAACAATATAGCTAAGCATCAATTAAAGCGTGCACTGCATGCCTATGCGCAGGAAGCGCGCTTATGTACGCGCGCAAGCATAAAGATGTAATCAGCATGAATATTCTAACACGCGCACATTACCCTTACGCATATGCAAGTGTTTGCAATCGTGCTTTATATTAATATTTAATCAACGTGCCGCCGGACCATACACCATTGATGAATTATTGGCAGACTAAAACCATACTGTTTTAGTTTCCGACAAGCTTGCTATTAGATTTAAAACCGATTTCAGCAGAGAAAATCTAAGTAGCGCACGCCAGGTTTGAAAGCAATCCCGCCATGTCCGAGATACCGCGGGAATCATGCACGAGCCAAGCCGCAGCTACAGCTTCTCATTCTCTCTTTCTCTCTCGCACGGCGCGCGTGGATTGGCTATGCCCCACTCTGCGTGCCGCGCACGCGCATTTCATTTCAATTCTGGCCGCGGCACAATATACATAGATACCGCCACCGGGCGAGTGGATCGCGCGTTCACTCGCACGCTCGGACCTCTCTCTCTCTTTCTCTTTCTCTCTTGGCGCACGAGCACTGGGGCAGCGTACAGAAGTATGCACACCACGCACAGCAGTGTCGGCTAGATTCACACATACATGTGGTGGACACAGGCATACACATGCTTCGGTCCGAGTGGCTCGGCGATGTACCTTAACGTATATATATATATATATATATATATATATATATATATATATATATATATATATATATACATGTATATATATGTATATATATATATCTACATAGGATGCGCATATGTACAGTATTACATACACGTGCTTTCACACATACACTGACTTTCACATCCGCATGGTACATACACATACTTTATCATTCACTCAGTTCTTACATGCCGAATTCTATCCTACGCGCCGACTGCCTTTATTTCTATATATCTATAAATATATATATATATATATATATATATATATATATATATATATGTATATGTATATATACGTATACTTTAAGTATACGTATACTTTAAGTATACGTATACATCTACGTGTATGTAGACGTATGCAGCAGCACATACATGTATACGCATTTCATCTCCTCAGTTTACATGCACGCGCGCACTCCTTAAATTTCACTAAAAAATTCCATTTTCAATTGTTTCAACAATTAATTGTTTATAAATAATTGTTTAACAATAATCTTTAAATATTTAAATATTCGTTCGTTCAACTTACTACATTTCGTATATACTTTAATTAACATTCGCGCACGAATAAATAAATGATTCAACGTTTATTTATTTAATTATTAACAAATTATATAAATAAATTCATTTCCCATATAATCTAATTAATTTATTTTTAATTAACTGAGTATCTAACTTTGTCTAGTTTTAATTAACTGAGAATGTAAAGTTATATACGTGTAAACATGGAGTTTATTAACGCCGAAATTTGCGCTATTTTAAAGTTTTCCTTCGTCGAAGGTAAATCCACTAGAGAAACGTTCCGTGCGATTAATGGTGTTTTGGAGGATGGCACGCTATTACTTCGAACGGCAGAGGAATGGTTTCAACGATTCAGAGCCGGTGAAAACGACACCATGGATAAGACAGCCGGCGGAAGACCTGTGACAAGGAATACCGATCAAATCATGAAATTTATCGAGTTAGACCGGCATATGGCATCTCGTGACATCTCCCAGGAGATGAGAGTTAGTCACCAAACCATTTTAAATCATCTGCAGAAGGCTGGATACAAAAAAGCTTGATGTTTGGATGCCGCATGATTTGACGCAAAAAAACCTTCTGGACCGAATCAACGCCTACGATGTTCTGCTGAAACAGAACGAACTCGACCCATTTTTGAAGCGGATCGTGACTGGCGATGAAAAATAGATCGTATTGACGGTCAGGACGGTCTTAATGTGTGTTTGGTGGGATTGGAAGGGAATCATCCACTATGAGCTGCTCCCATATGGTCAGACGTTTAATTCTACCATCTACTGTGAAGCAGGCTATCAATCAGAACTGTCCACAATTGGTCAACAGAAAAGATGTAGTGTTCAACCAGGTCAATGCCAGATCACATACTTCGTTGATGACTCGTCAGAAGCTACGGGAGTTCGCATGGGAGGTTTTTTTGCATCCATCATATAGCCCGGACATAGCGCCAAGTGATTACCACCTGTTCCTGTCCATGTCGAACGCCCTTGGTGGTGTAAAGTTGGACTTAAAAAAGGCTTGTGAATAGTGACTGTCCAAATTCTTCGCAAATAAGGAGCGGGGTTTCTACGAGAGGGGTATTTTTATTTGTATTTAAGTTTTTATTTGCCTTTTATATATTTGGACCTCGATTTGGAGCATGCTATATAATCATATTTGACTGTAACTATTTTATGTTGAGGAGATAGAAAGAGAGAGAGGGAGAGAGAGAGACAGAGACAGAAAGGAAAAATCCGATGGGATTAATGAAGATTAGCCGATATTGGTGGGTGTTACCTACAGCACGTGTATGCGAGTTCATTCTACGGTGCTCCTTCTGAGCTCCTTTCGTCTCTCTCACTCATTCTTATCTGCCTCTCCACAAACATGTTGCATGAGCGAGTGCAAGAGAAACAGAGGAATACGTAGGATCAGATTAGCGAACAAAATGGCGCATATTTGAAGTAAATCCGACTACTGTAACACTTTTTATAAAGCATTGAATGAAGAGCAAAAAAGCGGAAGGGAAACATTTGACAACCTAATATATAGTCATTTAACAAAATTTACTCAGTCTATTTTTATTTATATGTTATTCTATATTTTTATTTATAGGTTATTAACTGTTGTTTCAAGAAAAATATATTTATGTGAATGTTATACAATCATCTGAGGGCGACGTATGTACATATATTTTACAAATGTCAGCTTATTAAATGCAGTATAAAAAATTAATTTGTCGTAACATGTTATTGTGTTTTTTTAAGAAAGTCTAAAGATAAGTATAAAAAATACATTGAGCGGTCGAAACGTTGGTATTTTTCGATACTCCTGAATATTCATAGTGTCACGTCCTGAATATTCACAATAATACGATAAGTTTTTGTTGCACCATTTTAATTTTTTTGACTGCAGATACTAAAATTTTTTCTCAATTTATTTTTAAAATAATTTTTATAAACAGTTTTAATTTTTAAAGACCACTAAGATTTCTTAATTTTCGTTAAATCATCCTGAAAAAGGATGTGATAAAACATGAGTATTTTGTGTAATAATATTGGAATTTTGTAGAAATATTTTATTCATATTCGAAGTAGACTTATTATACTTCTTTAAAATTTTATATTTAAATTAAAAATATCTGTATCTATATTTAATTATTGTTCTTATTATCTCAAAAAGTTAAAAGAAATACAAACATATATGTTTAGTTGTTATTAAAAAAATATTTAATGTTTGGTCCGTTCTATATTGCTTATTTTATTTATTTACTGCCAACATGAAATATTCATCTACCATATGGTAAATTAATTTAAATTATTTTTTTAATATTTAAAATAACTAAAATAAATGGACATAGTCGTGCGCTTGCTTCCGAAAATACGTATGTATATATACATACATAAATACATATATATATATATATATATATATATATGAAATCAAGCGCACGAATATCTGCATTTTTTTGAGTTTTATTTCACGAAGTATTCCATCCCGAATATCGCTAAAAATCGCCTCTTCTTTAGTTCCGAATGTTTCCTACTCATCTGCCCTTTATAACACTGTACTTGCAGCTGCCACACCAGCTACTACATTACTCTTGCCCGCCCCCTTCCTCCTTTACACCAGTCTGAAGAGTGAATACTCATCGCCGCCTGCACTACCTGCACCCGTATATATTTTTCTATTCGTATCTTGTCCTGCAGTATCCTACTCTTACGATCCTAAACGGACCTTGTTAGGTGTCCCAGCAAGCAACAGCGCCATTTTTAGAACTTTTGGCATATCTGCGCTCTAGCAATATCCATTCATCTCTACTACCACCGACGCGGTTTGAATTTTTAAAGTTTTAAAACTTTCGTTTTACGCGATTGTACGGACGTGCAATTTTTTATGCACATAGTTCTGTACGTGTATTAAGGATTCTTGAAAATAAATTTTTAAAAATTACAACCGAAAGTACGGTGGCGTTTCGCGCGGAATGGAAAATTAATTAAACTTAATGATACACTTTATTCCAAGGACATGGCGAAAAGCCTGCTGTCGCTCAGAAAGCTTGCAGAAAACGGTTTAGAAATTTTTTGAGACAACAATAGTATAGATATATAGATCCGTGTACGAACGAGAAAGTTCTCACAGGTAGCTATAAATCACCGTTCTGGACAATAGCATTTAAATACCAAAATTAGAAAAGGATAGCGGTTTAATAGCCAAAAAGTCCACCGTCACGATGAACACGCGTAGCAAAACAGGGATAGATAAACCAGAATTTAACTCAGCAAATAAAACTTATGAAGGCGAGATAGATACGACGAAAAGCAGTTTATTTGATAAAATCGGTCGTGTAGTTAATATAGAAATTCCTGAGAATATCGAAAATAAGATAAGTAGAAAGGTCGCGATGGAGTAGGATCAAAAACTTTATCTAAAGCAATGCTGTGACACACTCGATTAGGCCATGCTTTGTTAAACTATCTAAAACAGTTAGCTCGTCTAGACGCACAGGTGATCGATAGTAAGGATTTATAGAACGCGACCAAGGTAGAAAATTGTGAAGTATGAATGCTTACAAAATTTTGCTTGGCGATTAACATAGTCTTCTGTATTACAGGTTATGAGCAGGAGAATTAGGACTGAGTTAGTTCCTTAAGTTTAGCCGAGCAGCCAGAAGCCGTACATGAAAGAGAGTGTAGCTTTTTGTAATCAAAGTTGACGTATACACGATCGAAATGTGTCATATAATGAATTACTGAGATAGAAGCTTCGATAGCTCCTCGTAGTGCGAACGATGGAAGCAAAAGATTGATTAGAGAATGTATGTGACATGCTGGTGAAAGAGAGTGTTGGAAAGAGCACCATGCATACCACTATACTTAGCGTGTATAGTATATTACACGTATGATGTACAGTTCCTCCTATCCGAGTACTGGTACGGACTGGTCGTACAATAAACTCACTTGCGTTGATCTAAAATCCTTTGTATTTATTTCAAACCTTAACTCTGCTAATTCTTTACATTGATTGATTTCATTATTAATTACTAATATATATATATATATATATATATATATATATATATATATATATATATTACATAGAGAAAGAGAGAGAGAGAGAGAGAGAGAGAGAGAGAGAATGGGTGGTGTCAATAGCATGATTAGACACGAAGTATAGCATGTATAGCCATGTATTAATTTGATAGTATGTGCGCGTGTTCACTCGACACCTCACCTTCCCTCTATCTCATTCTTTCTGATCTGTCCAATTATACGCATGTCATCCAGCACGAGAATAGCAACTGCTTACATCCACGATCGTGTGCCGGAGTAACGTATCCCTCATCCTTGGATTATGGATCAGGTGGGGGATGCGGCTAAAATATAGCAATGGTTTTTCATGATAGGATCAAACGAGCTTTTGACCTAACGGGCTTGGTGCACCCAGGAGTTACCGATACTGGGAGTGAGAAATTGTCGCTTACTTCCTAAATATCGCAAACTCGTTACAAGTGGTTCAGCGACCACCGACAGTCAAATCGTTGGAACGTTCTGCTTGAATGGGCCGAGAGCTTGGCTTCATCACTTGGCTGAGAGAAGGAACTACTCTATAAAAACCCCCTCATCGTAAATCGTAGACGGTTGCGATTTAGGATGCATGGTTCCGGGGTAGAAGATGGGAAACCCTACAGCAGTCAGTGATATTTATATGCTGCCGTTTTTTTAAAAAAACTTTATCCGCCGAACAGGATGCTGCAAGGTGACGTCAGTAGATGGACATACGAATAACATGATCAAAAATAAAAAGAGAGTAGGAGATGAGGAGTAGAAGAATGAGAAGGATAGGGAGAACAGGAGGCCTAATGTAAAGGGCAAAACTGCAGAGAGGGATCAACAAAAACAGAAACAAGAAAAACAAGAGCCGGAAAAACACAACTGGTAAGAATGAAGGCTAGTGATTCGAAGGACATCATCCAGGCAGGCTGAGCAAGGCTAACGACTCGAGAGAAATCTGAAGATAAAAGCCAAAGCCCCTCTTCAGGGCAGGGAAAAGTAAGTTGCAAAGATCAACAACAGGACACATCCAGCAGAGGAGGTGAAAAATGCTTCAGAGAACGACACCTGCTCAGCAACACCTTCCAAAAGCATGGCAACTGGTAACTACAGTTGGGACTATCTTGAGATCCCAGCACATGTTGCGGATCATTTCGAAATTATAAAAGCAGTCCTGCATGGCTATTCTGCATGGCTGTGTTCGTAAAAGAAATTTCGTATACGCAAAAGAAATTTCGTTTAGTTAATTATCTCATGTTTTTTGAGATTTACCTATATAATATTTCATCATTGTTTTTATAGTACGATCTACCTATTCAACGGGAATGCACGGAGGTGAATACGCTGGCGTAGTTCGGTGTATAATTTTTGCATTTTTTAAAATTTGGCGAAACTCATTCGAAATAAATTGCCTACCGTTATCATTTACTATTACGCGCGGACATCCAAAACGTAATATAACTTGTTCCTAGATTGCTCATCCGATGGCGACACCCATTGCTTTTTGTAATGCGTGCAGTTCAATCCATTTCGTTAATCGATATTGCATTATTAAAAGCATTGTATATCCGTTATTTGATCGTGGAATCAAATAATCCCACTAAATCAACGGAGACTATCTCCCAGGGTGGTTCCACGTTTGTTGCGTGCATTGTTTCTGCCGGCGCTAACTGCTGTGCTTTATGTTTCTGGCAGTTTATGCACGCACGCACATACCGGATGGCTTCACGGAACATGCCGGGCCAATAGTTTTAGCTAATTTTGCTAATGTTTTAACTACTCCTAAGTGTCCTGCGGTGGGATGATCGTGGTTTTCATTTAGTATTCTCTGTTTTTCAGAGTGGGTTATACATATTTTTCACTCGCTTGCATCGTTTGACTCGTTAAATTCAAGCGTGTGTAATATTTGTCGATACAATTTATTATGTTCTATCCTCTAATCCGGAAAATCTCTCGGATTTTCTAAAACAGATTTATAAATCCTATTATACCATTTATTTTCCGTTTCCGATATCGCGTTTATTTCGACTGGATTTCGTTATAGTATATCGGCCACGGTGTTTTCCGTCCCTTTACGATACTCTGTATATTGCCATCCCATTGAGCTAATTCCAGTGCCCACCGTGCTAATCTCTCCGATGGATTGTCTAATTTTTCCAACCATTTTAAGGATTGATGGCCTATTACCACCGTAAATGGATAACCTTCTAGATATGAGAGCATTTACCATATGCCTTACCGCACAGCTAAGCATTCCAACTCACTAACGGAATAATTTTTTTCTGCTGCATTTAGTGTACGGTTAGGATATGCAATGACGTATTCTTTATCGCCGTCTATCTGCGTTAACACAGCTCCCAAGCCGAGTAAGCTCGCATCGGTTTGCAGAAAAAAAGGCAGGTTCCAGTTTGCACATGCCAAAACAGGATCTTGCATTAAGTTGTAACGGGAAAAAGAGTAGGATAAATTAACTTATTACCGTGATAAGAGTTATTATAAATGTAAGATCATAATAAATAGGCAGACATATACACGAAATGATTACTATAAATAAACAAACAAACACAACATAGAATAGAATAAATAGAATAAAATAATTTAACCAATAGAAACAGTATCACCGTATTTTTAAATAATAACCAATCAGATTTTTGTAACGTACTTTTTCCGTGTATAAAAGTACGCTAAATTTTGCAAAGAGCACGGTTCGTTTTCGGCACTCGTCGAGGAAGGATACCTCCCGAGTGACGAAGAGAACTGTCATCTACCGACCGATAATATTCTGTGTTTTTTCCTAGATGAAAAAAGACTCTTTCTCGAGGCCAAAGGAAAAACCCCTTTACTCGTAAGAAAAGAGTTAAAAATTACCGACTCAGAAGAACGGGCGCTCCCGACTTCTGATAAAGTAATTCTTTTTTTCACATAGGAAATAATCCAGAAAGACCGCCGGGAGACAAAATTAAAACCGACCTAATTTAATTCGGGGAAAAGGCGCTCCTTTTCGTCAAATTAAATTACCAGACGGCTATTAATCACGAGGCGCACCTCGGATTAATGCCAGACCGACCGGCGACCGAAAATCTGCAAGTCATCATAACGTTGATCGACTAATATTATAAATATAAGAAGTAAATGCTGTAAAATAAATCAAAAGGAAAACGGAGTTTTACTAAGGAAAAAGAAATACTTATTCCTGAGTAAAATACCGAACTCTTATATATCACTAGCTAAGGCGCACCTTAGCGTGATATAAAAGAGAGAATAAAGATTTATTCAGATATTGCGAAAGAAACTCCGTGTAAACAGACGGACCGCTTCTATAAACCGTTTAAGTAAATAGCGTAAACAAAGCGAGCAAGCACTGGGTCAAGGCCGTCTGAATTCGTAGAAACTTAGATAATCCAATTAATAAGTAGACAGAAAATAAAATAAAATTGCCAGCGCTAATAATTAATTTATAAATCGTTATTCTTTTATGTTGCAGGGTATCTACACCGAGATGCCAATAAAGTAGAAGTTATTTCTTATTTTTTTTATCAATTTATTATTATTTTAATTATTTTTATGGTATAATTTATAGAAAAATATATATATTGTTATTTTTTTTGAAACATAACGAGTATCAAATCATTCACCCGAAAACTTGTCCTGATACGTTCCTCCATCCGAATCACATATCCTGAAAACCTCAGAGAATTCCAATAAAAATAAAGCGGAAGGAGAAGGAACGTTACATGGCGCCCGAACAGGGACCTGATAAAAAAGTCCGGTGAATGATTTGAACTACAATATTAGAATTAAAAGTGTAAGGCCAAAAATTAAATCTCTTTTATAAATTAAAATTTTTTGCTTAAAGAAAAATGTCTACCCCGCGCGTATCCTGGATATACCGTCTCACTAAAGATGAGTTGATAGAAGAGTTGACAAAAATAAATGTAGATAGTGAAGGCAGTGTACCTTTATTAAAATCACGGTTGGTATCGTACGTACGAACACATCCGGAAGGATATATCGATAAACCAGCTGATGCTCCAGAATACAAAGAAGATTTAGATAGACCCGAAGAATTAGAAAAATTGGAAGCAGAATTACATCGACTGCGAAATGAAAAAAATAGACCAAGTACCTCATCCCCTACAACTGATACATTATCGCCAATAAAAAGGATGGCAGAGGAAAATCACCAAATTTTTAACACAGCAATTCATACCGGCAAAACGACAAATCCAACTACGAGAGTTCTCGATCAAATGAGAAAATGGAATTGTCATTTTGACGGAAAAGATTTATATGCATTTCTCGAACGTGTAAGAGAATTACAAAAGGCATATAGATATACAGATGAACAAATTTTACAAGGATATCCCGAGTTACTCCGAGGTGATGCACAATTGTGGCATCGAAACTATGCAGCAAGCATAAATACATTGGAGGAACTTGAAACGGAACTGCGGAATTTCTACTTATCACCAGAAGAATTAAGAAATCTCGATCTACAAATTAGTAATAGAAAACAAGCAATAACAGAAACAATACGATCATTCGTAAACACTGTTATGACGCTTATGCGACGCCGAGGAAGATACGATGAAGCTAAACAAATAGAGACGATCTATTATAATATGCGAGCCGAATATCGTATACATGTCCCGAGAAGCGCAATTACTAAAACGGTACATATAATCCAGAAAATAGAAGAGTACCTGAAAAGTAAAGAGGAGTCCGAAATCGAGGCAAAATTAAATGCCAACACACCCAGTAAATTTATACACCCAAACAAAACAAATGTAAATAAATCGAACGCGACAGCAAAATGTAATATATCAGTTATATACGATAGAACGCTATGCTGTTGGAAATGCAAGGAACGGGGACATGACCGATTTAAATGCACAAACGCGAGAAAACTATTCTGTTCATACTGCGGTAAGGACGGAATATTTACTCGTGACTGCAGTTGCCATGCACAGGGAAATGCAAAAAGGGCCGGCCCTGTAATGCAGCAGGCCCGGCCCGAAAACAACACTACGAACTAGACAATAGATTATTCACCGAAGTAATGATAGGTGACTATAAAATAAATGCACTTCTCGATACGGGATCCGTCAGCTCGTACGTAAGTAAACAAATCGCCGAAGTCTGTTTACGTTATGGCTTTCAAAATAAGGAAAGTAATAGAATAGCTGTATTAGCCGACGGCTCCGAAACGAAATTAGGTGATTTAATTTCGGGGCATATATATACAAAAGGATTACGGCTTTTTCAAAATTTCCTGGTATTGAACACGTTAAATCAACCAATGATTCTCGGAATGGATGCACTAAGAAAATTAAATACGTAAATTCGAATAAATAATCGAATTATTTTTCATATAAAAAATGCACCAACCGAACATATTTGTGAAATAGAAGACAGCGGTTTAACGTACTTAAAGCCACACGAAAAAATAATAATGGACAAATTTATTGCTGAAGAAAAACAAAAATTAGAAAATACAAAAGGGCTAACACCATTGTTGCAACACAAAATTATATTGGAAGAAACTACTCCAATTAAACAAAAATATCGACCAAAGAATCCGATTATGCAAAATATCATAAATTCGGAAGTCGATAAAATGCTGCAAGAAGGTGTAATCCAACCGTCCAGCAGTCCATGGAGCTCGCCTATCGTGATGGTAAAAAAGAAAAATGGCGAGGATCGTTTTTGCGTAGACTTTCGAAAAATTAATAAAGTCACGAAAAAAGATGCATACCCATTACCGCAAATCAACGCCATTTTAGATAAATTAACCGAAGCCAGATATCTATCCACCATTGATTTGAAAAGTGGCTACTGGCAGGTAGCACTTACACCAGAAAGTCGACCGATTACCGCATTTACCGTCCCTGGCAAGGGATTATTTGAATTCACCGTCATGCCCTTTGGCTTACACTCCGCACCTGCAACATTCCAGCGATTATTGGATCAGGTGATTACCGCCGAAATGGCCCCAAATGTTTTTGCATACCTGGATGACATTGTCATCATTTCAAAAACCTTTGAAGACCATTTAAAAATACTAAAAGAAGTGTTTCAACGTCTAAGAAACGCAAAGCTAAAACCGAATTTCGAAAAATGCAATTTTGTCCGTCCACAACTTAAATATCTAGGTCACATTGTAGATAAAGATGGCCTGCACACCGATCCAGAAAAAACTGCAGCCGTCGCTAATTTATCTCCGCCTAGAAATTCAAAAGAAATTCAAAGATTTATGGGACTAATTTCATGGTACCGACGATTTCTAAAAGACGTTTCCAATGTTGCTGCTCCTCTACATAAACTAATAAAGAAAAAAACGAAATGGGGATGGGGAGAAACGCAGCAAAAGGCATTTGATGAAATTAAAAGATTATTAACAAAAGCACCGATCCTTGCTTGCCCAGACTGGGAAAAACCGTTCGTTCTCCAGACTGATGCAAGCACAGAAGGACTAGGAGCCGCCCTTACTCAACCATACGAAAAAGCGGAACGTATTATTGCTTATGCTAGTCGCACTCTCACGCCAGCAGAAAAAAATTATTCTGCAACTGAGCTTGAGTGTTTGGCCATTAAATGGGGCATCTGGAAATTCAGAGACTATCTAGAAGGATACCATTTTATTGTACTGACCGATCACCAGTCTTTAAAATGGTTAAATAAGATAGAAAATCCGTCAGGACGTTTAGCCAGATGGGCCCTCGAACTCAGTCAATACGATTTTGAAATCAAATATCGGCCAGGCAACGATAATCTGCTCGCCGATACACTGTCTCGACAGCCCGTAGAAATTTGTAATATAAACACACCCGAGGAAGACTGGTATATGAAATGTTTAAAACAATTGAATTGTACTTCTGTCGACTGCCCATATACAAATTAATAAATATTTTTTTATTGGTCTTACAGTCCAATCAATTTCAACCAAAAATAAAATAAAATAAAAATAAAAAATAATAAAAATAAAAAATAAAAATTAAAAATAAAAATTAAATTAAAAATTAAATTAAAATGATAATGACAGTCAGACTGTCCTTGTTTACATTCACCCCCGTAGACTAATCTGAAAATAAAATATTAGCTGAAAAAATTCTTTGTTAGTAAAGTGCAGTCTGACTGTCCCCAACACCCTTACCTAATTGAAGACTTGTCCAACGTTTCGAGCTCGCTACGGCTCCTCATCAGGGACTAATCTAAACCTTATATTCTAATCTATATATACTCATCCCCACCACCAAATTTCGTAAATTAAATATAAATTCCCCCTCTACACAAATTGTCCAAAACCAATCAATTTAATAAGGAATGATAAACACTGTCCAATCTACCAGACTCTAACATTAAATTCACATTATTTCGATTCTTGGAAATGTGAATACTTTCAAGACTCTCCCGTTTATACTTATTATTAATACCATATTCCAAAATATCCACATTCACAAAATCAAAAGAATGTAAAAACTTTAAACAATGCTCTTTTAAACCAGAAGTAATATGTGAGCTACGTAAACTATATTTATGCTCATAAATTCTCTTTTTTAAATATCTACCTGTTTGTCCAATATAGTATTTATCACAATCCATGCAATTAATCTTGTAAACAACTCCTGATTTTAAGCATAAATCATCCTTATCTTTGCAATTATTAAACAATCTACTTAAATTATTGCGATTTTTAAAGAAAATTTGAATGTTATATTTCCGAAAATTTCTTTTTATTCTTTCAGATAATCCTCGAACATATGGTAAGACAATAATTTTGCCTCCGTTAAAATCAATTCCTGCACTATGTCTTTTTTCGGTATTATAAATTTCAAACAATCTCTCAGCAATCAATCTATTAATAAATTGAATTGGATAGCCATTATTAATAAAAGTCTCTCTTACTATCTGTAAATTATTTTGTCTAAAATCTTTATGTGACAATTTAATTGCTCTGTCAACGACACCCCTCAATGCTCCAATTTTGTTTCCGAATTGGTGGTGTGAATTAAAATCTAAAAACCTACCTGACCAAGTAGGCTTTCTGTACCAATTAAGTTTTACCTTATTATTACTACATCTAATCACATTAACGTCCAAAAAACTTAACTGACTATTTACTTCAACCTCCCTTGTAAATTTAATTCTGTCATGCACAGAATTGAAAACATCCACCATTTCATCCACAAAAACTTCTGGAACAATTGTAAAGATATCATCAACATATCTCTTAAATATCATTGGTTCAAAAAGCAATTTTGACAAGGCTATACTTTCCAACTTTTCCATAACTAAATTAGCTATAACCGGTGACAAAGGCGACCCCATTGGACATCCGTATTTTTGTTCATAAAATTTATTATCAAATGAAAAAATTGTGTTATTAAAAACCAAATTAATTGCTTTAATAAATTCATTCATTGTCAATTTTGTATGCAAATTAATTTCATTCCACTTTTCCTGTATAATATCATTTAACAACTCTAAAGGTACATTTGTAAACAAAGATACTACATCCAATGAAATCATCTTGTAGTTTTTCGGAATAACAATATCTTTCATTTCATTGTAAAAACACCAACTATCCTTAATGTAAGAACTAGTTCTTCCAACTATCTTAACCAATATATTAGACAAAAATCTAGCAATATTATAAGTTGGGAAACCTATGGAAGATATTATTATTCTAAATGTCAGATTTTCTTTATGAATCTTGGGAAGCCCATAACATTTTGCCATAGTTCCATTTTCACATTTTAAATACTTATATGTAGTATCATTTATATATTCATTTCTTTTCCAATTATTTAATAACTCTTTCAAATTATTTTGTAGCTTAATGATATGTGGATTACCAATCTTCAAATAAGTACTATCATCATTTAATATATTATTTATACAATTTATGTAATCAATTTTATTGGAAGCTACAGTTACATTACCTTTGTCGGCCTTTTGGAAGATTATATTAGGGTTATTTTTCAAAAAATTCTTCGCGGTAATCAAATCATGTATAAAATTACTATTTAAAAAATTATCAAATTTATTTTCTCTTTTAAAATTACTAATGACATTAACCAAAGATGCCCTACATTCCTTTTTTACTTCATCATTTAAACCAAAAAGATTACTTTCAACCTCCGCGATGATTTCTTTGATCGGGAGATTACTTTTACAATATAATATTCCATGTTTGGCACCTTTAGACATGATGTTTATTACTTCATTTGGTATCTCCTTGTCAGTTAGATTCTTAAACCAATTTTTATTGTTTGCATTGTTAAATTGATAGCTTTGAAATTGTTTTTTATTTCTTAAACATTCAAATTTCCTTTTTAGTGTTTGTCTATTAATATATTTTGTCTTAATAAAATGTTTGCTTTGACCAAGAAAAAATTCATGTAATTCATTTCTTTCTATATTTTGATATAAATAATGTTTAATCTTTAATAAATATCTATTTAAGGAATGAATCTGAATATGTAAATCTCTAATTTCTAAATTAAGTAATTTATTTTTGAAAAAGAAAATATTTTTCTTTAGATCATAACAAACATTATTACTATAAACCTGCAAAAAATATTCATCATGAAATCTATTATTAATGTGTACCGGAAATATATTTGATTTCTTGCATCTAATAAGGAATGTAAGTTTTTCTTTAAGAATTACAACTTTTAAATTCATTTTAATCCATTTTGAACAATAATCTTTAATAGTACTACCATATTTACAATAAATTTCTCTAAAATAAATCATGACATACCCCCTTAATTTAAGTTAAATAGACCTTCTATTTTAAAACAATTGAATTGTACTTCTGTCGACTGCCCATATACAAATTAATAAATATTTTTTTATTGGTCTTACAGTCCAATCAATTTCAACCAAAAATAAAATAAAATAAAAATAAAAAATAATAAAAATAAAAAATAAAAATTAAAAATAAAAATTAAATTAAAAATTAAATTAAAATGATAATGACAGTCAGACTGTCCTTGTTTACATTCACCCCCGTAGACTAATCTGAAAATAAAATATTAGCTGAAAAAATTCTTTGTTAGTAAAGTGCAGTCTGACTGTCCCCAACACCCTTACCTAATTGAAGACTTGTCCAACGTTTCGAGCTCGTTACGGCTCCTCATCAGGGACTAATCTAAACCTTATATTCTAATCTATATATACTCATCCCCACCACCAAATTTCGTAAATTAAATATAAATTCCCCCTCTACACAAATTGTCCAAAACCAATCAATTTAATAAGGAATGATTAAATGGAAGGATTAAATGACCCATCTGAATCGGACGCCACCAGTGAGACTGATTAAAGGTAAAATTTTTTTTTAGTAAACTTAATTTTTGGCCAAACTTAAAATATAAAATCACGAATTATAATTAAGATAAATGGAAGCGAAATCCGAATTATTATATTAAATTAGTGTAGCGAACGAAAATGTATCGCAATATAAATAAAAGGGACAGCTAGCGAGGACGATCGAAAGTCGCGTTTTGTTTATAAAAGTTAGTATAAATAAAGGAACTCGTCAAGCCTTCGACCGTAGTACCAAAATGATTACCGAGGAGACCTTCGACGAGATCGTCAAGTCAACGCTCGCCGCAATGAACAATGTGACAGTAAGAAAACCAACAAGGCGACGGATAATTACATCCAAAAAGAAAAATCAAGTACCAAAAATAATACGGGACGAGATCCTAAGAGGTAACCGAAAAATAGTCCTCGAAGCACCCCGTCCATACTTACCAACCGTGGAGATCATCGATCTAACCGAGGATGACAGGGAAGAATCAACAAACACCCCGGAGGTGATTGACATCTGCCCATCACCTTTGTCGACCTCGTCATCATCATCCTCGTCGTCATCGTCGTCGTCATCCTCGTCGTCATCGTCGTCATCGTCGTCATCGTCGTCATCGTCGGCGTCATCCTCGTCGTCTTCATCGACAGAATCCTCGTCTACATCGGAGGACTCGGAGGAAGACAACGAGAGAAATAAAAATCGTCCAGCCACACCAGAACTAAAAAAAGAAGATTTCAGGGGGCCGTATAAAAACAGTCGAAAGCGGCCATGGTCACCTGAAATAATTCCGATGGAATTAAGCAAAGAAATTAAGGACGCCGAAGCACAAAAACGACCAACGACACCCGACTGTGATACGACGACACCCAGTAAACCGATGAACAAATTCCAACTTTCGGATGGGCAAGTCTTGCTATATCCACAAGGATATGTACGCTACCGGGCGCGTATCGGAGATACCCGGTACCTACTCAGAATTATAAGAGAAACGGGACAGGTGCGACGAGCTACCGCCTTAAAAAACGTAAGTAAAAAGTAATAATACTTTCGTTCGTCCTAAGCAAAAATTTACGTTAGATAGATAAATTTCCGCTCCCGAAAAGAGGGGGAAATGTAACGGGAAAAAGAGTAGGATAAATTAACTTATTACCGTGATAAGAGTTATTATAAATGTAAGATCATAATAAATAGGCAGACATATACACGAAATGATTACTATAAATAAACAAACAAACACAACATAGAATAGAATAAATAGAATAAAATAATTTAACCAATAGAAACAGTATCACCGTATTTTTAAATAATAACCAATCAGATTTTTGTAACGTACTTTTTCCGTGTATAAAAGTACGCTAAATTTTGCAAAGAGCACGGTTCGTTTTCGGCACTCGTCGAGGAAGGATACCTCCCGAGTGACGAAGAGAACTGTCATCTACCGACCGATAATATTCTGTGTTTTTTCCTAGATGAAAAAAGACTCTTTCTCGAGGCCAAAGGAAAAACCCCTTTACTCGTAAGAAAAGAGTTAAAAATTACCGACTCAGAAGAACGGGCGCTCCCGACTTCTGATAAAGTAATTCTTTTTTTCACCTAATTTAATTCGGGGAAAAGGCGCTCCTTTTCGTCAAATTAAATTACCAGACGGCTATTAATCACAAGACGCACCTCGGATTAATGCCAAACCGACCGGCGACCGAAAATCTGCAAGTCATCATAACGTTGATCGACTAATATTATAAATATAAGAAGTAAATGCTGTAAAATAAATCAAAAGGAAAACGGAGTTTTACTAAGGAAAAAGAAATACTTATTCCTGAGTAAAATACCGAACTCTTATATATCACTAGCTAAGGCGCACCTTAGCGTGATATAAAAGAGAGAATAAAGATTTATTCAGATATTGCGAAAGAAACTCCGTGTAAACAGACGGACCGCTTCTATAAACCGTTTAAGTAAATAGCGTAAACAAAGCGAGCAAGCACTGGGTCAAGGCCGTCTGAATTCGTAGAAACTTAGATAATCCAATTAATAAGTAGACAGAAAATAAAATAAAATTGCCAGCGCTAATAATTAATTTAAAAATCGTTATTCTTTTATGTTGCAGGGTATCTACACCGAGATGCCAATAAAGTAGAAGTTATTTCTTATTTTTTTTATCAATTTATTATTATTTTAATTATTTTTATTGTATAATTTATAGAAAAATATATATATTGTTATTTTTTTTGAAACATAACGAGTATCAAATCATTCACCCGAAAACTTGTCCTGATACGTTCCTCCATCCGAATCACATATCCTGAAAACCTCCGAGAATTCCAATAAAAATAAAGCGGAAGGAGAAGGAACGTTACAAAGTTTTTCTTTAGTTCTTCGAAAGCGGTTGATTGGTCCTTCGTCCATTTCCATTCTGTTTTCTTCTTAACATTATACTTAACGGTGATGCTGTTTTTGACATGTCTTTAATAAAACGTCTGTACCACGAAAGTATTCAAAAAATCTCTTCAGTTCTTTTTGATTTTTTGATGGTGGTATGGCTGAAATTGCTTTTATTTTCTCTCAATCTGTCCGTATACCTTTTGCGTCAACTATGTGTCCCAGATACGTAAGTTGGGATGTTGCAAATTAGCATTTTTCCACATTTGGCATTAACTTGGCGACCCGCAACTTTTCGAAGACTGTTTTTAGCATTTCTTTATGTTCCTTGTATGTCTCGGTGACGATAAAGATGCCATCAGGATATGCAAATGCATTTGGTACCATATCAGGTGTAATAATTATATCTAGCAATCTTTGAAATGTCGCTGGGGCAGTATGTAAACCAAAAGACATTACATGGAACTCGTAATGGCCTCGTCCTCGCACTGTAAAAGCCGTAAGGGGGTTACTATCTTCTGTTAAATCAATTTGCCAATAGCCATTTTTTAGGTCAATAGTTGAGAATATTCTTGTTCCCTACAGCTTATCAAGGATTGACTGTATTTGGGGTAGCGAATAAGGATCTTTTTTTTAAACTTTGTTTAGGCAGCCAAAACCCACACAAAATTGAGATTTGCCATCTTTTTTCCCTAATATTTCCACAGGACCACTCCATGGGCTGTCAGATAGCCGTATTATCCCTTCCTCTATCATTTAATAAACTTCCTCGTTGATAATTTTTTTCATTGCCGGATTTCTAGCCCAGTAACGTTGTTTGTATTGTATTGTCCGTTAGTCGTATTTCATGCTTCACTAGCAGCGTAGTCCCTTTAATAGAGTTAAATTTTCTCATCTCTGTATATATAAAATTCTTTAAATCTATTTTCTTTTGTTTTGTTACATTTTGTAGTTCTGCTTGATCATGAATACTTGAAATTTGGTTTGCGACTATATTCCCATTATTTACTTTTCTTTTAGTTTTCTTCTACTTTTTAATGAAACGTCAATATCTAATTACGTTGAAATATCCATTCTTAGGCTATTTTTAATATTTAAATTTTTCATTACGTAAAATTCATGATTTACATAATAATTTTTTATTTTGGCAGTGCCTTTTATCCATTTCATTTCGAAGATTAACGTTCCGTTTGCTAGTACTGTTGCTTTTTATCTTGTGCCCGCAGTCCAATCGCATTTGTTTATGCAATTGTTCATTATGTGCGGCTGTATAAAGGAATGAATTGAACCTGTGTCAACTCATGCTTTATATTTTTGGCGGCCTGTACTGGTCCGGCCGCATTTTCGTTTTCCGACTTTTGGCATTTAGGATCACGGGAAAATAACCCGTCTTTGCCACAGCAGGTGCAGAATTTTCATTGCGTGTTTTTACATTGAAAGCGTGTATAACCCTGTTGCTTACAAGGCCAGCAACATTTATTTTTATGATACGACATTGTAATTGCCATCACTGTATTACGTGATTTTACGAACGAAAGGTGACTATCATAAGTCGATTAGGTTCGACTTCCTTCGACTTTGTTCAATATTTCTTGAACGATTTCTACTTTCCGTATTAAATCGCTTACACTAACTATACTCTTTCTCTCTCGTAACATATAATTGCAGTTCAGGTAGCATATTTTCGTACATGTTATGAATCAGTGTACGAATATTTAAGCCTACGCGATGTCTTATTAAAGTACATAGAGCGTTCGCATACTCTAAAATCGGTTCTTTGGATTTTTGTTTTCGATCGATTATCTGTCGGTCTAGTTGTCTGTGTTCGATCGGAGATAAATACAATTCTCTCATTAAATTTCCTAAATCTTCCCATGTAGTGACATTCCTGGCAAAGTTCCAAAACCATGTTGCGTGTCATCTCTTAACAGTTCAAGTAGACCTTTCCGGTTATAGCTGCGCACCAGTTAACCCATAAACAACACGTAATTCCGATACTCGTTCAAGAAATGCGTGAACATCTCTTCCATCAAAGTGGTAATTCCACTTCTGCATCTGATCTGCTATATTTGCTGATACACTTTTGCTATTTTCTTGGTTTAGCACGATTTGCTCTAATCCTATCTCTACGCCTTGAGATTATATATGGCTTCCGCCAGCCATTGGAGATGAAGTCAAATCTGCTTTTAGGTAACCATATTTTTCTTCATCTGCGGTGATATCCGTCTACTCAGGATCATTAAGCCTGTTTGCGAGGTGCGCAGCGTTTTCTTTTATAAAAGCTACCAAACGCTGCCTTAAATCGTGTACGTTTCCGTCGATATCTAGGTTTCATTCTTTTAATTCTGCTTTAAGCTGTTCGAACTGCAGCCTATATATCCACGATATTGTCATCATGTTAAAATTAATTTAAAAACTTAATTTAACTTTCTTATTTCTTGTTTCGGAAGCCTAATTTGGCACGCGAGCTACTTGTGTGTCGATAATCGAAATCCAAGATTTATTAATGTAATTAATGAGAACTAATAACCTCTTTACTAAAATCAAAAATCGCCTGTTCGGACGCCATCTAACAGTGCATGTCCGCTCTTCGCTAATTCGTGGCTCCGGCTCAATACGCCTCGGCCCTTGGTAGCTCAATATTCCACCAGGTTCTTTTCACGGACCCCCGGCACACCAGCTCTATATCTACACCCACTGTACAAGCGCGGCTACGACTCAACACGCCTCGGGAACTAGTCGCCTGTCATGCTATCAGTCTTGCTCATACGAGAGTGGATTGATAAGTTTCCGGCCTGACCAAGAGATGGCGCCACTAGGCCTACCTTGAGATGGCGTTCTATAGCACCATCCTTAGATACCTTGTAGCTATAGTTGTAGTCTGATCGTCACGTTAGTTTAAGTTTGAGAGCACGCTGAATAAGATGCCTCTCTATTTTTCGTAAAAATAGAAAAGCTGGAAAATCGTGCTGTCATCAAATACTTTTATTTAAAGGAGTTAACGCTGAAGGAAATTAAAGATGAGATGGACTCAATACTGGCGACATCCTCCCCTTCATAAGCAGTGGGTTTCGAGTTCAAAAAGGGTCGTATGAGCATCTCTGATGAGCCTCGCTCAGGACGCCCCATTGAGGTCACAACTCCAGATATTATCGAAAAAATCCATCAAATAGTGCTGAAAGCCCTCAGATTAAAAGTACGCGAGAGACCTGTAAGATGTCATATGAACGTGTACAAAATATTTTGTACCAACATTTGTATATGGAAAAGCTCTGTGCAAGATGGGTGCCGTGTTTGCTAACAGTCAATTAAAAATTGATTCGAAAGAACATTTCTACCGTCAATTTGGCGTTGTATAAGCATAAGCCAAGCGAATTTTTGCGTCAATTCGTAACCGTTAACGAAACTTGGATCCACTATTACACTCCTGAAACCAAACAACAGTCTAAACAGTGGATTGGATCAGGGGAACCAACTCCAAAGAAGGCAAAATCAATTTTTTTGACGAATAAGGTTATGGCTACTGTTTTTTGGAATTCAAGAGATATTATATACATTGATTACCTTGAAAAGGGTAAAACTATTACTGGTCAATACTACGCAGATTTATTGCAACGTTTGAGCCACGAATCTGGCGAAGAAAAAAATTTGTTTCATCACGATAACGCACCAGCGCACACGTCAATCGTTGCGATGGCTAAAATCAACGATCTGAAATTTGAATTGATACCGCACCCTCCCTACTCTCCAGACCTAGCCCCGAGTGACTATTATCTGTTTCTTAAACTCAAAAAATGACTTGGCGGTAAGAGATTTGCGGACAATAAAGAAGTAATCGAAGCTGTAAATGGGTATTTTGAGGAGCCTGACGAATCAGTCTATAGAGATGGCATTATTAGACTAGAACACCGCTATGAGAAATGTATCAGCCTTGGAGGAGATTATGTTGAGAATTAAAAAAACAATTCTTAAAAACGTTGTTTTTCTTGGTCAGGCCGGAAACTTGTCTATCCACCCTCATACAGCGTCAATTGATTAGGCGGGCTTCACAATAGAAAGCACGCCTAGATCCCTTAGTCGCTCAGCATGCCACCAAGTTTGCTACAAGTGCATAGACCCATCCCAATCTATTAGACAAATATAATTCTCACTCTCGCTCAACACATCAGAGCAAGACAATATACTTGTCTTTGGTTTTTATTGGCTTACATTTTATACAAATATACTTCATTCTCT
The DNA here is from genome assembly GCA_018907035.1 of Sycobia sp. Sy_11. Lineage (NCBI taxonomy): Eukaryota > Metazoa > Arthropoda > Insecta > Hymenoptera > Epichrysomallidae > Sycobia > Sycobia sp. Sy_11. The sequence goes on along the minus strand of JACCIC010000052.1, from coordinate 288,849 downwards.
CGCTCAGAACGCCATAGCAAGATAGTATATTTGGATTTAATAAAGCGTTGGATGAGGTTTTTTCTTTTTATTTTTCTATAATATGACAATATTAAATTTAACACTTAAGAGAAAATTTATTAAATAAATTTTATAAAGACAAAAGAAAAAAACTAAAACTACAATTTGCAAAAATCTATAAATAATCAGCATGGGGCACGCCACGCTTCCGCTTATTTTCTGGCTGACCATCCTTAAATCTGTGAAAATACATAAAGAAAGGGAAAAAGTCGTTAGTCATAAATCTATTAAAGAAAATTATATTTTCTTTCTATTATCTTAATCCTCACTGAGACCTTATATCAAATTATTCTTAACATTTTCGCGCGCACTGAGTGTGCCTGAGACATGTCGCCCGCTATCGCGCCGACAACAGGTCCCCCTTGTAAAGCCGCTTTCAAGGCTGGCGACACACTGGATGTTACAGTAAGAGTGCTGCTTATTTAAGTTTGAGAGACGAGCAGTCCCCCACTCCGAGAGCGTTCCTCTCTCACCTCACCGCGCCGTTTCAGCGCTCCCTCCTTACCACGCCGCATCGCACCATTAAGCTTCGTTGCTCCCTCCTTGCCGCACCGTGCCGCGTCTACAAGCGCGCTTTCTATACTGGCCGGGGAGCTTGTGTCGGCTCGTAGAAACACAGCATGCGTTCGAACGCCTTCGCGCTTTCGGTTTTCGCTCTCTCCGTGCTTCAAGTGTTCCGCGTTATATTATATTTAATATTATAATTTTTTGCAACATAAGCCTTCAATACCATCATAATTATTTCGTCCGATTTTGTACGTAACTCGAGCTCAAACCATTCAATTTTTATCATTCAAAGTTCCTTGCAATAGGTATTTTTGCCAGTTTTGAATAGGATCATCAAATATCTATTTTTCAATTTTTGTAGCATTTGGAAAATGCAGTTGGACATTTGTTTTTATAAAACATACGTGTGATCGTGGTTAGTTCATCCGCGCCAGCGAAACATCCGGCTTTTCTTCATTATTTCTAATGTAGTGGAATGGGATATTATAAAAATCTTTGACAAAAAATATGGGTAGGGACCGATGTAGACGAAGAAACAAAATCTTTATTTGTAGACGCGTGAACCTCGCTTTGTCAATCCGTCCATATATTCAAGCAGTTACGCGAGCGTTGACAATGGGCAGGAAAAATAACAACTACTGGTCTTTGCCGTGTTCGCTCGACTTCGCCCTTCGTTTGACTTCCCTTTTCTCGCTCTCAGACGATGACCCACTTCTCTGAACCCTGATTGGGTGGACCCATGCCTCACAGACATGGGCCTGTACTGCAAAAACTATAAATACTGGACCTACATGAAGATTAATATTCACACATAACTTTTCCTTGCCGATACCATGCCACTAATATGAGCAGTTATATCTTGGACACGATATATATATATATATATATATATATATATATAACAAACCATCGGATATATATGTAATTAAATAACATATCAATTATCTTACACAAAAAAGTTTATGTTCAGCAAAAACACGTCTGGCACAAATAGACTGGACATGTCAAAAAAGCCAGCATTATAAATTCTCGTGTATTACTTTAACTTTCCTTTCAAAAAAAGTATAAAATAAGTCAAGTATTGTGTGTATTATACTTTCTAATTATTTAAAATCTCTGATATATAATGTATTATATTTATAAAATGAGAATTGTTTCCTAATTATATTACATAGTCAATTAGACGTACATATCGTATTCTTCAAAAGAAGTAAAACCTCTTTAAAATTATTTTATACACAAGTATAAAATAAAGCAAGTTTGTTCCATGTAACATTCTAATCATTTAAAAGCTCTTCTCGAAAATGCATTGTATTTATATACATGATATTTTTTCCTAATGAGACATCACAGACACACGTAAATATTCTTCATTATTAAAAAAAAGTTATAGTCAAAGATAGTAATAAAATAACATTTCAGAATTGTAATCAATTATATATATATATATATATATATATATATATATATATATATATATACAGAAATCATCGGATATATACATGATCCGACAATTAAGTAATGAGACCGACTTTATTTCTCAGCCTGTGATAACATTGCGAATCTGTAACTCCACCACCGTAATAGTAGATCCTTGTTCTCTCGATTGAGACCTTGGCAACCCTTGTGCAATCATTTCTTTGCCAGCTGTTTAGTGTTTTGTAACAATGCGCGAGTAGTGCATGTGGCGAAAATGGAACAGAGAAATTTAGAGCCACGGTGTATGATAAAATTTTGTGCAAAACTCGGTAAAACCGCGACAAATCTTATGAAAAAACGCGAAACATAAGACAAAGTGCTTAAGAGTGTTCCTTACGGTGTTCGTAACGCTACGATGAACTACTAAAACGGAAACAAATTTAATTTTTCGGTTTTTGTCATTATTTTGCATTATTTAGAGAGAAAAAACATTTTAAATATTAGGAGTGTGAATAAGTCTTTCCCGTTTTTTGTAAGAGATGGCGCCACCAATACTGTGCGAGTATTCAATGGTTACATATGTCATAATCAAAGCTTATTCATATGTCAACAATTCCATACTAACACATTAGTTAAAATTTTTTCGCATCATAAATTTTTGATATCGTGAAAATGTCGAAATTTGAGCCGAGTCGACGTCATTTGCGGGAAGTTTCACTTTATTGGTTCAATTTGAAGAAATCTGCTGCTGAGACGCATCGATTGCTTCAGGAGGCTTATGGAGAAGGTTGTGTCGATGATGCAAGTGTTCGCGGATGGTTTCGACGCTTCAAAAGCGGTGATTTCGACGTGGAAGACAAGGAGCGTTCCGGGCGGCCGCAAATCTTTGAAGATCGAGAATTGGCGACTTTGCTTGATGAAGATTCTTGTCAAACGCAAGAAGAACTTGCTGAAGCATTGGGAGTTGACCGAACAACCATTTCCAAGCGTTTAAAAGCCATGGGAATGATCCAAAAGCAAGGAAATTGGGTGCCGTACGAACTGAAGCTGAGAGACGTCGAACGGCGTTTTTTCACTTGCGAACAGCTGCTTCAGCGACATAAAAGAAAGGGTTTTCTGCATCGTATCGTGACTGGCGATGAAAAGTGGATACGTTACGATAATCCGAAGCGAAGAAAATCTTGGGGACTACCCGGCCATGTATCATCATCGACGGCCAAGCCAAATATTCATGGCGCCAAGCTCATGCTCTGTATATGGTGGGACCAGCTAGGTATGGTTTACTATGAGCTTCTGAAACCGAATGAAAGGATCAGAGGCGAGGTCTATCGACGACAATTGATGCGTTTGAGCCGCGCACTGCGAGAAAAACGGCCACAATACTCCGACAGGCACGACAAAGTTATTTTGCAACATGACAATGCTCGCCCACATGTTGCACAGCCGGTGAAAACATACTTAGAAACGCTCAAATGGGAAGTCCTACCCCACCCGCCGTATAGTCCAGACGTTGCTCCGTCTGATTACCATCTCTTTAGATCGATGACGCATGGCCTGGCTGACCAGCATTTCCATTCCTACGAGGAAGCCAAAAAATGGGTGGATGACTGGATAGAGGCCAAACCGGTCGAATTTTTTCGCAACGGGATTCGTATGTTGCCAGAATGATGGGAAAAAGTTGTAGTTAGCGATGGCCAATACTTTCAATAATTCATTTGTAACCATTTTTTCACAATAAAGGCTCAAAATTTGAAAAAAAACGGGAAAGACTTATTCGCATACCTGATAATTTTCCAGATTATTTTACAACTGGGAAAACTGAGATATTAATAAATCTATTTTTATTATAATATTAATTAATCGTCTGCTGCACGCAATCTAGTGTATTTCAGATACTTCCAAAGGAAATATTTATTGTGAATTCTATATATTAGTTGAGCATCTAATTCAATTTTTCCCATTTTTAGAATAAAATAGTGTACCAAATAAAAATGGTATTATTACTCTACGTGCCACAGATTTTGAGAAAACGGAAAAATTAAATTACTTTCACAATTTCACCATATATCCAATAAATAACTATCGTTGTAGGCAAAACAGACGGAAATATAGTTGCTGCGTATTGAAATAGATGGAGCAGCAAGACACAATCAATAGAAGACCCTGTAAATTTTTAACTGTTTCATGTATATACAGGATTAAAATCTATTATGATTAAATATATGTATATATTCATTTACTTTATATATTTTATTATAGGTTTTATAAAAAAGCTATATTATTCTACATTTTCAGACGATTATTTATGCATACTACATATATTTAGCGCATATATTGACGTGGATACCGGGACCCTCGGTGAGCTTGTCAACCGCCTTGGAACGGCTAGAAAGGTACAACCCCACCTTAAAGTCTAAGACACGGTCGTGGAGGGTTGTCAAAATCCAGGTCAGAGAGGAAGAGATGACCAGCACGGATTATAAACATCTCCTTGTACTGACCATTCCGGAATCGCACGCCGGATTGTTGGCGACTCTTGACCATAGTCCCTGGTATCTCATGAGTAGGATTAATTTTAATGTGAGCCGCCATGAGAAGCAGGCACCTGCGGGTAATGCTAAGGACTGGGTCATGGTGGAGACATAAATGGCTCCATCGAGTATCTCATTCCTCCAAATTAACATGAACCGCTGCAAAAACGCTTCTGTCATTATAAGGAGGAGTTTAACGAGGGTGCACATATGCATATAACAAATCCAAGAACCTTGGACGGTGAAGGGCGCGATAAGGGGACTAGTGTCTGGGGTTACGTGTATCAAAAATCCAGAGGCGCTAAGGCCTATAGAGCGCGTATCCTGACAAAGGGTGTAAGTGTTGCGCCGCTGCTCAACCTCTATACTGGAGACCTCGAAGTGGTCTCTGTAGAGGTAGAGTGGATCGGACAAGCATCATTGCATCCACCTACCTTCCATATGACAGCACTGATAACCCGACCGGGGAAGTCCGGAGACTTGTGGAACATTGTATGATTAGCAACCTTGCACTAGTCCTAGTGTGTGATGCGAACTCACGCCACAGGGTGTGGGGTAGGACTGACACGAATGAGAGGGGCGTCAAACTACTAGAGTATCTTGCAGAAACAGAACTAAAAATACTCAATGTGGGCGACACTCCCACTTTCGGAAGCACTCGGCTAACCACATTAATGAGCGGATGTAGGGTGGAAACACTTTCCAATCACTCTCTGCTAATATTCTCTTTAGAGATACCCAATGAGGAAGAATCAATCTGGATGCGGGAATCTAAATGTACAAATTGGCAAAGATACAAGAAGGTCATCGAGGATAAACTGAAGAACATACCTGATGACATCAGGGAGTAGCGAACGCTTGAAAGTGCCACCACCCTTTAGCGACGCCATCAGACACGCCTTTGAGGAGAACTCTCACCCTAAACAAGCGAAACTCAAAGTTGAGGTCCGCTGATCGAATAAGAAAACTAGATTATCTAAAAGAGAAAACCAAGAGTCTTCGTAAGACAGCCAGGCGAACAAGTGAAGAATCTGCTTGGAATGCATACAGATCGTCTGGGAACGAATATAGATATGCAGTAAGGACGGCCAGAGAGAGAGAGAGAGCTGGAGGAATTACTGTGAAAGCATCTGCAAGAGAAATTAGGCGGACAGATTGAGAAGGATTCTTTCTAAGAATCCTGATGCCATCCTTGGCACGTTGGAACGTCCCATCGGCAATTATGTAACGTTCGTATGAAGAAACGTTGAGATATCTCATCCAACCACACTTTCCTCAAGTCTGCGATACAGAACAAAGGGAGAGCACAGCAGTACATAAAAGAGTCTCGTCTGGGTATGCTAGACTCTTGGTCTAACATACAACTTGGTCTAACATACACCAACATATGGTGCTCTAGTCTGGTGGGAGAGAACGGCTTGTCCACTGCTGCTAGCATACTCGAGATAGTGAGGAATGTGGTAGTCAGAAGCATCTCAGGCGCGATTAGGTCCACACATACTGCAGCGCTAGGCATGCTCCTCAAGATAGAACCATTGACACTGATTTGGACGGGTACGGCTGCAAATACCCTCCGCAGAGTTAAAGGGTTACTCGGAGAGGCGTGGTGCCCACATCTTTATATTCGGGAAGATGTCCGTTTATACCCGTTTATAGAGCCTCCCTCACCAGATATGATGTCGACAACCTTACTCAATGATGGCTGTACTAGCATTGCCAGTACTCCCCCATTTTTCAGTCTGTCAAGCTCATACACTCCCTGCTAGCCGTCCCGTAACCGAGCCGAAACCGTCACACGCGAGCGTGTCAATGGTTATCCCTTCCTTGGCCAGGTGTTATGTTGTCTGATGTGTCATTGTTGTGAAGTGTATAACTGTAAGAGTGTGCTGTCCAGTTGTTGTAAGTGTACTCCCTCCTCCTTTATCCGGGCTTGGGAACGGCACCGCCAAAACATAGGGTCACTATGAATCCGCAGTGGCGGAGTTAATAATAATAATAATAATAATAATAATAATGTGGGGTCCTGAGTTCAGCTACCACACGCGTTCCCGGGGTTGCGGATAGGGGAACCACCGCTCGCGGTCAGTCACGAAATAAGCACTCCTAGGGGTGACGAATAAGTGACCGTGGACAAGAACTTGGAACGAAAATAGTGGTATTCGCTCGTCTATACACCCACTCATCATTCACACACCTACATCTCTGCAAGACTGCTGTTCTCGGGCTGGAGAGTATATAGGGAGCTCTATAAACGGGTATTTCCCATGACTGATGGAGATGGAGACTCTATAAACGAGTAATTTCCAGGCGGGTTATGAATGAATGAGAGGCCCTATAAACGGGCACCTCTCACGTATGATTGTGACCAGTCTGAGTGACTGATGAAGGTAAGATTTTGTGGATGCAGTGATTACTTCTTGATTGGTGGGATTAGCTGTGAGGGAATCAGTTCATGCTTGTATGCGTTCCCCTTCTGGAGCGTACAGTTGTAAAACCAGATGGCAAAAATAGGGGGCTCGAACCCAGTCTAGCCAACATGGGAAACTGCCCCACACAGTGGTATGGTATCGTCAGACGTCAAATCCCGCTTCTCGTAGTAGTGCCGTATGGCGTACGGATGGAACCCTGCTGCGAGTCGTGGGGGGGGGGGCAGCCGAGGCCACCAAAATGTAGGAGGGCTTGAGTAATGGGGAGATTCAGGACGCTGAACCGTTATTTCCAACAAGTAATCCTCCTGACCATCACAAATATAACCCACTCAATACAAAATATAAATACTAAAATGAAAAGTACAACTAAGAAAATAGCAGGCTCTCGGGTGCCGCCTGCAATCGACTCAGTAGAGTCCATGGAGCTTCCCAGCTCCCCTAGTACACCAGTAAGCAACCTTGCAGGTGTGCCAGAAAATGTGACAGGTAGCAGTGAGAATGCGAGTGTAAATGCAAACAGATCTCCAGCAACTTGGGAGGCTGCTGAGAGTAAATTACAAGAGCAAATTTACATTTTCAGTAGAGTTTTAAGTAAAATGATGGAGAGACCTGGCATACAAAAAAACGTGAGCCAAGTGATCAAGAATGGTTTGAGTGAAATCAACGAGGCGGTGAAAGTCGGGCAGTATGAACTAAAGCGAATGAGACTGCTCCGACAAAGGACGGATCGAATGTGAGGAGGCAAGTCCTCAAAAACGGAAAAGAGACCGTCAGACCCCTACTTCGGAGCAGGAGACCGCACAAAAGCGGACGACTGAGGCCGAAGCTTGGGTGACGGTGGTCTCAAAAACAAAAAAACTGAAAAGGACCGAGACGGACAAATTAATGAAACAGACGGCAGAAAAGATCGACACGAGACCCCAAGGCCACGGGTCTGATCGCTCTGAACTCAAAGGTAAGGGAGGAGCGATCATTGTCAGGCCGGCTGAGGGACAGACGTACGTGGACGTTGTACGGACAATAACGCGATTAACGCGGCGGACATCCGACAGGTTCTCCAAGACGCTGTTGGAGAGGCTGCACGCGTAAAAGATTTGACCTCCAGGGTGACACTGGAATTTCTAGATTTGGACTGTGTCACGACCGACGAGGACATCGCGAACGCGTAAAATCAGGAAACGGGACGGATCGCGGATCGTCGGCTCCATGTTTTCGGAGTTAACAGTCGAGGACAGAGAATGGCGGTCTACGAATTTCACGTAAAAGAGGCTACCGACCTCTTAAAGAAAGACGCATTAAAATCGGGTGGGTTATCTCAAGAATAAAAGCCCCTGCGATACTTTTTGTATTGCAGCGCATCGGCCCAGACTTTAGCAACATTGAGCATGACGAACTCAACAGCTTACAGTAATAGCCGCCTGATGCAGGGGCGTGGTCCTCCTACGATGACCATGACCCTGCAAAGGGAGGCGGCCACTACCGCTGCCTTGTCCGCCGACCTCTGAATATGTTCCTAGAAGGTGAGCTTCGTATTTAGCATCACCGCAGGGAATTGACAGAAGCCTTGATCAGGACCGACATCTCTCCAATAGTTAGCGGCTGCACTCTGGAGACGCGCTTCTTCGTAAGGAGTACAATCTCAGTTTTCGCCTCCGCTAGTTCCAGCCCGTGATCACCCATCCAATAGCGAATTCTGTGCATTACTTGATCATATTGCGCGCAATAATACAGCTGCCACATCGTCCGTATACTCGATCAGCGAGTAGTCTTCTGGCATGTCCAACCGACGGATCCCGTCATAGAAAATATTCCATAGATCAGGACCCAGAATGGAGCCTTAGACCGCGCCACACGTTAGCTCTTTTCGCTTAGCCGTTTCGTACAGAATCGATCTGTCCTTAAAATAATCTCCAATGATCTGGAGTAGGTACTTAGGTACATTGAAGTCCTCCTCCAGTTCTCCCAGCACGTCTGTCCACCTAACCGAGTTGAAGGCGTTTTTGACATCGAGTGTCACCGAAAGACACACTGGTCGGGAGAAGTGATTCCCCCGCTCCATAGTCCTGGCCACCTCCACTACCTCCTGAATAGCATCTATGGTGGATCGCCCTCTCCGAAAGCCATACTACCTCTCGGAAAGATCACCAGATGTAAAAAGCGCCGCCTGTAGGCGGAGTCTCACCAGCTTTTCCAGGAGTTTCCCCGCGGTGTCTAGCATGCATAAGGATCTGTACACCGACGGAATACTAGATGATCCCTTGCCCTTGCTTATCAGTACAAGTCTCGCCTCCTTCCAGCGGGAATAAAATATTCCCGCGCGAAGGTACGAGTTCTACACGCCAAGCAAGATTTCATGATGGCTCTGTACCACCGCTTTCAACACTTCTACCGAAAGTCCGTCAGCTCCTGGTGCCCTTTTGTTCTTCAGAGAGCGCACTGCTCTCACTAGCTCCGCCCTTGTGAAAGGCGGTGCCTCAGGACCCTCGGGAACGAGGAGCTCATGCCTTCGTTTGGAATGAGTAGGGAGTAGGGCATGTACGATACCGTCCATCACTTCCACGCTCATAAGCATGCTTTTACGGAAAATGCCTAATTTGCGGGCTATGACTTTTACCCCAATCCCCATGGTAATTCTTGGTAATTCAACCCGGCGGTGCTGTCCACGTTCTAGCGCCTGGGAAAACTTCTCATGTTTCTTCCTCGCGACGATCCATCTGGCTGGGTGGCATCACCAACGCGGAAGGTGATGTATTGGTGATCGCTGGCTGTATAGTCTTCGATCACCCGCCAGTCCCGCACTTGTCCGGCCAGAATCTTCGTCGCAAAGGATACATCAGAGATGGTCTCCCTGTAATCAGGTCTTCGAAAGGTTGACGTAGATCCGGAGTTCAAGATAACCAGACCTAGTCTGCATACGATATTCATCACTCGTCTTCCCCTAGAGTCCGGTAAGGGTTCCTCCCACTCGAGAGCTTTGCTGTTCAAATCTCCAGCCACTACTACCTTCCCTTCCATTTCTCTTACCGCATCCTCAAGGACATCCAGTTTAGACTGGAAACCCCCGATGGTTTCATTCGGGGTGAGATAGCAGCTGACGTAATTTACGTTGTTGCCCTTCACCCAGACGAAGTCGCGGCCAGATCCATGGTGCTCCACCCGAAAGCAGTGCTGGTTCAAAATCCAAAACGTCCTGGTACCGAGTTCGTCGCGATACTAGACTTCCGCATCTCCATATCGGTATTGTTCGCTGACGATTTCAAGAGTTCGCTGACGAGATCGCTCGCCGTCCGACTCCTATTCAGGTTCGCCTGCAGGACTTTAATCATTTTGGCGAGACCTGGCAAGGGCTTCGCGAAATACCGCACAAGCCCCAGACCCCGCAACGTGATTTAAAACTGCGGGCATGTTCCCCGGGCAGAGGAAACACTGTGGAGGCGTTCTACAGTCAGACGAATTGAGTGCCTGCTGCCCGCACCGGAAGCAGGCGGTGCTCCAGTCTGGACCATCGCAACCTGAATCGCGGTGTCGATAGCTGAGACATCTGTAACAGCACTCGACCTGGACCCGCCGCCGCAAGCCGCAAAAGACCCATCCAATTGCCACCTTTCCGACTTTCAGTCACCGCTGGCCAGCCTCTTCAGAGAAGCTCACGAGCGCTAGTCGTTTGCCGACTTTGTTCTCCCTCGTAAGCCTCATCTCGAGGGGCCAGTATAGTCCCGAGAGATGCTAAGAAGGGCTGTCTTTACTTCGACGAGTGTCGCGCAGCCGTCCACGTCTCTGATCTCTAAGGGAGTCTTGGGGGTCAGAGTGCGAAGTATCGCGTTTTGCCAGACGACTTCTTAGAAGGCGTTAGTAAAGCTCTGCTTGCCCTCCGCCGAAGCCTTCTTAAACTCGATCAGGACATCACCGTTTAATGTTCGGCGGATGTCTCTGATAGTGAGTCCATGCTGCGAGGGATCGACCTTATGTATGGTGGATCCCTCCATGGATCTCCGTGTAGGTCTTCCCCTCCGAGGGTTTGAGGAGCAGCGCCTCAGGCCTTGCCCTTCTTTCTATTTTATCTTTCGGTTTGGGGGGAGGGGGCCTACTCCAGATTTGTTGGCCCCTTTGCATTTAACTTCTTTCTTTTTTCTGCATCTTTGTTTTGGCTGCTCTCTTTTCTTGCCTGGTGGGGACATTCTTCCAGCCTTGCTCAGGCTGTGGCTCGTCCCCACGATTTCAATTGGCAGCCGCGTCTTCTTCTTTTGTCGCACCTTCGTCTATTATTTTTCTTATTTTCCTTCTTCTTTCGCCCCCTCTCAAGTAATTCTGTTGGAGAGCTAGAAGGATGCCTCTTCTGGCCTTCTATTGTCTCGGCAATCTCGGGGGTATGTAGGCGGTGTGCTCGGAGGCGCCTTCTGCTTACGAGCTCCTAGAATTGGCTTTGTAGAGCCGGAAGCCCCTCCTTTATTATGTTATTCACGTTCTTTTGCCTTTTCATCGATTGCATCATCACTCTAAACAAATTTTTTATGGAGTCAATGAGGTCTTTGTCGTGATCATCAACAATGCTGCCGTAGCTTGCTGTACCAGCAGCGCTATCAACTTTGGTGTTACTGGCCGTACGGGGGACATCCACGCTGTTCACCCCGTACTCTTCTGATCCATCTCCTGCTTTTTCACTTTCTGTACCTCTTCTTCTTGGTTGTTTATAATATCCATTCTTCTTTCTTGTTGTTTTCGTCCCCCCAAGTGGCCGGCCTCCATGGACCCTTCAACGAGAATCTCACCAAAATGATTCCAAATACTTGCCTGTACGATTCATTTTGGTTTGGATCTTCCTGTAAGGCTCTTTTACAGAGCCGCGGGATATACCGCGCCCTGGCACGCTAGCCCACCTCCGCTCTCTCGAGCTTCACACCCCAAAAATAAGGTGCTCCAGTCTCTGGAGTGTTTCCGGCAGACATTATGAGTCAGGATGCACTCGCTAATGCCGAATGACTGGTGCTGGCTAGGCGAACAGACGCCCGTCCTGCCGTCAGCAGGACCCAAAGATGGTTCGGGTCGTCCAAGCATGCAACCTGAACACTCGCCTTCCCACTCTTTGACAGCTCCCAGACATGTTCTGCGCGGCAAGCGCGGTGGACTGTCTTTAGATCCGTTTGGAGCCCCTTCTACCTTCCTGACAAAGCCGAGGGGGGACGATCAAGACTTGATCTGCATCAATTAATAAGCGACGCAAACGTCGTGAACCCCCCTTACAGTTCAGAAAGGAGCCCGCCCCCTTCCATTTCGCTCATGTTTAGAGAACAGAGGCGTGGGTTGTAAAAATTGTGAAGTGCGTGAGTTGGGTTAGGCTTGTATAAGTGTAGTTAGCAGTGGAGGGTATCCCCAGCCAGAGCCCGTACGCATATCGTCCCCACCCAGTACCAGAATGCCACTCCGGGCTTCACTCTCGCAACCCGATTACCATTATGAGAGGGTTCCTCGTGAGGCGTGGCACCCACATCTTTGTATTCGGGAAGATGTCCGTTTATCAAACCCCCCACTAGGCAATGTCGCACAGCAGGCCCCTACCACCGTGCACGTGCTGGCAGTTCCAGTCGCGCCCGTGCCTTTCTGGGCCTGTAGAGTTCATCCACTCCGTGCTTGCTAGGCGTCACTCCGTGTCTCGCTCCCGCTGCTCGAACTACTCTACAGAGTTTTCAAGCTGCGTGGTGCCCGAAACATTATATGCTGTGTAACCCGTTCATAGAGCCCCTCCCCACATATGACACCTACAGCCTTACTCAATGACGGTTGTACTAGCATTGCCAGTACTCCCCCATTTTTCAGTCTGTCAAGCTCGTCCACTCCGTGCTAGCCGTCACGGAACCGAGCCGAAACCGCCACACGTGAGCATGACGATGGTTATCCCTTCCTTGGCCAGGTGTTATGTTGTCTGATGTGTCATTGTTGTGAAGTGTATAACTGTAAGAGTGTGCTGTCCAGTTGTTGTAAGTGTACTCCCTCCTCCTTTATCCGGGCTTGGGAACGGCACCGCCAAAACATAGGGTCACTATGAATCCGCAGTGGCGGAGTTAATAATAATAATAATAATAATAATAATAATAATAATAATAATAATGTGGGGTCCTGAGTTCAGCTACCACACGCGTCCCCGGGGTCGCCGATAGGGGAACGACCGCTCGCGGTCAGTCACGAAATAAGCACTCCTAGGGGTGACGAATAAGTGACCGTGGACAAGAACTTGGAACGAAAATAGTAGTATTCGCTCGTCTATACACCCACTCATCATTCACACACCTACATCTCTGCAAGACTGCTGTTCTCGGGCTGGAGAGTATATCGGGAGCTCTATAAACAGGTATTTCCCATGAATGATGGATATGGAGACCCTATAAACGAGTAGATGATGATGATGATGATAATGATGATAATAATAATAGGTTTCGTTTAAAAAATATAAGTATAAAAGTTATCTGAAAAATATGGTGATCAGACTAACTCAATAGGGGAATTGGGGAGTGTTGGATACAATTTTTCATTTGCATTTTAAAAAATTCTATATAATTTTTTAGATAAAAAAACACAGCTTGAAAGTTAAGTAAGTAAAGATACTTACATATTCTTATTATGTTACAGTGCCTTTGGCGGTGAAGCAATTCTGCTTTGAATATTACATAAGCTCTCATCGGAAGATGAGAGCAAGGTTATAGCAACTGTTTTTTTGGGTTGCAAGAGGTATTATATACATTGATTACCTTAAAAAGGGTAAAACTATCACTGGTCAATACTACGCATACTTATTGCAACGTTTGACCCACGAAGGGAAAATTAAACGACCTCATCTGGTGAAGAAAAAAATTTTGTTTCATGACGATAACGCATCAGCGCACACGTCAATTGTTCCGATGGCTAAAATCAATGATCTGAAGTTTGAATTGATGCCGCACCCTCCCTACTCTCCAGAGCTAGTCCCAAGTGGTCATTATCTGTTTCCTAACCTCAAAAAATCGTTTGGCGGTAAGCTATTTGCAGACACTGAAGAAGTAATCGAAGCTGTAAATGGGTATTTTGAAGAGCTTGACGAATCAGTCTATAGAGATGGCATTGCTAGACTAGAGCACTGCCATGAGAATTCTATCAGCCTTGGAGGAGATTAGGTTGAGAAATAAAAAAAATTTCTTAAAAATGTTGTTTTTCTTTGTCAGGCAGGAAACATCAATTCACCCTCGTATTGAAGCTTTTAATTCTAAAAATGATCGCTAATGCTTCTTTTACGTATGGTATTTTAGGTTGGCGATTGCGACAGTATGGCGCCAATAGCAACATTTGATACGTCCGTTGTTATTATAAATTCTTCGTTAATTTCTAGCAAGTAATAGTGGAACTGAGCATAGCATTTTCTTTATGTTGTAGAAAATTATTTGGTGGTCTTCAGATGAAGTTTGTCTGTTTCTGAAGGAAGTTTGATAGTATTTTGTTATTAGTTAAAAGTTATTAATAAATCATCTATAATATTCTGCAAGTTCTAGAAATTCTTTTATATTCTTTTGCTGTTGAGGTGTGGGAAAATTTTGTAGCGCTTCTATTTTTTTAAGGTCTACTTTAATCCCATTCTCATTTTCAATATGTCCTAAAATTATTACTTCTTCTTTTAAAAATTCGCATTTTCTGCGACAATTTAAATCCTTCTTCTTAATTTATTTATTACTCTGTTAAATCGTTTGTAGTACAGTTCTATAGTTGGTACGAATATAATTGTATCATTGATATATACACAGCATATATCTCTGATTAGTTCGTGCAGTATGTTATTCGTTACTCTTTGGAAGGTTCTGGGGAAGTTTATGAGTCCAAAGGGTAAGACTTTAAACTCGAAACTCTCTAAGGGGTGAATGCTAAATGTTGTTTTGTGTATTTCTGAGTGTTTCATTTTGATTTGATGAAATCTTGATACCAGCTCTGAGGTAATGTATAAATTATTGATACCTCTTTCGCTGGAGAACTCTGTAAGTGAAGGTATTATCTAGGGATCTGGGATGGTTTTTTCGTTTAATTTTCTGTAGTCTATGACTAGCTTCCATTTCTCTTTTCCATCTTTTCAAGTTTTATGCTTACCAGCCAGGCTGGGACATTAAATCCGCTTTTTGGAGGCTGTACGAGATCAGTATCGATTAATTTTTGCGGTAATGAGAATTGTTTTATGTAAACAGAACATTCATCTGTTACATGTATTTTGTAGTATTCTGTTTTACAGTTTCCTAGTGTGTAGGTTTCCTAGTACTTAGTTTTCTAGTAGAAAATATCTTTATGTTGAATTATAAGCTTTTCAATTATATGTATTTTCCCTTGCTGTATGTGTTTCATGTTTATTTTCTTAAATATATTTATTATTGTCTCGTTTTGTGGTATTTCCTTTAAATTATATTTATCGTCTCCCTTATTTACGTTAATTTTAAGTGTCGTTTCTTGTGTTGTATTATTTATGTGTGCATTATTGGGTATTATTGTATAATACTATAGGATAATTTTTTTATCTTTCCCTTCGTTCATATATTGCGTGTTTCTAATGAATTTATTGTAATTTCTAATGAAATTAAAAGAAGTAATTTCTGCAGTTGTACGTTTCTGTATTATATATGGAAGGTTAGTCTTTTGATTATTTAGAGCTGCGAAAAATTTCGAAGTTAGACTCAGAGTATTTCCGTCTTCCATCTCTGAATAACAGTCTATTTCATTTATTCTTGTAAGTTTTTTCTGTTGTATGTGATTTGTATAAGTTGGTGCTTTCGTTTTGATTTCTGATGAGTTAAGAGAAAAATAATAGATACGTCTTTGTCCTTGACAGTACCAACTTTTGAATTATCGAAGTTGTACTGTACAAGTACACAAGGTCTGTTTCAAAAGTTACCAGGCTTTTGAAATAGGTGTTCAACCAGAGTCGTCAGGTTTGTGATTATGCTTGTTCAAAACATACATCTATTTATATTCTACTTGAAATTTCATGGCATTTAGATGAATAAAAGTGAAGTTATTGCGCTTTAATTGATAAAGTATTTTATTTGTTGGTCGGAAAATGAGCATTGAGCAAAAAGCTAATTTTAAGTTTTGTTTTAAACTCGTTATGCTTTTAGCGAAACCCATCAAAAGATGCAAAAAGTTTCTGTTAGTGGTTCTTTATCTCGTGCAACAATTCATAAATGGTTTCCATGTTTCACAGACGGCAGGAAAGGCTCAATTACAACGTATGTTCGGTGCGGCCGAGAGAAGCAGTAAATGAAACCAATATCGAAAAAGTACGTCAATACATTAAAAATGAGACGTAATCGTCGGTGGATTACATAAAAGTGGAATGAATTTTTTAAGTATTATCGATTCGTATAATTTCGGGCCTCCAGAATGTCATTCGCCGCAATCGTTGAATTCGAGCCTCCAAAAGATTTATATTATTTACTTCAAAAAAGCACTCCGAATTCAACATTAAAGAAACATCAAAGACATCATTAAAGAAGCCAGATGGACCAAAATTCAATTAAATCTTAAAATAAGATCTGTATTTTATCAACTAAAATAAAATTTTTATTTTATAATAAATGGTGACGAAACATGATATTTTCAATAGGATTCCCAAAAAAAACATTAAAGTGATGAATAGGAAGCCCCCGATGACTCAAAATCTAAGAAATCTCGCTCAGAAAAGTCGAAAATCAAAACAATGCTCATCTCTTTCTACGATTTCAAAGGTCTTATTCGTCATGAATGCTTTCTAACTGGCAACATGGTTAATACTGAGTATTATCTTGCTATAATGAAGCGCTTGCTTACCTGCATTGGCCGTATACGGCCAAAATATCGTAAAAGTTAGTGTTGCATAATAATGGGCTCTCCCATCGATCCACATTGTTAACTAATTTTTTGATCAAGAACGGTATTCCGACAGTCAATCATCACCGTATGCATCATATATGGCATCGTATGTCTTCTAGTTATTCGGTAAATTACATTTGGAGATGAAAGAAATGCGTTTCAGGGACGTCGAGGACATCCGAAAGGCAACAACCGCCATTTTGAAGATGATCCCAGTCAACGACATAAAAAAGTAATTCGTCATGCTGTTCGAACGCACTAAAAAACTTTGTTTTGACTCGGAAGGATACTATTTTGAAGCAAATAAATTAATTTTGCAAATATCATTTATTGTAGAACTTATTTGTAGCAATATTCCTGAAGTCAATCTCCTTGCAAATACAGAGTAAAAATAGCATTTCCCCCCTTTAATATGTAACAAAAATTAATTAAATAATAATATAAACAATGATTGAGATGATAATAATGGCATAGCCTATCAGCACATATGCTAGAAGCTATATAAGATAAGCACCAAACAAATCCAACTAACTCGAACACACATGGATAATTTTATTTTCTCTTAATTACTTAAAAAAACTTCTCAATTCTAAAATCATAAATATTAAATATATATAGTAGGTAAATATCTAGTATATGCATCTACATATGGGCAACTTAAATATAATATGCGATACTAGCAGTGAAGAGGAGAATCAAAAAAATATCGGACAACGGTATTATAGAAGTACGCAAAAGCATTGTCTATATTAGTAAAATTTCGGAGTTCTTTAAAACTTTTCGGAAAATAAAATACAAATTATCACAATATATCAAAATGAAGTCTAGGAAATATTATACCAATGTTAAGACTATACAAAATAATCCTGGAGTTCTCTTTACCTCATCGAAAGGGTTTTATAAGGAGAGGCTGTTTAGAACTTCACTTTTTATAGCAACATTAATACTAATTTAAGTTTTACTTTACAATTTACTACATATATACAGTAACACCCTGGTGTACACGACGGCTGTTTTCTTTGCAATACGCTCAGAAGTACTCAATGCATACCATAGCACTTATAACAAGCAATCTACTGAGATATTTAATCAAATGAAGAGTTTAAATATAAAAAAATTAAAACTGTACTTATGTCGACTGTTTTGAACTAAGACAAATAAATATTTAAATATTTTTATTTTTATTAATAAATAAATATATAAATATTTTTATCGGCCTTACAGTCCTAATAATATAATACATTAACTTAAATAATGACAGTTAGATTGTCCTTGTTTATTATCACCCCCGAAGAATCTGAAATAAAACTTAATACTAAATTTCATTAGATGAAAAAGTAAGACTAATAAATTAAAATAATAATAAAATAAAATAAAATAATATAAAATAAAATAAAAATAAAAATAATAAAAATAATAAACTATATACTATGTTAGCAAAGAACAATCTGACTGTCCGATCACCTTATTTTCTCCTTTTGTGCTCGACATTTGAATCGCTACGGTTAATCTTCAAAAACTAAACTGTTTTTTTTTGTAGTTAATATATAATATTATAAGGGTTGTAAGCCGATAAAAATATTTATTAATTTAATAGACATAAATATTTTAATTAAATGATAATTAACAAATAATTAGTATTAAACAATAATTATAAAATAATTTTTTTTGAAAGCAATACAATTGGGAGATCAGAAAAAATATATTGAACAGTACAATTTAAATAAATACTTTTTTAGAAGAAGAAACATAACAACAAATAATATAAATCAAATATAATAATGATTTTCTTTAAACTAAATTAATAAATATTTTTATCGGTCATATAGCTTATTACTACAAATAGGTTATATTAACAAATAAAAATAATAAAGTAAAATAAAAATAATAATAATAATTTCTTTAAACTAACAAATTAAAATTTCAAATAAATAAGTAAATAAATTAGTAATTTTTTCTACGCCTTCATACAGAAAAAAATTTTAACTATCACAAAAAGGAAAAAACATAATAAATAAATAATGTTAAAATTAACCGTTTCTAATTATAATGTAAGGATAATCATAAATAACTCATATTTACGATAAATACCATCTGAATGAAAAACGGAAAGAGGTAAGCAGCACAAAAACTGATGAAGTACGTAGATGAGTTAATATCACGAGATAACGTGCAAGTAATATATGTAAAAATGATATAAAATACTGCATATTATACCGACGACCAAAAATTAAATTATGAAATGACTTATTTATGCAAATAATAGACAATATTTATAGAAGCATTATTTAAAGTGTATAACGACGAAATTGATAAAACTAATAAAAATTAATAACTTTTCGATTAGCAGTAATAAATAATAAAAATAACCAAGAAATAATTAACGTCAACATTTTTGTTGTAAAAATTAAAAGAAATTTTTTTCAAATAGCATAATAACTTCTGGTCTTCATAAAGTTCTTCATAAAAATTAAATTTCATTGAATTTTCTGCTTCATTGAATGCTTTCAAATACGTATGGTGAGGCCGTTATTAGTGAAAGAACGTGCCGATAGTGAATTCAACGCTTTAAGAATAGTGATTTTGACGTCCAAGACCAGCTTTACTGTGGAAGAGAGTTTTTCGAAGATGCAGAATTGGAGGCATTACTTGATAAAGACTCGTGTCAAATGCAATAAGAATTGGCAAGATCATTGAGAGTCACGCAAAAAGCCATTTCAAAACCGCTGAAAGTTATGGAAATGATTTAGAAACCAGGAAATTGGGTGCTGAAGGGTGAACAGCTAATGCAAGGCAAAGACGGAAGAGATTTTTTCATCGGATTGTCACTGGAAACGAAAAATCGGTTCATTACGAGAATTCTAAGCTCAGAAAATTATGGGGATATCCTATCCTTGTTTCCACGTCGAGGGCTAAGCCGAATATTCACGGTTCAAAAGTCATGCTTCGAATTTGGTGGTGCCAGCTCAGCGTAGTGTATTATGACTTGCTAAAACCGATTAAAAAATCACAGGCGATTGTTATCGAATGTAATTAATGCGTTTGAGCCGAGCACTGAAAGACAAATGGTCGTAATACAACGATCTTCACGAAAAAGTCATTTTACAGCATGATAATGCTCGACTCCATGTTGCGAAAGTGATCAAGACAAACTTAGAATCATTGAAATGTGAAGTTCTACCCCACCTGCTCTATACTTCAGATGTTGCTACCCGATACTATCACTTGTTTCGATCAATGCACATGGCCTGGCTGACCAGCACTTCCGATCTTATGAAGAAGTAAAAAATTAAGTCAATTCGTGAATCGCTTCAAACAATGACTCGTTGTTTCACCGCGGGATTCGCATGCTACCTGAAAGATGGGAGAAAATAGTAACCAGCGATTGAAAACACTGTGAATTATAAACGTATAACCAGTTTTTACAATAAAGCCTCTAAATTCGGAAAAAACGTCGGAAGCAAAGTTATACACCTAATCATAATGAACTAAATATATAATTGATACAATAACATTCTATATATAACTAATATAATATTATTGCATCAATGAACATTTAATAAATGTATAATATATTGCAACGGGGATTGCACACGTCGCCTGCGTTTGCTATTTCACGCTTGTATATACATGTGCTATACTGCCCCCTCACCGCGCGAGTACTTTTCTTGCCAATAATTGTGTTGTTGGGTGTGAGTTCTCGAGCTCTCTGCGCGGACGTGACCCGGGTGACCGAGCCCGAGCAAACCTGCGACCCGGCTTTCATCCAGTGCGGATCAACCGTCCCATCCCGGGGCTACAGACTGCAGGGACACCGCCTGCTTCGATGGCTTTAAGAGCGGCCTATAGCACTCCATGGATCTGCCGCCGCCGCTTACCCGTCGCCAACTGAACCGGACGATACCAGCGTCCTTGCTGTTAGTGACAGCCCGTTTTCATATCTCTCTCTTCCCCGTCTTCACTCGCGCAGTCGCTTCAACTGCCCTCGGCCTGCGATTCGCCCCTGGTAACACGGCGCACTAGTGTATCTCCGTTTTATGAAATTAAACGTTTATATTTATTTTTAATTGGTACGTATCCATTGTGCCTTATTCATCCCGCTTTCACTGTATGCGAAAGTTCGCCACACGAGGCGGTCACACGAACCGTTACAATATATATTCTACAGTACATATATATATATATATATATATATATATATATATATATATGTATATATATATATATATATATATATATATATATGTAATATTAAATACTACGCCTACCTAGCAGCACCCGTGATCGGCTAACGCCCGTCATCCAGACATACAGGGGTGCGATGGAATCGTATACGCTAAGAGTGGTGTAGCGAACAAAGTATTGAATCGCCATGTTACGGATGATTCGAGAAGCGCTCTTTCCACAGAATTCATACGGGCACCGCGATCTATATAATCAGTAGTTCGCGGATTTTGTTTTCTTTCTTACATACGTGTAAGAAAGATACAGCCCTCTGTCCCTCGCACACATGCATGGACCATTATCACAACTTTTGGTTTTTAATATTGAAATAGAAAAGTATTTTAATATTGAAATAGAAAAACTATCGCGTGGACTAAATATTTCAGAGTAAAATAAATCACCAACCTTTGTTAGAATCTCGTCCCCATTATCCTTTCTTTTTATAATATCCGAAATTAGTATTTATTATTTATTAAAATTCATTTCGGAATAACACATACAGGTAACATTACTCTATACATGTTATACCCATCTTTCAAACGTTGTATATTCCACAGTTTACACAACTTTACAAGATAAATCAAGGGAGGATAAAAGAAAAGTATGGAGACGAAAAGGGAAGTAATCTTAGACACATAAATAACTGGACTCATATATAATAACAAAAAAATAGATTAGGCCTAAAATTAATTTAATTGTACTTTTGTCGACTGCTAATATACAAATTAATAAATATTTTTTCATTGGTCTTACAGTCCAATCAAGACAATCAAAAACAATACGTAACAATACTAATACATACCTACCTTAACATTATTACATCAATACACAAAAATAATAAAAATAAAAATAAAAATTAAATTAAAAATTATAATGACAGTCAGATTGTCCTTGTTTACAGTCACCCCCGTAGACTAATCTGAAAATAAAATCTTAGCTGAAAAAATTCTTTGTTAGTAAAGTGCAGTCTGACTGTCCCCAACACCCTTACCTAATTGAAGACTTGTCCAACGTTTCGAGCTCGCTACGGCTCCTCATCAGGGACTTACTTTATGGTATAAAGCAAACTTTAGGCGATCCGAAGATATAGCAACAATACCCGATGTTGGTGGACAAAATTGTGGAGATATAAAAACAAACTGCTTATTCGAAGTGCCTAGAAGAACACAAAACCCTTACAGAGGATTGTGTGGATTGCGTGACTCATCATAATAGCGGGCCAAGAGAGGTCATTTGCTTAAGAAGATAGGAAGCCTGGACAATAAAGAAAACAATACAAAGCTTATTAAAAACTCTTAACTTAAGTAATTATATATCTAAAAAGTAATTACTAAAAAGTATAATTAATAACAAAGGAACAAAAGAGGATAACAATTCTTCCTCATGAAATCATGCATATATACATATCCATATGACCAAATTTGACCCGGACTGGTGCATTTTAACTTCACGCGTAAACTGAATTGGTAAAAAAATTTCTTTCCTATATTTGTACAACCTTGTTGATGTTCGTGTGAAAGTTGAGCACCATATATCCATTAGTGTTAACGACGATATCATCGAAAAAGTTGAGGAAATTGTGCTTCAAACTCGTCGTGTCAGCATCAGAGAGATAGCAGAGGCTCTCCATATCTCTTATGGATCCATTCAACATATTTTGATTAATGTTTTGTATATGAAGCGTGCCAATGCTAGACTCGTTCCAAAACATCAGAATCTGGCAAAAATAAT
Organism: Sycobia sp. Sy_11; assembly: GCA_018907035.1. Lineage (NCBI taxonomy): Eukaryota > Metazoa > Arthropoda > Insecta > Hymenoptera > Epichrysomallidae > Sycobia > Sycobia sp. Sy_11. The sequence goes on along the minus strand of JACCIC010000052.1, from coordinate 266,096 downwards.
GTCGAGTAGAGGTCGCAAAAGAGATGCTTCAAAACGTAGCTGAGGACCTTACATTCATAAAATGCATCATTACTGGTGACATGACATGGTTTTATGAATATGACGTCGAAAATGCCGAACAATCTAACGAATGTCTCCAAAAATGAGCCGAAACCGATAAAACCACGTCAAAGTCGATCGAAAGTCAAGGTGTGCTCATCGTTTTTTTCGATTGCCATGGGGTGGTTCACCATGAACTCGTCCCAAGAGGTCAATAAGGAATACTACTTAGCCGTTTTGAGGCGTCTACGTGAAACAATTCGTCGTAAACGACCGGATTTGCGGGCAGACAATTCATGGTTGTTTCAGCACGATAATGCGCCAGTATATTCCAGCATGATTCTGTATGATTTTTTGGTTAAACACGAAATGAAATTTGCCGCTCAGTCACCGTATTCACCAGATTTGGTTCCCTGTGACTTTTTCCTCTTTTCGAAACTCAAAAATTCGCTTCGGTGAACGCACCATGAGTCCATTGAAGCTATATAAAGTAATTTTCTAAAGGATCTGAAGGCAATCCCAGGCGAGGCTTGCAACAGGTGTATGAAAAATTGGATTAAGCATTGCCATGCTAATATTGGCTCGATAGGAACCTATTTTGAAAGTGATAATAAAGATTTGTATTAAAATACGAAAAAAAGGTTGGTTTTCTTTTTTCACTCCGGGTTAAATTTGATCATATATTGTGACGGGGAACGCAAGCACTGCGTATGCTTGCTTTCCCACGTCCCGTTGCTCTCTCTCTAGCCGTAGCCTGTAAATATGTGTATGTATATTCCGATGTATAGATGTCTATATGTTACAGGCCGACGCACAACTACACCGGCGGAGAGGTAAGTGAGAGAGAGAGAGAGAGAGAGAGCGGGGAGTGGGGAGAGACGGCCGCGCGCGCGAAGAGTCAGAGAAAAAATAAGAGAGCTAGGATTGACACGTTTTTAGCCGGCTTTTCTCTCCACGCGTTTTGTTTTTGCTTCGGTGTCCTGGTTCATCGTTTACGGGAACACGCCGCGTGCTCCACGTGTTCCCCTCGCTACGTACCTCTTCTTCGGGGAGTGTACACGACCGGACGCGCGTGTTTGTGCCACGGCATTTTGGGTGCGTGTAGTGCCCACGCGCTGAGGACGAGTCCGAGCGGACGAACTTGTCGCCCGACCCCGTCTCCGCGGAATAACCGCCTTATCCCGGGGTTTCTGGACAGCGAAGTCGCCGCCTCTCCCGGTGAGGAAAGGTGCTACTGCCGAACGAGGACGTGCTGCGGGGTCAACGAGCGCACCTTCAACTCGCTGTAAGTGGCAGCCCCTTTTCTCTCTCTCTCTCTCTCTTCCCTAGCTCCGCGCGCGCCGTCGCCTCGGCGACCCTCCGCCTGCGCTCGACGCGCCTTCGCGCACACGTAGTGTAAGCTAGTGAGATATTAAATCCAATTCAATTTTAATTCTTCTGCCTTCTTATTCCGTGAACCGCGCAAATCTTGCATGCGAGTCTTCGCCCTTCGCGAACCGCCCCTCTCCTTCGCCGAATTCATTCGGGGCTAAGCTCAGCCGGGCACACCTTTTGCAACGGCCGTGCCCGCCGTCCTCGTGTTCGAGGCGGACACGCGCACCGTTACAATCTATACGTATATTTTCAATTTTGTATACACGTTTGTACACACCATACTAATTGGTCACGTACGCACTTATACATAAAGGTATAAAAAATAGATAAAACCCAAAAGAATCACGTAAAAATCCATCTCTGCATCAAGAACCATCGGATATGCGCAGAACACTCCATCACATTGTTGCAACAACTCCAACACCTTGATGCGATCAGAAAGGTCATACATAAAGCAGCATAAAATAAAGCCAAATACGACAGGAGCATGCAAAGTGCAAAAAGAAGCGGGAAGAAATGCAAAAATTATTTCCTGTTGTATATCAGAAGCGACCAACCGCAATCAATCATCATGAAGAAAAACTTCTTTAAAATCTTCGTTGTAATGAATCAAATCCTGCTTAACATGGGAGAAACCATCATAAGCATCGCAAGAGACAAAGCAATAGGAAAATTAGATTGGACATACATTCATGAAAAACTGTAAATAGTATTCGACATCTCGTATTTGAAGATTATAATTTGTACTGACACTCTAAACTATGTACCAAAGGAAATGTGAAATGAAGTATTTTCCAAACTCCATAAGTCTTTCATAGGAGGAGATAGAGGGGTGTCCAAAACCTATTACAGAATTAAGCAACTATTTTTCAACAAGTTTGAATTACCAGCGAAAGAAGTTAGTCTTTAAGTCTAAAAAGCCTAAGAATCAAACAACTCATATGTATTTTCAAAACACTAAAGCTAATTCTTACCGACCAAGAGGCGAATTTCTTGAATAACCTAAGGACATAAGCAGAAAATGCTTTGAAATACAATATCTGCACCGCACTGTTCCACCTAAAATATAATGATTATTTATTACGATAATTTAATTATGCTTATGTCGAATGTATTTAGATAAATTAATAGATATTTCTATTGGTCTTACAGTCCAATTAAATAAATTAATGTTAATGCATAATAATATCAATATATATTTATACCAATACTAATACATATCGATATATAATAAATTGAAAATTCTAATATAAAATCATCCCCGTAGACTAATCCGAAATAAAAATATATTAGCTGCAAAAATATTTATTAGTGAACTGCTATCTGACTGTCTCTACGACCTTTACCCAATTAAAGATTGAATGAGGTTGTCCAACGTTTCAAGCTGACTACGGCTTCTCATCAGGCACTAAACTAAACCATATATTAAGATTCTAATTTATATATACCCCTATACCCACTACACTACAAATTTAGTAATTTGAATATACAATTCCCTCCCTAAACAAAATGATCAAAACCAATCAATTTAATAAAGAATGATAAATGTTATCTAATTTACTTGACTCTAACATTAAATTCACAATATTTTGATTCCTTGAAATGTGAATACTTTCAAGACTCTCCATTTTATACTTATCATTAATACCATGTTCCAAAATATCCACATTCACAAAATCAAAAGAATGTAAAAACTTTAAACAATGCGCCTTTAAACCGGAAGTAATATGTGAGCTACGCAAACTATATTTATGTTCATAAATTATCTTTTTTAAATATCTACCTTACAGTCCAATCAATTCAATCTAAAAATAAAATAAAAATAAAAAATAAAAATAAAAACAAATAAAAACAAATAAAAAAAATTAAATTAAAAATTAAATTAAAATTATAATGACAGTCAGACTATCCTTGTTTACATTCACCCCCGTATACTAATCTGAAAATAAAATATTAGCTGAAAAAATTCTTTGTTAGTAAAGTGCAGTCTGACTGTCCCCAACACCCTTACCTAAGACAAGTCTTCAATTAGGTAAGGATGCATCAACTTAGAATATTGCACATTAACCACGAGTCTGTGATAACTAAATGAGGTCGAAAAAAAGGAAAAATCAGACACCGATTTAGTTTCAAATCTTTAGACTAACTATTCTGGCATACTTCCTCATATGCTGTTCTATTTCTACGCCTTATTTTCATTAACAACACTATTAATTGTATTTCTTGGGTAATATAAGTCAAAAATGAAAAAGAAAAACGAAAAAAGAGGGCTTACCCTCAACTCATAAAACCTATAACTCTTTTCCATCTTTCTGGCAATTTATCAATTCCAGACCAAAGAAGTTTATCGTCTTTCGAACCCAAGAACGGGTCGAGTCAGTTATTGATTCTTTGTACTAAACTGAAACGTATTCTCGTAAGTGCGTTTTGTATGAATGGAAACAAGTGATAACTATATGGCGCCAACTCTAGAAACTAAGGCCGATTAGGAAATTCCTATGAACTGTTCTTCAAATAGGTTTTGACCGATCCCGCAACATGTAGCCGAGCATTATCGTGATGAAAAATGACGAACTCATGCCGTGTTTCATATTATGGCCGTTTTTCCTGTATGCTTGCTTCAAACGAATAAATTGGGCTCAATGCAATGGTCCTATGATGATTTTACCTTGGAAGCAGTTGGTAATATACAACACACTTTTCATCCTACCATATACAGATCATGACCTTATTTATGTGAATATTCCATTTTGACATCTATTGGGCGTGCTCGCTGAGCTTTGTATATGAGTTTCTGCGTTTTATATACGAAACTGTTACACGAAATCTATCCAAAAAGGGACTTTGAGAAAATAAATCAATACATATTCTTTCATCAAAAATGTATATCAAAATGCAAAATCATAAGAACGTATTCGAGTTTGAATAATATATTTTCTTTTATTTGTTTATACAGAAAAATATCAAGAATAATGTGCGATTGGTTCTTTAGTTAAAAAATTTTCTCATATAGTAATGCCAACTAGAAATGGTTATGATCTGCTAAACACGTTTTTTTTAATATAACTATACGTACACAATCCATACAAAGAAGGGTCATTCATACATCACTCTTTGGTATTGTAGGGACAAGCCTACGATGCTGTACTATATATATAGCGCATGCACTTGCAGCGTGGCTGCGTATACAGATACTACTCTATGTACATAACACCAGCACCTCGACAACGGAAGTGAATGCCACGAGCGTAGAGACAGCAGCAGCGGCCGCACGCTCTCTCTTCTCTATCGGACCTTCCACCAAGAGAGATCATCCAGCGGCTCGGTCTACAAGTATCTAGAAATTCTTCCCTAAGAATGGTAGTACATCGCGCTCAAAAGAGAGATCACCGCTCGGTACTCGCTATCGATGGAAGAACGGATGGAAAGCGTGTTTCGCGAGGTGATAACCCACGATCGAAAATCCAGCGAAATTCTTTTGGAGATAGTAAAACTCGCGAGTGTCCGCTTGTATATTCTTGGTAATCCACTTGGATATTCTTCTGCATAGTATAGAATTAGCAGGCGCAAATTCAGTGAAACCAGGTACACGCGCGGAGACAAGTACAAGCCCCAGTAGAACCTCTAAAAACGAAAGAAAAAGCACGCGCTTACGCGACGGCATGTGCTGCGCGCACTGCAGCTACGGCTCGCAAGCGTATTCATACGACCATATGTGTAAAAAGCACATGGAGTGCCGAGGCCGAGATGCATTCGGCAGTAACATTCTGATTGCATCTCCAAGTTAAAGAAAATGAATCGACACTAACATTTCTCATAGATTTCAGTCCTGCCGCGACTCAGTGGATTGAGTGCGGATCCCGGCTTACTAACTTTTGGCGTGGAATTTCATCGAGGCCAAGGTGGAGAAACCGATTATAGGGAGCGAATTCTTGAGAGAATTCCACCTTGTATCTGACCTTAAACTCCGATCATTAATCCATAAATTCACGAACACGCAAGTTAAGTGCATCGCCAAAGTAGTGGTCAATTTCACCTCGTTCTCAAGAAGGGCAGTGAGTTGCATATATGCGGGGACTACAGACGCTTAAATAATGTTACCGTCGCGGACAGAGTCTCCATCCCACATATCTAGGATTTCTCCAACTTTCTCACTGGAAAAAATATTTTCACTAATCTGTATTATTAGACGATATACTTATCGCATCGAGCAGTGAGAATGACCACAAACGCGACCTGGAAAAGGTACCCATTAGATTAGAATAGTACTCGTTACGCTTAAACGCAGATGAGTGCTGCATCGGGCAGGTAGTGTAAATCTCCCCGAACGCACCGTTAATAAACATGGGCTTAAGCGCACCTCCGAGAATACAACGTCCGAGGAAGCATTCGAGAAATTCAAGCAATCTGTGATTGAAGGTAGCGCGGCACAACAAGCGTATTCCTGACTATCTCATCACTCCGGATGCGCCATTCAAACATATCCAGATAGACATAGTAGGCCCACTAACCGTGCAAGACGATTACCAGAATACATTAACGATGATCGATCGTTACTCGCGATGGCCTGAAGCAATTCCGATCGCCAATACAACAGCGTGAATTATAACAGAAGCTATAATGCAACACTAGGTTGCACGGTACGGCGCACCCAAGATAATCACTACCGACCAGCGATGGCAAACCGAGTTGAACTTGTTCGATAAGATGCTAAATTTTTCAGGGGGCAACAGAATTTGCACCACCTCCTAACATCGCACCGCGAATAGTATTATAGAAAGGTGGTACCGCAACCTCCAGGCCGCATTCATGTGTCAAGGCGAAAACCCGGATTAGCCTAAGGCACTACCAATGATGATAAAAAATAAGGATTAACCAAACACTAAATTTATATTAATTGTTTCTTTACTAAAACTAAATTTAGTATCACTAATTTACATCTGATGAAAATAAATTCTTCATATTTAATCATTCCCTTTCTTCTTCTTGTAAATATTCTTCTTGTAAATATTAATTTTTTCTTCTTGTAAAAATTTCACACAGCGTTGAAACTGACTTCAAACCAAGAAATTTGCTATTTTAATTTTCATGTAGTTTATGGGAAAATAGGAGGATAAACAAACAATTATTTATATAGTTGACATCATCAACACAACAAGAAGTACTAAATACACCAAACAAAACCTTCAGAACTTATTTTGATGTTTTTATTCGATTAGTGCTGCAATTTCTTAGTTAATCACAATCAACAATCGATGCTTTCTTTCTGTTTTGATTCAATTAAGGAAATTTCCAACACTCACTCTTAGAATTTTTCTAATATTCATCTTAATGACAAGGTTTTGTATGTGATTTCATTCTTCTTATATATTGAACATCTAATTCTTTAATCTCTTGTTAATTTTGATCTGTTTATTTTCATCTGTTCTATTTCAATATAATCATTTCCTTTTAACATTTGGTAGGGTCAAGCATCATTATTATATTTCATTTTTTCTCAGATAACTCCTACTTAAATTTAATGTTTCCAACGTCAACAGGTTTTTCTACTCTCTGTTCCTTATTGTTATTCTAATATATAATTATATAATTATTTATTATATTGTTATTATAATAAATAACAAACTGGTTGAAAAAACTGGTCATCTTTTGAAGCGAATCACGAATCGATTTAATTTTTTACTTTTTCATAGGACCGAAAATGCTGGTCAGCCAAAACGTGTTTCATTCAGCGAAACAAGTGATAATCTGAAGGAGCAACGTCTGGAGAATATGATGGGTGGGATAGTACTTCCCATTTTAATGATTCCAAGTATGTCTTCACCACTTTCGTGAGATGATGTCCAGCATTGTCATGCTGGAAAATAACTTTTTCATGTCCATCCTTGTATTCCGGTCGTTTGTCTTCCAATGCTTGGCTCAAGCATATGAATTTGGGTCGATAACAATCGCCTGTAATTATTTCTGTCAGTGTTAATAACTTACAATACAGTACGCTGCGCTGATCTCATTAAATATTGAGGATGGTCTTGGAACCATGAATATTCGGTTTAGCCCGCGAAGTGAGAGTATGGCTGGAATATCTCCATGATTTTCTGTACTTGGGATTATCGTAATTAATCCATTTTTCGTCCTCGGTCACAACGCAAAAATCCGTTCCATCTTTGCCTTGAAAGCAGCTGTTCACAAGCAAACAAACACCGTTCAAAATCTCTCGGCTTCAACCTTCTCTCTTCCACTGCTATACTGGTCTTCGACGTGAACATCGCCGTTTTGGTAGCGTTAAAAATATTCTTGGCATGTTCATTCACATATAGCGGCCTTACCATAGGTACTTGAGAGCATTCGATGAGCCTCAGTCGTAGATTTCTTCATATTAAAATATTGCAAAAAAAATTGCTTCATATAAAAACTATTGCGAAACGTCAGAAGCATAGTTGTACACTTATTAGTGGAGGTTATTAATAATTTGAAAAACGAAAATAGATTTCAAATTCATTTAAATAGTAACATTATAAATGAACGCAAAACAGCCAAGCATTTCTTAAAAGAGAACACAAATGTTATATTTCATACTTACAAAAAATTTGAGAATCTTCATATTAATAGACTACAAAATAAATTGAAAGAATTAGTAGAAGATTACAAAAATAAATCTTAGATTATTCACGTTTCGTTTAAACATTTAAAATGTGAAAATGGGACTTATGTTATTGAAATTATGTTAATGAAAAAAAAAATGTTAATCAAAATACTAAATGTAACGAGGTTCCCAAAATTGGCGAAGAGCAGTTGAGCTATAGAATAATAATATGATAAATTAATTTTCCAACATACATATTACAAGATTTTTTATCAAATATATTATTTAAGATCGTTGGAAAAACCAACTCTTACGTTAAAGATAGTTGGAGTTTTTATGAAGCAATTAAAGATATTAATATTCCGAATAATTATAGGATAATTTCATTGGATGTAGTATCTTTATTTACCAATATACCATTAGATTTATTTATTAGCAGAATAATCTCTTTTAAGAGATTAAAACTGCATAAATAAATAAAAAAAGATTTATTTATGAAATTTATAGAAGAAAAATGGACAGAAATTAGTATACACAAATTTAACAAAAGATGAATTTATTAAAGTAATAAATTTAGTTTTTAATAACATAATTTTTTCTTTTCAAAATAATTTTTATGAACAAAGATATGGTTGTCCAATGGAATTACCTTTATCACTAGTCATTGCTAATTTGGTAATGGAAAAATGAGAAAATATTGTATTAAATAAGTTAAATTTTGAACCAATTATCTATAAAAGTGTTAATTATATAGTATCATTTGTATTGATAGACTAATATTATATATAATTTGAATGTTAGAAATTTAATGCGGGGGAAACCCCGAGATTTTGCCTAAACGAGGCAGGTAATTAGGCGCATTATAGGTGGTAAGTACGTACGTGTGTGAACCAGTAGCTTCTAACAGGAATGTACCTGCACATGAATAATATCTTTTGTCGTCAATGTGTTACCTACAGCTCCTGTGGCGCAGTTAGTTAAGTTCAAGCAACGTTCGGGAGCGCACGACGTGCAAAACGATTCTGATTTTTTATCTAGTATGGATTAAATAAAATGCAATGTGTTTTTACTTGCATAACGTTTTGTCGACAGGTATCGTCGACCTCTTCAGGTGAATTAAAAATAGAAACAATCGATAAGTCAAACAGTTTGACTTGGAATAGAAACAATTTAGGTATATTTTGAAATGTATACATATTTTGTTCTGATAGTGAAGTATTCGGCGTGTTTCATCGTTTTGATTTAAAGTAAATTGTATCAGACTAAATTTCTTTCAGTAGTAAATATTATTATATAATATTAGTTGATACTATTTAAAATTATTTATTTTCAATAAATTGTAATTATATTTCTTTTTTACATTCAACTACAGTAATAGGGATCATAATTTAACCCATAAGAATATTTTACTAATATGGAAACTTCTTGTTAAATAGATATTTTTAATAATATTTAAAGTTTTATTATAATTTTATTAACTTGTATTATAGTTTTATTAAAATTGTTATATACTATATTGCACTATATGAACAATATTTATAAATGTTTTTATTAATGATGAATATCCACCAAAAATCAGAACACGATTTTAAAATAAATTTTTAATTCTAATGCAAATTATCTATATCTATCCGACATCTTTCTGTTTTCATTCTATCAATATGTAACAAATTTAATAACAGATTATTAGGTTTTTTTAGAATTGTTAATTTAGTTGATGTAGTTACAATTTGCAGGCGTGCAACTGTCAATGAAATATGACCATACAATTCCTCCAATTTAGGTACTGACTAGATCCCTCGGGAGATTTCTCTTGCCTCGCGGCTAAATTTAATTTTTTCCAAAGGATTCGAAATTTATTCTTTATTTTAAGAAGACTTGAATCACTGCTTTCATCACTATAGCTCTTTACAACATGCATATATTTACATAAGCCATAACAAAACATGTAAAAACGTATAAATTTAATGTTAGCAATGACAGTTCCCTGTTAAATTTAGCAATAAGTATTACTAACATTAAATGAACTTAATATAATTGTGCAATGATAACTAAATAATGATAATTTGAATTTATAATCCTCTACTGTGAATAATTTTTTGCAATGAAATGCTAGTTCTGACAAAATATACATATGACAATTTATTCATAAATTTACAAAAATTACGGATTCTTGTATATTTAACAGAATATATTTAAATTTAAATTATATTGTATATTTAAATTCAAATTATATTCATTAGTTATTATTGCAAACTAATAGTAAGTAAATTAATAAATATTTTTCATTGGTCTTACAGTCCAATCAAATCAATCGAAAACAATACGTAACAATATCAATACATATTAAATTAAATAATTAAATAATTAAAAATTATAATGATTTAATTTTATAAACTAAACTGTTTAGTTTAGTTTAGTCCCGAATGAGGAGCCGTAGTGAGCTCGTCATTATAATTGTTAATTTAATTTTTATTTTTATTATTTTTGTGTATTGTTATTGTTACGTATTGTTTTCGATTGATTTGATTGGACTGTAAGACCAATGAAAAAATATTTATTAATTTTTATATAAGCAGTCGACAAAAGTACAATTAAATTATAATAGTCAGTAACTCGTTTGTTTAATATTAGTGATACTTATTGCTCAATTTGACAGAGAATTATTATTTAATTATCAAGGATGATGTGTGAATAGATACATATAATAAAAAACTATAGCTATGAAAACAATCATTCAATTATTCTTAAAATAAAGAATCAATTTCCAAACCTTTGAGAAAAATGAAATTTAGCTGTGAGATAAAAGTGGGACAATTGGGGAAATTGTATGGTTAAAATTCATTGACGTTCGTTTCACGCCAACGAATTGTATTTATATCCACTGAATCAACAGTACTAAAAGAATCTAATGATAATATTAAGTGAATTGCATTTTACTTAGATATTTATTTTAAACTAGTGTTGTGATTTTTGGCTGCTATTAATTATCAATAAAAGCATTCATGCATATTATTTATATAGTGCAATTTAATTGTACTTATGTGGACTGCCCATATACAAATTAATAAATATTTTTTTATTGGTCTTACCGTCCAATCAATTCAATCTAAAAATAAAAATAAAAATAAAAATAAAATAAAAATTAAAAATAAAAATTAAATTAAAAATTAAATTAAAATTATAATGACAGTCAGACTGTCCTTGTATACAGTCACCCCCGTAGACTAATCTGAAAATAAAATATTAGCTGAACAAATTTTTGTTAGTAAAGTGCAGTCTGATTGTCCCCAACACCCTTACCTAATTGAAGATCTGTCCAACGTTTCGAGCTCGCTACGGCTCCTCATCAGGGACTAAACTAAACCTTATATTCTGATATTCTGAAATATTATATAATTTATTAATTTATATAGTGCAATATATATATATATATATATATATATATAAATTTTTAAAATAAAACTTTAAATATCATTTAAAAATATCTATTTTATAAAACGTATCCGTATTAGTAAAATATTCTTATGAGTTGCATTTTGATTGCTATTACCGTAGTTGAATGTGAAAAAGAAATTTGCAGAAAAACAGAAGAGTTAGAATTATGAAGAATAACCAACAGAAAAGACTTGGGTAAATCATCTATAAATAACAATTTATATCATTCGAAAAAAATAAAAAAAAAAAACTGATGCCATAGTTTTTTCCTAAATAACCTTTATTTATGGACCTTATAAAAAACTTTTTTATATTAATTAGTATTTTATAAAAAGTATAAATGGTTGTAAAAAATTCTGTAATCAAAATGAATAATGTGAAATTATGATTTTGTTAAGTGGCAAAAGTATAGTTACAATTTCTTCACAATAAATAATTGTAAATACTATCAACTCATATTCAATAAAGATATTAACTACTGAAAGAAATTTAGTCCGATACAATTTATTTTAAATTAAAGCAATGAAACACGCCGAATACTTGCCTTACAGAACAAAATATGCATACACTTCAAAATATATCTGACTTTTTTTTGAATATTCTATTAAAATTAAAAAATAATTCTCAAATATGTTTAAAGCATCCTTAAAAATATTTAGGAATCGTATCATTATAATTTCGATATAACTCACTCATCACCAGGTGGCAAAGATAGCTTTATCTGATTTTCAAATGTATATAAGTATATTAATAAATATTTCTATGGTATAACAGTCCAATTAAATAAATTAATATACATAAAGAGTTAATTAATTATTTTAATAATTAATTTAAATTAATTCTTCACTGATAAAGGATTTTTTCAACTAATATATTTTTATTTCAGATTAATCTACGGGGGTGATTTTAAACAAGGACAGTCTGACTGTCATTATAATTTTCAATTAATTATATATTGATATGTATTAGTATTGATATAAATATATATTGCTATTATTATACATTAATTTTAATTTATTTAATTGGACTGTAAGACCAATAGAAATATTTATTAATTTATCTCAATACAATCGACATATCAGTAAAGTATAAGTATACACAAATTAACAATTGCAATTCCTAGCAAATGATTGTATTATATAATATTTAAAAAAATAATATAATAATTTCATAAAGTAAATGAAAAACCTAGACTCCAATTCAGTTCCTTTCTTTCATCTTCTTCATGAACATGTTTTATATGATCAGATTCTTACAAATACTATAGTATACTACTTACAAAAAATATAGTAGGCTTTAAAGAAGACACTTCTATATAATAAGCGAATGTGAAATTGATAGAGTAGAAGATTTTCTACTATAAAGTAAATTTTCTGGTTTTGATAGAAAATATAGAAAAATTACTGAGTATTGAAAATTTAATTTTGTATAAAAAGGAATTCATGAAAAATATAAAAAATATTGAATTTTGCAGGTAGGTGTATAACCGCTGCTTGCTGCTTGTAGTAATAAATGATTATGATCAAAATTAGTGCGTCCCGTAATGCCTAATACGGAAAACAAAAACTCCTTTTCTTGTGTTTTTCTGACGCATCATATTTTTGTGGTTGCGATAGAGAGTCTGTATAGTATGATATTTATACAGAATTGATTTACGTGTATCTAATGGAATGTTTAAATAGAAAAAGACCTTGCAACAGATGTTTTGGAGGCAAGAAAGTGTGACATATATAAAAATTTGGCCTCGACCAGTAAAAAAGTTTTATTTTACCATAAAGTGAAACAAAACGAGATTAAGAGAAGAGAGAGCTATGGACAGAGTGGTACAAAGGCATACTGGCACAGCCCATCTACTCCAAATGTATGCCTGTAGACGCACGAATTTTAGCTCGATGTTTTCAAACCAAGCAAAGTCTGCAGACAGGGAAAATAATTCTCCTTTCGTTTTACATCTGCCTTTACCCATAACAAATTTTATCTTTTTTTAAATATTGGGAATGTAAGATCGATAGAATAATTTCATGAATTTGGCATTATGCAGTACGTAGTTAGTCTTCTAAATTGGATTATGATATATACATATTGTTACACATTGAAAATAAGGTTTTGAAGAGTAACCATATTGTTGGATATTGTGACAGGAAATTTCAGTCGTGTTAAGCATTCACGTCTTAATTCGTCTAAGAAAAAAATTCTGGTTTCATCAGAAAAAGTATGACATAAAAAGCTTCCAATTATATTATATTCAAATCCATCAGTCTTACGCAATATTTCATGATAATTAGGAGTAGAGACCAAAAAAACGGAAAATTAATTAATAGACCAATAAATATCTCCACCCTTTCTCCTCACCACAGTCCGATTACCGTTATTTTGAGCCCCCCCCCCTTGTACATTTGAGCCCTTTTTTCTGCACGTATTTCGCCAGAGTTTTTTTTCCTGGAAAAGAGGCGTTGAGAAAGAAAACAATATCCTTATCGAGTTTTTGTAAGCTCGAAAGTCTATTAAAAGAAAATATACTTTGATGAAGCAAGAGAGAATGAGAATCTCGAAAACGTTGTAAAGAAGACATTGAAACCAGTTATTAATCCGCTTGAAAAACTTTTTGGATTAAAAAATGAAAACTCTCCATCTTTTAATCACATTTCGAATAAAGCTAACATAAAAATATCATCTAAATCGAACAAGCAATAAAGTTTTATGATAAATGACAATAGTCGATCAGCTTGCTTAAAATATTACGTATTCGACTATGACTTTGCTTCATTGGATAATTCATTAATGCATTGAACATTTCAACCTATGCGTGGAGAAAATGATACAACATATGTTTCATCATTATTAAATAAAAGTGATAGCACAATCGATAATCTATACAGAGTGAGAAATAACGGAGGTCTAAATAGTTGACGATTTTTGAATTGAATTTTATAAAAAAATAATAAAAATAGAGCTTTGTCCTATATGAAAAGTAATGGACTCATTGACTATCTCTTCAAAAAAATACTCGAATGATACAATAACAAGATCATTAAATGGTGAAAATTATCGCAACCTTCTCGACGCAACACGTGCTTGTCGGAAAAAACATAGTAAAGATGAGTCTATACGGTTATCGAGGTTTAGAAAATATTCAATATTATGTGCAGCAATGTTTTGCAGCAGTAGTAATTATCAAAAAGAAGGAATTCGAATGCCTACATATAAAATATCAAAAAAATTCATCAATAAATTTGATATACTGAGATGATCTCAATGAATTGGTCGAACGACTTAGATTATAAAATGCTGAGCGATCAGCTATAAAGAACAATCACAGCAATGAAATACAATCAATTGTTGAAGAACAACGTGCAATAGAGTATATATATATATATATATATATATATATATATATATATATATATATATATATGAACTACTCACTTTTTCGCTAATCATTAGTGGTATGAGCCTTGAATTGTTTGAAAGAAATTTTGAGGGCACGAAATTTCGAAGGTAATCGAGGTCCTCCAGGCAACGGTTTCAATGTTACAGTAGCTGGTAGTTTTGATATAAAAGCTAAATAGCTGTGTAATGTTGTAAATGCCACTGAAGACCATAATGATCTTATAATGAAAACTTGCAGAATGAAATAGATTATTCACCAGTCCAGATTGATGCAGTTCTTAAATTAGTTGATTAAAATGTTAAAAAAGTTAAAAAAAATTAATCGAGGATGGAAAAAAAAGTATCTCTATAGCAATGGTCAGAAATACAAACAATACAAGAGGAAAATAGAATCTTAATTGAAATATCTTTATGACAATTATAATATCTCTATTCACTTAAAAGTAAGGAGCAGAACTACCATCATTCCAATCGATAGTGGAACCTCAATTGAAATCCCTTCTCAACCTATATCAAAAACATAAAATTGATCTTGTCAATACACAAATTGAACTATAAAATTATAGAAGTAAATAACAGTAAATAAAAAAATGAATCGTGAAAAAGTAGTGGACGAGCTGCACAAACCAGTTTGACACAGAATTCAGCGAAAAAATTATGTTATACATAGAATAGACGAGACATAACAAAATGATCTTGTAAAAATGATTCCTTACTATAAGGAAAATAAAGGGATTCACTTCTTAATTACTGTTATTGATAAATTTTCAAAATTTGGATGGACTATTCCACTGAAGTTAAAGCATGGAAATGTTATTAGTTATGAATTAAATATTGGAACAAGGACGAGTAGAATCTAATTTATAAACTGTTCAAGGAAAAGAATTTTACATTTCTCGCTTATAGAATCACATGAAAAAGTATAAAACAAATCTATACTCTTCGTATAGTAATCATTATGCAAGCGTATGCGAACGTTTTCCCAGGATATTAAAAAATGCCATATAGATTCAATTCAGCAATCAAGGAAACTATAAATGGATAGATATTCTGGGAGTTTTAGTCAAAGTGTACAACTCAAGAAAACATCGAACAATAGGGATTGAATCTAAAAGTGTAACCCTTGCAAATAGAAAAGGGATGAAGAAGAATTTTCTAAGTGGAACGTTACCGTATTTATATTCGTTATATATTCGTCGTAAAAACGAATCGAACAACTTATGGCAATAGAGATTATGATGACAAACCTATTTCTGATAGTTTTATTAAACTGAAATTCAAAAGGCTACGTATTTTGAACTTTATTGAGTAACAGAAAGTACTGAAAAAAAATTGGTAATCGCGTATATGTTAAATCATTAGGTTTTAATGGCGATCATAATAGTTGGATAGATAAAAATAAAATACATGGAAACAATTGAATTGTACTTCTGTCGACTACCCATATACAAATTAATAAATATTTTTTTATTGGTCTTACAGTCCAATCAATTTCATCCAAAAATAAAATAAAATAAAAATAAAAATAAAATAAAAATAAAAAATAAAAATAATAATAAAAAATAAAAAATAAGAAATAAAAATAAAAAATTATAAAAATAAAAAATAAAAATTAAAAATAAAAATTAAATTAAAAATTAAATTAAAATGATAATGACAGTCAGACTGTCCTTGTTTACATTCACCCCCGTAGACTAATCTGAAAATAAAATATTAGCTGAAAAAATTCTTTGTTAGTAAAGTGCAGTCTGACTGTCCCCAACACCCTTACCTAATTGAAGACTTGTCCAACGTTTCGAGCTCGCTACGGCTCCTCATCAGGGACTGATAAGGACAGTCTGACTGTCATTATCATTTTAATTTAATTTTTAATTTAATTTTTATTTTTAATTTTTATTTTTATTTTATTATTTTTATTTCTTATTTTTTATTTTTTATTATTATTTTTATTTTTTATTTTTATTTTATTTTTATTTTTATTTTATTTTATTTTTGGATGAAATTGATTGGACTGTAAGACCAATAAAAAAAAGTTTTATTAATTTAAAATATATGGAATATGATTTATGTTAAATTTAAAAATTATTTATTTGTTTATATATGAATAAAAAGTGGAATATAATGATAATAGATTAAACAAAATAAGAAAATATTTTATTAAGATGATAATATTATTGATTCATGAAATAAATACTAATAAATATTAAAGAAAAAATAAGACATCCACGTATTTTATTTCAGAAAAAGAAGTAAATAAACTCAAAAGAACTTTCACCTTGATATTATATATAGTAATAAAGTCTAATAGACTTATTACTTATTAACTGCTAGAAAGATTCGTGAAAAATTTTTGGTCTTTAAATATTGCTTTCATATTTTTGTGCTAGAAATATTTGAAAGCTCTCATCCTGCTGGGCAAAGATTTTCATACCCTATCTAGTGCTCACCTACTTCAGAACAGTCATCATGTCCTGATGATCTTTCTATAACTCCGTATATTTCTTTCTCAGTAGGAATTCACTCTCAGAAATTGTGTTAAGTGTGGCTAGATCCATTCGACAGACACAGGAGATAAAAAATTTTTTGCGAGGTACAGAATTTTATCTTTTATTCTACTGTGGGAATTCAGTTGAGTCTTGCTTTCTTTTCAGAAGGTATATAGTTCTCGACCTATTCAGTAGCTTAAATTAGCTCCTCATTATCCACAACTTGTATATTTAGCTATTCCTCCCACTTCAATTCCTGTCCGTTTCATTGCCATATCTCTCTTCTCTTCACCTTCAATTTGGTGTACCACTTGCACCAATGGATTTCATTGTGTATTGGCTCCTCTGTGACATCACATTTAATAGTTATAGTTTAACTTAATTGTTGTAAAGCTTCATCCCCTCCTATATTTCTGGTTGTTCATTAGCGTTTTCATTCCCCTCTTTTCCTTTCCCTATATTCTCTCCTACTCCAGCTTCTATATTGCTCCTCCAGTTTTCTCTGTTGTTCACCGCATGATATTTTTCTATATAAAATAATTTAATTATTTTTGAATTCAATTATTATTTTGACAGATAAGTATATTCAATTTCGAAGTTAAGAATACATTTAGAATTTAAATAATATTGTTTTTTTATGTACAATTGAAAATGTATAAATACACTTAATTCAACTGCTTTTTTAACTTTATGAGAACGTAAAATTTTAAGGTATATTGAAATTCATCAAGGACCAAATAAAGTTAGATTGTTTGGATTAATTTGGATTAATTTAGAGATGCTTTAAAATTATTTCTTAAAGAAAAC
Source organism: Sycobia sp. Sy_11 (assembly GCA_018907035.1). Lineage (NCBI taxonomy): Eukaryota > Metazoa > Arthropoda > Insecta > Hymenoptera > Epichrysomallidae > Sycobia > Sycobia sp. Sy_11. The sequence continues at coordinate 247,979 of JACCIC010000052.1, read as the reverse complement.
TGTAATATTTAAATTAAATTACTTATATTATATTATTACGCCCATAGTTAGAATATTTTTTATAGTAATAATAGGAGCAAATATAATGTATATTTCTAATTTAATAATTACTGAATTAAATATACTTATAATTTTTTGTTTATTAAATCTTGGTGTTTATGGTATTATAATTGCTGATTGATAATCAAATAGGATTTACTCAATATGAAAGGTTTTACGAGGAGTTGCTCAAACTATTTCTTATGACGTAAGAATAACATTGTTAACAGTAAGAACAATTTTATTAATTGAAACTTTTCATATATATTTATTTATAAATTATCCAAATTTTGTTTCATTTATTGTATTTAGTTTTTTGATTATATTTATAATTATTTGATTCCGGGGTGCTTATCGTATTTCGATATGATAATTTAATGAATTTAATTTGAAAAAGATTCATACCGTCAACGTTAAACTCTTTTATTTTAAATTTTAGTGTACTAATATTTTTATTATTCTATGTTTTCAAAATATATACTTCTATTAGTTAAGTAATTATTTATAAATTTAGAATTAAAGCATCATAATTTTTTTTCTTAAATAAGGGTTTATAATAAAATATATAAAATAAAAAAATGTGATAACTTGACCAATAATAATATAATGATCTTCTACAGGATGAGCCCCGGCTGAAGATAAGAAAATAAAGATTATGACTGAATTTCAAAAATAAATTTCTTTAGCAAAGAAAAAGTATCACTCAGGTTGAATATGTACAGCAATAACTATAGGGTTAAATTTATCAAAATGTTCAGGATCTGCTAAGATATATGGATGTAATAGACAAATAATTAATATAAATCTTATTATTATAACAAATCCTAAAATATCTTTAATTGTAAAATAAGGATGAAAAGGAATTTTCAAAAAATTTTTATTTAATCCAAAGGTTTTGAGGATCCTGTATTATGAAGGAAAAAAAGATGAATAATGATCAATATTAAAATAAAAGGCAATAAATAATGTAATGAATAAAATAGGTTTAATGTAGTGTTCCTAACTAAAAACCCCTCTCATAATCATAGAACAATAGTTTCTCGAATATAAGGGACTACTGAAACGAATTAGTAATAACTTTTACCTCTCAAAATATTTATCTCAAGGTAAAATGTATCCTAAAAAAGCTGCTATTATTGTTAATAAAAAGTTAATGAATCCTATTATTCATATTTTTATTAATAGAAAAAATTATTGATACATATTTTGTCCAATATGTATAAATATTATTATAAAACCAAATTTGCCTTCATTTATATGAAGTAATTGGACCAATCAAATATAACTAATATCTCAAATAATATGAGTTACACTATTATAAAAATATTCAATATTTTAATAATTGTCGAACGATAAAAACAATTTAGTAACTAATTGATTCAAAAGACAAATACCTAATAAAGACACAAAATTTCATTCATACAAGCAAAACAAAACATTCATACAACACAAAATTCATTATAATTTCATAACTAAAGAACTCAAAAATACTAAGGAGCTAGATAGCAGTGGTACGGGCTCAAATTCTAGTCCTCTGCTCCCCTCAGGGGGGAAAGCTGGCAAGTGCTGGGATCCTCTCGTATGCCTAACGATCAAACCCCCTCTAGCGTTTTTCGAGGCGGTGTCGAAGGTAATGTACAGTGCACTTCCTGATACATGGCATAGGTTTGATTCCTTCTTCTGCAGAGCGGGGGGGGGAGCATTTGTGGTGGTGGCTAATAACCCGAAGTTGAAGGAGTGGCTAGCCGAAGGACTGAGCACTTTGGAATTACCCTCGGCGTTATCTAAGCTGAAAATGGGGGGTGTGGTGCTCCTTCGGGCCCAAGGAAAAAGATGCCACTGCCATTATGCAGAGGAGTTTGGTGGAGGTGAACACATGCATATCGCTAATCTAACAGCCTTGGATAGTGAAGAGTGCGATAAGTGGGCTAGAGTTGGAAGTCACGTATATTAGAGACCCAAAGACTGTATTCTGATAAAGTGCATAAGTATTGTGCCGCTGCTCGAGCTCTGTACTGAAGATCTAGCGGTGGTCTCTGTGGAGGTAGAGCGCATCGAGCAAGTAGTAGTTAAATCTGCCTACCTTCCATATCAGGGCACTGACAACCCGACTGGGGAAGTCCAGAGACTGGTGGAACATATTACGATTAGCAACCTTCCACTAGTGCTAGGGTATGACGAACTCGCAACACAGGGTATTGGGTAGCACTAATACGAACGAGAGGGATGCTAAACTACTAGAGTATCTGGTAGGTACAGAGCTAGAGATGCTCAATTTGAGCGATACTCCCACTTTTGGAAATATGCTAAGGAGTAGGTTATTGATATAATTCTTTGTTCTACGTGGCGAGTCAACTTAATTAGCAGATAGAGGGTGGATGATGTGGAAAAACTTTCTGACCACTCTCTCTTAACATTCTCTTTGAAGATACCCAATAAGAAAGAACCATATGGGTGCAGGATCCTAAGCACACAGATTGGTATGAATACAAGAGGTTCGTCAAGGATAAATATATTTGTTGACATCAAGGGCAAACGAACGCTAGACAGCTCCGCGAATTCGTTTAGTGACGCCATCAAACACGCCTTTGAGGAAAACTGTCGCCCTAAACAAGCGAAGCTGAAGGTGAAGGTCTACTGGTGCAATAGGAAACTAGTATATCTAAGAGAGAAAACCAAGAGTCTTTCTAAGACAGCTAGGCTAACAAGTGGAGAATTTGCTTGGAACGCATACAGGTTGTGTCAGGACGAATATAGGTATGCAGTAAGGACGGCTGCTAGAGAAGCTGAAGGAATTACTGTGAAAGCATCTGCGAGGGAAAAGAGGCGGTCAGGTTGAGCAAGATTCTGTCAAAGAATCCTAATGCGATCCTGGACACGTTGTAGCGTCCCGACAGCAGTTATGCAACATCAGGTGAAGAAACGTTGAGATATCTCATCCAAGCACACTCTCCTAAATTCTGCGATACAGAATAAAAGGAAAGCATAGCAATACATGAAGCAGTCTGGTCTGGGTATGCTAGACTCTGCGCTAACTAACTCTGTCCAAACATATCTGAAAGGAGATTACAGTATTTTATGGCTAGATCCTAAGATGTGGAGGACATCAAGGCCAGTATGCCGAACAGAATACTTTTGTTCTGGGAGGCCTGCCCATTATAGCGGTCGCTGGTCTTAGGTATGGGCACGAAGGGTTTCCCATACGTCCAGGGCCCGGAAGGCCCAACTCCGTACTAATGTCAATAATAATAATAATAATAATAATATTATCGAAACTATTAGAAATATAATTCGACCTGGAACTCTAGCTAATTTGTAAATATAATTGCAGACGATTTATTCCTAACTTTAATTTCTAAAGTTTGTCCTACATTATCATTATTACCAATATTTTCAGTTACATTATTTTAAACTAATTTCGTAACTTTCGAAAATTCTAGCCTCTCGACGTCCAATAACCCGTCTGTGAGACACGCCCGCATTCCACGCATCAAGCGCCGAGCGGCCATACGAATGAGAAAGCGAGAGAATTAGGTTAGCATCAGGCCCCGCCATCGCTGTGTAGCGCATTCATCCGCGTCCTTCTTGTCCGTGCATATGTCCATTCCAAACGCCAAGTTTTCCTCCGCTCGTGCCCTGTGAATGATCGCACGTTCTTATATGACGCATCTCCGTTTTTCGCGTCGTGAAACCTTGCTAGAAGTGATCAGCCCACGAGATATAGCACTCCGTTACAGTGCGTATGTATTAGTGTTTTAATAAAGGTTTTGTTAATTACAATCGAATACCATATTATTTGTTTACTACCGCGTCTCCTTGTCCGATCCCCCATTCTCCATTTCAGCAGCCGGTGAATCCAGCATGTACACCGTGGTGAACACGCACGCACATATACATACGTTACAAGGTAAGAGTAGTTGTATTTATGCGGTTACAAATGGCGCTCAAAGCGTTGAGCGCACGGCGAATGAGTATATGCACAGCATGAGTTTAAAAATCCGTTCCCCCGAGTTCAAACACCCGTAAATTTTTGCGTACAAAAATCATAACAGTAGCTGAAATAAATAAGCAGCTAGCCGCACATGTATACAGCTTAAAGGCCATTTTAGATTGTGCGCACCAACGTGCGCAGTAGTGGGGGCAGGCAGCTACAGGTAACAACAGCCAAGCTCATGGCACTATACATGCCCCATCCCCTTCAGGTCCCTCATGTTGTTCAATAAAACTGTAATGATTTTATAAATAATTAAGTAAATCCCTGCGTAACGTCTCCTCCATAGATAAATCTAGTAATAAATATAAAAAAGTCAAGAAGATATCAATGTCTAAATTATATAACCACTCAATAGAAATACAGTGCTTTGACAGCTAACCTCAAACCACATCACCGTATATGGAATAGCCACCTTATGAGACGAGCACTTATAACAAGAGCAATATAACAATTTAAAAAGACATAAATAAAAACAGCATCTACACTAAAAACGATAATTAAATAATAACTTTATGAACTATCCAATAATAAATATCAAATAAAAATGGAATAAATAAATCAATAACAATATTACCTCAATGAGTATATATTTATAATTTCACCTTAATTTTCATGAATATATTTTTTTTTATAATCTTCACAATGAATATATATTTATAATCTTCAATTGATTTCTCTTTATTTCCACTTTTAGTTACTCAATCCTACTTCCTCAATCTTACTTCCTCAATCCTATTTTTTTTCTATCTCTCTCTCTCTCTTTCTCCTTCCACACTACTTCACCGATGCTTAGATAATCACGCAACAATTTAATAATTCTAAAAAAAAACTAATAGAGAATCATTCAAAAAAAAACTTTAATCACTTCTAGTCTCGGCAAAAGCTAGAAATCAACTACTTCTCTGCCACAAAATTAACATCCGCTCTTCCTTCAAATACCGCCAATTTATTATTTGTTGGCCGGCACCAATTACCTTATTTAATTTAGTAAATACTCTAATTTATTATTTTACCAAACAGGTATTGGTTCCCATCTTTACTACTTAAGTCTTCATCCGGTTCCGCTTCCTTTCTATAACTCGTGATTGGAGCAATTAATCTGCCCTTTCAATTATTCATTTGAATTTCACGCGCGAATGTGCTTAATTCCTTTGAAGTCGGTAAGAAGGGTCTCCACTACTATCGGCCATCTACCGGACGCGCAACGACATTCCTATAGGTCTCTTTTTTTCCTTTCATTAATGCCTGAAATGCATATTCTATGCATTCGTATACATTCCGGTAGTCCTTTTTCCGTTCCGCTCTCCACTTCACCGCCTACGTTAGCGAGCGCTACTGCGCAACTCGCACATTATATGTGATTAATATGTGTGTCCTGTCATCGTGCATCTCTCATGTATCATCGAAAAGAAGTCCTGTATCTTACAATAAGCACCCCGACCAACAACAGCCAAGTAAGTGACATATTCCATAGATCATATTATTTTACTTGTACGTATAACCTTAATTTAAAAATTTTTTTTATCGGTGTTCATCAATAATACCTATACACTTACAGTGATGGCATATTCCGCACACCTGTCGATGCACAAGATGAAATTGATGAACAATATACCACTGTGAACACCTATTTAATCCAACAAATGCATCACAGTGACGAATTTGTTTATACAGTGCAATTTGTGTTTATTACAAACCACTACCTACCACAACAACACTTTATACGATTGTCAACCTTCAGATGGTTTGGTTTTCAATTTTATTTTAAATGTGTTTGTTAACTGCTCAATTTCTTTAATATGTATATATTTTCAAATGCTGATTGACCATCCCTCCAACAACCCGATACAAAGTTCTTCAATTCCCAACTCATATCAGGATGACAACTTCAACCATTGTTTATTCGAATAAAAGGTATCACTTTAACAATAATATGTGTCGTATCCCATACGTCACAAACTGCATTATTATATTGTCATTAACAAAATTTTCTTTTTAAATCAATTTTTTATTTATTTTTTTTTATTTAATTATGTGAATATAATTCAAATTGAGTTACAAATTATTTATCGAAACATAATTGTTTTTAGTAACGTTCAGGTTAGCACGTTTCAGGTATTACATTACAATGAAATGTTACAGTGCATGTTTTAATCATCTTTTATACTATACAGATTATGTTAGGCTACTTATTTCATCTTTTCAAAGCAATTGGAATAACATCCATGGCCTATTTCATCAAGATTATTATTTTATTACATTAAAATGTATTTTATTTTAATCTTTTTTTTTTTTTTATATTTGACGAAGTCTTGCATCATACAAGAAGGAATATGTTCATGATGACCTCGAATCATGGGCATACATTCACACTTTTCTAGCTTGATTCGTTTATAACTTGAGTGACATATCCCATACGTCACAAACAATAACTAAAATAAATTCATCGTAAACAAAAATTAGAAAGACAATATTAACAATAAATATTCATCAGCTGTTTATACAAATACCATAGAGATTCTGTTTTTTTTGTACCAACAATAAACTAATAATAATAACAACTTAAAGAATATTAAGATTTTAAAGCAAACACTTTTATATTCAAACAATTCACATTTCTTTTTATTTATACAACAGTAGTGATATAGAAATAACCATACCATTACTGTTAATAAATAGTATAAATTAATAATTAATTAATATAATTACAATTAATTATTGTTACAAATAATATAAATTAGATCATATAAAATACTGGTATAAAGAAAAAAACAGAGGGAATATTTACTCTCTAGACTGCCAAACTTTTCTTGTTATTTAACAACCAAGCAATCAAGGATCAAATTTCTTCTTTCTATTGAAGGAAAGATCGACAGAACTGATTCACTGGTAGAACAAATTATACAGGGAATACTAAACGCATCAATAACAGAATAAATGAACAATAGTACGAGTATTGTTAAAAAACAATATATAAAAAATTTTTAATAATTTGGAAATACATATAGAATTTTAAAAAATTAATAAATACTATGAATAAATAGACGAGACGTACGCAGAATCGATACTGCTATAAAACATCGTTAATAGTATAAATATTAATAGTATTAACAATATTATCTCAATCATAAGTATTTGACAATATAACTGAATTCTGAGATCATAAATAAAGACATCTATGCAGTAAAGAAAATATTTGTGCACTTCCTTTGACCCACTCAACATAGACTAGTAGAAAATGGCTGACGCCGTACAGGAGCATGATGGAAAGCCTGGACAGGACCCGACATCACAGAGATCTGGGATGCTTTGAGCTCGACAGTCCTCGTGGTAGCTCACTTACCACAGACGCCTGCCGGTCCATCAACATAGCCAGATACCCATGAAGAAGATAAAAACCTGACGGGACAATCCCGTACGGTCCCCACGATACCATAGGGACGATCCCCACAATAAATAGCCGCAGGACCAGGATATTTCCACAAATCGTGGACACTACTATCAACCTACGGCCAACAGCTGGCCGTACGTACCAGACATGTGCCCATAACCCCACCCGGTAATGCTACAAAAGCACCCGACAGCGTACTCGGCTTTGCCGATCCCATCGCCAGAAACATTGCCAGCGCCCACGGAATCCCGACAGATGACCTCAAATCGATCTATCTATATAATCTCAGAGGAACACGCATTCTAATAGACAAGACGGCACTGGGACTAAGCGAAGAATAACAGATCGATAGAATATATCGAAAATTGCATCCATCGTATATGGATAAAATCGATAGGCATGATTTTAGATCAATCGACGAACTCCAGCTGATGGGCAGCAGAATGAGTTAAAGAAAGAACTTACACGGCTTTACAAAGAGCCGCCACCTGCAGAACTCTGCATGGTAAGCACCGCAACTTGCTCATCAACAGGGAGACCGAGTAAGCGGTCCCGGTTAGCAGCCCTCAAATACGATAAATCATTGGTGTCGAAAAGACAATACCGATAATAGAACCCTCGGCGTCAATACTAGCTAGATCTGAAAATAATGAATCACGCCAATGTGATCATCGAGAAGATCCAAGGAGGAGCCACACTTCGGTTCCACGAAACATCAGGAGACCGTCGCCAAGACGAATGGAAGAAATAATAAAAATGCCACCCAGATACCACGATCCCCCGCCATCATCTCAATATCAGTCCCCATCATCCTCACGCAATAGACACTAATCGTCCTCAGGTTCTATATATTCCCCAACTTATTTCACATCTCATAGACCTCCTCAGTATCGAAGCAGCGAGCGTGATTACCACGACCAGACCAAACGCCCAATGGCGACTATCAATCGCCAAGCCGCAACGGCAACTGGAGCGAGTACATACATCGAAGCGAACGACCACCTAGGGCATCAATACAACAAGACAACTGAAACAACCAGGGACAATTATAGACAAGATTATGATGATTACGATTCGCCACAACGATATTTCCAAAATATTGAAGACAGGCCGCAAGGCGAAGACAAAAGACCTTGTTGGACCTGAACAGCCTCGACACTGGGTTCATAGGTGTCCAGATAGAAAACAGCTATTCTGTTACAACTGGGACGAATAAAATTTAACGACAAAGAACTCTCCACGATACAGCCCAAGAAATAAGCCGGGAAATACACGAGGGGAGAGGAATTAGGAGTGGACCTTGCAACCCCTCATGACACGACTTCACTCGCTGGAAACAGCGACAACCCGTAACCCGACGCAAAGGATGTCAGGAGTACACGCCCGAACCTCAATACTCACGACGAGGAAAATCGATTTTTCCTCAAAATTAAGTTGATGGGGAAAGTATTTCCCGCACTTATTAATTCAGGAGCATGTAAAACATACGTAGGCCCAGCTCCAGGGGAGTGAGTGAGATCAGCACTAATTCCGCTGATCTCTTACATACAACTGACGGATGAGAAAATATGCCTAAATGATGCTAGATCAAACTGTTACTTAATATTGATGACCGGCAACTTCAAGCACGGTGCGAGGTAGCAAAAATCCTTACATACGTCATCATATTTGGGATGGACATATTGACTTTAATAAAAATGATGATCATTATTGCAGACGCGACATGGCGGACGCTGAAACACATCATCATGCGTTTCGTGACGCAATAGAACGGCCTGCAGGAAGCCATCACTGCAATAACTGCCGTCAACGGATTGGGTCTGCTCGACAACGCTGAACGCTGTGAGCTCTAGGGGTTATTAGACCATCTCATACCTCCCGCAAAGGGACCGTTTCAGCTGGCTGCTTCATCACATAGATACACAAAAACATCGCCCAATAAAGCTGAATCCATGATTGGCTGCTGAAGCAAGTTGTCCAGTAATAGTCCTGAAGATGGACAGAAAGACTCAATTCTGCATTGAGTACCCGGCAGTTAACGCCATCACAAAGAAAGACGCGTATCCCCTGCCGCATATAATGCCCTCCTGGATAACTTACGTGACGTGCGATACTTGTCCAAGATTGATTTGAGTCAAGCATACCATCAAAAACCGTTAGATAAGAGCAGCAAAGAGATCACCGCATTTACGGTCCCGCCAAAAAGGCCTCTTCCAGTATACAAGGCTGCCATATGAAGAGGAGCGTCGGGAAAGACGTAAAACTATCATAACATCAAAAATAACATCAGAAAAGGCAAGGGGATTATACAAATGGCCCTTGAGAGAAAGATATAAAGGCGCTAAAAAAGAAGATGAAAAAGAAGATATTGCAGTAGAAGAAGAAGGAAGAGAAGAAAGGAGAAACCCAAAAGAAGACATAAAGAACAGGAAACTGATTGGGTCTACAGCCTGTTTATGAAAAGATATAAGGACCTCAGGGAAAAGATAAAGATATGCGACCAGGCAAATATCGAGGACTCGCGTAAAACGGGACCACTGGAGGCATCTCGCAGGATTTTGATCACGACAGAACAGTGATTCATAGAAACCCGCGAGATGCACTTCTCTAGAAATGTAGTAGACAGATAAGGTACATTCCCCTCCTGCCGTTCCAGTCTGGCCCTAGTTCCCGCCGGAAATCCAACCCTGAGACTGAGAGCAACGCAAGAGACTGGCATCTGGAAAACTCGCCCCAAATTCCAAGGCACTCAAGACACAAGAGGTGGAGAACGGATTATTCTACTGTCCAGGTACAAAATCTCCGGTGGCGAAAAGGCCAGAGGCAACTAACCATTCCCTCATACCCTTACGTACCCAGAAAAATCCCTATTCATCCACAAAGATCCCTACCTAAAAAGATTTCACCGCTTTAAAGTACCAACTCTCGATGGTCAATTTGTGACTGCTCGCAGAGCAAGCATCGACGAGGTGTTCAACGAGCTACAAGCAACGACCCATAGCGCCAGCTCACAAAGAGCAATTCCAGCTCTGATAACTTTAATAGTCACGCCGCGCCCTAATTTTGTACCCTACGCTCAAATCTATTACCACCAGCACGACCACTACCAGGGATAGGTAGTGTACCGAAAAACAATAGAGAAGCACCATTAGTCGGCTGCTGGAACTGAGGATCGGAGGGACACCGATTCACCGTATGTCCACACTCTCGAAGCAGACGCTTCTGTTTCAGCCAACTCGCGACGTACACACGTGCACGACTTGCCCGGAGCGATCGGCCCCTATTGTATCGTCTTGGGAGGGGGAGGATGATCGCGGGGTTCAGTCAGCAAAGGAGCTAAGACGACACTTCAGGTATCGAATCAACAAGTGACAGAAAAAGGAGTTATGCATCAGCAAAATGAATGGCCCATTGTAGCCCATACGTTATAGGAAGTAGCTGGTATATTAGGAGGCCTGCAGCCGGTCTTAATTAATATACGAGGCTCAACAGTCTACTTTAACAAGTAAAAAGGTAACCCGGCCAGTAACAATATATCAATGGCCCCAAAGAATATTATCCAGCGTTTCCCTTTTCGTATCCCCGCGATTTTCTCCTACTGCAAAAATATAACAGCACCAACGCGAATGATACGAAATACCTGTAGACCGCGAAGTAATATAAAATCACGTACGGGATGAACGGGAAATTTTAAAGCAAGTTAGAAGTAAAGATAACCCCTTCTTTTTCGCGAGTAAAGAAATACCGCGATGGCACAGCATTGGCGGGCGAGGACAAAAGCAATAGAAGATGAAAAATAGGATCGAAACCACAATAGGCTTCTTGCTCGTCCCACCAACGTTGTACCCGATTCAAATGACCGACACACTATTCAAGAACCAAAAATATTTCATCAACGAACACAGTAGCGAAGAAAGAAGATGAAAACCAGTGTAATGTACTCCCCGATCACGTACCTAAAAAGGTCAGAACGTGCGAGGAGCAGAGTCGACAAGAGTATAAGAAGAAGAGATTACTACCAACATACATATTAGATTTTAGTCAGCGATATCCAAGCGTAGGATAGTTAGAATAGGATTAGGGTAGCTCAAGTACTAACGATAGTTCCAGTAGGTTAATAATTAGTTTCATACTCAATAGCGATGCTTAGGTTAGTTATCAATAATACTTTTAATGTTAGCGTTGATATATATTCATTCACTAATAGGTTCAAGATACAAAAAAAGTAATGTCGATACATAAAACTGTGATTTAAATACATTCAGAAAAAAATCTGCCATTCTTGTAAAACACCAGCGGGTTTTAATTAACAATTATCTGTTTCTTAACGTGACAAACCACTCCTCGCAGGTAACCTATTTTCCGCCTTTTCCCCCGATACGCGTCGTTGTTCCATCAACTACCGTTGCAACTTGCACGCACCCAAAGCACACGTCATCGAAATGAATCGCGACCATACGCTTCCCCACGTCCGTTTTGGGAGGGGGAGTTTGTGACGGCCCATTTGGCTGTCGCACGTTACGCGTTTATGTAAAACCGCGAGTGTTCGAGGTTGATTGCGAATCCACACTCGCAAACCGTGAAAGTGCGCGCACAGCAAATGAGTGAGAGAAGAATTAGAAATAGAACGAGTACGTTTCTTCTTGTCGTCCAAGCCGTCAAGCAGTATAGATGCTTCTGGTCCCAGCTGTCGAGCAGGTATCGTACGACATCCCTACCTTCGGTATCTCTCAGCTACGAGCTTCAGCCCCGGATATCGAGCAGCTTCGAGGGTCCTCGTCTACGAGTATCGTCTAGAATCAGAAGTCTAGACGTCTACTATCCTAGCCTCCCGATCACTAGCAACCCGTTTGTGAGACGCGCCCGCATCCCACGCAACAAGCGCTGAGCGGCTATACGAACGAGAGAGAGAGAGAAATAGGTTAGCGTGAGGCCCCACCATTACTGTGTAGCGCGTCTACCCGCCTCCTTCTTGTCCGCGCACATTGCTGTCCCAAGCGCCATGTTCCCCTCCTCTTGTCTCCGATGGACGATCGCACGTTATTATATGCTGTGTCTCCGTTTCTCGCGTCGCGGAACCTGCTAGGAGTGATGAGCCCACGACCCGTAGCACTCCGTTACACAGTGTTTTAATAAATGTTTTATTAATTACAATCGAATATCCTATTATTTATTTACTACTGCCTTCCCTTGTCCGTTCCCGCATTCTCCATCCCTTGGATATAGGATGGGAATCGGTCATGCCATGATAAAATCTGTGTAAGGTAGTAATTCACTCTTCATACAACCTTTGGATCCATGGTTCTAATTGATTGATCAAACGAACCATCTATCGGCGACAAGGATCCCTCTCCCTGCGCTTCTGCAATTTAATCATTGCAGTAGTTTTCGCTCGTTTTACCGCCTCCGTTCTGCTGAGAATGTTTTTAACTAGGTTATACACCTAGGTCAAATGACTCAGAGAGACCGTACGGTAAGAGCTCACGATGCATAGTGCCTCACTTCGCTGCACTTTTACCACCATTCTTTTCCTATAATTCTGTGCTTTCAGTGCATCGGTCTACACCTCCTCTGTATTATAGCATGATGGATTCGGCTGTTCTTATAAGCAGACATCATTTGCAGGGTGCTGGACCATCAACGTTGGTTATCAACCTACTGAGTTATGCTGTCACTCGGGTAGCTGTATCTGTCATTTTTTTATATAGTCCCAGAAGGTCAGCTTACTAGGGTGACCTAGCGTCACTCCTAGATACGTCACGCCTACTTTGGTACTCATCGTCGTGTCCCCAACCTGCAGAAGATGTATCTTTGGAATACGCTTCTTAGTCAGAAGCACTATCTCTGTTTTCGTTGCCGCCAAATGCAACCCATTGCTTTTCAACTATCTCTTCACACGACGTATGACTTAATTAAGGCGCATTTGTACATTGTCATAAGCATTAGCAATGATGATAGCTGCTACGTCATTTGCGTATCCAACTAGAAAAGTGTCATCAGGCATCTACATCTGAAGGATTCCGTCATATGAAAAGTTCCGCTGGTCGACTCCAAGCAGCGAACCCTAAGTAGCCCCAGCACTATGCCTTTTTCTCATCCAGCTATAAGATGTCTCATAAACTAGGAATCGGTCCCTGAGATAGTCACCTAATATCCAAAGCATATAGAGCGGTACCCGGAAATCTCGCTCTATAGCTCGTAAAACATTAGCCCATTTAACAAAGTTGAAGGCATTCCGAACGTCGCGGGTAACCAAAAGATATACCGTTAGGAAGTAATGATTAGTCTTCTCTGTACCTTTCACCGCATTTACAACCTCAAAGATAGCATCTGCGGTCTCTCCCTGAAATTCGTACGTTCTGTCGGCCAGACCATCGTCATCAGTAACAGTTCCGAGAAGGCGTTGCTTCAATAGTCTCTCTATTACTTTACCCGCATTATCTAACATACACATAGACTATACGATGAGGGTACCTACGAACGACTCTTGTCGTTAAGCACAAGCCCTTGTCGATAAGCACAAGTTTCGCTATCTTTCAGCTGGGATAAAATAATTCAGCCGTTAGGCAGAAATTGTACATTGACAGGAGTTCTGGATGTACTTCCACTACTATTTTCAGTCCTTCCGCTGCAATTCGGTCAAGTCCTAAAGCCCTCTTGTTTTACATGGATTTTGCGGCTCTGACGAGCTCATCCTTGCTGAACATAGAGATATCCATTTTTCCTTCCGGTAGCACTGAATCAGATCTGTCAGGCTGGATTAGAAACAAAGTATCTATGATGTTCTGCAGTGTGTCAAAGTCCAAGGTGACGATAAGACGATGTACACCAAGTTGTCTAGCAACGACCCCATATCCCAGACCCCGTGTGTTCGTGTCCAGATCCTCACACAGCACCTGTCAGCATCGGCGTTTGCTGGCCTCGATAGTTCGAACAGATTTTATAGATAGGTTATGTTCAGCACTCCACACAGCCATGTCGTCTCCGTGTTTCGGAGCTCTCTGTGATAGCCGCCTCAGACGTGAACACCTACCTCTGAGATCAGCTATGTTTTCCATGCATCACTATACAGGGAGTCTTTTCCCCCCGATTGCTTTGTTCGGGATCGACTCTTCGCAAGCCCGGTAAAGGATGCGCATTATAGTACTAAGCATCTCCTTCGCTTTATCAATTTCCAATAAAATATTTGAAATCCCAACAAGGTTTGACTCTATACGTTTGATATCCTGTGAGAATTTCTCTTTGTTTAGCCTTGCATCATCCCATCTGGGAGGCCCCCACGAATTGCTCCAATAAAACCTGGTATCCCAACACATACGCGAAATCTCATGTACTTCTGATCACTGGCTGTATAGTCTTCAATCATCTGCCAGTCCTGTATTCACGAGACCAGACATTTCGTCGCAAAGGTCGCATCTGGTATGGTTTTAACGTAGCGCGGTAGCGTGAAAATGGCAATAAGTCAGCGGTTAATATCACTAGCCCTAGTCTAGACACCAGGTCCATGACTTTTCCACCTCTGAAGTCGCGCTCCGGCATGCTCCATTCCAGAGATATAGCATTAAAATCACCTGCCATCACCAGCTCACCTTTCATTTATCTGACAAAGTGTTCTAGGTCTTCAAGTATGGCCTCGTAGTCACCTATGGCGGGGTTTGAGGTGAGGTAGCAATTCACATACGTAATGCTATTGCATAACACCCAAACATAGTCATTTCCAGATCCATGAGCCTTAACTTTTGTTATTCACGAGTCAAGAATCAAAATTGCTGCCATCCCAAACTTATCGGTGTTCCAGCCTTCTCCTTCTCTGTTTCGATACTGTTCACTAATAATTAAGATATCAGCTTTAGAATCGTTGTAGGATCAAAGAAGAATATGATCCGCTATCCTGCTGCGGTTGACAACCCCGTACAGAACTTTTTCGATATGCTTCCGAATTCGCTTCCCCTATACAGAGAAAGCTCTCAGATGTCGCGATGCATACCAACACCTTTTTTCCTCTTTGTTCGCATCGATAACAACAGACACTATGGTCGGGGCCTTTGCACCTATGAATCAGGTGACCATATCCTAGGCACCTATTATACCTAGTTATTGTTTCGCGTCAGTGTACGCGACAATTCACCAGACCCACTCATAGAAGCCTGATCGTCCGCAGCTGTATAACAACAACCTCCTGCAATACTACGAAGGCAGCACGCTGCTCCGCAGTGTTGGTTATAGTCACCTTGACCTCTTACTCACGATGTGACATGTGAAAATAAAAATTCTGAGATGCATTTGAGTAATCATTTGATTAAAGAGACAAACGAAAACTCAAAGATTGAAAAATATATAGAACATACTGTAAACAGTTTGGTTGTAAAGAAATTGAGGGATGCAAAAATGAAAATAAGATTGATTTCTTAACTGAGAGACTGGAATTAGTATTATCTAAGGAAGGTAACCGCATACGAAAGTACAATTTGACGACCGAAATTAGATTCGAAATATTCAATGACTTTCTAATGATAGAACTGAAAACGAAAAAATCAGATTACGTGATGGATTTAGAATAACCGGAACTTTCGCGATTTTCGGAAAAATTTTAGATGACAAACAAAGAACGTGAGAAATAATTACAAATTATATTCATCTCAGTTATTATACGAAAATTGTTGAAATTAAATCACCGAAAAAGGTCATCGAAAAGTTAATAGAGTATAAAAGATTAGAATGTAAAACAACGTGAGTATCTGCAAGAAAAGAGTTATATCGTTTGAAATACGTACCTACGCGAGAACATGCCGCGAATTTTTCGATTATATTCGAGGATAAAATTAGAGATTCTGAAAGTGCGCCGCGATCTAGTAAACTCACGGATGACGATAAACAAGATATATTTTACAACGCAGTATCAGGCACACTCCCCGAGACTGTACACGCGCACTGGCTGTTCGAGGGCACAACGGGAGTAGAAATGCAATTGGGTAAACTAAAATTACTTAGATTACAGGCAGAGGCTGCAAATCCAATAAGAGAGCCTCCAGTCAACTCGTTGAGCGTTGGGGGCGGGCGACAGTTCTCGAGATTTTCCTGAGGACGATCGGTCGCTCGCAATGCGCGGCGAGATGTTATGAGAAGATGTTTTCATTGGGGGGCGACTGGGCATGTGAGCGCTAACTGCTTGGCAAAATATGCTACAAATGTAAGAAAGCTGGCAACCATATAGTCAGTTGAATTATTTTACGAAACATGATTTCCATAAATTGAGGAGAAACCATGTGTTGAAATTCATAGTGGATTCAGGAGGAACTGAAAATCTGTGTAATAGTGAAGTAGCTTTTGAAAAATTAGAGCGGAGCTTTTCAGGCAAGGTTAGATGCGCGAATAAACAAGCAAATTTGAACGTAGATGGTATCGAAAATATTCGAGCTTTTACAAGTTGGGGACACTAAATTGATTTCAACAGCGTACTGTACTCTCGGCACATAGATTAAACAATAAGAGAATAAACATTTTCGATCCGGTATCCAGGAAATCTATAATAACTGAAGGTTACGAATCCCCTTTTTGGGTTATCAAAATGAAACTACGCAGTAAATTAAACTCAATACACGTAGCTGGCAATAATCAGAATAATCATAGATAGTTATCTAGAAACAAGAGTAGCGCAGTGGATAGCGTAGACAAAATAGATCTGGTAGAAGTCGCAGACACCGAAAACGACTCTGATCTTCTGGTGATTACAAACGATAGAAGGGTGCTAGAAAACTCACTACATCTTTACTTTTAAGTATTATTTTCATTTCAAAATCGTTCTTGTAAAGACTCAAATTTTTAACTTCCAAATAATTATCATTGTATAATTCTTTTATTTTATTTTTTGATTCGTTATTAATATTTGGATTTATTTGCAATTTATTCTGATACATGCAATCAATATTCATTAATTCTAGAACTGCGCTCGCTAATTCACAATTTCAAATCTGAGTTTCCTTCTTTTTAATTATTAATTTTCCGTCTTCCCCTATAAATTTTATCGAAGAATGGTTTGCAAAATCGCGCCCCAATATTGCCATACTCGCCATTATATTTTCCGAAACAAAATACAATTTCAAATTTAACGGAATTCCCTCGACTTCGAATTTCTTTTCAAAAACTGCTAGAATTTTCATCGGTGACCCATTTATCGCACTAAACTCTGGATTATTTGCCGGTAACGCAGATCGAGCTTCTACTGGTACAAATTTTACTTTTATAGAACTTATGAAAGATCCCGAGTCTAACACAGCGCTTATCGTAAACTTACATTTTTCGCTGTTTGTGTCCGTCACGCGTAACTAAGCGTTAAAAGATACGGTAGTAGAAGAGTTGGCTGGACGACATTGGTAGACGTTGCTGAATTGGCTCCCCTTCTATTTTTCGGATAATCGCCTCTCTTCGTAGATTTCCGCTGAGGGCAATCTGATTTTTGGTGTGATGATAAACCACATTAAAAACAGGATCCATATTTCCTCTTCGGTTTTACGCAATCCGATGCGTAATGTCCTGTTTCTTGGCAATTAAAACACTTACTGGTCTTGACTTATATTCTATTTTCACTGTCAAGTTAGTATTCCCTCGATAATTTCTTCTTTCGTTATCAAATTTTTTCTTGGAGTACATCGTGATTTTCTCAAATGCTTTTAGCAAGTCGGAAATTCCATCAAACTCCATCATTCGGGCTTGATCGCGCAGTCAAGGATTCGTCACTCCATCAATTACATATTCGATCATAGATAAATCTCTGGCACGTAAAACCTCCTTTAATTCTACTGCGGTATATTCGCTCGACATTCTTCACTAACTCTCGAGAATTTCGCCATTCAGTACGACGGTAATCCAGACAATACCTGGGTTTCCTGTATACTATTAACATAATCACCTTCCTTCTCTATAATACTGTCTAGAATATAAATATATATATATATATATATATATATATATATATATATATATATATATTTGTTAAAAGGAAAAATAAAAAAAAACTTGCATACAAATATACACATATGTACAGCATAGGTAGATACTCATTTATACCCATCCAGGATAAAAGGCAGGTGCATCGAATATGAAACATATAAGTATTTCTGAATAACGTTGTAACGAGGTGCGAAATCCCGCTCGTCACGTACTGGTTGTCTGCTTACTTCCAGGGCGGGAACTCGGGCTGCTTATTTTCAGAATTTTCTTCACTGAGTTATTTTCTTTTTTGTCATATATATTACCTCTATTATCAATTTAAAGATTAGACTGTTTCCAGATTTCAACATATACTATAAACTTTTTTGAGCTGCCAATTTTGATGTTCTCTTATCAGTGGCGCCATCTTTTTCAAACAGTGCAAACTTATTTGTACACCTAATATATATTTTTCATAGTCCTTTAGAAATGGGCAGCAAATACACCTTATAGTATTGCTAAATATTCCTCAATGAGAACTTTTAAATATTTATAAATATTGCAATGTATATGTGAAATCCATGCAAATAAGAAAAGAGCTCAAAGCTTGTGCAATCGAGTGGAGAATTCATCAGGCAAATAAACGTAGAAAATTGCTGCTATAGATGGCCACAACACTGAACGTATTAGTAGGGATTACTACTTTTACAAGGACGTACAGAAGAGCAGGATATGGAAATTCCATACCAGACGTCACTCAGGCTACCGATAAAATTAGGAACAAGATCATCAGTACATTGTTTTCGAACTTAAAAACATGACAAAACAAATCAGAATTCGGATAAAAACAGGTTCACAATGGAATATTAAGCGGATGAACACGAAGGAATTGAAGAGAAGTAGGAAGATCTCCCACACAGAAGGTGACCCGGGTGTGAAGGGTCGCAAAAGGGTTGAATCGTTAATGGAGGTAATGAATAAATTCCTCGAACGGCATGCTGCGAAAATACAGAATAGAAGTCAAACATACTGGTTGTTAACAAAACTGGCCCAACTAAGAAGCGTTTTTTTTAAGCAGAAGTAAAATGTTGAACGCGTACGAAGTCAAAGCGATGCACATCAATATTCGATTGAGCAGAGATCTCCAAATCGACGCTTGTGATTTGCAACAAATAATAGTAAGACAAGATGTTAAACGATTGATGAAGGAGGTGGATACTCATTCATGAACCAATAGCTACAAAATTATTGGTTATAATTATTAGAAATTCAGAGAACGCTAATGACAAAAAAGGCAGCTATGTTTGCAACTATTTTCCATGGACACTTCCAAAATCATCAATACAGGGGGATTGAAAGCCACTCTGTTTGTACAAGCTTCTCTGTGTTCTTAACACACAAGGGAATATATTTGAATTTTTGCTAAGACCCAGACTGATACATGTAATTCATAATGTAGGAGACTTATCCAATTAACAATACAGATCTAGAAAAGAATAATTAAGCGATGTAAGAAATAGCTTCTACAATAACAACACAGGTTACAATGTGGAAAGACCAGGAATTTTACTGGTTATTCTGAAAGTTCGAAACGCTTTTAACCTCTGCGAAATGGATCAGGGTTTTGAGACGTTGTGAAATAGCTTACTGAGTCACTCTTAACTTTTTTGCAAGTTCTTTGTGCGTTTAGTATGGATCTTCGTCCAATAAAGCTTCCATTCTGTGCCACCATATATATGGGCCTTCCACTGCGTGCTTTGTCCTCCACATCAAAATCACCACTTTTAAATATTTTGGAACCACTCCCAATAACTTCTTTCACTCAAATTAACATGACCATATGCTTCTATGAGTAGCCGATATGCTTCAGCTGCAGGTTGCTTTAAATGAAAGAGGTAAATTAACAATTCCCGCAAATAACGCTTACTTAGCTCATAACTTGACATTTTAACACGATGAAAACTAAGTGAAGCTAGCAAAAAGTCAGAGATATTAAAAGGTTAGACTGTTTTCAGATGGCAACATATACTATAAACTTTATTCAGCTGACAATTTTGATGTTTTCTTATCAATGGTGCCATCTTTTTAAACGGTGCGGACTTATCTGTACATCTAATATGTTGATAAGAATTTGGAAAATATTAATTTTTGTCGGCATTACGATAAAACGTGTCTTCTGAATTGAAAAGGATAATTTCCTATTTTAATAATAAATTAATTAATTGAGAAATCAGGTCTAAAAATTTGAAATTAATAAATTATTAAAATCTTTATTAAAACAGAAGAATGTTTATTAGATATTTAGAAAATGATGACTTAAAAGAATTCTTTCTAGGTCAAAATAGACACAATAATAAAATAAAATTTGAAAAAAGAAGAAAAGTAAAACGTAAATTTTTATATTTTCAAAACATAAAGCACTTTTAAATAAATAATACCTATAATAATATTAAAAATTGGTTTAAAATGTTAACGAATATTATCATTCCAAAAGAAATTGTGAATATCCTTTCAAAAGGTGCAAAATTTACAATATATATGTTATTGAAGTAACAATTTCCCTATTAAAGAAATCATCGCAGACATAGAAAATAGAATTATTAGCTGGAATAATTATATTAAGAAATATTTAACCTACAGAATAATATAATAATATCATCAATTATTTTTATAATTTATTAAATATATTAGATAAGATAGTTGGTAAAACCAACTCTTATGTTAAAGATAGTTGAAGTTTTTATGAAACACTTAAAAATATTAATATTCCGAAAAAATTTAAGATGATTTCATTGGATATAGTATCTTTATGTACAAACATACAATTGTATTTATTTAAAGAGGTTATAGAAGAAAAATGGAAAAAAATTAGAACACACAAAATTAACAAAAGATCAATTTACTAAAGCAATAAATTAAAAAAATATGCTTTAGGGATTTTTAGTCTTGCCATTGTTTCTACAAAGAAAACCGTGTAAATAGTCAAAAAATATTGTCACTCGTGTGAAAAAATTGTAATACATTCTTATAGATATGGACAGCGTATGAATATTCTTCAATTAACGTTAATTTGAAGAATAATGTAGTATGAATATTTAAACAAATAGCATCTTTTTTGCTAAAAAAGCAGCGTGAATCCCTAATAAAATACAGTGACTGTTATAAAAAGGCAACAGGAACGTCCAGCTAAATAACGAAATTTTAAAAGAACATACGAATAAGTACCTAGAAATATATAGCTATGTCGAGTACAGGCAAATAACGTCCCTTTGAAGAAAAATATAGTAGGAATATTGGGGTCATCATCATTTCTACAAAATATGCCATATAAATACTCAGGAAAATATCATCAATTGTGTGAAGAAATTTCTAACAATTATTGAAATTACGAAGAAGTAGTGTGAATGTCATGACGAATGAGGTTAATTTCAAGAATAAAGCCGTATGACTCAAATAACATCATTTTTACTAAAAAGGCAGTGTGAATACATAGGAACATACCGAAGTTCTTATTCAAAGCCAATATGACTATCCAGTCAACTAACGATATTTTAAAAACTTTTTAATGAATACCTAGAAAAAATATTGTCATACTGGGTACAGGAAAATAGAATCTCCTTGGAGGAAGATAGAATGGCAATATATGGTCATATCATCATCACTAAGACAAATGCCATATCAATACTCACGAAAATTTCGTCAAGCTCATTAAATAGGCCATATGAATACCCAGGCTAATGGCGATATTGTAAAGGAAAATGTAGTATGAATATACAGGAAAATATCGTCATGATTATGAAAACGGTAATAGAAATATCCAGGCCAATGATGTGAATCTTAAGGATCCTGTTTTGGAGAGGTATATTGTCATATAGTTATTTCTATGAAAAATACCATATGTATACTCAAGAAGTTAGCCTTATTTGTATGATGAAGTTGTTAAAAATTATTAAAACTATTAAAAATTATTATAAATATTTTATCAATAGATGTGAATTAAAAGCATACAATGATCTGCTATATCAGCTGCACAAAACTTATACTAATTTATATTCTATATAAAATGTGAATTAATACACTGATACACTAGATTAATAAATAATATACAACACGCGATGTAAAAAAACTATGAAAGAGAATTATAGCGCAAAACCAATACACATACTAATTTAATACACGAAATCATACCGGCAAACCCGAAAGAGATAGTACGAGATATCAACTCCGTTTTATCATGTCCGCTTTATATAAATATTATAGTATTTTCTATATAATGTACATGTATCTACACACACACACAACACACACACATATTGTGATACAACGATATTTCGACACAAAAAAAAAAAAAATTTAATTTGATTCAATTATTCGCGCACACAAAAAAAATAACTTCACTTTTTTACTTCAGTACTTCAGAGAGGGGCCCCGCCAGCCTGAAAATACAAGGGATTTCGGGAAAGAAATTTAAGCGCGCTACGGGAAACCTTCACAATACTTTATTCAGACAATGTTTTACAACTACGCACAATAACTCCCCCCTCGACTAACGCATCTACGTTGCTCCCGGTCACGCACTCGGTACGCCCCGACCGCGACCCGCGACCCGACGCGCTCACCGAACCTGGAGGGAATGTAGGAGGGAGAGGAAAGGAGAAAAAGGGAAACAGGGACGGACTCCGCTCACCGCGTGCGTGCGGTACTCCGCTAGCGTCCGCAAACACGTCGTCGGCGCGGGCGTTACTTGCCTTCGATGGTGGAGGCAGACTCCGATGATGGTGGCCACTCGAAGTTTCTTTACTTCTACCCCCGGTGGCCTTCTCCCCTGCTCACTCTTCCTGCTGTCCCTCTTTCTCTCTCTCGTCAGCTTACGTTCCCTTTCGTCACGTACACTCTCCTCGGACTCCTCTCACGACCTCTTTACCTTCCGACTCTATCTCTATAAATTTCTTCTTCTTTCTCTCTCCTCTACCAAACTTTCTCGCACCTCTCTGCTTGGCGACTCTCTCTCTAGTATTTTCTTCTTCTTTCTCTGCTCCTCTACAAACCTTTCTCACACCTCTCTGCTTGACGACCAACAACGGAGTCCTTTTTCTCTCTTGGAGCTCAACTCCTTCTCCTCTTGCTCTCTCTACGGCGCTCTTCAACCTACGCTCCTCGGTGGCCGACAGCAAACTCTCTTCTCTCTCTTGGAGCTCACCTCCTTCTACCACCTCTCTGCTCGGCGACCAACAGTGGACTCTCGCACTTCGCCGTTCACCGGGGAAAAAGGATGGGAAGAAGGGGGGGGTTTGGCGGCGGCCGGCGGACGACGGTCGACCGCGGTCGGGACGTGCCGAACACGGCCCTCGCGCGTAACAATGAGGAAGAAAAGAAACAAAATTTTTTATTTATTATTATTACGCAAAGCAAAAAGGAAAATATAAATCCTATCTGAATGGTTCTCCTCAATCTTTCAGAAAAGTACAATTAACATAGGCGTTCCAATGATAATAAGTTTTGGCCTAAAATTAACATTTTTACTGCACTTTGCTCGTACGATCTTACACGGGTGTAACTACGATAGGTAACTTAAATTAACAATAGTTCACTCATTTGTAAAAACTTACAGAAGACCTATACCAAGACAAATAAAAATTTTTTCTTAGATAAACCATGTTCGGATGAAATAAAATATCAATTTAATTTAATGTCAATAAAAATTTTTGAAATAATAAAAATATTAAAATACAAGGTTTTCATATTATTCAGTTAAAAAAAATTATTCAACTTCATAAAGATTAATAATGTTTGAATTTGTCTTGATATTTTTCCTCTTCACAGCACAAGTATGATACCAATTATGTCAAATTTATATATCTCAAGCATTTCAATTTATATGAATATCGCTTTTATTCACATTTTACGCATATAGATAGGAGTACTGCTCTCTGTAATTATGTTCATTTAAGATTCATACAAAAAAAAATATTCAAGTTCAAAGTCCGTCGAGCAGAGATTTCCTAGGAATGAACAGAAGGTGCATCAATGTGAATTCCAAATAATATTGTAACGTAATCATGATTTTAGAAATAAAATTCGTTTTTCGATTAACAATAAGTTTTTAATGAATTACTGTAAAGAATGACCATTAATTATGATTATGACTTGTGATGGTTTAATTACTGGTGATAAAATATAATTCGAATGATGGACTAACTTCGATATGATTGTGAAAAAAAACTTATTTATCAAGTTGTCATGTCTTAGTTATATACTGTGGGATGATTTAATTAGTTTGTATTCTATTTTAGGATAACTAAATACTTTGATTTGTTAATCCATCAAAGAATTATAAAAATTAGGTTTGAGATCAAGAACTCGATTTTAATTATTAATATGCATTAAAGCACATCATAGCTATAAGATTATTGTATGAGACAATTCGAAGGTTACATCCACGTGTGGAATCGTTACGACATTATTATTGTGACTTGTAAAATAAATGTAAATATAACTACTCGTTGCGTTTGCTGGAATTACATCTTACGTATGGAGAATCGTACAAAAATAACTGAAAATTTTATAACTTTTTTATCATTTTTTTTTTAAACTATAACTAACTAAATATAAGATAAATCCGGCATTTATTAGGCTACGCGGGTATTAAATGTATAGAATAGCTAAGAATCCAATAATGTTAATACTGTTACCTCATTCTCTTTTCTTCTATCACCTATTATTTCTATTCTATATTCTATTATCTCTATATCTTCTATTATTTATTATATCTATATATGCCATTACCTTATATTATTTCTATTATCTCTATATGTGCGACTATCTACCATTATTTCTATATATACTATTACCTTTATTATTTCTATTATCTATTATATCTATGTGATATTATCTTCTATTATATCTCTTATTCTATTATTCTCTATTATATTCTATATACTATTATCTTCTTGATATTGCGTTTGCTCATTTCTACTTTTTACCATTACATTTTATCGCCTTTGTCATCATTACTATATGTTTCATTTTTTTCTGCTTCAGATATATCACTATTAGAATTATTTATTTTTTCCTTCAATTTAATATCTATTTTTTTCAGGGTCAGTAGATTTTTTATCAATACTTTTTTTGTCCTTTATGATTTACCTTGTTCTCTTTCTCTTCTCATCATTCCTTGGTATCTGTTCTTTTTTTTTAAATTTATAATTATTCATTGTTTTTTTTTCTTTCGTTTCATTCATCACATTTCTTTTTATCATCATTCGTTATCGTCTCTTATTATTTGTCACTTACCTCTACCTTCCCTTTCTCAAGATATCATCATTCTCTTTACCTTTATAATTAACCATTATCATCACTACTCACATGTTGTCTCATCCTTTTTTTTGTTATTAATCGTTCTCTCTTTTCTCCATCTATTATTTCCTTCTCGTTCTTCGTGAGTGCATCTGAGCACTCGTTTGTGCCGTGATCTAGGTTAGGCCTCCTCGCCGTTCCATCAGCCGACGTTTATACGCAGCTCATGGCGCGAGGAGGTAAGGGGAAGGGACCGTATCGAGTACGAGGCGCGATGGCGCACGCGAGCGCCTTAAGGTTTTCTTGTCCGCGAGATGGCGCGCGCGTCATCGTTTTTTGGACAAGTCGGCGCGAGCACCTTGTGACTCTTGTCACAATATATATATATATATATATATATATATATATATATATATATATATATGCGTACGTATGTACATGTCTTATAAAACGAATACACGCACATATATATCTTGTAATATAAGCGTACGACCACAATAAAATAAAATATTATTAATATAATTATTATTGTGATAAATACTAAAAAAATAAAAGTTTTATTATTATTGTGAATCGGAAGCTCTTTCTACATTACACGAGTGGTGGAGAAAGAAGCTAAATAAAATAATATAAATTGCCCTGAAATAGGCAAAATTAACAGTTCATCCGCTGAGCTCCAATAACTCCAATAAAGTCAATTCACACAAACCCCTTCCGGAGCTAATAAACCTATCCAGGACTCAATGAAATCCTGTCGAAAACTTTTTTCGAAATAAAAATGATTATTTTGTCTCCGTTGCGAGGCGTTCTTCAATAAATCATCAATTCTATTTTCCTACAAATTTGTTCTAACTTTTAATTCCTGATCTTGGTTACAGGGCGCTCATCAAATGATCATCAGAATTAAGCATATCCTTTATTATAATAATGCTTAGAATTATTTATATAAATTGGCCATAGGGAAACCGACGCTGTATATTGGTGCAGAAAATAGCGCCAAAAGAATTAACGTAGCGGTAACTATCACGCCTCTAAAACTAAGCAGTATCCAATTTATATGAAATTGCGTACTATATGTATTTTAGTTATATATTTAGAAATTATCTTTTTTTATTTATTCTGTTGTAGAAACACAGAATCATCTGTACAAGAAAATTCTGTTCAATAAGCCATTATTTTTATTTTTGTGAAAATATACTGTGTTAATTGATAATTCTTTTATCCGATGCTTCGTTCGCTTCTGAAAATACTTTCTCCCTTCTCAAACGACTCTGGAAAAATACCACGAAATGTATCCCGAGGGGATAATAAACGTCATAAGAATAATGTAATAGAATTATTTAGTCAAGTAGCCTCATTTTTACTAAAAAGGCCATGTGAATATCGAAATAATATGTTAAATTTAATGAAAAGGCAGTACTAATATGCAAGAAGTTGCCTTTATTTTGATGGAAGATGCAGTAGAATTATAGCCGTTAATGATATTTTTATTAAAAGTGTTCTATTATTACTTTAATTGTTCTATTAATACCTAGGAAAAATAGCTATATTCTTATGAAGAACGTAATATGAATTTCTAGACAAATAATCAGTTTTGAAAGGAATAAACTGTATGAATAGCCAGAAAAGTATTGTGATTCTTATAAAAAAGGCCATATGAATTACCAAGCTGATGACGTTCATTTTAAGGAAGCTACTGTTTACATATAGAGGCATGCCGCCATATTTATGAAATATACCATGAATACATGCAAATAACATCACTTTGGAGGAAAAAGTATTAGAAATATTTAGTCGCATTGTTATTTCTATGAAAACTACCATATTTATAGTCAGAAAATATCGTCATTTGTATGAAAAATTCGTAAAAATTATGTGACGTGTATTTTTAATCGTCAAATGTTATAGCAGCATTCCCATACTAGATAATTAAATAAGTGTATTAAGAAATTTGAGCCCGATTTTCCACTACCACAGCATTGACTCACAACCATAACAAACGATAAAAATATTAAATTAAATGGATTCACCAATTTACGAAGATCAAGAAATAATTCATTAATACCTTATACTTCACATTCAAGCTTTATTGTTAAAATCCCCACCTTGTCCCATCCAATTAAAAAAAATTAAATTAATAATACTCTTTTTCTTAATCTCTCTCTCTCTCTCTCTCTCTCTCTCTCTCTCTCTCTCTCTCTCTCTCTCTCTCTCTCTCCATTTGTCTTTCTCACCGAGAAATATTTTTTACTAAACGCAAAGTTAATTATATTATAGTTAATTATAATTAATAATATCTAATTTCCTTTAATTATTTGTTTTCCTCAATAAAAATAATATTCAAGAAATAGAAATTATTTAATTAGTAATTTCAAACGCAGTAAAAGAATTTAATTATCTAATTTCTAAAATATCCATGAGCTGACTCACCAGTCTGTTTGCACGCAAAGATATCTCCCCTTTCCCCTACCAATTATGATTATTATTTATTATCAACGCCAATCCCTTTTGATTATTTCAATAATAATCACTAAGCTATTATCCTTATTACCAGTACTTATTACATTTTGGTCACATTACTATTAAATAGTTTTTAATAGCTTTCGCTCCAATTATCTACATTTTTATTAGAGCAACAGCATTATTCATTATTTCCCCAATTCAAATTTTGCGCATAAACACAACATTAATAAGCAGTTGAATCGAATATGGTTAGTGATCTTTAGTGCATCCTTAGCCTTTGACAAGTGGCACAAAAAGGTGAACTGAACATATACAGCAGGTATACGTATAAAGGTATATAGCATAAAAATATAGAGCTGTTACTTACCTCTCAATGATGCTATTGATAAGTTCCAGAGTACCCCTCATGATATAATTCACAGTGTAGAAAACTGTGCACTATTTACTGTAATTAAAGGAGCTTTTAATGCTCGGGTAATAGAATGAAGTAGTTCGGAAATCAATACGTATACAGGGTTAAGTCCAATTAATAGCAATAAGTGACTATAGCCCACCTGAATTTCCGCGATCTTAGACTCATGGGAGAATAATTAAAATGGAAAATGAGTAAGCATTATCCTGAGATCATCATGCACTTGAGTATTGGCTACAACTAAACAAAAATCTCATATCAAAACATAGATGGACATGAAGAGAAAGGTGAGCTACGTTAATCTTTGAACACCAGAATTTCCTCTATACAATGAAGAATAAAGTCCTGATTCTAGCGCATGCATGAATGCAAGCTGCGGTGTCGCTGTCCTTATTATAAAATCGAGTCCCCGTGATTGTCTACTGATGTATTGACGAAATAAGTACCACTTATAGACATGGGTGCTTATATGCCAGAATATCAGTTCTAAGCAAAAGGCGGCCATATGGACTGCGGAGCTCAGAATTCAAAATGAAGTATAAGATCATCAGGTATCCGTTTATCCCAAATACAAATATCAAAGCGACTAAATTTATTTTATTTATTATTATTTTAATTTGTTAGTTTTAATTTTTAATCTAATTAAAGTTAGTAATAAGTTTTATTTCAGATTCTTCGGAAGTTATAATAAACAAGGACAGTCTGACTGCCATTATTTTAGTTCATATATTATATTGTAGGACTGCAAGACCGATAAAAATATTTATTATTTTATTATTATTTCCTAAAAAAATTATATAAAATACTTCCCTGAAGTTGAAAATATATTAACACAAATTATATTCTAGAATTAAATTAAAAATCAGTTCACTGATATAGTCAAATGTTCTACTGATTGTGATAAATGGAAACATAATAATATATGTTCATAGCATATGAAGATATTTACAACTTATAAACCTTATATGTATGTTAAAAAAAACTTTGTCTAAATTCAGAAGTATTTGTGACAAAATTACATACATAATAATATGTGTAATTATATTGTAAATCTTTACATAGTAAAACAAAAAAATGTTCATATACCAAAATAATATTTATACAAAATATTTTGCTAATAATAATGAATAAATAGTTTTAGCGAAAATGCAGTTCAATAAAGTAATCGTATCATTTACAACTAGCCGAGTTTATTTTCACATCATTTTGTCTACGCGTAGACTCATAAAAAAGAATTAATTATCTTGAATTGTTGATGATTTTAGGTGAACATTCTTCTGCTATTGATTCTGGTAATTCATTATTATCAAAATCAGCAGGTACGAACTTGTCAGGCCTGCTCCCACAAAGTTCATAGGTGAACAAATCCAATATTGATCTTAAATATATAGGACGTTAGACAATTAAGTAATCCGACTGATTTTATTTCTTGACCTCTGGTAACACTGCGAACCTGTCAATTCGCCACCATAATAATAGATAACTACTCTCTCGATTGAGACCTTGACGACCCTTGTACAACCGACTAACCATTCGAATATTAGCTTACGAGTTGAATATTAATCGGGAAAAAGTTAGAAAGATTTTAACCGAAGATTTGGTCATGAAAAAGCTGTGCGCGCAGGTAGTACGGAAGACCCTTCCAGATGAGCAAAAAACCCACCGAACGAACATGTCTCAAGATTATCTAGAACAGGTTGAAAGTAATCCTACTCTTCTCGATTGAGTTATTACTGCTGATAAAAGACAATTCCTTCGATATGACCCCGAAACTAAACGAGATAGCCAACAATGGCTATCCCTTAGAGCGCTAAGTCCAAAGTGAAAACTGTGACGAACTATAATCTCGCTCAAATTTATTAATAATAACATTTATTATTAATGAATTAATAATAAATCGTAATAAAAGTACTGGAATTATGTATTGTATTATAATACAATGTATAATTTCTCTAAAGTCATCAACAGCGCAAGAAGAATCGGGTCAAAAATTAAAACAATAGAAAGATGCAGAAAACCGAGCGTGACCGAAAACGCTCTAACAAACGTTCTGTCTACGAGCCGATGCGAGCGCGGCACGGAGGGATCGTTCTTTCGCTCTATCCTTAAATAGCAGCGCACTGGATGTAAAATTCAGTGTGCCGATGGCCACGAAACCGGTTGGTCGAGGGGGAGTCTGTCGTAGCGGATGGTACGTTCTCACATGCTCAGCGCGAGATTCGAACACGAGATGTGAAAATAAATAATGTAATATTATTAGATTTAATAACTAATTTAAATATAATCTTCTAAAGCCACGCAGGGATAAATATTTAGAAATAATTTATATTAAATTTAAAAGGAATAAATTTACAATACAATTATAAATAATTATGTTACAGCGGATCGTGGCGAGCGAGCCACCTTCATACCAAATATAAAGGGATAAGCCGTAGCCGTGTAACATTAAAAATTTATCGTTATATTTTTAATAATTTCAGTTTTTGTATTTTTATATTTTTTGATTTTTGTCATAATTATATATTTTTTTATTAAATATTTTTCAACTAAAAGAAGGGTCCAATTTAAAAAAATTTATGAAAGAAACCTAGCTCTACAATAAAATCTAATCCTCACTGAATAATAAATAATAACTCAATTAAAAACTCTGGCCGGAGTCGCGCGAGAGTTAGAATTGAGTTTAAATAAATATTCGCACTGTGAGTACTTGGTGGCGGTATGAGCGTAGGCCAAATCTATAGTGTAAATAAACCGGGTAACTAAAAGAAATTGGCACGAGCGAACCTGACAGCGGGTTGAGCGATCAGGTGCCGGGCTGGGTTGAACCGGAGCACGAAGTGCCTCACACCAGGGACGAAATATTACAAAACCATGATTATTTGCTTCTTTGAGAGCATAGGGGTGGTTTACGAAGAATTTGTACCACATGGACAAATCGTAAATCCAGTATTCTGACGCAATGTGTTTGAAAAATTACGAAAGAGGGTGCTCAGGCGGTAATTAGAGATCGCGAATACATAGGTTAGTGCTCCCGGTCACAATACGTTGCATGTCTCTTAGTATTTGACGCCTAAAGACATCGCAACGTTACCACAACCGCCCTATTCAGCCGACATGTCGCCCTACGACTTCCTATTCCCCTATTCCCCCATCTTAATTTTTAAATATATTCGATTTTTGAATTTTGTCGCATTACTTAATTGTCTGACCTCGTATACAATAAGTTTCAATATATATTTTTTTTAAATAACTTAAATAACTTAAATATATATACTCTAAGATGAAAGTACATAATCATCATGCAAATGGTTTATTATTCAATAAATATATACTTTAAATTACAATTCATTTGTAATAGATTAGTCAAATCTTCAGAAAGAATATGCAAAGAACATAAATATACCTTGAGAAGAACCTAAAGTGTTTTTACACTTTACTGCACAATTTTTTTCATGAACGGAAGGAATGACAAAACTCCCATAATAATAACAAAATTATATTTTCATAGCCTTGTCGACCGGAATAAATATAATAGAAATTTAAGCATAGGACTGAAGCATATATATACTACTTAATCTATTAAATGTTCCACCATATTATTTTTTGAAGTTGTGTAAAATTAATAAATATTTTTATGAGTCTTACAGTCTTTATTATTATTATCATATAGTAGCTAAAATAATAACAGTCAGACTGTTCTTGTTTATGATCACTCCCGTAGAATCTGAAATAAAACTTATTACTACAATAAATTATATAAAAAAATTAAAAATAAAAAGAAAATAAAATAAATAATAAAATAAAAATAAAAATATAATAAGTAAAATAAAAAATAAGAATAGTACTATTCTATGTTAGTAAAGGATAACCTGCCTGCCCCCACCACCTTAAATTTAGGATCACCTTCTTGTCCGATGTTTTAGCTAATATATGATATTATAGAGAATTTAACACCGATAAAAATATTTATTAATTTCATTCAAAACAGTCGATATAAGTAAAATTTTTACTTTTAATTCGTGTAAAAGTCAGATTTTCGGTTATGATATTAGGTGTACAAATAAGTTTCCGCCGTTTTGAAGATGGCGCCATCGATAAGATAACATCGAAATTGTCAACTGTAAAAAGTCGTATAGTATATGTTGACATCTGGAAACAAGTATAACCTTTTAATACCTCACATTAACACGATGATCAGAAATTTTCGTTAGGTCGAGAAAAAGAACCAACAGTTATTTTTCCTTTGTAACATACGTTTAAATTTCACGCGTATGTTCCGCGAATTTCTGAAAATCCTTAGCTTTTGTTCAATCACGCATGTATTTTTCATCCGCAAAATCTGTTTCAAAACTAAGAAAACATTCTCAAGAATTTTGATTTTTGAAACTTTGTTTCAACGGATTTCTTTTAATAAGTTCGGAAATAAAAGCGAATATTCACTTTATTTTCTTAAAAAAATATATAGCAATTTTTTGACCTCAAAAATAAAAATTAGGCTCCAAAACGTTGGGCACCATGTAACAGCGTGTTCGCTTTTCCGTGTTGCAAACAATGCAGAGGTGCTCCGTCGAAACACGCGCGCAACAATGTCGTTGAGATGTGCAGCCACCTCATGCGGGCCGCTTGAACCTTGTGCAGATATGCCCAGTGCCGACAGGCTTGAACGATGAGCGGATACTTCTAGCTGAGATACGAAATAGTACGCACCTTATAAAACTTAATTAGGTGCTGCACGCATTTCGGAGGAGAATGATGCTTACGGTGTTAATTTCAATGGCAGGACCCCCATGTGGGGATCTGATCGCACCGACCGCAAAAGAGAGAAATTTGGGAATGTCACATCGCAGTGGAGTCTCAGGTTCGCCAATGTACCAGAAAGTATTGCTACCGTCTCCAACAAAGTTAGAGAAGGAAATGTGGACGTAACTCTTGTCACCATGAATCTCCAAACACTCATCACAGGATGGGCTATTAGAGAGGATTGGACCTCGAGTAAGTATAGACCGATCAGGTTCCACCTAAATGGAGCACGCTCATCTGCAAGCACAGATGTAAATCTTGGGCAGAAACTAAAGCGATACTCCATATATAAGATATACTGGGATACCTTTTGGGCTAAATTAGAAGAAGAATGGGACCAGGTCTCTAAAGAAATGCCCGGGTCCAAAATGGAGAACAATTGAGAGTCCGCTCACTAATAGCCACTTTGAGGAAAGCGTGCAATGCTGCCATACCTAGGAGTAGGGTAACTGCTAGGAGGATTCCCTGGTGGAACCCTGAATTAGATAGGATAAAGTAGGCTACTAATCCAGCTCGTCGAGTATTCTAGACAGAGCGTGATCCCGTCATACGGGAGAACCCAGCGAACTATACAAAACAGCCAGAAGTAAGTATGTCCCTAGACTCCTGCATACCAAAGAAGCAAAATGGCAAGATTTTGTCACAGTAACAGGCAATGAGAATCCTTGGGGCGTGGCTTACCGCCTACAAATAGGTAAGCTGTCTATCAACGAAGTCGCATGCAAAATTCGTCTGGTAGACAACACTTACACGACGGTCTGGATGAGCACTGCAACTGTAGCGCGAAAAATCCTCTTCATTCCGGACAACCTAGAAAGTAGAACACCAGAGCAACAAAACATAAGTATATCGGCCAACAAACTTCCACCCATGGGAACCGAAGTTGAATTCAATCCAAGTTGGATCAG
Organism: Sycobia sp. Sy_11; assembly: GCA_018907035.1. NCBI lineage: Eukaryota > Metazoa > Arthropoda > Insecta > Hymenoptera > Epichrysomallidae > Sycobia > Sycobia sp. Sy_11. The sequence goes on along the minus strand of JACCIC010000052.1, from coordinate 213,747 downwards.
GTCCTGACCAAGATGAAGCTGGGTAAGCCCCCAGCCCATACATCTTCGACTTTGCCAGACCAACTTGGCCTAGTATTAGTCAAGATCTGATCAACGTGTATATAACTCGTATTTGAGGGATTAAAGGGAACATAAGGAGCCTACGGACCCTTCTTCCTACGGGCCCATATGCTTACTGCCTATATTAGACAAAACCCTAGAAGCTCTGATGCTTAACAAGGTAAACAGGATCATTGATAACAAATTATCTCCAAGACAATTTGGCTTTAGGAGAGGTGATCCACAGAGGATGCCATTGTTCAATTAGGTAAAACCGTAAGTAAATCGAACAGAAATTAGACGCACAGGTGTGTACAGAACCACCTCGACGGACGCTCTAGCAGTGATAGCGGACAATTTGTCCATCGTGCTGGAATGCAGACCTAGAGCGGAACTGTATACAAACCGTTCCCGTTTTTCTAAAACATTGTCTACAGAACGGGATGCTGCAAAGCGACCTTTCAGTAGGTGGACGTACGACTAAAATGATCAAAAATAAAAAGAAAGTAGTAGTAGAAGAAGTGAAGGAGAAAGAGAAGGATAGGGAGAGTAGAAGGCCAAATGAAAAGGCCAAAACTGCAGAAAGGGAGCTAAAATCAGAATAAAGTAATATGGACCAGAGCAAAGTCAGAGCCGGCAAAACGCCACAAATGAGGCTCACTCATGCGCGTAACTCGAAAGACACCACTCAGGCGTCGGGCAAGGCAGGGCTACCCACTGGAGAGAAAACTGAAAACAAACGTACAAGCCCCTCTTCAGGAAAAGGAAAAGAATGTTCTAAAGACCAGCAGCCAAAACATGCCCAGCAAAGTAGAGAAGATGAACAATGCTGCGGATAATAAAGCCAGCGCAGTAACACCTCCCAATGACATTACACCTGACAAGTCTACCAGAGACTGCCTGGAGGCCCCAGCGCATGCTGCGGACCTCTATGAGGTTATAAAACGGTTCTCAAGACATCGGAGGACCTGGAACTAAGAAAGGAGGGGCCTCAAAGAGTTAATGGTGGTCATTTCAGAAATATCCATCAGATGTGCTCGCGCGGAAGCCAAATCGGAAGCCTTGCATGAGCTTGCTGCAAAACAAAGAGCGTTCAAGGGACCACAAACATATGCAACTGTGGTCTTCAGTAACAATTCGACCGAGAAACATGAATCAGACAGCAGACTGGTGGCTTGAAAAGCCCAGATTGCCCAAGCCGCAATAAGGCCACTACCAAAAGTGGTCTTAATTAAACCCAGGGATGTGAAAAAATGTCCTCCACAGGAAAGGCAAAAGAAGTCTTGCAAAAGACTTTCAAACTTAGAGAAAAAGTCTAGATCAGGTATCTGAGGGGGACCAGAAAGGGTATCCTTGTGGAAACGGCAATGGAAGTGGGGTTGTAAGAGTTTTTCAAAACCTCCCTTCAAAACTAACAAAAGGAGCGACAGAGCAACAAACTGGGTGGTGGTAGTTACCCCGAACATACCGGGTAAACATCTGGAAAGAAATACATTGAGTGGCTGTCTTGTCGTGTGCAAGGAAACAGCGTCAAGTTCGTGAATTGCAAAAAGGGAAAAAGAACATGCAATCGTAGCTCTATGGACACAAAGTGCCCAGAATATAAAGCTACCATGGAGAGATTACTGAACTCGACGAATTATGAAAACTAGAGCATGAAAGAGACAAAGTGAGTCTGTTCTGCGCTTTGCGCAGCTGAAAGTTAGAAGAGCGCGCAGTGGCACTCCTGAAATAACAACTAAATACATAGAAAATGGAGTAGACATCCTTCTTCTCCAAGAGCTATAAAGCGCAGTGACCGAATAGAGAGGTTCGGCCTGCGCACGAGGATGCTATATGTGGATGGGCATATCTCCTGCGTGGCTATAGAAGTCCTCCATCCTGAAGTGACTGTGATAACATTGCCGCACCTTATCAACACACACTTTGCGGTGTTAGAGGTGAGGACACGCACTTTGTCGATGGATGTGATCAGAGGATACTTCCTGCTGAGGCATGAAATAGGGATGCACCTTATGCATCTAAATAAGCTGCTGCACGCACTTCGGGGGAAGATGGTGCTATTCGGTGTTGATTCCAATGCTAGGTCCCCTCTATGGGGATCTGATCGCACCGACCGCAAAGGGGATGAACTAGAAAATTTTATAGCGCAGTTGAATTTCAGGATCGCCAATGTACCAGGTAGTGTCGCTACCGTCTCCAACGAAGTTGGAGAAGGAAATGTGGTCGTAACTTTTGTCTCTACGAATATCGAGGCACTCAGCACAGGATGGACCGTAGGAGAGGACTAAACCTCGAGTGATCATAAAACGATCACGTTCCAGCTTAATGGAGCACGCGTACTTGCAAGTACAAGTGCTGCAGATCAGGGACAAAAGGTAAAGCGATACTCGACACAGAAAGCGAACTGCAATGCTGCCATACTTAGGAGTAGGGTAGCTGCTAGGAATGTTCCCTGGTGGACCCCTGAATTAGATAGAATGCAAAGGGCTACAAATCGAGCCCGTTCCCGAAAGAGCGTGAACCCGTTATACGAGAGCACCTCAAGAAAGAATACAAAGTGGCTAGGAAAGAGTATGTCCGTAGACTCAGGCATACTAAAGACACCAAGTAGTAAGACTTTCTCACAGTGAAGGGTAATCAGAACACTTGGGGTAAATCTTACCTAATTCAAGTAGATAAGCTGTCCATTAAGGTAATTGCATGCAACGTCCGCCTAGATCAAGACACCTACACGACGGACGGGGGAGTACTGCTACAGCAGTACTAAACACCCTGTTCACTCCAGAGAGTATACAAGATGAAACGCAAGAGCAAAAAGATATGAGGTACTTGACCAACACCCCCCGTCCAGAGTGGAAAAGGGTGAATTTAATCTCACTAAGTTGGATCAGGTCTTGGTCAATATAAAGCTGGGTAAGGCCCCTGGCCCAGACAGCTTTGACTTGGCGTTCGAACCGCACTGGCAGGAAGAATGGCACCATCAGACAGGACTATAAAAGGGATGTCCAAAAGTCGCAATAATGTACAGATCTGCAACTAAAAGAAACGTTCAGCAAAAATGAAAAGTTTCGGAGTACAACCGGCCGATAAAGCGAAAGCTAGGTGCAGCCGGGAATGTTTATGTGTAACAAAGCATAACAGAACGACCTTGTTTTTTTTGTTTTTTTTTTTTGTATACAAACCGTAAAAATGCAGAAACACTTGAGGATGCACGTCATGCCGCACGAGAGATATCGGAAAGATATCTTGATGAATAGCAAGAAACTTGGCATTACTCGACAAAAGGTAGGCTGATATATTCTTGCCTACCTAGTGTCAGAGACTATTTCGCAGCTGGGCATGGAGACTTCGAGTCATTTATCGCTCGCTTTCATCTGAGAGAGACAAGCGATACATGATCATGTGGGGAGGCGGATACATCAGAGTAGGTCCTATCAGTATGTCCTAAATATGAAAAAATCAGGATCAGCTTTCAAAGCAGAAACAAAACCTCTATTGAGGTACGGGCTTTACTGAACCAGGGAAACTCTGCAGCGTTCGAAATGATAGCTAAGGAACTACTCCAGACTAAGAAGTTAGTTAAAACGTTAGAAAATGCGCTGGTCACAGAACCAATAGAGAAACTTGAATAGATAGGCAGGGAACAACTATCAGTCAGGAATTTGATAGTATACTTATTTACTTATACTCTAAAAACTTATAGTAATTTTACAACAAATATACATATACAAATTATTTATTGATTTTCCTAAACAATTAGACCAGCTCTATACACTGGTAAACAAAACTGTAAATATATAACCACATCAAATATATAACCAGCCTATATACTGGTTTGCAACTCTAGTCTGGAAAAACAGTCGTTCGGAACCCATTATAAACTAGGGTCCAACAAAAGTCGTAATGTTGTACAGATCTGGAACTAATAAAAAGTTAAGCAATTAATGAAAAGTTTTGGAGCACAACCGGCCGATAAAGCGAAAGCTAGTTGCGGCCGGAATGTGTAACAAAGCATAACTGAGCGACTTTTGTTTTTTTCGGACGGGCTGATAATCAGACGGCGCTTGAGGCGTAGCCCTCCTTGATAACAATGGGCGCTATGTCGGCCCGAGGAAACACGGCATGCACGTGCACCTTAGTGCGTGTGCCTTCTGAGCACTAGCTCAGGCGGATTCGCGTGGCGAGTTCTTGCTTAGCCGCGCCCGTGGAGGCGGCGGGGTTCGTCTATGGCCCGCACATTTCCCGCGTACTGGATTAGATTCGGAAAGAAACGCGGAAATATATATATATATATATATATATATATAATCTAATATACATAATGTAAGGGAAAAGTATACGGCCATGGCACTTTCTGAAGAAGGCACCTCTCAAGTGAAGAATGAAAAACAGCAAAATTCGACCGACCGATCCGTCGTCTCCCGGTGCAGACTCTTCAACAAGGAAAAGGCGCTCCTCGGCTCGTTTGAAAATACAATTTCTTGTATAGGAAAGGGTGCTCCCTTGTTAACAAGAAATACCACACCGAGCGTCCTTCGAGAAGGCCAACGAAAACGGAAAAATTCTATTTCAGAATAAAGGCGCTCTCTTGTCAGAAATACATTTAAAAAATACATGATTTACGAGACGCTCCTCGAAATAATATATTAAACACCGTCAGGCATTTCTTTTAAATCAATCCGCCAAAATTTAGAGTCAGATTCTATCTCTGAGCTAAGGTGCTCTTTAATAGAATGAAATATGTATTAATGACGAGGTGCTCCTCGAACTAATACATCTAGATTAACGTAAAATAATAGAAAAGCGTTGATAAATCGTCAGGATAGAGGAATCCACATAATTAAAGCATTATGAGAAAAGGCACGATGTTTCCCCGAAACGTCGAATGAAAATATTATATGGTAAATAAAAAATTAAAATTAATAGAATTATATATAAGAGTTACAAGTATTTGCTAAAAATTGTACCAAATTTACAATTAGTTATTAAAATCCTATAATAATTTTTAAATAAGATCAGGTGCTCCTGAATTATTTAAAAATGAATAATTTTTATATTATAGACGATGAGACCCTTGCAATTCTATAAAATTAAATACGATAAATTGCGAAGACATGAAATCTTCGGCCATGTAAATAGACGACCAAAGTAAATAGAGAGAGAGAGAGAGAGAGAGAGAGAGAGAGAGAGAAGGGCGAAGAGAAGGGGTGAGAGAAAGCAAAAATCCGTCAATGCCGAACATCCGATAATAGGATGAAAGACTTAAGTTGTGGCGAAATACGCCGAAATATATATATATATATATATATATATATATATATATATATAATTTACGAAATAGTAAATTATTATATTTTTTTATTATTATTCTTTTATTTTTTATAGGGAGTCACTACAGAAATCGGAGTGGAATGATATCAATTATTATTATGTTCTGTTTTAATTAAATAATTTGCTACTTATTGAATAAATATTGTTGTTTTTACCAGAATATAAAAAAAGGAAGTTACTAAAAGAGTTATTCACCAAATCCAATCATCCATCCCAACATGATCGTCCATCTTCATAAGGAACCTATAAATAAAAATATAAAATTGCGAGAAGAGAGGAGACGGATCGTTATATATTGTTATTAGATTTCTAATAATTTACATGTGCTTTGTTTACAAACACACTGTCGCTGATTATCACCAGTATTTGGAAGTATAAATAGAGCGACGTTAAATAACATAAAAAAAAGAATGCTATTTAATAATTAAAATTACTAATGATTTTTACTTTTTCTTTGTTAATTTTTTGTTACATAGCAATTGTTTAATTACAAACAAGTATCTAGGCAAATATATAAATTGTAGATAGTAAAATATATTAAAATATAAATGAGAATAGAAATATTTAAATATTACCAAAATAAAAATGTTTTTATTTGGCACAAAATTTATTTACAAACAAAGTATTTATTTTAATATGATTAATTAAGGCAGTATTCTACTTTATAACTTTGAAAAAAATATTTTTTTTTATATTTTTCGAAATTAAATATATTCAAGAATGTTAGCTCAAAATTTTAGAAAGATTCAGGTAGTCTAACTATACGGAGAATATCATGTTCGGACGATAGAATATGTCTCAGCAAGACTTCTACAGAGAGTTTCATGGTGAGAAGGTATCATACGATATCGAGTTATCAGGGTACGATTTCTTCTGGGAGTTTGAGTGTTCCAATAATAGAATACAAAACTTTCCGTAGAAGTCTTCCCATAATATATGGAGACATTCTTCTATCGTCCGAATAGAAGCAACAACTCAACCTAAAAGACTTCCTGAGGCACCTGGACATCTTATTCTACCGTGAAAACATGAAAATATACGGAGAAGATGTCCTAAGGAAGGTAGACATCGTTTGCTATCGACTAAATACAATACTCGGCTCGTCTAAAAACACCTGGACATCGCATTCAACCATCCAAACACCAAACTCCCAGTGGAAATCGTGCTGAAGCACCGAGAGATCATATTCACTCAACCACCCGTACGTACAGGCCCTATTTAAGAAATATATATATCTATATATATATATATATAATATATAAATAATATAATATAATATACATAGTTTCGGGGTTGATAAAGTAACCAATTATTTATATATAATATATAAATAATATAATATAATATACATAGTTTTGGGGTTGGTAAAGTATAAAAGTAAAGTACAAAAATTAAAAGATATCAACAAAGTCTGGATAGTGTCAGATGAACCCGAGGAACAAAAAAAAATAATACAGACTAAATGATAGGATAATAATTCTTTAGGATAATAATGCCAAAGTTGGATATTATCATGCAAATTAGCTATCCTAGTATTGATACTTTAAGCTGACTACTTTTATTTAATATTTGACGTGATATAAGACGCCATCTATTGATCGCTGGTGAAACTGATTGCTAAAACCGTTAACTTAATTTATTTATGAAAGTAAAATTATTTTCAATAAAAAAGGTAGCCACTTTTGCGTAGATGCACAGAGTTTTTTTGGCTATAAGCTGTCCATCCAAAGAGCTGAGGCAAGCTGAACCAGATCCCGTCGCTCTGTCGAAACAGGCATCCGCGTTACATTGCAGCCGAACAAACAATTTGGTTTACGTGTCTTGGCCGTTTCTTTTGCTTCGGGATTTTCTTATTCCTTTTTTATATTTTTGCTTCATTAATTGCTGGGTATTTCTTCTATATGATTGAAAACGATCCATTGAAATGCGGATGTTTTTTTTATCACATGTATATAGAGAAAGTCAGGTTTCAGTCGATGGGAATGAGTGGACAGGATAGAAAATAAATAGAGCATACGTTCGCGGTATCTTAATAGCTACTTGATTTGGCGTAAAAACCCCTTCGAATTAAGGGGAAAAGCCAAATCAAGCGATTACATTTATTTTCAGTTAAACTATAAATTTTACTTAACAATACTGATAGACAGCTACTGAACAAAAATGTACAAGATGAGAGAATATAAATACAAGAAAAGAACACATACGCACACATGCGATTATTAATATGATGTTTATAATATTTTACGAACGCGCACGCACACACACACACACACACACTTAGTACTAGTACTTACACTATTGTCACGCACACACACATATAGTAAGGTCCCTCTGTGTCGACGGTGACCAAACTTTGCCGCTATATTCGCAGTAAGACTAATAACTAAGCACGGTGCTCCAACGTCTTGGACAGCTCTCGAGGAGGAGGATTGTCGCCTGGGTGCCCACTCAGAGCTCGTACGTGCTCAACACAGACAGCGCTCTTACATGTCTGGTCCGCTGTCACCCGCGCCGATTAAGCACGTACACGCTTACACACGCCAACACCAAACACAGCGATTATGCTTTTGCAACACAACACAATTCGCGCAATAATTCCAAACGACGCGACCGAAATACAACAGCCACACAAATAGAGCGTTTTGCACTCAACGCGAGAACACTCGAATGCGAAAGGACTTTACACCTCGACGAGAACAGATGAGCATCCTTCAAGCGTTTTATCGAGACTGCATTTGTTTCTAGTTGCAAGCGTTAATTCTCTCCGAGACGGTCTCAATCTGTCCCCCCTCTCCCGGAGGGTCACTCAGGTCGAACTCTACAAACGAGGGCCGCCCACGCGCCGGTTCTCCAATCATCTACCTGAACGCAGACCGGCCTCGACCATAACCATACCATTTGGGCCTTCTTCTCGTTAAGGTGAAAACTTTACACCCTCGCCTATTTCCAAATTATCTTCTAACGACATATTATAAATGCCAGCTGCAGCTCCGACATGGCGTACTATAAACGTCGTGTTTCCCATATGTTTTCCAGGGACGCAGCTGCCGCTCCGTACTAGCTGCTCTATACGATTTCAAATTTGCACACAATAAAATTTCATAATAAAATGTTTTATATTTTTTTTCCCTTTTTTTTCGTTCTTATTATCAGCAAATAGTAAGCGAACATACCGGCCGCCTTCGTCCCTCGTAGGACGAATATGTATAGTATTTTTTTTTACAATAAGGAAATCAACAATATACATTCAGTTGCATTGTCCATATCTATATGCATGCTTTTCTATTTACACAATTCAAGCTCATATATACCTATTTAACCTTTCATACACATCTGCAAATTTACATATAACATCTTCGTATAATTCATACATAAACTAGTTTATATTAAGAATAATAAAGTTAAATAACGCACTCTCATACAATTTTCTCAATACAAATCGAGTCTAGCCTAGCGCTCTCAACTTCGATCTTCATCATTTGTCGCTAAGGGACTAAGTCGCGCGATGTGTCTACGGAAGGTACCGATTGCCGTATTGACCGTTGCCACTCGTACCAAACCGTCGGGACTTGAGTGAACTTCGACGACACGTCCTAGCGGCCACTTTGATGGTGGATAGCGATCATCCATTACGAGAACTAGTTGTCCGACGGCGAAGTTTTCAACTGTTTCCTTCCATTTGCTCCTTTCTTGTAGATGCTGAAGGTACTCTTTGCTCCATCTTTTCCAAAAATTGTTGCGAAGCCTTTGTAGTAAGTTGAAACGCTTAAGTAAGTGTTCAGGGCCACTCGGTGGTTCCTCATTTGGGACTATACCTGGCGTCTCACGTATGAGAAAGTGTCCTGGCGTTAAAGCGTGCAAATCGTCTATATCAGAACTCATTGGATACAGCGGCCGAGAATTGAAGCAGGCTTCAATTTCAACTAGCACCGTCGACAGTTCCTCAAAGGTCAGCGTGTGCTCGCCAATTATTCTTTTTAAATGATGCTTCATGGATCTCACTCCAGCTTCCCACAGCCCACCAAAATGGGGAGTAGTTGACGGGAGAAATTTTCAATCAGTACCATCATTCGCGAGGAGAGATGCTGTGGAATTATAAAATATTGAGGCTGAATTAAACATGTCGCGTAATTCTCGATCTGTTCCATGAAAGGTAGTCGCGTTATCACTATAGAGATTGCGATAGACTCCACGTCTACCTGCAAATCTTCGAAAGGCCGCAATAAATGACGCCGATGTATAGTCACTTACTAATTCAAGATGAACGGCCCGAGTCACAAAACATATAAACAACGCTACGCAGCCCTTATAAAATTTAAAGCCGCGCCCCTTCGTGGCGCGCACCTGTATCGGACCTGCATAGTCGAGACCGGCTGTGGAGAACGGCCGAGCTGGTGTTACACGCGCAGCGGGAAGATTACCCATCAATTGATTAGCGGTATGAGGTTGAACTCGCTGACATACTACGCTCTTATATATTAAAGATTTCACTAGTCGTTTGCGACCAATGATCCATGCACTTTGCAGTGCATAACTTGCTGTGAGAGTAACTCCTCCGTGAAGGCACACGGCGTGTGCCTCTTTAACAATCAATCGGTTTAGATTTGATGCATGCGGCAAAATAGGAGGATTTTTTGTTTTGTGTGATAATCGAGAATGAGCGAGCCTCCCACCAACGCGTAGTACGCCTTCTTTGTCTACTACGGGATTCAGTTTAAGTAATGAGTTTCGTTTTGGTAAAGATCTGTTCGATGTGAGAATCTTTATCTCTCTGGAAAAGGCCGCCAATTGAGCGAGCTTGATTACTACAGTTCGAGCATTTCGAAGCTCCCCGGTGGTCAGGAATCTTGGAAAAACACCGAGATTCTGCTTGCGTCTTCGCAAGTTACTTAGTGGTCGCAAACAGTACGTCACAACGCGTATCAAACGTATTAAAGAAGAGAATCGTGAAAGAATCTCTGGATCCATTGATGTTTCTCGCACGTGCAGAATTTACGAAACCTCCGACGTCCGAGGCCAGTTTTCAGAAGTAGCCGTAATCCATATAGGGCCGTGCAACCATTGAGAGTTACGTAATAACTCCGCTGGTCTTGCACCGCGTGTCGCTAAATCGGCGGGATTTTCCTCAATAGAGATATGAGACCACGTGGCGGAGGGAAGCTCGGTCTGTCTAAATGAAACGCGGTTCGCGACGAAAGTTTTCCAGAACCGCGGATGTTTACGTAGCCAATTTAAGACGATTTGACTGTCCGACCACGCGTATACCGGGCATTGCCTTAAAAAATCTAATTGCTGTACGTGACGAATTAATTTAACTAAAAGAACTGCTCAGCAAAGTTCAAGGTTAGGAATACTGACCGTCTTGACTGGGGCGGCTTTTGTTTTGGCGGCTAGAAGCGAGACGCGACAATGTCCGTTACGATCATTTATTCTAGTATAGACAGTAGCAGCGTAAGCACGGGATGATGCGTCTGAAAAACCCTGAATTTCAACAGTGTGCTGTATAGCACCACCCAGCCAACGATCGATTGAAAGGTTAGATAAAGAGTTAAGAGATTCACAATATTCTAGCCACCGATCACGAAAATCTGCCGGTAACGGGGTATTCCAATCGCATTTTAATATCCACAGATCCTGCATCAATATTTTAGCGGTCACGGTAACATGCGACAGCCAACCAAGCGGATCAAACAACCGTGCTATATTAGATAGTACGACACGTTTGGTTATAACTCTATTCATTGTATCTCGATTTGTAGAACTGAAAGTAAACGTGTCGCGCTCGGGGTTCCATAAAATGCCTAACGTTTTTATCGACGTGTCTTTGTCTATTTTTTTGTCGGTACTAATTTGCTTTAAGTGCCCGGGCAAAAGGTCAACATGATCCGCGGACCACTTATCTAGTTCAATCCCGGCCGTTTTTAAGATCTCCGTTAATTCAACGCGTTTCGCGACAGCTTCTACCAAATTATGCGCGCCTGCAAAAATATCATCCACGTACATATTATTTTTTAAACAATTAGCTCCACGGGGAAATCGCGAAATCTCGTCGTCAGCGAGCTGTAAAAGCGTTCGAATTGCAAGATACGACGCGCACGCGGTGCCATATGTAACAGTAGACAAACGGTATTCAATAGGCGGCTGATTTTGACTAGGTGACCAAAAGATTCTCTGATAATCCTGATCCTCTCGCGATACACGGATTTGCCGAAACACTTTCACTTTGTCTGAGGTGAAAACATATTTATATCTTCGCCAGTTAACGAGAATGAGAACTAAATCACGTTAAAGCGCTGGTCCTGATGCGAGAAAATCATTGAGGCAGTGATTATCGTGCGTTTTTCTCGAAGCATCAAATATCACGCGAATCCTTTTTAATGTGCCTTGCGCGACGGTAAACACTGCATGATGATAATACCATGCATGCGGATTATTAAGTTCTGAGATCGGAACACGTTCCATATGGCCAAGATTTTCGTAGACAGCCATGAACTCACGATACGCATGTGCAATCTCCGCATCGCGTGAAAAGCGCCGATGTACATTAGAGAGCGAGCCTAAGGCCATTCGTCGCATTTCTGCTGCGGTGGCGGGAGGTTTTGTTTTAAATGGAAGACGCACGGTAAAGCGTCCGCATGCATTTCGCACATGAGTCTCGCGGAACTGATTTTCACAAATCTCGTCTTCTGGTTTCAATTTAGATGCTCTATCCGGTAGCTCGTGAATATCCCAGAATCGTTGTAACGAATCGTTCAGCTCATCATTAGATATCGTGTGGAAAGTCTGCACGGTGAAGTTATGTACGGTATCCGCCCGCCGTGACGCGTTCGTTCTAACAGGCCCGGATATAACCCATCCTAGCGCGGTATCTTGTGCTACAAGACCTGAAGTGATTGAAGTCCGAAACTCCGACCGTAGTAATTGAGCATAAACTTCACCCCTAGAATAAGATCTATACTATCCCGAATGTAGAAATGAGGGTCAGCAAGTTTAAATCTCACAAATTGCTTCAAATCTATTTCAAGAATGCTACATGACGGCAGAAACGACGTGAGTCGCGGTAGAATTAGAGCCCGTGCACCTAATTCAAACTCAGAATCTAGTGTCGATCGCACTATGAAAGAGGTGGTAAATTTTACTTTTCCCGCATTACTAGCCCCGACACCCGATAACGCAATATTTGTTTAGGTAATCCGAGTAGCTGAGCAAAGATTCCGATATAAATGTAGCCTCGGAACCTTGATCAAGTAATGCTCGCGCCCGTGCCCTAGTACCATTCGATCCTTGGACGATTACTTGTGCTATAGCTAGGATTACAGCATATTTATTTTTTGAAATATTGGCCGTATGTGATGAAACTATCAGAGCCTTTGTGTTTGCGTCTGAAATTCTATTTGAATCTATAGTTGATTTTGTTTCTCTCACGTCGTGCTGCCGTTTTACATCGAAATTCAGCAATGAATGATGTTTTTCGCGGCACGTACTACAGCGCACTTGGGATTTGCACTCCGGAAATCGATGCCGGCCGAAACAGTTAAAACATATGTTTTTGCCTTTAACTGACTGCACTTGAACAATGGATGCATGTCAGCGCATAACGCACATTTGATAGCAGACTTCAAACTCTGCCGAGAGTGGTGAACATTACGGAAGTTGCGCGTCGATTTGTTCTTAAGGGACGGTATTTTATCATCCAAGTCCTTGGCGGCCATCATGCTTAACGTTTGGGATCGCTTTCCGAGAAACTTCACGAACTCCGAAAATGTTGGGAAGCAGTTTACTACACTCGACTGTGCCGATGTTGTCGGAGAATCGCGCCTACTATCCGTTATAACAGATTCGTCTCGCGAGCTCAGTTTCGACTCCCATTTCTCTCTGGATACCGAATCTAAACGGGAAGCCAGAATATATATCAACCAAATGTCCCAATGGTCGACGGGCATTTTCAAATTTGACAAAGCACGAACAATGCGTTCTGCTTCATCAGCAAGAAAACGTAGATCGGCGGCAGATTCTGTTTTCAAGTGCGGCAAATTTGTAAGCACATGGACATGCTTATTCACAATTAATCTCGGGTTGTAGAATCGCGCTGATAATGCCTGCCAGGTTGCTGCATAATTGGCGTCAGTTGTTGCGACATCTTTCACTAGATCAGCAGCGGGGCCGGTCAAGCACAGTTTCAGATAAGTAAACTTAGTTGTATCACTTGCGATTTTAGAATGGACTAAGGTATTAAAAAGATCGGAGAAGCTCTCCCAGTCCTCATACTTCCTGGAGAACTTCGGCAGATCGAGCTTCGGAAGGTTAGGCTTGACCAGTCCCGCTGCAGACGCATTTGTAGTATCTGACGGAGCAGCAATACGGGAATCAATTATCGCGAGCTGATCTATCTTATCTGTAAGTACGTCGAGCAAGCTCTGATATACAGAACGGATGCGATTGAACATATTGTCGACTACATACGGTTCCTTTTCGATATCATCCCGGGTAATAATTTCCGCGTTTGTTTGACGTACTTCTGACCAAATCTCCTTTAGTGCTTCCATTCGCGTAGAAAGATTATTTTTACTTAACGGTCTACTACTAACCTGATTCAGCTCCACATGCATACATTCAATTTCAGCTTTACGTCCATTTTGTAAAGCTACAAGCCTTTTTAAATGCGTAGGCGCCATCGCCGTTAATAAATCAAGTAACTTAAAAATAATCTACACGGATTCTCTCACAGCAACTTATCGACAGATCTTTCAAACATATAGCAAGCGCAATAGTAAATAATTAATATGTGTATAAACGCGTACTGACTTAATAATAAATACAATATTATATATATATACAACTAGTAAATTTTGTAACAGTCGATCTCTATGTTTTATTCAATAGGCTTGTAACCTTTTATATTAAATAAATATATCGTTTTAGAACGGCAATTCTAACTATTTACGTATTGCTAAACAATAAGAATCTAAATTCAAGACAATAAGAATCTAATTTCAAGCTAATTTTTGACAGGTCTGCTCACTCATTCCTCATCCGGGGCACCAATGTTTTTTTTATCACATGTATATAGAGAAAGTCAGGTTTCAGTCGATGGGAATGAGTGGACAGGATCGAAAATAAATAAAGCATACGTTCGCGTTATCTTAATAGCTACTTGATTTGGCGTAAAAACCCCTTCGAATTAAGGGGAAAAGCCAAATCAAGCGATTAAATTTATTTTCAGTTAAACTATAAATTTTACTTAACAATGCTGACAGAGAGCTACTGAACAAAAATGTACAAGATGAGAGAATATAAATACAAGAAAAGAACACATACGCACACATGCGATTATTAATATGATGTTTATAATATTTCACGAACGTGCGCGCACACACACACACACACACACACACACACACACACACACACACACACACACACACTTAGTAATAGTACTTACACTATTGTCACGCACACACACATATAGTAAGGTCGACCTCTGTGTCGACGGTGACCAAACTTTGCCGCTATATTCGCAGCAAGACTTGTACGGGAAGCGGGCACCCGATTCACGCAGCACGGTGCTCCAACGTCTTGGACACGGGAGCAGCCCTCGCCCCGTGCGCGTCAGGACAGCTCTCGAGGAGGTGGATTGTCGCCTGGGTGCCCACTCAGAGCTCGTACGTGCTCAACACAGACAGCGCTCTTACGTGTCTGGTCCGCTGTCACCCGCGCCGATTAAGCACGTACACGCTTACACACGCCCACACCAAACACAGCGATTATGCTTTCGCAACATAACACAATTCGCGCAATAATTCCAAAGGACGCGACCGAAATACAACAGCCACACAAATAGAACGTTTTGCACTCAACGCGAGAACACTCAAATGCGAAAGGACTTTACACCTCGACGAGAACAGATGAGCATCCTTCAAGCGTTTTATCGAGACTGCATCTGTTTCTAGTTGCAAGCGCTAATTCTCTCCGAGACGGTCTCAATCTGTCCCCCCTCTCCCGGAGGGTCACTCAGGTCGAACTCTACAAACGAGGGCCGCCCACGCGCCGGTTCTCCAATCATCTACCTGAACGGAGACCGGCCTCGACCATAACCATACCATTTGGGCCTTCTTCTCGTTAATGTGAAAACTTTACACCCTCGCCTATTTCAAAATTATCTTCTAACGACATATTATAAATGCCAGCTGCAGCTCCGACATGGCGTACTATAAACATTGTGTTTCCCATATGTTTTCCAGGGACGCAGCTGCCGCTCCTTACTAGCTGGTCTGTACGATTTTAAATTTGCACACAATAAAATTTCATAATAAAATGTTTTATATTTTTTTTTCCTTTTTTTTTCTTTCTTATTGTGAGCAAATAGTAAGCGAACAGCGGGTTTCTTGTACATATCAACTGCGTCATAAGCTTATAGAGGTGTTACAAAAAATTAACTTATGCATCGAAGGATCGGTTACAGAACTCGTCAGCATTTTATTGCGTAGGCTTGCAAAAATAATAAGAAATTTATCGATAAGTCTATCGGCTGCGATAACGAAGACGAACTAGAAGATAGGACTAAAGTCAAAGTTCGATTTCAATTGGAAATTTTTCAAATCACATTGTCACTGCACAATAGTTCTTCTGTTCTATTCCCTTTCTTGCTACAACTTTTTATATTAATTTTGCAGGTAGAATCGCAGATGACATTCGAAAATGGCATTACCATTTTATCAATTATTACAAGGTTTTCCGGAATTACTAAGAGGTAATGTTCAATTATGGTTTCAAATCATAACAAATAGTATAAATACCCCGGAAGAGCTGTAGTCATTAATGAAACAATTGTTTCTATCACTAAATTAATCACGGCAACTAGATAGACAATATATAAAATCATATGAAAAAATAATGTCACATCAGTAACAACAGTACACGTACGCGAAGAATACTGCTTGCATTGCAACCAACGAGGGTATTGTACGTTTCTGTATCAGAATTTGCTAAAATTATTAAATCATAAATCACAATCATCATACATCATTAAATCAATGCTGCAGACCGTATAATCTAGCTATATTTAAAATCATAAACAAAGAAGTTCACGCGATATTAATTTATAAGAAAAGATCGTCAAATAGTCTGTTGAGCAGTCTAGTCGTTATGACTGAGAAAAAAATGAGAAACCAAGGTTCTATATAGATATTCGCCGTTAAAAAGAAGCCTCAACAAGAGATGCATATTCGCTGCCACAAATAGAAGCAATATTAAACAAGTTATAAGGAGCAAGACTCATCTTCAATACATCTAAGAAACAGATACTGGTAGATAGAATTGCCTGAAAAGAGCAAATTGCGTACAGCACTTACAATACCGAAACGTGGACTTTTCGAGTGTAATGTAATGGCTTTTGGACTACATAAGGCACCTCTCATATTTCAGTGTCTATTAAATGTATCAGCTTATCTCAATTTCGGACATGTGTTGATGATGCTTGAAAGCCTGAATCAAGAAACGCAAAGAATATCACGTTCGAATTTGCAAAAACAAAAACGTGTATACAAAGCATTCGAACTGGTAAAAATTGAGACATCAAAAACATTTCCACAGCAATGGAAACATTATAATCTGCGCTGAAGAAACTGACCGCCGAATATAAGAGAATTCATTTTAAAACGTCAAAATACGTATAAAATTTAACGGTCGGCATAAAATAAAAACGAAAATATCTCTCGTGATTTTCAATCCGAAAATAGAAAACGAAGATATAATTGAAAACATTCATGCAAAAAATTTAAAACCGTTACGCAACAATATTCAAAGCACAAGTAAAATGAGTTAAATTATAAAATATTGTATAATTGTATAATTTTAGGTAACAATATGATGGCTTATGTTAGTCTATATAGACACATATCAGACAGCAAGTATAATAAATAAAGCATAAGTTATAAAATGGAGTATGTAATTATCGAACATCGTGTATTTTTAAAACATAATTTTAAAAGCTGATAGTATCATTTTAAAGCTGATTCCAGCCTCAAAATCATAAGGTTCAGATACTTTTACTTTGACTCATTTCGAATATAGTCAAATGTAAATTTTTAGTTAACTTAAACTGCATGCAACTTATTTCGTCATCTAGCTCGAGAGTATTTCATGAGATAAATAATCGCTTCCTATACACCTATGGAAATATCTAATTGTAACCACATAAACAATATTTCATTTTTTTTGCTTGTAGATAATTTTATTTGCAGTTGACAGTAATAATATAAAATGTAAATTTAAACAATACATCCAATTATATATATGATTAAGTTATTCATAAAATTTAGATTAAAAAACATAGAAGATAAAATCTTTATAGTAGAAAATCATAAACAGTATATATCCACATTAGACATAATTGATTAATAATAAAAGGAATCAACGATTTATTATAATTAAACGCGTTCATTTATGACTATAATTAATATTGTAATTAATAAATTAACTAAGTAGAAAGATTAAAGGAATAGAAGAAAGAAAACGATAGAAGAGCATTAAAGGATGTCATTGACAGAGCAATAAAATTGTCACATAAATATTTTTGATAAATATTTTGCTCTGTCAATGACATCCTTTAATGCTCCAATTTTGTTTCCGAATTGGTGGTGTGAATTAAAATCTAAAAACCTACCTGACCAAGTAGGCTTTCTGTACCAATTAAGTTTCACCTTATTACTACTACATCTAATGACATTAATGTCCAGAAAACTTAACTGACTATTAACCTCAACCTCCCTTGTAAATTTAATTCTGTCATGTACAGAATTAAAAATGTCCATGACATTAAAAGGTGTCATCCACACAGCAATAAAATGATCAGATAAAGATTTTAGGTAAAATAATTTACAGATGGTAAGAGAAACTTTCATTAATAATGGATATCTAATTGAATTTATTAATAGATTAATTGCTGAAAGATTGTTTGACATTTATAATACCTAAAATAGACATAATGCACGAGTTGATGTTAACAGAGGCAAAATTATTGTCTTACCATATGTTAGACGATTATCTGAAAGAATTAAAAGAAATTTTTGGAAATATAACCTTCAAATTTTCTTTAAAAATAGCAATAATTTAAGTAAGTTGTTTAATAATTGCAAAGATAAGGATGATTTATGTTTAAAATCTGGAGTTGTTTACAAAATTAATTATAAGGATTGTAATAAATACTATATTGGACAAACAAGTAGATATTTAAAAAAGAAAATTTTATGAACATTAATATAGTTTACGTAGCTCACATATTACTTCCGGTTTAAAGGAACATTGTTTAAAGTTTTTACATTCTTTTGATTTTGTGAATGTGGATATTTTAGAACATGGTATCAATAATAAGTATAAAAGGAAGAGTCTATCGGAATAATGTGAATTTAATGTTAGAGTCTAAGAAATTGGACAATGTTTATCATTCCTTATTAAATTGCTTGGTTCTGAACAATTTGTGTAGAGGGGGAATTTAGATTTAATTTACTAAATTTGGTAGTGGGGATAAGGTATATATAGATTAGAATATAAGGTTTAGTTTAGTTCCTGATGAGGAGCCGTAGCGAGCTCGAAACGTTGGACTGAATCTTCAATTAGGTAAGGGTGTTGGGGACAATCAGAATGATATTGATATTGTTACGTATTATTTTCGATTGATTTGATTGGACTGTAAGACCAATGAAAAAATAATTATTAATTTGTATATAAGCAATCGACAAAAGTATAATTAAAATATTTTAGTATATTTCTAGAAGACGTGAGCCTGTTGTGTTAGGGTAACGAGCCCTTTGATCGCTTAACACACTATCAAAATCTTGCCACCCCAGGCACGTGTATCTTCTTCTCTCACGATCACTTTGACTTCGTGTCCCGAATTATTCATTTCGGCTCAGTAAACATTGACCAATTCCTCACTTAACATGCCACCAAAACATCGGGTCTAAAACGTCCCCGCTCTGCTCCTTGGACTACAGCTCTAAATAGCAGCTTTTGCTGAAGAAGAACCTTTCAGCTTCAAGCCATTCCTATCAGGAATAAATCCTCAATTGTTTAAAAAGACAGATAGCAATTATTATGGAATGGAGAAATGAAAAAAAATTACATCATACTTATTCAAGGAATCTATTAAAAAATAAATACATCAAAAGTAATGTTTAAAAATCGTACATATTATAATGTATTATTGCAAAAATTAGCAGCACAAATTTAATATAAATTATTGCCAGGAATTGGAAATTTTTTTGCAAAATTTTCAACTTCATTTCTTATTTCAGAAATTTTTTTTTTTATATCCATATCTTTGGCCATTAAATTTGTGAAATCGATGAGTTTAGGTCCAGATTTTAATGAGATTTCTTGCGCCAACTGTAGACCTATAAAGTATAATAACAGGTAAGTAATATAAATAAATCCGTCATGTACAATAAATCTACATAACAGCTTTTGATTTATGTTCAACAGTAGAAATTGGAATCAATTCATTAAATATACCATATTGCCATGAACATTTGTATTATAAACATAAATGCAAGTTTCGAAAAGATTTCATTGAAAACAGGTATAGAATATCAACAAAACAGTAATAACATTAATCATGGTAAAACCGACGCACTTGAAAAAGTAGACGCACAGCACTTACAATGCAATCTTCCTCATTAAACACTGGACAAATTTTATAGGAGGAAGTGGAGTTGAGGAATTTCTGGTTAAGGCAAAATACAGTGACAGATTCACATTCAAAGAAGACATTTTTTCAATAATTAATTCAACAACAAAACGTGGTATAATTGTATACTTAGATTTAATATTAGGAGTGTGAATAAGTCTTTCCCGTTTTTTGTAAGAGATGGCGCCACCAATACTGTGCGAGTATTCAATGGTTACATATGTCATAATCAAAGCTTATTCATATGTCAACAATTCCATACTAACACATTAGTTAAAATTTTTTCGCATCATAAATTTTTGATATCGTGAAAATGTCGAAATTTGAGCCGAGTCGACGTCATTTGCGGGAAGTTTCACTTTATTGGTTCAATTTGAAGAAATCTGCTGCCGAGACGCATCGATTGCTTCAGGAGGCTTATGGAGAAGGTTGTGTCGATGATTCAAGTGTTCGCGGATGGTTTCGACGCTTCAAAAGCGGTGATTTCGACGTGGAAGACAAGGAGCGTTCCGGGCGGCCGCAAATCTTTGAAGTTCGAGAATTGGCGACTTTGCTTGATGAAGATTCTTGTCAAACGCAAGAAGAACTTGCTGAAGCATTGGGAGTTGACCGAACAACCATTTCCAAGCGTTTAAAAGCCATGGGAATGATCCAAAAGCAAGGAAATTGGGTGCCGTACGAACTGAAGCTGAGAGACGTCGAACGGCGTTTTTTCACTTGCGAACAGCTGCTTCAGCGACATAAAAGAAAGGGTTTTCTGCATCGTATCGTGACTGCCGATGAAAAGTGGATACGTTACGATAATCCGAAGCGAAGAAAATCATGGGGACTACCCGGCCATGCATCATCATCGACGGCCAAGCCAAATATTCATGGCGCCAAGCTCATGCTCTATATATGGTGGGACCAGCTAGGTGTGGTTTACTATGAGCTTCTGAAACCGAATGAAAGGATCACAGGCGAGGTCTATCAACGACAATTGATGCGTTTGAGCCGCGCACTGCGAGAAAAACGGCCACAATACTCCGACAGGCACGACAAAGTTATTTTGCAACATGACAATGCTCGCCCCCATGTTGCACCGCCGGTGAAAACATACTTAGAAACGCTCAAATGGGAAGTCCTACCTCACCCGCCGTATAGTCCAGACGTTACTCCGTCTGATTACCATCTCTTCAGATCGATGACGCATGGCCTGGCTGACCAGCACTTCCATTCCTACGAGGAAGCCAAAAAATGGGTGGATGACTGGATAGAGGCCAAATTGGTCGAATTTTTTCGCAACGGGATTCGTATGTTGCCAGAAAGATGGGAAAAAGTTGTAGCTAGCGATGGCCAATACTTTCAATAATTCATTTGTAACCATTTTTTCACAATAAAGGCTCAAAATTTAAAAAAAAACGGGAAAGACTTATTCACATACCTGATAATATTTCATTCTTGATTTCCAAAACATATGTATATAGGATTTCGGGACTGCACATATCAATTCAAATACTACATTTAAAATTTAGAAAGACTTAAAATAACATAGCGGCCAAAATTATAAACAATTAACCAACTTCATATTGTATATTTTGGATTATTTTATGTTCATATTTCCATAAAGGAAACTTGTGCATATTAAATATGGAAATTAAAAATAAACAAATAACTAGAGCGCCGCAAATGCAATAGATTGGACATATATGTATAAGGTTTTTAAAGATTGTCCAAGAAATTTAACCGACCCTGGGACGAACTGAACCCTTGCATATCATTTGGAATATTTATGTTTCAATTTCAATGAAAATATGCTGCACAGACGTTTTTAGGGAAATTGATATGGAATCGACCATGTAATTAGAAATTTCGAGAAAACTAACTTAATATAAGTAGGTTGCTTTGGAATATTTATGTTTATAGCTCAAGCACAATATGCATACAGAGTTTTCGGTGAAACCACATCGAATGGGCCATGACCTTAGAAATTTCTAGAAAACTAGCCTAATAGAGCAATAAACATGTCAACTTGAAACATTTCATTTGGTATGAAATATTTACGTTTACCATAGATTTCGCGAAAAAAAATGTACATGTGTTCATAGATGAAGATTTCGAATCAGTATGTAAAACTAAAATTTGTACAGACTTACAAGAATTCAGCGACCTATATAATGAAAAATTGCACCATATCTTTATATAGGAATATTTATCTTTAATTTAAATCACACTATACATACAGAGGTTTTTGTGAAAGTACATAGAAAATCGACCATGAAGTTAGAAATGTATACACTGACTGAGAAGGTTTCATAATTTGTGCCACAACATTGCCTTAAACGCTTAGTTCGAAGGAATCACATTCTGTATTTGCATGGCAATTTTCTGTATGGCAATCTACAAGTATGCAGATTTTTATACCGAACCGATGGCGCTTCATATACAAATGGTATTTTGTTATTTTATATACACGATATTACTTCATGTACTTCGTATATAGCGGTCATGTACAGACCATGTACATATTCAATATAAGTTTGAGTAAAAAATTCGTAAATGTACTTATCTAGTATATCGGGTGTATTTGTGAAACATTCCACCTGAATATCTCAGAAACGGCGATGCGGATTGAAAATCGGCGAAATACGTATTTTATGAATTGATCACACTGCCCATATTGAAGTCAAATTGATTTTTTGAATGGAAATATTTTTTTTTTTTCGCAGCTGGTTCTACGCGGAAAAAGAATGAACTTCTTTCCTTCATCTCAATATTTCGATTTATTATCACGTGGAAATTTGAATCAGAAATTGTGTTTTTTTGTGAAATTCCCAACTCAGTACCTCAGAAATCGTGGAAAACAACCAATGATCCAGAAACAGAGGTTCAACCGATTCCTTCCGGGATTTCTGAGATATCGAGGTTTGAGATATCGAAATTTTGAAAAAAAAAATCACAATTTACGATTCAAACTTTCGCATGCTAATAACTCGGAATTTTAAGGGGAGGGGGAGAATAATTTGTCCTATAAAGTTAATTTTTTCCCCGAGAATATGTTGCGAAAATAAAAAATTAAATTTCCTTTCAAAAAAAAAAGAAAGTTAACCTTAATATAGACAGTGTGCCCACTTTGAGTAAAAAACTAATTACATAGTTTTTTGTCCCCGAAAAAGTTAATGGAATATGAATTACGCCGATTTTCAATCTGTGCCATGGTTTTGAGATATTCAGGTTAATAGTTAAAAAAAACCAGTATAGATCCGACATATTACTTACTTTATTTTGAATTTCCAGTTTTATGACAGAATCGAGTTCGAAGATCTAAATAAAATTCATAACGCACTTAGTTGTGTTTGATTAAAGAAAAAACATATGACACCTGTAGGCGTCATCCCGGCCCTCTAAAGGTTAAAGAAAAACTATGCTATTTAATAGAGGAAAACATTATTTGAACGCAAATTATTACAGAAAAAACTTAATTATATTGAAATTAATTTGAAATCAATATTTTATATATTATTACTATAATACAATTTATTTTTTTATATTTAATTATAAAAAAAGTTTGATAAATTTATTGAATTCGTGTCTAGACTGACAAGCGCAATATTGCATAACTGTCCTGCATCTTCCCATATATATGTACAGGAAAAAAACACGGTTAGAACGAGACTCTAGTACAAGCCCTAAGACGAGAAGGATACATAAGAAGAAAGGTATAAGAAAAATACATAGGCAAAACGTATTTTGGGTTCTAAATTTTTAGTTTAAAATCATTTAATATCATTCATTCAGTTAAAAAAAAATGTTATCTTATTGTCTTCTTGTATCCACTATTTAATAAGCAAGAGATCTGTAAGTGTATTTAGACACGATAAACAACTACTATAGAATTAAGTGTACAACTTGGCGTCCGCTGTTTTTTCCGAACTTCGAAGCTTTATTGTAAAAAAACTAGTTATAAATTTATAATTCTAAGTATTGTTAATCGCCGGTTTCTACCATCTCCCATCTTTAGGGCAGCATACGCATTCCGCGATGGAAAAAGTGGTCATTTTGTGAAGCGATCCAGGAATCGATTCAATTTTTTACTTCTTCATAAGACCGGGAGTGCTGGTCAGCCAGGCCATGTGCCATTGATTGAGATGAGTGATTCTCTAAGCAAGCAGCGTCTGGAGAATACGGAAGGTGGGACAAAACTTTTTATTTCAACGATTCGAAATATTAGGTTGTCAAATATCTCCCTTCCGCTTTTTGCTCTTCATTCAATGCTTTATAAAAAGTGTTACAGTAGCCAGATATACTTCAAATATGCACCGTTTTGTGCGATAATCTGTTTCCATCTAGACAGCAATTTCATAATACCCCTCTCGTAGAAACCCCTCTCCTTATTTGCGAAGAACTCGGACAGTCACTTTTCACAATCCTCTTTTGAATCCAACTTTACACCACCAAGGGCGTTCAACATGAATAGGAACATGTAGTGTGCTATGTCCGGGCTACATGGTCGGTGCGATAACACCTTCCATCCGAACTCCGGTAACTTCTGACGAATCATCAACGAAGTGTGTGGTCTGGCGTTGTCCTGGTGGAACACTACACCCTTCCTGTTGGCCAATTGTGGACGCTTCAGTTCAAACGGTCCAGTTGTTCACAGTAGATGGTAGAATTAAGCATCTGACCATATGGGAGCAGCTCATAGTGGACGATTCCCTTCCAATCCCACCAAACACACAACAAAATCTTCCTGGCCGTTAATTCCAGCTTGGCCACTGTATGGGACGGTCCACCGGCCTTGGACCACGACCGTTTTCGCTTGTTATTATTTGTCGCCAGTCACCATCCGCTTTCGACCGTTTTCGCTTCCATTGTTTGTCGCCAGTCACCATCCACTTCAAAAATAGATCGAGTTCGTTCCGTTTCAGCAGCACATCGTTGGCGTTGATCAGGTCCAGAAAGTTTGTTTGCGTCAAATCATGCGGCACCCAAACATCAAGCTTTTTTTGTATCCAGCGTTCTGCAGATGGTTTAAACTGGTTTGGTGACTAACTCTCATCTCCTGGGCGATGTCACGGGATGCCATAATGCTATGGAAAAATCCCTTCCGTCTTTGCCTCGCAAGCAACATAAAATATATTAGGTGTACAAATAAGTTTAAAATATTAATAAATAAAAAATTATCAGTTGAAAAAAGTTGTATAGTATATGTTGACATCTGGAAACAGTATAACCTTTTAATATCTCTGACTTTTTGCTAGCATCACTTAGTTTTCATCATGTTAAGATTTCAAGTTTTGAGGCAAGTAAGCGTCATTTGTGGGAATGGTCAATTTACTTCTTTCATTTAAAGCAATTTACAGCTGAAGCACATCAGCTACTCATAGAAGCATATGGTGATGTTAATTTGAGTGAGAGAAGTTGTCGGGAGTGGTTCGAAAAATCTAAAAGTGGTGATTTTGACGTGCAGGACACAAAACACATTGGAAGGCCTAAAGTGTATGGTGACACAGAACTGGAAGCATTACTGAAGGAAGATCCGTGCCAAACGCAAGAAGAACTTGCACGAGAGTTTTTAGTGACTCAGCAGGCTATTTCACAACGTCTCCAAACCCTGGGTATGGTCCAAAAGCAAGGAAATTGGGTTCCTTACGAACTGAAGCTAAGAGACGCTGAGCGTCGCTTATTTGCTTGCAAACAATTGCTCAAAAGGTAAAATCGCAAAGGATTTCTAGATCAAATCGTGATGGGAGAAGAAAAGTGGATTCACTACGACAACCCAAAACGTAGGAAGCCATGGGGTAAACCCAAGCATGCCTCTACTTCGATGTCCTAGTCAAACATTCCTGGCAAAAAGTTAATGCTTTTGAAGTAAAGTCTTTCGAAGGAAAACTAAAACAGCGCGAATTTCGGCGTTAGTGATCTCCATGTTTACACGTCAATAACTTTTGAACGCAATATCCAAACTATTCATGCATAATGTCGTCTTGTACGTTATGGCAAGACCTTTGACATGAGGTACAGTATTGCCAGATACGAGCTATGTAGCGCTTTGTACATAGCCGCGAAATTCATAAGACAAAAAGGCGGAAGGAAAATATTTGACAACCTAATGTTTACAGGACCCCCACCTTCTTAACTTAAATGCGAAATACCAATTTTATATTAATAAAGAATGATAAGTGTTGTCCAATTTCCTTGACTCTAATATTAAATTTAGATTATTGCGATTCTTCAAAATATCAATATTTTCCCTTTTATATTTATTTTTAATATCTTATGCCAAAATATCTTCATTTTCAAAACCGAAAGAATGTAACAAATCTAAACTTGTTTTTTTAGATCGGATGTACTTATTAATGCTTCTCATACTCACTACGACAACCCAAAGCGCAGGAAGTTATGGGGTAAACCCGGACATGTCTCTACTTCGATGTCCTAGTCAAATGCTGTGCATTTGGTGTGATCAGCTTGGAGTAATCTATTACGAACTACTCCAACACAATTAAAACGTCACCGGGGAACATTACTAACAACAGCTGATGCAATTGAGCCTATCATTGAAGATTAAATGTCCACAATACGCCAAAAGGCACGATAAAGTCGTTTTTCAGCATGCAAACGCTCGACCACATGTTGCAAAAATCGTAAGGAAACGTTAGAAGCACTGAATTGGACGTCATGACTCATTTCAGTGATTCAGTTGATGAATCATGATCTGGCTGAGCAGCACTTCACTTCTTATGAGGAATTGAAGAAATGGATCGCCTCAAAAGACGAGCAATTTTTTAGACGGGGTATCCACTTGCTGCCCGAAAGATGGTCCAAAATAGTAGAAAACGATGGGCAAGATTTTGAATGACATTATTTGTACCTTTTTTTACAATAAATTCTTATTTCTTTATAAAAAAACTTCTTCTTTATAGTATATATCATAACTACTTTATGTATTAATATATTTACATAAAAAATTGGCCATCTTATAATCTTTTTCCTTGACCACAATGCACTTTTGGAAATGTTTTATTCAACTTTCATTGTTCAAAACTGTCTTAGATTAATTTATTGAGATGTCTTGAGTCCTTCCTGCGATTTTTGTTTAACATTGTCTCCAATGATAAATCACTTTCTTTTCATATTCTTTTTAATTTTTAAGTTTAGTGTAAAAAAAGAAATCACAGAGAGCTAAATCCCGTTAATAGAGGGGGAATGACGATTGGTATCATGCCGATTTTGGTCAAAAGCTACTACAGCGAGAACGCTCCCTTTGCTCGCCTGTGAGAAAGAAAGGGACAAATTAGGCTACAACACTTTCCATGTATAAATCTTCAAATAAAATCTTCTAAACTGAACTCCACGTTATTCCACTCATCTGATTGAGTTGATCAATGGTTCGTCCACAGTCTTCATGTACAAAGTTATTGGTTTTGACACGTTTTCGTCACTTCTAGATGTTGCAGGGCGTCGTGAATGGCGTTGTTTAACTGACATTTCTCCATTTTTAAAACGTGAAAATCATTCATAGACTCTAGTGTTACTGAGGGCAGTATCTCCATTAGCACACTTAAGCAGTACAATAGTGTCCGCAGCAGATTTCACTTGCTCTTGACAATGGAAGATGGTGATTCACTACAAATATTCCTACGGATGAACCGATACACCCACTGGGACAGAACTAGCAACGACAGAACTAACAACGACAGACAAACGTACACTAACACAGGAGACGTTTCCTTATAGCATGCCTAATCAAAAAAGAACTATCCCCACCATGTTTCCCTTCGCATCCCGATTCCCGTTCCTTTTGGGTCCTCGTGTAGAAATTTGAAATCGTTTATTTTACCATAATATTCATATTCCATAAATAATTGAATTACCTCTATATTATAACTTTCAGATTTCTCGATCAAGCATTGTACATCTAAGAAATGGTTACCTGTCGTCGTACCATCAAGCCCAGCAGGTACCCAAGGTTACATCGTATAAATAGTCATTTCTGCAGTTTATTTAAAAGTCTTCATAATTTTAATTTTATTTTCTGCAAAAATTTCTTGTATACTTCTTATAAATTTAAACATAACATTTGGTTTTATCGAGTGAAATACATCGATGTTTAACAATTGTCGAACCATTGTGGAACTATTGAATTATTGAAGAGAAAAATATATTTCTCTCAAAATTATATTTTATTTATTTTAAAATGTTTCACCATGTGTCATAGCTTAGTAAATTTATCATTTGCTGTCGATAATGCTACTTGTTCTATCCATATTTTTAACTGCTTTGAATACTGATATCATTCCGCAGATCTAAAAATATAACTTATAATGAAGTTGGAAAATTTAGGCCCGCTAGTATAATGATTAGTAGTCGTCAGAATATAATAATCAATATAATTAATAGTATGAATATTACTAAGTTATTATTATGTACACCAAAATCACTTAATATATTTCGAATAAATGTCTCATGATATATCATACATTTGAAGGTTATAAAAAGCATATTCCTTTCTGTTTTTATTTAAATTAACGTTGATATATGTACATATATATATAATTTTGCCTATAAATAAAAGGTGACTCAGTTACTTGTCATAATTTTTTCCGGCCTTGGATATGTTTATATTTAACATTTTTAGCTAATAAGTATAAGATTATTGATTCTAAATTGATTCTAAACATAAAGCGATATTATCTTTTTTATCACTGTTTCTGAAGTTGTTAATTATTATAGTAAAGATATCTCATTATATTATTCTAAAATACGGGAGAATTCCCTAATGATCGTACGCTGAGTATTCTTTTTGCTTGTTTTGAAATGTCAAATAGATCTCATAGATCAAATATGTAATATTAATGTAGACAATATGGTAATGAAATTATATATTACTGCTAACAATCTAATATTTTATAAAGCTCTAAGACTGTTAGACTGAAAAAGCTAAGACTTAAGACTATCAGACGTAACTGCAAGACTGAAAAAAATATTTATTAATTTAACTTGAAAACAGTTGACATAAGTATAATTTTTAATTTTAATTTATTAAGCTCTGTTACTAAGGATTCTCAATCACTAACTTTTTCTTATATTCCCTATATTCCATATGTATTCATATTCTTTTCTGTTTACCTAATGAAAAATATACAGGCAATTTATTATGAAACAGACAATTTAAAATTAAATTATAATATACCTAAATGAATATATACAGCTACTTGATCAATATCTTCCTCCCGTAAACCTCGTGTGGTTAATGCTGGTGTACCAAATCTTATACCACTTGGATTAAAAGCACTTTTATCACCAGGCACTGTATTTTTATTACAAGCTATTGATATATCTTCTAAAACTTTTTCAGCTTTCGATCCCGTAATACCTGCAGGACGTAAATCTACTAATAACATATGAACATCAGTACCACCTGTGCTAACTTGATAACCTAGTTTTTGGAGCTGATTTGAAAGTCTTTTAGCATTTAATACAACTTGATTTTGATAGCTAATGAATTCCAATGAAGTGGCTTGTTTCATTGCAGTAGCTATTCCCGCAATAGCATGATTATGAGGACCACCTTGAAGACCTGGGAATACTGCTTGATTAATTTTATCTTCAATATTATACATTAATTTTTCTCCATTTTTTTTACTACTTCGAAGACCTCTTCGAAAAAATATTACACCTGCCTTTGGCCCCCTATTAAAAGGAAAAAAAATTATATAATTAAAAATATTATAATGATTTGAATCAGACTCGAATACAATGAACTAATTAGAATAAGAAACTATATAGATATAAAATAAACATGAATATAAATATTAATCTAAATAATTAAAATTTTTATCCTAATAAACTAGAAAAAGAAATACGAGCACATGCCTGATAAACAAAATATTATTAGTTGAAAATGTGTTAATTTATGAAGAAAATTGTTGTAGTATAGTTTGCATGCTTACGTATTATAGATTATATTCATAACAGGTGGGCTGAAATTTTCTAGGAAACATAGGAAAACACTTGTTTTTGGTAAAATTGGATTTTATTATTCAATATAGTTGCCTTCGAGCGCTATCCACCAATTATAACTATCATACAATTTTCCGATACCATTTTAATTCTAGAATTTCTCTTTAGTCTCAAAATAAGGCTAATTTTTTCCAGACAGCATTTTTTTAAAGTCTGCAAACAAACAAAAAGTCACTCGATGGATGGGAAAATACTTCATAGTCCAATTGATGTAATTTTGTCATCATTTTCATTGATTGGTGACATGGCACATTGTTTTGATGAAACAATACTTTTTTCTTCTTCAAATAGACCGTTTTTTCTTTAGTTTTTCTTTCAAACGAGGGAAAAGGGTATCCATAATAGAATTCTGGATTTTTTTTCATAATTTAGTGCCTTTTTTAAGATAAAACAAAACAGAGCAGTTCGAAACGATGGACAACATCTAGGTAAATTTAGATACTAGGACAAGGTACATTGTCCTATGCTAATATATTGTATAAACTAATTTATTTTATTTTTATTTAGAATTCTTAATTTAATTTTTATTTTATTTTTCTTTTTTGAAATATTAATTTTAGTAGTAATTGCCATTTCAGATTCTACGGGGTGATGATAAAGAAGGGCAATCTGACTATCACTATATTAGTATAGTAGATCAATCTATAAAGACTGTAAGATTGATAAAAATATTTATTAATTTACTTTACATATCGATATAAACATAATTTTTAGTTAGCTTGTATATATTTCTTTCTATATTTTTAACTAACAAACTATTTTAATCAGCTTTTCAGTATTGATAAAATATAATTATAATTATAATGACAGTCAGACTATTCTTGTTTATTATCATCCCTCACTTTAAATAATCAAATTATATATACTCTACTCCTATCCAACTCCAGCTTAAATATAAATAAAAAATTCATAATAATAAAGAATGATAAGTATTATGTAATTTTCTAGACTTGCAATAAATTTATATTATTCTATTTCCTTAAAATATGAATACTGTCATGAATTTTATAAAATATTTATATATTTTCTTGATTTATAAACATTGATTCGTCTTTTACTCTAAATAATTTTCCGCTATGAATATTGTTTACATTTTTGTTGTGATGGTTTTATTGTTTAGCTTCTTAAATAGTCGGTCAGTTAAATTTTTGGTTAAAGCTATAACAAGACTATTATTTTTGACTATATTCTTGTTCTATAAATATACAAAAACATGAATTTGGGGAACTTTGTATAAACCCAAAAATTTAATAAAATATAAAAATATACAGTCCAACACATTGGTGCTTGTTTTAGGGCATACAAACTTTTAAATTTTTACGTGCTCATAAAGTCCATCGTCAAACCTTTTTCATGTTTCATGAAAATCTCCTCATTCAAACCAAATAAAAATCAGTTTTCATATACAATTGACCTAAATAAAAATTATATTGCACTGCGATACTTAAGATATATTGTACTGAATCTAAACATGTTACCGGAGTAAATGTTTGTCGATAATCAATTCCTTCCGTTTGCGGGAATTCGTTTATAACTTAGCGCACTTTGAAACATAAACAACATTAAGAATTTAATTTTTTTCATATAAACCCGTTTATTTTATTTTAATATATATTTTTATCAATCTTTCAGTCTTTATACAATAATATATTTTCTGACAGTCAAACAAATATAATGACAGTCAGACTGTCGTTGCTTTAAATCCCCGTCGAAGAACCTAAAACTAAAATTACTACTAAAATAAAATAAAATCAAATCAAATTAAAAATTAAAAATAATAAAATTAAAATAACTATATTCTATGTTAGCAAAGGAAAACCTTACTGCTCACTTCCCCTGCCACTTTAAATTTTAATATAGCTTAAATGTCCGACGATTTGAACCACTTCGGTTCGTCTTCAAGGACTAAATTAAAATGTACACCTAGAAGGCTACTATATATATCTTTACTATTTTATTTTACTTTTCATTTTAGTTTAGTCCTTGAAGATGAACCGGAGTGGTTCGAAATGTCGAGCATTTAAGATATTTAAATTCACATGCTGGGAACAGTCAGATTGTCCTTTGCTAACGTAGAATATAGTTTATTTTTATTACTTTTATTGTTTTAAATTTTTAATTAAATTAAATATATGTTTAGTAGCAATTTCTAATTCAATTCTTCAAGGATAATTATAAACAAGGACAATAGGACTCTCATTATATTAGTATAATATATATTTGTAGAAAGATTGTAAGATTGATAAAAATATTAATTAATTTAATTCACAACGATCAAGATAAATACAATTTTTCATTTTTAAGCCTATTCATTATTTATAATCTTACAATCGCGTGCTTTCTCAATGAGAATCCACATTATTTTCAAACAATACTTTAATTTTATTATCATCACATACTTAATACATTAAATCATTAATTTCATCTTCAAAATTTTCTTTTTCTTTAGAGGTAATAGCTTCATTATAATTTTCAGGTAAAGTTTTGGTCGCGATGATAACGAACAGCGATAAAAATTTGTTTGATTGACCTTACTTCTATCAGTAAGTCCCTACCTGTCGCATTTGTATGTATAAATTTTGATGTTAGTATTAGTGCTTTTATTACTAAAATCCTTTATAATAATTTTTTGAATTTTATTTTCAAGATTAAAAGTACTGTTGAAATCATCTGCTTCGTTTTTTCAACTATTCAATTTTTTCCAGCAGTTGTCTGTAGCGTTTTTTATTTCTTCCAAATGAATTTACATTATTTATGGTAAGATCTAAAATTTACTTTATTTTTACTACTATGTATATACGAGGTGAGACAATTAAGTAATGCGACAAAATTATAAAATCGAGTATATTTAAAAATTAAGGTACATTGCTGCCAACCCCTTCAAATTAGTCCTCTTCCGCATCTATATACTGATTCTACAGAGTTTTCCAGATTTCGTAACAATTCTGAAACACTTCTTGTGGGACCTATCCGAGTACCCTCGTCACAAATTCTTGGATGTCTTCAACGCCCTCAAAATATTGACCTTTGATGAATTTTTTCAAATGGGGGTATAGGAAAAAGTCGCAGGGTGACATGTCTGATGAATAGGGCGGTTGCGGTAACGCTACGATGTCTTTAGACGCCAAAACCTGAGAGACACTGAATGCACTGTGACAGGGGGCATTGTCGCGATGCAGAACCCAAGTCTTCGCGATCACGGAACGCACTTTGAGCACCCTTTTTCGTAATTTTTCGAGTACACTTCGCTAAAATACTTGATTTATGGCTTATCCAGGTGGTATAAAATCTTTGTGAACCACCCCTTTCCTGTCGAAAAAGCAAATGAAAATGGTTTTTATTTTGAACTTGCTCATTCTCCCCCTTCTTTGTCCTTGTCGCTCCATAGGACAGCCGCTGTTGGCTTTGTCGTTTATTTTCGCGGTCATATTGAAAGGACCAACTTACGTCATCAGTAATAAGTTGGTCGAGAAGAGTAGGATCGCTTTCAAACTGCTCGAGACATTCTTAAGCGATGTTCATACGGTGGGCTTTTTGTTCATCTGCAAAGTTTTTCGGTACCATTTTCACACACAGCTATTTCATGGTGAAATGTTCGGTTAAAACCTTTCTAACTGGTTCCCGGTTAATATTCAACTTGTCCGCCAACATTCGAATGGTTAGTCGCCGGTCTTGACGAAGAAGGGCGTGGACACGCTGCGCATTCGCGTCGGTTCGCATTTAAAGTAAGCCTTCCACTCCGCGCCTAGTCTTTGACGCTCTCACGGCTTTTTCAAAATCTGCATGTCACCCAAGTACCTGACTACGACTCAGTGCATCACTACCATACACTTTAAGTTCTTTTTTATAAGTTTCAGTTGTGGTTTCGCCGAGTTTCGTACAAAATTTTATCGCGCACCGTTGCTCTAAATTTCTCTGTTCCATTTTCGTGACATGCACTACTCGCGTGTTATTACAAAACACTCAACAGTTGGCGAAGAAATGATCTTTTTTCAGATTTTTTATCTAACGTTCGTCTTTTTTTCTACGAGTATATGGATATATCATTTAGTTTCAACAACTGTGAAATTATTAATTATTTTAATTTTTCGTTTCATAATTCACACGGCGTGTTTTCTGATGGTCTAGATGATCCTATTTTATTTCAATATAAACTGTGGTGTTTACCGCTTATATCCATAAGGATTGTAGTAAACCGAATTTTGAATAAATGATTAATCAGGCTGAATCTACAATGATTCAATTTTCGCGCTCTGTAACGCCATTCTGTTTGAGAATATAGGGAATATTAATGAATGTTTGCTACCTTAAGAATTTAAAAAATGTCTACTTGTTGATTACAAAATCTTTACCACCATTGCTATATAATTCTTTAAAACAATTGAATTGTACTTTTGTCGACAGCCCATATACAAATTAATAAATATTTTTTTATTGCTCTTACAGTCCAATCAATTCAATCTAAAAATAAAATAAAAATAAAAATAAAAAATAAAAATAAAAAAAATAAAAAATAAAAATAAAATAAAAATTAAATTAAAAATTAAATTAAAATTATAATGACAGTCAGAATGTCCTTGTTTACATTCACCCCCGTATACTAATCTGAAAATAAAATATTAGCTGAAAAAATTCTTTGTTAGTAACTCAATCAGAGTCCCTGATGAGGAGCCGTAGCGAGCTCGAAACGTTGGACAAGTCTTCAATTAGGTAAGGGTGTTGGGGACAGTCAGACTGCACTTTACTAACAAAGAATTTTTTCAGCTAATATTTTATTTTCAGATTAGTCTACGGGGGTGAATGTAATCAAGGACAGTCTGACTGTCATTATAATTTTAATTCAATTTTTAATTTAATTTTTATTTTATTATTTTTTTTTTTATTATTATTTTTTTATTTTTTTTTTTTATTTTTTATTTTTATTTTTATTTTATTTTTAGATTGAATTGATTGGACTGTAAGACCACTAAAAAAATATTTATTAATAATTCTTTAATATTTGCATTAAATTGCTTTTCTATTTCAGTACAATATGTTTTTAATTTTTCTTTATTCGTTTCTAATTTCTCGCGCATAAAATGGATTCTTAATAATCATCCTAAAAAATAATAAAAGACCACTTTCAATTCTTTGTTTTTGAGTACACCATTGTATATACTTCTCTAATGCCTATAGCACGTTCTATTATTAAAACTTCTATTACTAAAACTTTACTATTACTAAACGTTCTATTACTAAAACTTTTCCAGTGCTATTACCTTAAATGCATCTTTGGCAAAACGTTATCAATTATAAAATGTATCCCTTTCTATTTTGATGAAATAATCTTTTGTCCCATAACTATAAAGACTGATTTATCACCGGACTTGATTAATTTGTTCCTATATAAACAAAGTGAACCATGCTTCTTGAGTATAACATAATGCATTATCTATTTTATATAAATTTGCTATATCTGTTCTTACTACAACAACATTTTAGTTTTTTTAAAATATACGTTATTCATTTAAATTAGTAACAGAAAAATTAATTTTTTGCAACAGATGTTATAGAAAATAAATTTTGATCTAACTTGGGTACAAACAGTACATTGTATATTTCTTCTGCCATATATTTTCCATTTATAAGAGTTTTAATATCTCAGTTATGTTTTGTAGCACACACATTCCTAGCCGAACCTAGCTTCAGCTTTATCAGCCGGTTGTGAACTAAAACTTTTCATTATTCCCTATTTTTTTTTATTTAGCGCAGATTTGTACATCGTTGCGACTTTTTGTGGACCTCCAGTTGATAGTGGGTTCTGAATCACTGATTATTGCACTTTTCTGTTCTATCTAGACTTTATAACCAGTGTATAGGCTGGTTATTTCTTTTACGAGGGTGGTACCAGAAGTACCTAGCCCAACAAATAAAACTCAAAAATTTTGGAAAAAATATATTTATTTTTCAACATAATCTCCTTTCAGCTCTATAAACTTCTCCCAGCGATGTTCAATAAGTTCGATACCCTTTTTATAATAAGAATTGTCAAGCTCTTCATAATAGCCATTAACTACCGACATCACATATACATTGTTTGAAAATCTGTGACCAGCGAGCCATTTTTTCAAGTCTGGTAACAGAAAATAATCCGAGGGAGCTAAATCTGGCGAATAATTTTTGCTTGTTTTTTTCGCTAAAACGTTGCAATTAGTTCGCATAATACTCGCCGTTGATAGTTTTTCTTTTTTGAAGATAGTAAATAAAAATTATTCCACATGCATCCCAAAAAACCTTACCTGCAGATGGAACGGTCGTTGCCTTCTTTGGAGCCGGTTCTCTTTTCTGAGTCCATTGTTCTGATTGTTCTTTTGTTTTGGGTGTGAAGTGATGGACCCATGTTTCATCGATGATTATGAAACGGTGCAAAAATTCGGCTTTATTTTTGCGAAACATTGCCAAACACTCAACTGAAACATCTTCACGACGCTGTTTTTGTTCCATTTTGAGCAAACGCGGCACCCATCTTGTGCACAACATTGTCATCTCCATATTTAATATGCGATATACTGCACTTTTTGAATATTCACTTTTTGTATATCCAGTTAATATGCGATATGCCGCACTTTTTGAAATGCCTACCATGTCTGCTACCTCGCGCACTTTCAGTCGACGATCATCTAGTACCGCCTTGTGAATTTTCTTCAACATTTCTGGAGTCGTGACTTCATTTGATCTACCACTGCGATGCTCGTTTAAACTCTGCTACCCAGTACTTTACTGTTAAAAACGAAGGAGTAGTCTCACCCAGAGTACAGACTAGTTCAGCTTTTATATTGGTTGGGCTGAGGTCTTTCAAATAAAAGTATTGTATCACCTAACGATGACTAATGTTTTCCATGTTTACAAATTCACTGACAACGTTCACTATTGATGGCTGTCAAACAAATACTAAACATCATGGCGTCTTCAAACTCAAGACATATGCTTTATAGATTGTGTATTTTCTAATACAGTGGCATATTTTGAGCAACTACCACCACCTCTACGTCAGGTCAGATAGTTCTGGGATCACCCTCTTATTACACTTTTATATTTACAAATTTGTAAACCAGTGCATAATGCTGGTTTACTTATTTAGGAAAATAAATAATCAAAATATGATTAGAGTACAGATATACCGTCAAATTCCTGACTACCAGTCGTTCCCTACCTATCTAGTCAGGTTCCACTTGTTGTTTCTGCTTTGAGCATTTTTGTCTATAAATTCAATTGACTCCTTGGTTTGAAATAGTTCTTTTGCCAATTTCTTAAAGACTTCGTAATTTTTCTGGCTCAATAGTGCTTTTACCTCCATGGAGGTGTTGTTTTCTCTTCAGAACTAGATCTTAATTTCCTCGTATTTCAGACAGACCTTTAGAACGTGCTCTGGCGTATGCTCCTCTCCGCATGAGCATGTATCTCTCTCAGATGCAAAAGAAAGAAATAAGACCGGAAGTCTCCATGCCCTATGAGAAATTGAATTAACCATCACGAGGGCCTATTACAGTCTACCCCAATCTTATCTCTGATATTAGGTAGGTAAGAATATATCAGTCTACATTTTGTCGAGCCATTCCAGATTGTTTGCCAGTTATCAAAATATATATTAGATATCTCTCGTGCGGCACGATTTTGGTCCTCACGCATCACTGCATTTCTCTGGATGGCGTAAAATTCCGCTTTACATCTACATTATAGCACGATTGAGAGTTTGCCCGCTATCACTGCTAGAGCATCGGTTGAGGTGGTTCTGTACCCGCCGATGACTCTAATGTCTATATGCACACAGCGATAGGTGTGGATAGCCCGGTGTAGATAGTACTAAGTGCCTTAAATTTAAGGTCCCATTTCCATCTTGTCAGGCAACTGATCCTGTTAAACAAATCCACACAGTTGGATTGTACTGTTTTCAAGTTGCAGCCGATTTAAGATGTTCGTCGAAGTGGATTCCGAGGTAAGTCTTAACATCTATCGTACTTTTACCATATGCAGAAATATGTTTGCCGTTGCCAAAAATTACATTTAATGGTATACAAAATTCATCAAATTCGCAGTACCATAGACCGAGACAGTTTTCTTTTATGAATATTTCATGTTCTTGATATGGTGTAACAATTGTAAGGAAGGTGTATTTTGGAGCCACATATTTTACAAAAAAGGCAATCTTTTCGAATTTAGTTAATCATTATGCACGTATAGCATGGAAAACTTGTATACTTTCTTCTTAGATAATTATTTCGATTCAAATTATACACTTCATTTTTTTTCTTATAAGCATTAGTCAGCCCATTTTTCGAATACAATGCCACGTTTTTTTCTGGTTCATTTTTTTCTTGATTTAGTTAGTAGTACCTGAGCGCCACGGCGGTATGTGCATCAGATACTCACTCCTAGAATAAGTTTGGTTGGACTATAGAAAAATTAACAAAATAAAAAAAAAGCAGAACGCTACGTATGAAATAATTAACTCAGTGTCGTAGATTAATCACAATTCATTAATAAGAAGAAAATGTATTTTTTTTAACCCAGACCAATAAAAAACAGCTCCATATGTGAGTCGCGCATTATTGCGTTCTAATTCTTTCGACGTCCGGCTGATACGCCAGCGGCAACGCACACGCACCTCGGAGTTCTCCAGCTGCCGGATGCAACAGTGCGCGAGGTTTTAGGTCTGCTCTTCTTCGTCTTGCCTCATTACCTAACATTCTCCTTTTTTCTCATTTCTCTACCGTAATTCCTGTTTCCATTCATCTTCATGTCCACTCCTCATCCCTTCTGTCTTCTGCTTTTTTCACTACTTTACCTTCAACCTTTCTACTTTTTCTTTTCATTCTATTCACTTGTTCCTTCATTCACCTATTTTTCTTCGTCACTTTCTGACATATTTGTGAATAGTCATACAGAAACTATTCTTTAGAAATATTCTTAATGGGACGGAAATTACATATAAAAAAAAATCTTGTTGTAATTTGAATTAAAGTTGAAAAAAGACATATAAACTGTAGGATGATAAAATTTAAAAGTTTAAAGAAACTATAGAAATTTGTTGGATCTGAAATATTCCATTTATGTATACAAATTTTGGTTTGTTTAAGCAACTCAACGTAACAAAATAATATGACTGCGTCATGTTAAATATTGAGTGTACAAGAAAGTTTCCAGCGTTTGTCAATAGATGGCATCACTAGTGAATCCAGGGCAAAAATTTCGGAGCTCATGCGTTAAATTTGTAGATTGTACATCTGTCAACATCTTTGCAGCATTATATTTGTATAATTTTTTCGGTGTTGTTTATTTTATCGTGCAAAATCGTGGCAAGTTTCCAATCAAACTGGTGTCATTTGGGGGAAGTGCTGCTTCTATTCTTTAATATGAGGAAAAGTGCGGCTCAGGTCTATCGTTTGATTTCGGAATTTATGGGTCAGAATGTATTGGCGAATCGACGCCGTTAGATGTTACGTTAGATGCTTTACTGGATAAGGATCCGTGATAGATTCAAGAAGAACTTACTGCATTATTGAACGTCACGCAATAAGCTTTTTCGCTGTGCCAAAAATCATGGGGATTGATTTAAAAGGTTGGAAACTAGATGATGTAGGAATTGCAGTTGAGAGACGTCGAATGGCAATTTTGCATGTCCGAAATGTTGCTGCAGTGGTATAAAAATAAATCATTATAGCATCGTATTATCACTGGCGATAAAACATGGATTTATAAAGATAACCCTAAACGCATAAAATCGTATGCAAACCAGCGAGCCCGCCCAATCGGCGCCAAAACGAAATATAAACGAAAATAAGGTCTGCATATGATGGGATAAATAGGGCATCATATACTTCGAACTGCTTGCGAGTTGTGAAACGATCAATGGACCGTTGTATTGATCGCAACTCATTCGTTTAAAGCGAGCATTACAGGAAAATTAGCCAGATTATGAGACCAGGCATGAGTCATTTTTTATTATGATAACGCTCGACCACATGGTGCGGCTTTGGTTAAACACTATTAGGAGAATAGTGAATGAGAAATTCTACCTTAACCGCCAGCCAGTCGACACATGGTATTTATATATTTGTATACATTTACTTGTTTGGATCAATGCAGAACACTCGTACGGGAATACGCTTCAGTTCAGTAGAAGGAATAAAAAATTGGCTCAATATGTCCTTGGGCTCCAAAAACGAGAAATGTTTTTGGTCTGGAATTAATAAATTGCCGGAAAGATGGGAAAAAGTTATAGCTTCGGATGAACGATACTTTAAATAAAGGATTTATACTCATATTTTCATTTTTAACCTCATATTTTAGAAAAAAATGTTGAGAACTTACTGGTACACCCAATATAAAGATTATTATAAAGATTTATATTGTCCATTCGTTTATGTACGCATGAAGTAGAAGATACGGTAAGCAAGAGAATGTCGTTCAAAAATTTGTTCGAAATTTCTGTTCGTATAAAAGTTTGGAAAAATAGATAATAGGTGTTATATTTTTAAAAGCATTCCTAAAAATATTATAAAAAATAATAATCTCCTTAAAAAACTACAATCTAAAGAAAATTTTTCACCTTAGTGTTTTATGCGTTGTTGTTGAAACTACATCACTATATTCGAATGGACTTGGAATTATACCAGCAGCTACTAATCCAGATATATGAGCCATATCACTAAATAGATATGCATTAGTTTCATCAGCTATTTCACGGAACTTTTTATAATCTAAGCACCTACTATAACATGAAACTCCAGCTATAATAATTTTTGGTTTAAATAGCTTGGCATCTTCCAAAAGTTTTCCATAATCAATCAATCCTGTATCTGGATCCACTTTATAGGGCATCGATTCAAAAAATATTGATGAAGCGGAAATTTTTTTACTATTAGTAAAAAATCCTAGAAGAAAAAAATTGAATGGAATAAACGGACAACCAAGAAACTAGAAATTTTGTATATTGGCATTTAGTATTAACGTATAAATATATAAATAAATATCTATCTACCTCTATATTATATATATATATATATATATATATATATATATATATATATATATATATATATATATAGTTGTAGATACATGTATATAAATTGAGGATTCGGCTAATTAATAGTTTCTCTAGAATAATTTGCACATTTTTTATACCTTTATAATTATTTTGTATTTTAAAGAATTTTGAGAACTTTCTTAAATAAAGCAAAGCATATATTACTATTGAATATTCTCGAAATATACTAATTATTTGGTGGAGCGAGCGAGAGGACGATAACGGCAGGCGCTACTGGTTGAAATATACTATACCAAAAATCTAGGAATACGGTATGCTCATTCGGTCTTGGTCAAACATCCGATTAAAGACCAGTAGATATTAATAGAAACCGCAGTCTCTGGAAAAATTTTATCTGCGTAAATAAAACACCTTCAACGCCGTTAGTAACTTTTTAATGATAACCTCACCTGAATGATGACTTTTTAAAAGTCAACTGACCTTGCGCTTAGAAACACAAATGTTTCAAGGCATAGATGTGTGCGGCTTGAATGATAAGTAGTGTTTCATGAACAGGTAAGCTTGTGCCGCTGATATCGATGAAATCAATTCAGGCAACTGCTTCCCTGACACATATACCCTTCAGAAATTCTACGATGGTGGAGACGGCATCTGTTAGCATGATCTTGTTCAACACAGGTTTGATCCTACTTATTCCGCGTCGAATGAGAACCTGATAGTTTGGCGAGCGAATTCATTTGAAGTTCAGTATTGACAGTATCGATAGGAATAACAGGCTTTTGAGCAAACGTATATATCTAATTACTTGGATCTTAATTTTTCACGAGAATAGACGTAGGTTAAAATATCTCCATGGCAACTTAATCAAGAAAAAATGTTAAATGAAGAATCTGATTTGTCAAAATATGATATATTAAACGGCTATACAAAGGAGAAAGTTTTGTTAGGCGTTTTGTGAGAATGTAGAGAATAATACATAGGAAAGACTTTACGGTCATTTGTAAGATCTAAAATAGAGTACCTAATG
Organism: Sycobia sp. Sy_11; assembly: GCA_018907035.1. NCBI lineage: Eukaryota > Metazoa > Arthropoda > Insecta > Hymenoptera > Epichrysomallidae > Sycobia > Sycobia sp. Sy_11. Next base: position 171,630 of record JACCIC010000052.1, on the reverse strand, counting down.
TACCTTTCAGTGCAACGGATGCAGTAAAATGGATAAATTCTGCGATTTTTAATCGAAAAATATTAGTTTTCTATGTCGAAACTGTATGTTATATTAGGTCTTCATATGAAATGAAAAAGTTACAGATTGCATTAAATGTGCCAGACTCAGAGCTCTTCATAGATATGGCGATAGTTTCGTAAAAACTTAATTTACTTTTCATCTTGTGCGATTAAGAGATTCTAGGATATTATAACGTATAAATAAACAAAAAATCGTGTATTGTAATTTTTTATGATGTGTTCTAAATGTATATCAAGTGCTCTATTAAAATAAAACAAACTTTAAAAATAAGTATAAAGAAACTTTTTTGGAATAAAAACCGAATAAAAAAGATTATAAAACCAATTAAAACAAATAAAAAATGTTCTGTCACAATAATGCATAGAATTCCCATGAAATTTATTGGCTACCTGCTCCCTACGAACTCCCCTTATCAATACTATTTATTTAACCCTGATGCACAAATTGTGAACACTCACGCTATCGGTTTTACACCATCGCATTCACATCCCTGATACTAGCTTATGCCATTGTTCTGCCACGCAGAATAATGATAACAATCGCATGTATGAGGAATTTGCACCTCACCTCAGACAAAGGATGATGTCTGAGGTATCCAGCCGAAAAAATCAAGCGAAGAAAGACTGTAAGCGCTTACTCCTCAAGGCTCCCTTTCTATGTCAAGCCCCGATCTCTTATCTTCCAAGGGGAGAAAACTATCATTGTCCGACCTACCGAGCACACAGGTTAGATGAATCTCCCACCTATTTCTGTCGCGGGATAACTGCAAAAAAAGACAGAAGAAAAAAATATATTTTAAGGCAATAAAAAAATATATCATAGAATATAAATTGAAAATAATTTTTCTATGCATTAAGCTGAAAAAGAACTAATCGGAAAAACTACGATTTACTTGATATATATCAATTGATTTATTATATTCATTTTTAGGTATTTAAAGTTGTTGAATAAGTAATTGGGCAGCCTAAAAAAATTAATTTCAGATAATAACATATATTTGTAATTAATAATAGTAGTTCAATTTATAACGCTGCACTTTGTTTATACTCAAACCTTACCAAATATTATACTTAATTATTATACATGGCTTTCAAAAAAAAATTTTCTCGTAATTTGTAGTGACTTATTAAAAGAAAAAAATCCATCTATAATGGTTTTGTTGATACTAATGTATTAAACATAGATGAATCCGTTACTTGTCAGAATTTTATTTAAAGAAAATCAACTAACTAAGACTACCGATTTACTTAAATTGACCAAGAACATATTCAGAAAGAAGTTATCAGTCTCATATACTTAACACCTATCAACCTATCAGAAGTGTTCGACTTTCGCAGATTTTTTCTATATAATTTATAACATGATAGTCGCTAACAACGCAAAAATAAAATCATATGCTTTTTTTAAGGTTTTACAAAAATTAGGGTTCAAAGCACAACTCTCACTACAGTTTTTATGAAAAGCAAATATCACAAATTAATAATATAGTATTTATTTTATGTAGATATTATTGCCTAAAATGTAAATATACAATAAAACTACTCAATGATAACTTTACATTTGTTTACAGTCACAAATCTACCGATTCCTTTTGCTTTAGTTGCTTCCTAATACTCCACGCAAAATTGCACAAAAATGACATCTAAGAGTTTTAACAATATTATTAAGTTATTATCTTCAATATTACTCACAATTTTTTTTACTCACAATACTCACAATACACCGAAAAACGGCGAATATCTTACATGGAAGAACTTACATGAATTGGTACTATACATATTTACATATACTTGACTATATAAAAATTGATTTCAATACTTTCTTTTGTTTAAATTATAAATAATAGAATATTATCCTGAAAAATCTTGTTATTCTTAGGGAATCTATATATATTTACTTTTTTGTTATTTAATTAATAAAATAAACTTTTGACAAAAAGTGTTAAGTCAACTTGAATTCTGAATCTTGGCATTGCCGCATGCGTTTTACTTATCTTACATCCTTAGACTGTCTTTCCAGTCTTAGCCTGTATTATACGCGACATATAGATATATAGACACTAATGCTAATATATATGTTGTTACAGGCCACCGACGAAGAACGAAGGAGTGGTAAATGGACAGAGAGAGAGAGAGAGAGAGAGAGAGAGAGAGAGAGAGAGAGAGAGAGTTAGAAGAGGTGTACTGGCGCTGCACATGAGTGTCAACAGGCGCGAGCAGAGCCTCTTGTGCGCTTCTGTAAGAGTGAAATCATAACTTTCTCTGCGCAGGCTACATTTTCGCCTGGTGGCCGAGATTTTGCACCGGTGTTGTTACTCCTTCTGCCGATTTTTGCCGTGCATCTTTATCGGCTTGTGTTTGTGCTCTCGTGAAGTCATTTTGGCGGTGTCGAGGCTGTGATCGTCCAAATCTGTGTGGATCTTCCATGTTCCCGTGCGAAGTACGTGGTACGCTATTCTGCCGAGACCTTATTGCCTACTGCACACCCATGGCGCCAGGAGACCCCTAACGACTTCTACCAGGTAAGTCTGGCATCAGCTTTGGAGGCAGCCGCTAGCATTGAGCTCACTAAATGATGGCGCACCGCATTCTTGTAAATAGCAGCTCCCACTTTCTCCCTCTTTTTCCCTCTCTCTCTCTCACTTTTCCCTGTTCGCGCACACGCCACTAACGCAAGGATCCTTGGCTTGTGATCCACGTACGCTTATGAGTTTCGTACTATTGAATTGTATTTGATTTTAATTTGAATAAATTTGTTCATATCGTCTTATTTTATCTACTTGTGTTTTATTTTTTCTTTCAATTTCCCGCTGGATATACCACGAACTTCACTCTTCACCGAGCCGCCCCTCTCCTTCACAGAAATATCTTCGGGGCTTGGGCCAGTCCGGTACTTGATTTGGCAACAATTTAATTTTTTTTCAATATGATCCCGAAACTGTACATAAAAGTACTGAATGGAAAGCCTCCAATGAGCCAAAACCGAAAAAATCACGCTTGGAAAAATCGAAAGTCAAAACAATGCTCACCGCTTTCTACAATTCCAAGGACATTACTCACTCGTAATTCGTTCCATCTGATAGAGTGTAATACGATATATTATGTTGATGGTATGAAATGCTTGCTTGCCCGTCGTGTTTCCACCAGAATATCGCGAATTCGTCCTATTCGACCATAATATCGTGAAATTGGAAACTGGCATATGTTGTACGATTATGCATCGTCTCATCGATCGACAATCTCATTGATCAAAAACGGCACTCTGACGAGCAATCACTTACCGTATCCACCTGTAACTTCATATGCACATCGTACGTCTACTTATTAATTATATTTGTAGGTAATTGTATGTGTTAACAATTTTGCAGCATTATATTTTAAAATTTCTTTCGGCATCGTTTATTTAATCGAGCAAAATCATGGAATGTTTCCAGCTAAATAAACTTAATTTGCAGAAAACGCTACTTTTAGCTACTACGGCTTTTTATGATCAATGCAGAACGCTCTTTCGGCAATGCGCTTCAGTTTAGTAAAGAAATTAAAAATTGGCTCGATACGTTCTTGGTCTCGAAAGACAACAAATTTTTTTGGTTCGGAATTCAGAAATTGCCGGAAAAATGGGAAAAAGTTATAGCTTCCAATGGACGATACTTTGAATAAAGGATGTATAACCCTGTTCTTATGCTAAAATCTCAGATTTTGGAGAAAAAAACGTTGGGAACTTACTTATGCACCCAACATCACCATATTCTTATCTTCAGTTTATCAATTATATCGATTTCTTCTCAACAAAACTATCCGAATCTTTTTTAGATTTAGATTCTATTATTGTCTAAAATGGTGATGTAAATTATTTTTTAATTATTTTATTACACGCATAACAAATATATTTAGAATAGTAAAAGACTCAACATGTAGTAAAAGACTCAAAAATATTTATATTTACTTAGAATACCAAAAAGGTCCACTGAAAGTGAAACGTGATCTAAAGGAAGCTGGAAACAGATATGTCATGTAAAAGTTAATTACTACATTTGATCAATCTAAATATTAAAAACTGTTAAACCATTTTGGTCTTGTACGATATCAAATCCCTAGTTCTTTAGTTCTTATGATTGCATATGTTTTCATACATCTACTGCTCGAAATCATGGCAGAGTGTTCTGAATACTACCCGCAGTAAATTGATTATGAACCGTTTTATTTTAGATCGGTTAACTATGTACTGGTTTACCAAACCATACTAAATTGTCTTCCGAAATGTAGGGATCGCATTTATAATAAATTATTTCTTAATTACTACAAAAGTAATAATGCATACGAGTGGCTTCACTCCTATCTATCTGACCGAACACAGACAGTTATTGATAATAATGGAAACACAACTAATCTCCTTTATAAATCATCAAGTATTCCGCAAGATTCTACACCAGATTGAATATTATTTTTAATTGTTCTTCACGGATGATTTGCAAATCTATTTCAATGCAAAGCTTTGGATATAAATACAGGTATTACTAAACTCAATTAGAATGCAGCGGTTGTCCTCCAAGTGAACTGCTCTAAATGGCTTGCAACTCAATATCTCATTAGTAGCTTCCATACATCATATGAGATTATTAAATTCTATCTTTTTCCCATAATTTGGATGGTTCGATTATTTGAGTACATTACATGAATACATGATATGGAATAATCATATAGCTTGTATTTCATGTACAGTTCATCGGATTTGATACAGGTTACAATATCGAGGTAAAACACAGCTAGATTTTAAAACTATAATTAATAAATATTTTTTTTTTTTATTGGTCTTACAGTCCAATCAATTTCATCCAAAAATAAAATAAAATAAAAATAAAAACAAAATAAAAATAAAAAATAAAAATAATAATAAAAAATAAAAAATAAGAAATAAAAATAAAAAATAATAAAAATAAAAAATAAAAATTAAAAATAAAAATTAAATTAAAAATTAAATTAAAATGATAATGACAGTCAGACTGTCCTTGTTTACATTCACCCCCGTAGACTAATCTGAAAATAAAATATTAGCTGAAAAAATTCTTTGTTAGTAAAGTGCAGTCTGACTGTCCCCAACACCCTTACCTAATTGAAGACTTGTCCAACGTTTCGAGCTCGCTACGGCTCCTCATCAGGGACTGGAGGATACGACTATACTATACTATACTATACTATACTCGCTACGACTCCTCATCATCACTGCACTTTACTAACAAAGAATTTTTTCAGCTAATATTTTATTTTCAGATTAGTCTACGGGGGTGAATGTAAACAAGGACAGTCTGACTGTCATTATCATTTTAAATTAATTTTTAATTTAATTTTTATTTTTAATTTTTATTTTTTATTTTTATTATTTTTTATTTTTATTTTTTATTTTTTATTTTTTATTATTATTTTTATTTTTTATTTTTATTTTGTTTTTATTTTTATTTTATTTTATTTTTGGATGAAATTGATTGGACTGTAATGTAAGACCAATAAAAAAAAAATATTTATTAATTTGTATATGGACAGTCGACAGAAGTACAATTCAATTGTTTTAAAACTATAATGCAATTAATCCATAATGAATAAATAATCCTTAAAACTCTTACTCATAGACAATGAATGTATAAAATATTATAATGTTTAAACTATTGTTATACGCTTACATTACTATGTGCTCATATTATTAAATGGTTATGGTACTACTATAAATAATATTGTAATACGTAAATCTAAATAGTCAAATGGCATCAAAATTGATGCTTATCCGCGGAACTTTAGTTTAGTTTAGTTAAAAAATTTTTTTTAAATAAATGCCTTTATGCCTGATAAAATTTATTTAAATAAAATGAAAAATTGTACTTATGTCAACTGTTCTGAATTCAATCAATAAATCTCTTATGGATCTTACAGCCTTTATAATATAATATATGAACGAAAATATTGACAGTCGACTGTTCTTATAGTTACCACCGATAAATCTGAAATAGAACTTATTATTACAATAAACTAAATTAAAAATTAAAAATTAATATTAAAACAAAATAAAAATGATAAAATCAATATTCTATGTAAAGGACAACCTGCCCCCACCATCCTAAATTTATATTCACCTTCGGTATCCGACATTTCTAACCGTTACGGTTCAGTCTTAGGAAGTAAACTAAAATAAATAGTAGGTTGTCAAATATCTCCCTTCCGCTTTTTTGCTCTTGGTGTGGTCGGATTTACTCCAAATATGCGCCATTTTGTTCGATAATCTGTTTCCATCTAGACGGCAAGTTCATAATGCCCATCTCGTAGAAACCCCTCTCCTTATTTGCGAAGAACTCGGACAGCCACTTTTCACAAGCCTCTTCTGAGTCCAACTTTACACCACCAAGGGTATTCGACATGGACAGGAACAGGTGGTAATCACTCGGCGCTATGTCCGAGCTATATGGTGGATGCGATAAAACTGATTCTGACTTCTGACGAGTCATCAACGAAGTGTGTGGTCTAGCGTTGTCCTGATGGAACACTTCATCCTTCCTGTTGGTCAATTGTGGACGCTTCTGGTCGATAGCCTGCTTCAAGCGGTAGATGGTAGATTTAAGCGTCTGGCCACATGGGAGCAGCTCATAGTGGATGATTCCCTTCCAATCCCACCAAACACAGAGCAAAACCTTCCTGGCCGTCAATCCCGGCTTGGCTACTACTTGCGACGGTCTACCGGCCTTGGACTACGACCGTTTTCGCTTGATATTCTCGTATGTGATCCTTTTTTTCATCGCCAGTCACTATCCGCTTCAAAAATGGGCTGAGTTTGTTCCGTTTCAGCAGCATATCGCAGGCGTTGATTGCTAAACATCAAGCTTTTTTGTATTCAGCCTTCTGCAGATGGTTCAAAATGGTTTGTTGACTAATTCTCATCTCCTGGGCGATGTCACGAGATGTCACGTGCCGGTATAACTCGATAAATTCGTTAAATAACTCGATATAAACTCGATATATATCGATAAAAACTCGATAAATAACCGGTATAAATCGATAAAGGTCTTCCGCCGGCTGGCTTATCCATGTTGTCGTTTTCACCGTATCTGAATCATCGAAACTATTCTTCTGCGGTTCGAAGTAATAGCGCGTTATCCCCCAAAACACCATTAATTTCACAGAACGTTTCTCTAGTGGATTTGCCTTTGACGAAGGAAAACTTTAAAATGGCGCACAATTCGGTGTTAGTGAACTCCATATTTACAAGTCTATAACTTTTAAACGCAATATCCAAACTAATCATGTATAGCGTCATTTTGTACGTTATGTCAAGACCTTTCAAATGATGTATACTATTGCAAGATAGGAGCTCTATAGCGATTTGTACATAGCCGCGGAAATTCATAAGACAAAAAGGCGGAAGGGAGATATTTGACAACCTAATATGTCTTGACCACTTTCGCAACATGGGATCGAGCATTGTCATGCTACAAATCACTTTTTCACGCGTATCGTTGTATTGCGTCCATTTGTCTTTCAATCCCCGACTCCCACGCATTAATTACATTCGATAACAATCGCCTGTGATTGTTTCAATCAATTTTAACAACTCATAACAACTCGTTTAATAGTACGCCGAGTTGGTTCCACCAAATACTGAGCATGACCTTGGAACCGTGAATATTTGAACATGGAAGCATGGCCAGATTATCCTCCCAATTTTCTGCGCTTGCGATTATCGTCATGAACCTATATTTCGTCCCCAGTCATAATGCCATGGAAAAATCCCTTCCGTCTTTGCCTCGCAAGCAACATAAAATATATTAGGTGTACAAATAAGTTTAAAATATTAATAAATAAAAAATTATCAGTTGAAAAAAGTTGTATAGTATATGTTGACATCTGGAAACAGTATAACCTTTTAATACCTCTGACTTTTTGCTAGCATCACTTAGTTTTCATCGTGTTAAGATTTCAAGTTTTGAGGCAAGTAAGCGTCATTTGTGGGAATGGTCAATTTACTTCTTTCATTTAAAGCAATTTACAGCTGAAGCACATCAGCTACTCATAGAAGCATATGGTGATGTTAATTTGAGTGAGAGAAGTTGTCGGGAGTGGTTCGAAAAATCTAAAAGTGGTGATTTTGACGTGGAGGACAAAAAACACATTGGAAGGCCTAAAGTGTATGGTGACACAGAACTGGAAGCATTACTGAAGGAAGATCCGTGCCAAACGCAAGAAGAACTTGCACAAGAGTTTTTAGTGACTCAGCAGGCTATTTCACAACGTCTCCAAACCCTGGGTATGGTCCAAAAGCAAGGAAATTGGGTTCCTTACGAACTGAAGCTAAGAGACGCTGAGCGTCGCTTATTTGCTTGCAAACAATTGCTCAAAAGGTAAAATCGAAAAGGATTTCTAGATCAAATCGTGATGGGAGAAGAAAAGTGGATTCACTACGACCACCCAAAGCGTAGGAAGCCATGGGGTAAACCCGAGCATGCCTCTACTTCGATGTCCTAGTCAAACATTCCTGGCAAAAAGTTAATGCTTTTGAAGTAAAGTCTTTCGAAGGAAAACTTTAAAACAGCGCAAATTTCGGCGTTAGTGATCTCCATGTTTACACGTCAATAACTTTTGAAGGCAATATCCAAACTATTCATGCATAATGTCGTCTTGTACGTTATGGCAAGACCTTTGACATGATGTACAGTATTGCCAGATACGAGCTATGTAGCGCTTTGTACATAGCCGCGAAATTCATAAGACCAAAAGGCGGAAGGGAAATATTTGACAACCTAATGTTTACAGGACCCCCACCTTCTTAACTTAAATGCGAAATACCAATTTTATATTAATAAAGAATGATAAGTGTTGTCCAATTTCCTTGACTCTAATATTAAATTTAGATTATTGCGATTCTTCAAAATATCAATATTTTCCCTTTTATATTTATTTTTAATATCTTATGCCAAAATATCTTCATTTTCAAAACCGAAAGAATGTAACAAATCTAAACTCTGTTTTTTTTAGATCGGATGTACTTATTAATGCTTTGTAAGCTATTCTGATACTCATATATTCTTTGTTTTAGGTATATTCCCGTTCGTTCAATATAATATTTGTCATAATTTTTACAATTTATTTTGTATACGACTCCTGCTTTCAAACATTTATCATCCTTATCTTTACAAGTATTAAATAGTCTTCTTATATTATTATATTATTGTTTCTAAAGTAAATTGAGATATTATGCTTAGAATGTACTTTCAATTCTTTCCGATATTCGTTTTATATATGGTAATTTTCCCTTTTTCTATATTATGTTCACTAGCATTATTTTAAATTTTATCCACTCTCTCTGTAATCATTTCATCTATAAGATCTATTTGATAATCATTATTAATGGATATCTCTTTAAATAATTTTAGATTATCTTTTATAAAAAATTATATAAAGATTTATTAAGACTAAATTAACACCTAATATCTTTGTCTATAAAGAATACTTATATATATGATTGATGTATATGCTTTGCTTTTTGAAATTGATAATTGACTGCAAATACAGTATGAAGTGTGAATAATTAAAGGATTAACATATAATTTTATTTTTGGTGCGAGGGAAGTTACTATAGTTTAAAAACTTTGTACTAAATAATTTATTTTATGAATGGTTTACTCCAATTTTCAATGCTTTTTTAATCTAGTAAACAACAACAAATGTCCTTTTCAACAGTCTGAATTACACATCATGAACTGTCGTCAAATGTAATTATGATGATTCTAGATCAGAGTATAACAACTATTGGTAAGGCTGCCATTGAGGTATGAGACCAAGGAACTATCTCGTTATCACGAATTTCAGTTTCTTAACTTTATTTACAATAATTAAATAATATTTCCAAAGCTGTGAATAATTTACCTATCTGATTATAATTAGACTTTGACATCGCTGACAACTATGCTATTATTAAAAATTACTTAAGTAAACTACAATTCATGGAATGGGGTATTACCAACAACTACGGAGAAAGAGAGGAAGATGAATAGACTGAAGCGTGTTAGAGTGATCCCGAAATTAAATTGATTACTTAAAAAAAAGAGGTTTTCGTATTTATAATTATTATTGTATAGCTATAGAAATAAATGATTTATTTAAAGCATCATTTCAGATTAGACAATGAGATGATACTGCTGTCAGCTTCTTGGTTTTCCAAATTAATGTAAATAAATTAAACTTGTGGTATCTTGTGTTCAATAGATAATAGAGACTAGAAACATCCTTTATTTACATGTGAGATTCGACTTCTGAATCAAATAAAGTTTTTGGACTCACTATGCTCAACTAACTATAATAAATTTGAAATAAATAAATATAAACTAACTAAATAAGCTTGATTTAGAGCATATATAATTATTAATAATGATAAAGTATTATGTATGGTTAACCTAAGAATGTCATGCGGGGCCTTGTGTTCAGCTACCACGCGCGTCCCCGGGTTGTGGATAGGGGGACGACCGCTTGCGGCCAGTTGCGAAATAAGCACTCACAAGAGCGACGAATAAGTGACTCTAAACGGATAACTCTTATGAGTGGTCGAGATGGAGACTCTATAAACGGGTGCCTTCCGAGCAGGTAATGAATGATTGAGAGATCCTAAACTGACACTTCTCAAACTGCGTGAAAAACACCATTTCAAATTAATGTAGAGTTTAATGGCGAGGTGATTCGGTCGGCTATAAGGGGATAATTTCATATATACGTGCGCTCCGCTCCTGGAAGGTATAGTCGTAAACCTAGATGACTCCTGGGTCGCCACAAGGTAGTTTCTGGCGTCTCCAAATCTCGCGTCTTGTAGTAGTACCATATGGTGTACAGGTGGGACCCTGTTGCAAGTCATCGGGGAGGAACAGCTAAGACCACCAGATGTTAGAAGTGTTAGAGAATGGGAAGATCCAGAACACCAAATCATAAACCCTTGACCATTCCACCTACTGACCAATACACATATTATACTTAAAACACAAGTAACATTAAAAATATGAGAATTAATGAATTGAAAGCAGGTACTAGAGCGTCATCTGCAACCAATTAAGTCGAATCAATAGAACTTCCTGACTCTCCTAGCAAGCCAGTAGGCAACTTGGCTGGTGTGCTAAAATCCGTGTTAGGTAGCAGTGTGAATGAATGTGAAAATGAAAATTTTGGAATGGATTTATATACATCCCCGGTAACTTGGGATGCTACTGAGAGGAAATTGCAAGAATAATTTCACACAATAGACTCGGAGAGTCCTGAGTAAATAATTATGGAAAGGACGGGCATTTAGAAAAATATTAGTCAACTTCTTAAAAATGGCATGAGTGAAATTAACTAAGCATTGGAAGTCGGATAGTATGAATTGAAGCGCATGAGAATGCTCGGACAGACTAAAAGGAAAGGATATGGAGTAAATGCGAGGTAACTCTTCAAAAATGGCGATCATAATCAAACCAGCTGAGGGGCAAACATATGTATTCGTCGTGCAAACCATATGTGAAAAGGCAAATCTTAATCACAGTAAGACAGAGGTCAAAAATACTTTCAACAACTTGTACAAGACGCTGTGGGATAGACTGGACTAGTGAAAGACCACATTTCAAGGGTAACATTGGACTTGGACTGTGTCGCGACAGCAAAATACGTTGCGGGCGCGATGAATCGCGGAACGGGCAGCAATGAACAACGTAAACCCTACGTTTTCGAAGCAAACGCTTGGGGACTGAGTGTGACTGTTATGAATTTGAGGCAAAAGAAGCCATAGACCTTCTTGGAGTCTAGCCTGGATACGTGTATCGCAATGCCTTAAATGTTTGGGATACGGTCTTAGAACGTATGACTGTACTAGACTAGACAGACGTCACTGCTATTGGCGATGCATTCACGAGGGAGATTTCTATAAGGAATATACAGCTATGGAGAGTGCATCCTATGCACTGATCAAAGAGGTCATGGACGGAAGCATTTTCCTGGTTCATCCTCGTGTGAAGCATTTAAAGTAGCACTGAAAAATATGAAAACAAATGCAACAAAATGAAGACAAAAATTCTCCAATGCAATATAAACGGGAGTAGCGTAGAAGATATGCTCCTCTCAGATTGCGGTGAAACTAGACATAAGCTTGTTCATGATAACTAAACAATACAAAAACCACCCTAAACCAAGCTGGCTAAGAGTAGTTCAAACATGGCGATAATATGGATTTTGAAGGGACGCTCACCTAATATCGAGGAAAAGGCTGTGGTAGAACACTAGGCTTGCATACCGACGAATGGAGTTGTCTATGTTAGGATTTACCTCGGTCCTAACTGTACTGCTTTCGAGTACGCGAAAAAAACGAAGCGATTAAAGATGGGGTTCGGGAAATCCGTGGCGACGTAATCGTGGCGGGCGATTTCAAAGCTTGCACTATCTTGTAGGGGATACCCCAGACAAACAGACGTGGACGATTACTGTTGGAGATGGCTGCAGGTAGAACTAGCAGTAATAAACAATGGAATTGTAAAGACATGCAGGAATTGTAAAGGCATCAGAATTAGGACAAGAGCGAGAGCATGGTGGGTGATCGAGAACTATATGGTCAGCGATTATCAGTAAATTGCTTTCGAATTTAAAGACGTGACAAAATAAACCAGAATTCGGAAAACAATATGTTCGCGATGGAACATCAAGGGAATTGGAGAGAATTTTAGAAGCAGAAAAACCTCCCTTACCGGAGATATCTCCGGATTTGAAAGGTCGCGAAAAGGTTGAAGTATTAACGAAAGTTACGACGAAATTCCTCCAACACCTATATGGAAGAATTATGCCTCGAAAATGTCGAATACGGAATAGAAGAAAGTCGTACTGGTGGACGACAGAAATTGACGAAATCAGAAGCGGTTCTTTGAAGCTCAGTCGAAAGGGTCAACGAGCCCGAAGTCGAAGTAATGCGGATCTGTATTCTTTAGGGTACAGGGCTGTCAGACGACGCATGAAATTGGTGATAAACGACAGTAAGACAAGATATTGCAAAAGACTGACGCACAAGGTGGAAGCTGATCTTTATTATGATATATATATATATATATATATATATCAAGATAGAGCTTATCAAAGTAACTAGCGCGTTAAAATCGAATAAGGCGCTATGCCTCGATTGTATTCCCGGAGAAATAATCCGAATCAGTTGCACGGCTACGTTCGGATATTCTTCTGAAATTATATAACGAAAGCTTAGCAGCGTGTATATTTAGCGAACTCTGGAAGATGGTTCGATTGGTTCTTATTAGTAAAGGTATGGTGGATCCTGAATTACCTTCTTCGTACAGGCCTCTCTGCCTTTGTAACACGGCAGGGAAGCTATTAGAGCTTTTGCGGATTTAGAAAAGGACGTTCGACCGTCGGAACAATAAGAGATGTAATAAATATCTTCTATGATTGTAATACAGGTTGCTACGCAAGGAAACCAGTGATCGATGACCATCAATGGCTTTCCACGTGGCCGTCTATCACTGCTTAAGGACTATTGAAAAGCTTCGAAGAGGGCCACAACACTCTGTCGACCAAGGATGATATTCAGGAGAATCCTTACTTTACAGACGATGTGTTCTCAACTACCGAGCTTCGATAAAGCGAGTCGCTGCGCTTCTTATATGACGATCTCGGAGCTCTACCGCCGGCTGGGACCGCGGAGACGCAGAAAGTGGCCTAAGGAGCTGGAATAAAACCCAAGATGAGTTTGCTGGTGCCATTCAGGATTGGGAACTAATCTGGGATGTGTTCTGCTCGATGATAAACAATCGTCCTAGCCTGAGCGCCCTGAAAAAATTACACAACCTGAAGACATCGGTACAAGGAGAAACCAAGCCTGCGCTAGCTGGCTTACCGATCATCGAGGCCAACTACACAATCATCCGATCATCGAGGCCACTACAATCTTCTACTTAGATGGTACGAACACAAAAGAATTCTAGTGCACCATGACATGAGCAGTTTGGTTCGAGTGTCGCCATTAAAACGAGAAAGTGCTAAAGTTCTACAAGCTCTGCATGATCGACTACTGGGGGCTCGTGAGTCTCTCCGGGCATTGCGGATGCCGGTCGAGAATTCGAAGTCGAGAATCGGCAGCTCTCCAGAATTTCTGAGTCTTATGGACTGAGTGCTTGTGTCGACGGGCACATCAATGCTCTACAGACGACCATCATCGAATATCCCCCAACTGAAGTCAGCGTCGTCATCGAAGGCATCACGATTTCGGGCTCACGCACTGACAACCTCGGCCAAGTCATACCTTATACATGGTCTGCCGATGTGGTCACCCAGTTCATCGATACGAGCCGTCCTCAGAGGAGATTCTCTCCGCAATCAGGCAACATGGATGTTACTTTAACTGCTTAAGGAAGTGACAGTTGCAGCGAGCCTGTTCCGCTAAACAATCATACCGTGACTGTCCGCAGCGACATAACTCGCGTTTACAGTTGTCGTTGCAACGTAAGTGAACCCGTGTTGACGGACGTGAGGCGACTTGAACAAAGAGGCATTGTGTGGTCGGTGCGCAAACAGGAGATGAAGATCTTGCAGTGTCTGTGGACAATCGCCAATGAGTGACATTGCTGCTCACGGCTCTTACCCAAGTGCAGACGACATGGGCACGCACAGTAACCTCACGGGTCTTCATTAGATTCCGCGCCCGAATCAAGTCTGGTAGATGCTGTGCTGATCATAAGTAAGATTCGAAACGTACTCTCTGGAACCTGTGTCGCTCAGAAAACGGTATTTGGTTAGGTCATTATGGAATCCAGTTCAGACGACCCCGCTAAACCTCCAGAGGATCCCGTCACCTTGACATTTTACAGCTCGAGTGATTTGTCAATTTCACAGGTCGCCTGGTTGATGAATGCTACTGTGTACGTTTTCTCATATGGTAACTAGTCCCATTGAAACTTCGTGATGATACCCTTTGAACCACTCAGCAGACCTTAAAGCGTCTCCAGAAAAGGATAGCGAAGGATGACGTATTGAGATCAAGGTAAAAGGATTTTCTTCAAGATTAAAAGAAACGGGACCACATGGAGTTAATACAAAAGGAAACGCTAAATACTGCAGCAAAGGCGTACTACATCCCTCATCACGCAATATGGCAGCCGATGCTTCAATGCTTCACGACGTTCCGGAGGGCAACGGTCTTTGAACTAGATGCTGTTACCAGGGCCCCCATTACAGGCGGATCTGGTTTCAATCCTGCTAAAGTGGTAACGGCATCCAATCATTCTCTGCGCAAGTATCCGAATAATGTATCGTCAGATATGGATCGACGAAGCAGACGCGGATCTTCAGCGTATAATCTGGCAAAGCAGACCAGATTCCGAAATTAAGCACTTTCGCCTAATGACTCTCTCATGTACGAAATGAATTGTGCTCCCTATTTGAAGCTAAGAACACTCCGACAACTTGCCCACGATGAAGGATAGCAGTTTGCAAATGCAGCTCGTGCACTCACCCAGGACGCATATGTGCATGACATTCTGACAGGGGCAAACGGACATTCGGACATCGACAAAGCAGGAGCTCTCAAGGATGAGCTCATTGCGCTTTTGAAGATCAGAGGGTTTCCCTTAACGAAATGGGTTTTTAATCATCCTTATATTCTGGACGATATTGCGACTTCCGATCGATTACGGCTAACTTGGTGTGATTTTCAGATAGATGAGCCCATCCGTGAGTGTCATCTTCCGGTTTCGATGCTTAAAGCCATCCCTCGGGTGTTCCATCACCAAAAAACAAGCCTTGGTCACCATCACTCGACTGTTCTATTCTGTTGGTTGATTATGCCCCACACCATCCGGGAAAAATCGCTACTCCAGGAGCTTTGGAAGCAAGGGCTCTCCTGAGATCAGGAACTGCCGCCCAGAATAGAAAGGAAATGGCTCACCTTCGTGGAAGAACTTCCAAGGATTACAGACATTCATGTACCAAGATGGTTAGAGTGCAATGATCTGTCCTTCGGTCAAATCCACGGATTGGCCGACACAAAACAAAGACCCTGCGCAGCCGTCGTGTACTTGGCGTTACCAGGGGTTGGAGATAAACAAATAGTTGCCACATCCTCATGGCAAACACCTAAGTGGCTCCCGTGAAGACTCTCTCGGTGCGGCGCATTGGAACTCTATGCAGCAATACTTCTGTCGAGACTGCTCAAGCATATCGTTCAGAAACTTCCGCACATAGCTAGGCCAGTACATGCTTGGACCGATTTCGAAATTGTACTCAGGTCGCTCCGCGCTGATCCATCACGTTGCAGTGCCTTTGTGGCGCATCGGGTATTCGAGATTCAACAGAGACTAGCTGGAGTTACATGGCATCATGTCCCGTCCACGCAGAACCGAGCCGTCATCCCATCAAGAGGCCTGTCACCAATATTATTAAAAACTTGCGACCTTTGGTGGATTTATCCGGATTGGGTGAATATTCCCGCATTCCAATAGCCTACAGCAACCCGTACCTGGGATACTGCGGATCCGTCTGTAATGGAGGTGGCCTGGCCCCACTCGAAGATGCTGAAAATCAGCACAGTTAGTAACACAGCGGTCTACTCGGGATCCATAGACGCGTCAGCTAATCTCTTCAATCGCTTTGCTTTATTAACGAGATTGGAGAGAGTTATAGCTCGGTGTTTGCGGCTATCGGCACACGGTCATGGAGTGGTGGACAACCAATCGACAAATAGGTCTCTCACTGTGAGAGAGCTTGACGTCGCGTTTTAGAGATGTGCATGTTGGATACAAGAGAGGGTTTTCTCGACGGATATCCGTCACCTCCGGTGGATCAAATCGATTCTCAGAGGCAGTCTTCTCCGGAGTCTGTCTGTATTTCTTGACGAAGCGGACGTGCTACGAGTTGGCGATCGCCTTCAAGAATGCCCATTTTGACAAAGAAGAGCCATTTATCGGACCTCGCCATAGAGTGGGCTCCTCGCACGGCCCTTCACGGGGGGCATGCTCTTACTTCCTCTCAAGTTATGAAACTCGACTGGATCATTGGAAGTCGAGCGGAGATAAGAACCCTCCTTCGTCACTGTCTGCGGTGCGCTCATACCAATACCCGTCCCCTCGCTCAACTAATGGGGCGTCTCCCAAAGGAACGGAACACAGTCGTGTGGCTGCTCTCTTGGACTAGTATCTACAACGCTGGACCTTTCCAGATCAAGGCCGACAAGGACCGTTGATCCTGCGCCCATAAGGTTATCTAGCACTGTTCGTGTGCCTTACTAGCGAGTCCATACATTTGAAGGTTGGGGGGGCCGTACTACCGGAAGATTCCTGGTCGCCATGAAGCGCTTCTCCGCGTGAATGTATAGAGTGACAACGCAACGACTCTCCAATGGGTGAACTCAGCGTTGCAAGATATGTTCCGCAAATCATAAATTAAGTAGAGCGAGGTATCTGATAACCTCGCTTAACAGATGATGCATTAGAAATCCATTCTTCCCTCTGCACCGCACTTCGGGGGAATATGGGAAGCGGACGTAAAAAGCACCAAATCGCATCTGAAGCGCATTGTGGAAGGTCAACTGCTTATGCCCGAACAGTTCAACATTGTCGTCATTCAAATCAAGCGCACCCTCAACTCTCGGCCGCTAACACCAGTTTCCGGAGGTACTGATAATCTCAACGTCCTTACGCCAGATCATTTTTTGATTGGGACCTCACTCCAATCTATTCCCCCAAGTCACAGAAGGATGACCTGAATGCTCATTCAACACTGGCATCGAGTGCAGATGATGTACCAACAATTTTGGGAGCAATGGTCACGGGAATATTAGAACACGCTGCAGCAGCGCCTCAAATGGACGAGACGGTGATTAAACCTAAACATGGGCGACTTCGTCGTCGTCATCGAGGCATCGCTTCTGCGGCATGGAAGGCGGCCACTGGGGCACATAATTGCAACACACCCTTGCACAAATGGCCTCGTGAGAGCGAGTTGCGATGCCGAAAGGTCCTTTAGATAAAAGGACTTAATTGAAATTTTCAAGCACATTTACATCAGTTGTTACTTATATGACTAAACTAAGCGGCATATAAAAATCAGCAAGAGTCGAAAGACAAGTATGAATAATTAATAATACTCGATTAAAACATCAACTCCTATGATGCCAAACAAATCAACTATCTATAAAAAATTATGAATATTTAGTGGCTTATCCTACAAATACAGCGCCTTCCGGCCATCGAAAAGAAATTTCAGTTTCCATGCAAATGCGGAACCAATGAAGTCGAAAGATCAATTTTTTTATAAAGGATTACTGCGAATGTAACTGTCAAAGAATAGAGAAATGGAAACACTTCTGGGAGATTAAATAAAATTACGCAAATAGTTATTTCAGTAAAAAATACTCACATTTAGTTCATTGTTATATTAAAAGCCCAATCTATACGTAACTATTATTACTAAATTCCTTAGCCAAATATGTATTTTTATATTTTTATAAAACTGAAAATTCATGTATTTACTTAGATCATACCATGAGTCAAATGGCCGCCATCTGGAAGGTCTAAACCCATTATACGGCCATGCGGTTCTAATAAGCCGGTGTATACTGCAAAGTTTGCCGGACTACCAGAATATGGTTGTACATTACAACCCCATTCATTAGGATTCAATCGGAAAGCCTCTAAAGATCGTTTTTGAGCTAATAGTTCTACTTCATCAATATATTTGTTACCTCCATAATATCTGAAACAAAGATTCAAATACATAAAAAAGTTGTATTTAATAAATATTAATTCATAATTACGTTTTGTTTCAACATAAGAACAAATATACAATACGAATATTCAAAAAATTCATATAAAACATTCTGATATTGACATCCAAATAAAAAATAAACAGTATCCCAAAATTTAATAAATAACTTTAAAACATAATCTTCACTACTAGTAAGGAAATACTCACTTCATCATAGAAAAGATTTACCTCAGCAAGTGAAAAATGCACTTAATATCATAAGAAAACTAAATAGTTAATAATTTTTTAATCAAATGGACATTTACTCCCACTATTTTTCAATAAATATTATATAAAATAACAAATTTATATTTGATTATTGTATATACAAATATACACAGTGTGACGCAAAATTTTTAAGACTAGGGGTATAAAATCGGTACTACTTGTATCATCTTCATGAAACTTTGTCCAATAGTTACTATTAGACCAAATTTTTTTTAAATTATTATTTCCGCTGATGAAAGTTGGTATTTTGCATACAACCCTGCAACGAAACGCCAAAGTGCTGAGTGCGTTGGCGAAAACTCTCCACGACCAAAACAATTGCGCTTTTAACAATTAAAACTGAGGTCAATGTATGTTAATCATGCTTCTTATTCTAAAGGTATCATCCATAAAGAATTTGATTCTCAATTTACTTCAATGAGTGCTGTATTCTACCAACAAGTGATCTATTGCTTGTGTAAAAAAATTACGCTGCCATACCCGAATCATCGAAAGAACGGTCTTTTTTCTTCATACAAGGTAAGACACCAACAGATATGGCGAGAATTAACCACTCAATTTTTTATTAAAAAAATGGTTCCTGAACTCAGTCACCATAACTGTCTGATTTTAGTTCCCCTGATTACTTCCTGTTTCTAAAATTAAAAATAAACTTGAAAGGGAACCGTTTTTCGTTGATAATGAGATAGAAGAAGCTGTAACAATGCAATTGAAAAGCATTCCAAAGGAAGAGTTTTTAAAAGGCATGAAAAGACAGGAAGATTCGTGCCAATTTGTGTATTACTTGTAGAAATTGAATAAAATATTTGTTATAAAAATTTTATACATATATTGCGTCTTTTTTATACCCCCAGTTAAAAAATTTTGGGACACAATGTATATATATATTATAATGAGCACCGTGTTACAATGAGAGGTGCCGTACGCGAAATAAAGAGACAGACAGCACACCATAGCTGCACTTTAGCTTTAGCGAATATCCAAGAGTCAGAGTATTGAAAAAGGCAGTTAGCTTAATTGTTTCAGATTGTATAGATCTATAGTTCCATTTTTCTCGAGTAACTACTAAAAAGTTTTATAATTTGTTTCGAGTGATCCTCTTTTTCCTGGTAGTTTCTTCTTTTTATATTACCAACAATTATGTCGACTAGTTTTGGAACATTTCATCTATAATACGCCGTGTCTTGTGGAAAGAATACGGCTTACAACGATAAAGATTCTTGGCGACAGCACGATAACTTTGAAGATTATCAGGCCCGCAATGTTATTAGTTGTCACCAAGACTTAAGTACATAATATATTGTACTATGTCACGATCGATCGTTTCCGTTAATATCTTTAGACTCTGTAGGTGCCGGCCAGTTATTATACGAATCACTAGCTACGATATATAAAAAGAACCGTGATTCTTTAGTTTAAATTAAATAAAAATAACGGTCGCGTGAGTACATATTGTGTACGTGAATGTTGGTTTGAGCGGGAACCATACGCACACAAGCTTTAGTAATACTATTACGTTGTCAAATATCTCCCTTCCGCTTTTTTGCTCTTCATACAATGCTTTATAAAAAATGTTACAGTGTGCGGATGTCATATGTGCCGTTTTATTCGATAATCTGTTTCCATCTAGACGGCAACTTCATAATACCCTTCTCGTAGAAACCCCTCTCCTTATTTGCGAAGAACTCGGACAGCCACTTTTCACAAACCTCTTTTGAGTCCAACTTTACACCACCAAGGGCGTTCGACATGGACAGGAACAGGTGATGAACACTTGGCGCTATGTCCAGGCTATATGGTGGATGCGATAAAACCTCCTATCCGAACTCCTTCCTGGCCATCAATTCCGGCTTGGTCACTGTTTGGAATAAAACAAAAAGGCAGAAGGGAGATATTTGACAACATAAGGCCCCACATGACATTCTTAGATTAACGATACATAATACTTTGTCATTATTAACAATTATTTATGCTCTAAATCAAGCCTATTTAGTTAGTTTATATTTATTTATTTCAAATTTATTATAGTTAGTTGAGCATAGTGAGTCCAAAAACTTTATTTGATTCAGAAGTCGAATCTCACATGTAAATAAAAGATGCTTCTAGTTGTCAGCGATGTCAAAGTCTAATTATAATCAGATAGGCAAATTATTCACAGCTTTGGAAATATTATTTAATTATTGTAAATAAAATCAAGAAACTGAAATTCGTCATAACGAGAGAATTCCTTGGTCTTATACCTCATTGGCAGCCTTACCAATAGTTGTTATACTCTGATCTAGAATCATCGTAATTACATTTGACGACAGTTCATGATGTATAAATCAGACTGTTGAAAAGGACATTTGTTGTTGTTTACTAGATTAAAAAGCATTGAAAATTGGAGTAAACCATTCAAAAAATAAATTATTTAGTACAAAGTTTTTAAACTATAGTAACTTCCCTCGCACCGAAAATAAAATTATATGTTAGTCCTTTAATTATTCATACTTAATACTGTATTTGCAGTCAATTATCAATTTCAAAAAGCAAAGCATATACATCAATCATATATATAAGCATTCTTTATAGACAAAGATATTAGGTGTTAATTTAGTCTTAACAAGTCTTTATAAAAATTTTTATAAAAGATAATTTAAAATTACTTAAAGAGATATCCATTAATAATGATTATCCAATAGACCTTATAGATGAAATGATTGCAGAGAGAGTGGATAAAATTTAAAATAATACTAGTGAACATAATATAGAAAAAGGGAAAATAATAATAAAATTGTAGTATTACCATATATAAAACGAATATCGGAAAGAATTGGAAGTACATTCTAAGCATAATATCTCAATTTACTTTAGAAACAATAATATAATAATATTAGAAGACTGTTTAATAATTGTAAAGATAAGGATGATAAATGTTTGAAAGTAGGAGTGATATACAAAATAAATTGTAAAAATTGTGACAAATATTATATTGGACAAACGGGAATATACCTAAAACAAAGAATATATGAGTATCGAAATAGCTTACGAAGCATTAATAAGTAAGCATTATTAAAGTCAAGGAAATTGGACAACATTTATCATTCTTTATTAATATAAAATTGGAATTTCGCATTTAAGTTAAGAAGGTGGGGGTCCTGTAAACATTAGGTTGTCAAATATTTCCCTTACGCCTTTTTTTCTTATGAATTTCGCGGCTATGTACAAAGCGCTACATAGCTCGTATCTGGCAATACTGTACATCATTTCAAAGGTCTTGACATAGCGTACAAGACGACATTATGCATGAATAGTTTGGATATTGCGTTCAAAAGTTATTGACGTGTAAACATGGAGATCACTAACGCCGAAATTCGCGCTATTTTGAAGTTTTCCTTCGAAAGGCAAATCCGCTTGAGAAACGTTCCGTGAGATTCATGGTGCTTTGGGGGGAATAGCACGCTGTCACTTTAAACGGCAGAGCAATGGTTTTAATAATTCAGAACCGGTGAAAATGACACCATGAAAAGATAGCCGGCGGAAGACCTGTGATGACGAATACCGATCAAATCATGGAATTTATCGAGTTATACCGGCATATGGCATCTCGTGACATCGCCCAGGACATAAGAGTTAGTCACAAACCATTTTGAACCATCTGCAGAAGGCTGAATACAAAACCACCGTCCCAAGAGTAGCCATGGACCTTCCTAAGCAGTAGCCAAGCCAGGATTGACGGCCAGGAAGGTTTTGCTCTGTGTTTGGTGGGATTGGAAGGGATTCATCCACTATGAGCTGCTTCCATATGGCCAGACGCTTAATTCTACCATTTACTGTACACAACTGGCCCGCTTGATGTAGTCTATCGACCAGAAGCGTCCACAATTGGCCAACAGGAAGGGTTTAGTGTACCACCAGGACAATGCCAGACCATACACTTCGTTGATGATTCGTCAGAAGCTACGAGAGTTCGGATGGGAGATTTTATCGCATCCATTATATAGCCCGGACATAGCGCCAAGTGATCACCACCTGTTTCTTTCCTTGTCGAACGTCCTTGGTGGTGTAAATTTGGACTCAAAAGATGCTTGTGAAAAGTGGCAGTCCGAGTTCTTCGCAAATAAGGAGAGGGGTTTCTACGAGAGGCGTATTATGAAGTTGCCGTCTAGATAGAAGCAGATTATCAAACAAAACAGCGCATATTTGGAGTAAAACCGACCACTGTAACATTTTTTATAAAGCATTGAATGTAGAGCAAAAAAGCGGAAGGGAAATATTTGACAACCTAATATATACCAGGAGTGTAAATTAAAATTTTCGGTTTCACGGTTAGATGTCGCAGTATGTATGCATTTATATGATTTGGTATGTAAGTCAATATTTTCTATTGATATTAAGCTTCAAAAATATATCAAATTGTAATAAAATAATAGCATCATAGTTGTTTACCTCAGTAAATATGTCGTATTTCATTGCAAGTAAATCGCATTTGCATCACTCATCGAAAGAAAAAAGCAACTGAAACGCACCGACCGGTTACTGGTAGAAACTTATGATAAAAATGCTCCAACGATTAGAACATATGATAGGTGGTTTCATTAATTTAAAAATGGACATTTCGATTTGAGGAGCAATGAATATCCTAGTGCAGTGAAAAGTGCGAAGACGGAGAATTGCAGGCGTTATTCGACGCAGGTTGAACCAAATGGCAGCAGACATCGTGTAAATACTTCATATAATCAGAATTATGGCAAATGAAAGATTAATTTATTTTGAGAATCAAAAGCGAAAATCACGGCTTTTACATGATGATGCCTCATCAGATGCAAAGTCGAATCATTTTGACCATAAGACGATATTCTGTGTTTTTAGCGGGACCAGTGTGATTTGGTGTACTATGAGTTATTAAAATGTGATAAATTGATGAATAAGAGTTGCCATGGATAACAAATTATCAATTTGAATCATGTGCTCAGCGAAAAACGGTCGGAATGTATTCGTGGAAATTTATACTACTAAACCGATGAAGGACATATTAAATGTATTGAATTCACGAGAGTTATCACACCCGCCGTACTCCCTAGATCTCTCCCTAGATCGGCCATTACCTCTTTCCATTCATTGGACATTCACTTGCTCAGCTGCGCTTCGCCAACTTTAAAGAAACTGAAAAATCACTCGTTAAATGGTTTGCCTCGATAGATCAAATGTCTTCTGGGATGATATGCCTTAAGATGAGCAAAAGTATAGAATCTAATGGTCAATAATTTGAAGAAAAAAATTTTTGAATTGCCCTGCAAATGAAGTCTTTTCTTTTCAAGAAAACCGGTAAACTTCAAATTACGACGCTGGTATATATATATATATATATATATATATATATATATATATATATATAATTTGATGACGAATTTGATTTGAATAAACTTATATTTAATTCAATCTTGAAAATTTTATATTTCACCTACTCACCTACTCAGAATCACTGCGGGGCTCCGCCGACCTGCAAGGAGAAAACAAAAAAGGCAACACACACACACACACACCACACCCGTGAACGGTGGAACAGGAAGCCAGGTCTGAAAAAGGAAGAAAGAATACCAAATACTAGGAAAAATTTTAGTACCGTCTGTCTCTTTTTACTTGACTTTTACTATTGATCGTCCCAACTTATTTTTAATTATGTAATTTAATAGTATTAAATTTATTTAATTTCTTTAATATTATTTCCTATATTTGGTCTTCAAGAAAATCAAAATGTATTATTATCGACTCATTGTAGAGTCAATTTATTTTATTTAAATTTATTACATAAAATAAATTGACTTTACAATTAAAAATCCTTTTGTAACGAATTAAATTTCTAAAATTTAATATTAATCATTAATTTTTTTTTTAGATTGAATTGATTGGACTGTAAGATCAATAAAAAAAAATATTTATTAATTTGTATATGGGCAGTCGACAAAAGTACAATTCAATTGTTTTAAATTTTATAATGAAAGAATCTTTTATAAACTTCTATAATGAAATTAATCTGAAACAAAACTTATTACTACAATAAATTATATTATACTTCTTACAATCTTTACAATTTATTTTATATGCTACTACTCCTAACCATATATCATCCTTATCTTTACAATTGTTAAGCAATATTCTTATATTATTATAATTTCTTAATTAAGATTAAAATTTTTTTTTAAATACTTCTAATTCTTTCTGATAAACCTTTTACATATGGTAACATTACGTATTGTTTTTTTTTTCATATTATGTTCTCTACTATTATTATAAATCTTATTCATTCTCTATACAATTATTTTTTATTAAATTAAATTCTTTACCACGAACTGATGCATCGAATTGCATATAGTCATTATTATCTATTGATTGGGGTGAACCTTATACATACACAATAGAATATAAAACGCACATATTATCTTTAAGATGAAAGACCATAAAATTATTGAAATATAATAAATATAAATACAAAGTAAATCGTAATAGCCAGTAACACTAAACCAATTAAATTCTTCTGTTATTACTAACTCCACTACCAAAAAACTTATTTTACTACTCAAAAGCTTAATTTATGATTTAATTCAATTTCAATTGTAAATTTAATTCCATTATGGATGGAATTAAATTAAACATCCACCAGTTCGTCTACGCACCTTCATGGTACAATTGTAAAAACGTCACCAGCATATCCTTTACAGATAATTGATTAAAAATTTAACCCTGTCAATTCAATATTCTGTAAAATTTCTATTAACAAATTAGCAAGTGCCAATACCAAAGATAGTCCTATTGAACAACTATGTATTTGTTTCTAAAAAATATTTTGAAAGAAGAAAATTTGTCTTATTAAAAACTAAATGTATTGCTTTAAGGCAGTATTCCACTTTACAACTTTGAAAAAAAATGTTTTTTTTTACATTTTTCGAAAGTAAATATATTCAAGAATGTTAGCTCAAAAATTTAGAAATATTAACGTAGTCCAACTATACTTTTTCACCTTTCGAAGGTACTTACCTGAGCGCGCTATTCCGACCCGCCCAGCACGCACGCCGGATAAGCCATCTACCTGGCCTTGTTCGCTGCAGCAGTTGTTCCCCTATTGTAAATCATTACATCTATATATATTCTCATCAAAATATATACCTTTGCTTCTCAATATTACCTTCCCATTATGATTTTGCTTCTGTATTTCAGTTCTGTATTTCAGTAGTGGAGAATTCAGTGATTTGAAGTTCAAAAGTGAAGCATCTATCTATTCGCAATGGATACGAAGAAAGTGTATCGTGCACAGAAAATTTCTAGTCGTCCATCTAGAACTAGAAAACGTTCTTTTTATGAAATCAGATTCACTGACGAAGGAGGTACTAGTAACACGAGTACGTCAGCAGCAAAACTGAAAAAGTTTAACGATCCGAGTTTTGATGTGAAAGTTGATAATACTGGTGGTTATTCTTTTATTCATTTTTTTCCTGTGTTTTCAATGCTCTCACAGTGGGCAGTATGTTCTGTTTTTATCTACAAACATCTAACAAAAACGGAATTGCTGAAGAGATGTTTGGGCAGAAACACTCAAACTAACAATGAGTGTTTCAACTCAACAGTTTGGGCTATGGCACCGAAGCATGTCTATAATGGAAAAAAATCGTTAAAATTGCATGCCTCGCTACTGCCTGCATTTTGAATAAAGGATTCAGCCCATTTTTGAAAATAATGGAAATTATGAGCCTGAAAATCGGCCAAACCGCCATGCAGTTCGCCAATATGCACGACCAACAGCGCATCCTTCGGGGAACCGCCGCTTAACTGAGGCTTCAAAGAGAGCAGAACTCAAAAAAGCAGGCTAAATTAGATGAAAATACTCGCCTGGAACAAGTTGAAGGCATATTGTATGGTAAGATAATTTTTTCTACGATTTTTCACTTACAAAAACTTTAAACGCGTTTTTCTCAAAACAGCGTTTTCAAGTACCGTGGTCGTGAAAACTAAAAAACTATTGAATCGATACTTATGAAATTTTGAACACATATTCTACATGTTTGTATCAACCGTCCTAACTACAATCAACTTAAAATTTTAATTCTAACTATATTTTTATTGCAAAAAAAGACAGGGAAAAAGCAATTTTTTTCTTTCATATTTTAGCCGGCATTTTGTTGATTTTGCACGTACATAAAATATTCTAGTTAGATCGATATCTCGAGTCCTACTGAACATGCAACTATTTGATTTTTTTGTTTCAGACCATCCGTCGGCTAGATTTTACGACCACGACAACGTTACCTACTTTTTGAGGTGTTGGCTTTGACCATACTTTACATGTATAAAAAATGTATAAAATAAATAAAAAAATTCTTTTTATATACTTCAAGAGTGTATTTATTAAACATTGCAAATCCTACATCCATATCTTCAATTAGCATTCTCAGAAAAATTTCACAAAAATAGCGTTTTTTTCGAGGGTCCAAAGTAGAATACTACCTTAAGGTAATTGCTGTGCATGCTTGCACTAATCTGTAACACGTTAGGGCAATAATGCCCCCCCTACTGAGTCCTCTGTGTTCTCCGTCATCTCTTCTCCTTAGATTTCTACAAATTCTTTAACCAATAACAATTGTCTCCGCCTATATGGAAGGTATTCTGTAAGCGCAACTGATATTCTAATTTCAAACTTTCTACAACCTTTATCCAAGCAGCATCTAAAACATAATTTATTCTTGTTTGTTCTTGTACATACTATCTCTTGTTCGTTTAATAAATTATTATAAAACACATATCAATCGACTGTGTACGTTTTTTACTCATCCGCATTATATATTTAACATTACTAACTCAGTTGTGATTTACCTGAAAGTGTACTTTCATGTGCTATTGCAGCAAATTCATCAAATTGTTCACGACTTTGAACACTTATTATCCGAGATTACCAAAAACCACCATTTTTATGCTTTTTTATTGATTTCGCCATTCAAGTTTAAGTTCAGCAAAAAAGAACTCTTTTCCATAAAATAGAATGTCGAACTTTTTCGAAGTCCTCATCCAAATGCATATTTTCAAAAAGGCCATGTCAGCAAAGTAAGCGTTCAAATGTGTTTAGTGTACTTTCGTATATATATATATATATATATATATATATATATATATATATATATATATATTGTGACGAGAGTCACAAGGCGTCGCGCCGACTTGTCCATAAAAAAGACGACGTGCGCTTCATCCCGCGAAACGGAAAACCTTAAGGCACTCGCGCGCGTCGTCGCGCCTTGTGCTCGACATGGTCCCTTCCCCTTACCTCCCAGCGCCGCATAACAGTCGGCTGATGGGACGGCGAGGAGGCCTAACCTATACCACGGCAAGGACGAGTGCCGAGATGCACTCACACAACAAAAACCAGTGATAGATAAAATAAAGACAAAAAAAATGAATAATAAATAATACAAGATAAAGAAAAGTTATATGAGTAGTGATAAATAGGAATAGTGATAAAAATAAATAATGATAAACGAATAGACTAGTGATGAATGCAAAGGTAAAACATAAATGACAAAGATAAAAAAAATAAATGATAAATGAATGGGATAAAATAATAAATCAGAGGTTAAGTAAAGATAAATTTAATAATAAAGAAAAAATGAATAGTGGTAATAATGAGTGTTGATAATAATGAATAGTGGTGAAATAAATATAAAGATATAAATTAATAAATAAGGAAGACAAAGTGAAGGAGAATAAAAGGAATAAAGGGACAAAGTGAACAAAAACATTGAGATAATAAATAAGAGACGGAAGAAAGTTGATAATAAATAAGAAAGTGAACGTAGAGTAAATGATAAAATAATGACAGACAATAACATACGATGATAAAGGGAATAAAAATGTGATGAATAGAAAAAAAGAATGGAAAGGGAAATAATAATTATAAATTAAAGAGGATGATGACAATAATGACTGATGATACGGTAAGAATAAAAATAATAGATGAAAAGGACAAAGTGAAAGTAAAGATGAAGTAATACATAAGAGACTTGAGTAAACATAAATAAATAGTAAGGTACAAATGAATAGGGATAATAACGAGTAGTGGTGAATAAAGATAATATATGCGAATGATAAAGTAATGAGATAAAATAAGAAATAAGAGATTTAAGTGAACATAAATAAATAATTAATGGCACAAAATGAATAGTGATAATACGAGTAATGAGGAAATAAATATACAAAAAAAACAGGAATGATAAATTAGAGTAAAGGTAAGATAATAAATAAGAAAGTACAAATGTTCTGAAGAAACTATTCAGGAAGATAGTCCAAGCATGAATAAGCTATCGAAGACTGAAGAAACCATCTGAATTATATGGCTTCAATAAGGAAAATGAAACCGATACCTTGTATAATGCAAATATTATAAGCCCATGTAAATTAATCATTTATTATTTCACATATTCAACCGGGTATCGATAAAGGAGTGTATTCTAACCGTTGTACAAATCTAAACATAGTTTCCATTTTTGTACTAGTTTGTATTTGTCCATAGACTTGAAGCGGAAAGAATGAAGACTACTCTCTCATTAGAAATAGTATAAGGTGGATACAAGCGTACATCTTTTTGCGTATGCCGTTGTGCATGGTATTAAATAATTGCTGTGCGTACAACCACGTCTGATTCTTTTTTTTGAAACCTGAGTTCATACTCCAGCCGATTTACATGGTTTATTTTAGACATTTCATTTCTTTTTGATAAATGTTAAATACGGTAAATTGTCTAAAATAATTAGAATCATTTAACGAAAACTTTCTTACTACAAACAAGATTTTGAAATAAAATCTGTAACAATAATTTAAAAATACATTATCATGTCCTATTTTTTCCTATTAATTACTATTATACTAATTCTTTTTTTTTGTTAGGACAAATATTGCCTGTAAAAATAGTAGACAAAAGATATTAATAATTTTTTTTTTAAGTTAGTCAAATGTAGTTGGCAATGAGATAGGATGTTTGAACATGTGTTCGTGTTAACAACTGATAGAACTACAATAAAAAACTGAGGTTTATTTTTCGGCATTTTAAAGAATAAAAATAACTATTTTATTTGTTACCGCTCTTTTCAATTCTTTTACATTTTATTGTGATTAAAAAACTTTACTAAATTTAATATTCTAAATAGATATCGTGATTTCAGTATTACTAAACCGCGAATTTTTACAGAACAAGTAGTTTCTTGAATTTTTCAAAATCTTCAAATTTAATAAAGTTTTTAAACCTTTATATACATGTAACGATATTTGTCACCACTTGATGGACATTACACATTTTGTTACCCTGACCAAGGTATATTGACATGAACAATTAGATTTAGACATTCACCAATAATAGTTATGATATCAATTAGAAACAATTAATTATACGTGACATAATAAAATTAAAAAAAAATATTAATTTAAATTTAAAATTAATTTATAGCTTATCAAAAAAAGGGAAAAAAAGGTTTTTTTTCTTTTCTTCTTGTTGCGTGCGAGGGCCGTGTACAGCATGTCCCGACTGCGGTCGGCCGTCATCGGCCGCCGCCGTATCTCCCCCCCCCCTTATCACGTCCTTCTTCCTCGGCGGACGCTCGGACCAAATGTGGCCGTATAGCAGGGCCGCGGTCCCGTCCAAAATACAGACCGGACTGACGTCTCCCTCTACTCCTCCCGATCCAATTATAACTTCCCCGTGGAAAGTTTAGGAGAAAGAGAAAAACGTGCCTGTGCACGATTCTATACCGAAAAGCAAGTCCGAAAAATGAAGATTTTAAGCTGCTTAAAATCTGGCAAGGAAAATGCAGCGGAAAATATTTTCAATTTTTAACATGAATACGATAACCAAAATTATTATTAATATCGTAATTGACATTATTATTATATTTAATTATTCAGAGATTATCCTTATTAATATTACTTAATTATTTAAATATTGTCGTTACTAATATTGCTGTTGAATAATGTATACTATTATATTTAAATATTTGGATATTATCATTATTAATATTGAGTAATATTAGGTGTACAAATAAGTTTACGCCGTTTTGAAAAGATGGCGCCACCGATAAGATAACATCGACATTTTCAGCTGTAAAAAGTCGTATAGTATATGCTAACATCTGAAAACAATATAACCTTTTAATACCTCTTAGTTTTTGCTAGCATCACGTAATTTTCATCGTGTTAAGATGTCAAGTTTTGAGCCAAGTAAGCGTCATTTGAGGGAATTGTTCATTTACTTCTTTCATTTAAAGCAATCTGCAACTGAAGTACATCACCTATTCATAGAAGCATATGGTGATGTTAATTAGAGTGAGAGAAATTGTCGGGAGTGGTTCCAAAAATTTAAAAATGGTCATGTTAGAAGCACTGAATTGGGACGTCCTACCCAACCCGCCGTATTCACCAGACATTGCTCCTTCAGATTACCACCTATTGTGGTCGATGACTCATGGTCTGGCTGAGCAGCAATTCACTTCTTACGAGGAATTGAAGAAATGGGTCGATTCGTGGATCGCCTCAAAAGACAAGCAATTTTTTAGACGGGGTATCCACTTGCTGCCCGAAAGATGGTCAAAAGTATTAAAAAGTGAAGGGCAATATTTTGAATCATTATTTGTACCTTTTTTACAATAAATTCTTATTTCTTTATTATAAATAATTATATAGTTACGAAATTCTTATAAAACAAGATTTAACTTTATATTATCATTCTTATATTACTTAATTATTAACTAATTCATTTTTTGTTGGACAAATATTGCCTGTAAAAAATAGTAGACAAAAGATATTAATAATTTTTTTTTAAGTTAGTCAAATGTCTTGCAATGAGATAGGATGTTTGAACATGTGTAGTGTTAACAACTTAGAATTTAAAAAAAACTGAGGTTATTTTTCGGCATTTAAAGAAAAAAATAACTATTTATTTGTTACAGCTCTTTTCAATTCTTTACATTGTATTGTGATTAAAAAACTTACTAAATTTAATATTCTAAATAGATATCGTGATTTCAGTATTACTAAACCGCGAATTTTTACAGAACAAGTAGTTTCTTGAATTTTCAAAATCTTCAAATTAATAAGTTTTTAAACCTTTATATACATGTAACGATATTTGTCACCACTTGATGGACATTACACATTTTGTTACCCTGACCAAGGTATATTGACATGAACAATTAGATTTAGACATTCACCAATAATAGTTATGATATCAATTAGAAACAATTAATTATACGTGACATAATAAAATTAAAAAAAAATATTAATTTAAATTTAAAATTAATTTATAGCTTATCAAAAAAAGGGAAAAAAAGGTTTTTTTTCTTTTCTTCTTGTTGCGTGCGAGGGCCGTGTACAGCATGTCCCGACTGCGGTCGGCCGTCATCGGCCGCCGCCGTATCTCCCCCCCCCCTTATCACGTCCTTCTTCCTCGGCGGACGCTCGGACCAAATGTGGCCGTATAGCAGGGCCGCGGTCCCGTCCAAAATACAGACCGGACTGACGTCTCCCTCTACTCCTCCCGATCCAATTATAACTTCCCCGTGGAAAGTTTAGGAGAAAGAGAAAAACGTGCCTGTGCACGATTCTATACCGAAAAGCAAGTCCGAAAAATGAAGATTTTAAGCTGCTTAAAATCTGGCAAGGAAAATGCAGCGGAAAATATTTTCAATTTTTAACATGAATACGATAACCAAAATTATTATTAATATCGTAATTGACATTATTATTATATTTAATTATTCAGAGATTATCCTTATTAATATTACTTAATTATTTAAATATTGTCGTTACTAATATTGCTGTTGAATAATGTATACTATTATATTTAAATATTTGGATATTATCATTATTAATATTGAGTAATATTAGGTGTACAAATAAGTTTACGCCGTTTTGAAAAGATGGCGCCACCGATAAGATAACATCGACATTTTCAGCTGTAAAAAGTCGTATAGTATATGCTAACATCTGAAAACAATATAACCTTTTAATACCTCTTAGTTTTTGCTAGCATCACGTAATTTTCATCGTGTTAAGATGTCAAGTTTTGAGCCAAGTAAGCGTCATTTGAGGGAATTGTTCATTTACTTCTTTCATTTAAAGCAATCTGCAACTGAAGTACATCACCTATTCATAGAAGCATATGGTGATGTTAATTAGAGTGAGAGAAATTGTCGGGAGTGGTTCCAAAAATTTAAAAATGGTCATGTTAGAAGCACTGAATTGGGACGTCCTACCCAACCCGCCGTATTCACCAGACATTGCTCCTTCAGATTACCACCTATTCTGGTCGATGACTCATGGTCTGGCTGAGCAGCAATTCACTTCTTACGAGGAATTGAAGAAATGGGTCGATTCGTGGATCGCCTCAAAAGACAAGCAATTTTTTAGACGGGGTATCCACTTGCTGCCCGAAAGATGGTCAAAAGTATTAAAAAGTGAAGGGCAATATTTTGAATGACATTATTTGTACCTTTTTTACAATAAATTCTTATTTCTTTATAAAAAAACAGCGGAAACTTATTTGTACACCCAATATATACTATTATATTTAACTATTTAAATATTGTTGTTGCTAATATTGCTATTAAATAATATATACTACTATATTTAACTATTCGGATATTATCATTCTTAATATTACTTAATTATTTAGATATTACCATTATTAACATTATTATTAAATAATATATACTATTATATTTAATTATTTAGATACTGCTGTATTAATATTGTTATTTATATTTAATTATTTAAATTTAATTATTCATATTACTATTGAATAATATATACTATTATATTTAACTATTTAGATATTATCGTTATTAATGTTACTATCGAATAATTTATGTATATTTGTTTTTTATCGATATTACTATTATTAATATTACTACATTAGATTAAATAAACCGTATTATTATACTATTGGTATTACTTTTTTATTAACATTATTCTAATATTTACATACAACACTGCTACTAGTATTTAAATTAGTAAATTTAAGTTTGTTAATATAACGTAGTCTTCTACGAATTTCTGTAGTACTTTAGACATAAGAAACCAAAAATAATCATAATGATTGTACGAGATGAACGGAAAGCTAACTCTTGCTATGAAGAAAAACGTCACTTCATCTCCCCCACCACCATGTAATTTTCTACGGAGAAAATTTCGGCGGCGCCGGGCTATAAATACGGGCCCTCGAGACTGCGGAAAGCACACTGCCGGTTGTGCTTATTCCCGGCGCAGATTCATAGATTTGTACTATTCGAAATTTTGATTCGGGATTTTATGTTTATATAATAAAAAGTAAGTGGAATTTATCCAAAGTTCATCCTTTTCTTGGTTTCACCTTTTCCTCTTTCCGGGTATTCAAACATTCGGGATAGAGTCGCTTCGGAAGTGGCCTTACCAAACGGCGTACTGACCGCGCCGCAACCAATATTTCGCGATCTGCCTCGCGTATCGATACGATACGGCTTCGACACGAAAGCGTGGCCTAATAACCAGGGGGCAAAACGGCGGGATCAACAGCATTAAATCGCCGTTGTGACCTCCGCGTAACGCCAACCCGCTTGGTTGGACGTCACAATTACATGAGTTGGTTAAAACATTCTTATACAATCAAATATTTATATACATATATATGTGTATATATATATATATATATATATATATATATATATATATATATTTAATGTATATATTTAAGTTCAACATTTGATGGTCCTGGAAAGTTTGTAGTTGCTTTTTGTTAATAATGATGAATTATCAGAATAAATAGCAAAAGAACTACACGTGAATAGTATTTATTTGTAAAATATATTTTTATGAATTTTGCGTAAAAATCGTTTAACCGACTTATATAATATTTAAATACTCATATTTTGTTTATTCTCTGCTTATTATATATTATTCATCTACGTATCATACTTTTATTAACACTTTCAGAAAAATTCTCAAGGTATGCCATTGATGTACAAAAAGGTGAGAAAATGAACTGGGCTATTAGTAAATAATTTCATTACTTTCTTAAGCTCCATTTCTGTTAAAACTATTTATTTATTATTGTCTTTCAGAATTTTAGATATTTTGTATAAACTATATATACTACTATTTGTAGGGATATATATAAAATACACTTAGCCATTTGTTTTAATGGTCCATTGGTTTAAATTCTAATTGCGTTATATAATTTATTTTGTATAAATATTGTTCTGGTACATAAACATTTTTTTGCTTTGCTTTGAAAAGATTTACAATATCATTATACATATATATATATATATATATATATATATATATATTTGTTTGTATTTTTGTCTTAATACTGTGTATAAATATGAGTAAGACTTTATTTATGTTAGATTATTTTAGTCTTCTATAAATAATAAAGCAAAAAATACTTGAAACTAAATATTGGAGAGTATCGTAAAAGGATGTAAACATATGTGTCCGCTGGGTCTTATTACGACCTGCGTCTTAGCTGCCCCGCGTGGCAAATGATTTCTGAGTTTATTGTTTAGATGCCCGATGTGTTTTTATAGGCTTTAAGCTTCTCACAAGGGCTTGCAGAGTTTTCTTTATCGAGTACTGTTGTGAGTCTTGAGTTGTCCTTTCGTTTGAACAGACGTCTTTTCTTTCCTCGTTTGAAATAAAGTTCATGTTAAAAGATTATTTCGTGTATCTTTATTTTAACATTTCACCTACTATAATTAATAAAAATTCAATAGGTTATGGGCCCAGATTTCGCAAGTAAATTTTCCGTAATTTTGTGTATAGTGTAATTTAGTAATAAAATAAAACTGTGTCAAATACACAAAAAAAAAAACAGTTTTTTTCTAGTAAGTGAAAAATGAAATCTGTTAAAACAAAAAGGAATATTAAACATTCTAACAGTGAGAAATATAGTGTGTGGAAGTTTAGAATCCGATCTCTTCTATCTGAACTTGATCTATTGCACGTACTTGATGAGCAAGTCCCTGCAGTAATGGCAGAAGAGTGGAAAAAGTCTGAAAAAGGTGTAATAGTGAATAACTTTGAGATTATTTTCTCGGATTTGTAAAAACCAATGATACGGTAAGAAAACAGTTTTACAGTCTTGATATGGTTTTCCAATATGGCAGAGAGAATCATCTTATAAAGAATCGCAGATTCTCTACGAAAAATGAACTGCAATATTCAGGAGGTAATAAAATTTGACAGTTGCACTTAAAAGAAGTATCCTGAATATTACCAGCAAGGAAGGATTAAAGGTGTTCTGGAGGACATCTTATATTGTTCGGAGGTGCCGCAAAATTTACTATCTGTCCGCAAGATGCAGAGAGCACAGATGAGTATTTAATTCAATCCAAACGGGTTTGAAGTTACTAAAAATGATAAAATAATTTTTGTCGGTAAGCCCATAAATAATTTGATTCCTATAGTATTCATTATTAATAAATTATATAATAAAAAGTCTCTAATGCGATAAACAGTAATTATAGTTGATGGCATCAAAGACTTGAACATATGGGCAAATAATAAGATGGTCGATGGTATTAAATTAATTAATAATATCCTACTAAATGATTATATTTGTAAAGCTTGTATTTTAGGCAAACAAACAAGAGTACCTTTTCAGAAAAAAAAAAATAAAAATCATATAAAAAGACCATTTGTTATTATTCATTCAGACGTTTGCGGACCAATCACTCTTTCACCATTAGATGGTAAAAGATATTTTGTATTGTTTGTAGATGAATTTACGCACTACTGCGTTACATATTTAATAGCATTCAAGTCAGATGTATTTTCTGTTTTCAAAGACTTTATAAAAAAGAAAAAAAGTCAAACTCATTTTAATTTAAAAATAGTAAATTTATATTGTGATTATGGTGGAAAGTATTTATCGAATGAAATGAAGGACTATTGCAAATATAATGAAATCAGCTATCATTTAACAGTTCCTCATACTCCATTATTAAATGGAGAAAGAATGATTAGAACAATTACTGAAAAAGTACTACCTTGATAAGTGAGATAAACTGAAGGAAGTAATTTGGAGAGAAGCAGTTTTAACTGCTATGTATTTAATAAATCGAACCCTTGCTAATGCTTTAAAACAGTATAAAATACCATATGAATTATAGCATGGTAAAAATCTTCAAGTAAAATATTTAAAAGTTTTCGATAGTACAATATATGTGAATATAAAATAAGAAAAACAAAAATTAAAATTTTGAAGATAAATCTTGGAAACGTATTTTAGTTGGTTACGTTTTAATTTTAATTTTACTATATACTATGGGATGTAGAATCAGAAAAATTTATTGTAGCAAGGGATGTGATAGCTGATGAAATAAATTTTTTGAATTCGAGACCAGAAATGAGGCTTGAAAGAATTGTAATAAAAAATTCCAAGAAAACTAATGAACGTGATGTTCGCAACAAATCAGTAGAGCTTCAGAAATCTGATAATGAAAAATCAGAAAAATTTCTGGAAGGCCAATCTGAGAAAAATTAATCAGATAAACAAGATTTGAAAATGGACAGAAATTCAAATGAAAATTTGAACAAGTCTAATAAATCTATAATAGAAATAGATAATTGTAATCAGTCAGAATTTCAAAATGATAAATATAATACAAAGAAAATAATTACAAATCTAAGAAGGAGTGATAGAGTCAAAAATAGACCAAGAATTTCTTATGAAGAAGTAAATTATGTTTTGTGTGCACAATCAGTAAATTGTGAAATTCCCAAGAATTTTAATGATATTCAAAATAATATTCATAAAGAAAAATGGGAACAAGCAATTAAAGATGAATTAAATTCACATTTTGTGAATAAAACTTGGACACTGGTATCAAAGCCACAAAACAAAAATATTATAGATTGCAAATGGGTATTCGCTATTAAAAATGATGAACATGGAAATCCATTAAAATATAAAGCGCGTCTTGTTGCTCGTGGTTTCAATCAAAAATATTTAATTGATTATAATGAGACTTTTGCTCATGTAGCAAGAATTACAAGTTTTAGATTAATTATAGAGTTTGCAAATCAATATAATTTGCTTATTCACCATATGAATGTAAAAACTGGATTTTTAAACGGTACATTGCAGAAAGAAATGTACATGAAAATTCCTGAAGGAATTAAATACAAAACAAGTTAAATATAATCAAGTTTGTAAATTAAATAAAGCTATATATATATATATATATATATATATATATATATATATATATATATATATATATGGATTGAAACGAGCAGTAAGATGTTGGTTTGAAACTTTTGATAAATCATTAATAGAAAATGGTTTTAAAAAATTCATTAGTTGATCGTTGTATATCAATTTTAAATAAAGGAGAAATGTCTAAGAATTTATATGTTGTACTCTACGTAGATGACTTAGTAATTGTTACAGCCGATATTCAAACAATGAATAATTTTAAAACTTACTTAATGAATAAATTCAGAATGACAGATTTAAAAGAAATTAAACTATTTCTTGGAATAAAAATTGAAAGAAATAATGATGTAATTACTCTTGATCAGAGTTGATATATCAAAACGATTTTAAATCAATTTAATATGAGTGATTATATGCTGTAAGCACACCACTCGAAAGTAAAGTAAATTATATTGATTTAAATTCAGATAACAAATACGACGCCCCTAACAAAAATCTTATCGGATGCTTAATGTATGTAATGGTCAGATTTGAA
The DNA here is from genome assembly GCA_018907035.1 of Sycobia sp. Sy_11. Classification (NCBI taxonomy): domain Eukaryota; kingdom Metazoa; phylum Arthropoda; class Insecta; order Hymenoptera; family Epichrysomallidae; genus Sycobia; species Sycobia sp. Sy_11. The sequence continues at coordinate 132,803 of JACCIC010000052.1, read as the reverse complement.
TACAGCAATAAATATTCTAAGTAGATATTCAAATAAAAATAATACAGAACTATGGAAATGCCTAAAAAGAGTTTTAAGATATTTAAAAGCTTTGACGAATTTAAAATTAACTTATAGAAAAGGCAACAATGAAAATATTTTAAGTGAAGGTACTGATAGAAAAATTACTACAGGCTACTTATTTAAGTTATTTGAAAAATGCACGATTTGCTGTAATACTAAAAGACAAGCATCTGTAGCAGCTTCTTCAACAGAGGCAGAATATATGCTTGGATATATGGCTTTATTTGAAGGTGTTAAAGAAACATTATGGCTAAAGTCTTTAATAAATAGTATAGAAATTAAAATCATGAAACCGATTGTCATTTATGAAGACAATAACGGTTGTATAAGTATAGCGAATAACTCAAGTAATCAAAAGCGATCAAAACTTATAGATATTAAATATCATTTCTCGAGAGAGCAAGTAGAAAAAAATGTAATAATATTGAAACATTTCCACAGGGGAGCAGATTGCTGATGCACTAACAAAGTCATTGCCAACTGTGAAATTCCTTGAACTCAGAAAAGGAATGAGCATGGAGGAATAATAAAATATAATTCAGATTGTTTTCATAAATATATTTTATACTAATAATAGAGACGGTTTGAATAGGTTTTACTGAGTTTCCCTATTCCTTGCAACAAATGTTGGACCATGTGTGATTTCTCAGAACGAGGAAAGAATATAGACTGAAAGGAACTATCGTATATCTAATATTAAGTTTTATTTTATTATATATTATTGTATTTACTCAAGTAATTTTTGAGGGGGCATGTTAGATTATTTTAGCCTTCTATAAATAATAAAGCAAAAAATACTTGAAACTAAATAGTGGACAGTATCGTAAAAGGATGTAAACATATATATCCGCTGGGTCTTATTACGATGTGCGTCTTAGCTGCCCCGCGTGGCAAATGATTTCTGAGTTTATTGTTTAGATGCCTGATATTTTGATATAGGTTTTAAGCTTCTCACAAGGGCTTGCAGAGTTTTCTTTATCGAGTACTGTTGTGAGTCTTGAGCTGTCCTTTCGTTTGAACAGATGTCTTTTCTTTCCTCATTTGAAATAAAGTTCATGTTAAAAGATTATTTCCTATATCTTTATTTTAACATTCCACCTACAATATTTAATAAAAATACAATAATTTATAACGTTTGAAATCGTTATTTCTTCTTCGAAATCTAATTTATCCCCCTCAAATGCCCCCACCCCCGGATGCAATGCAACTATGCTAACGCTTTTTCCAATTTTCAAAACATTTTTTATACTCGTATTCCGGAATGGCCATCAGTTCCTTCTGCGATTCGGGTTTTATTTCTTCAATCGAATCGAAACCGTGTCTCCGAAGTGGTCTTTTGAATTTGCTAAACAGCCAGAAGTCAGACCGTGCTAAATCAGTCGAATACGGTGATTGCGGAATCAATATTCGTTAAATTGATGATGAACAATATTCGTTAATGATATTGGTTGAGTTTTTGACAAAATGTTCAAGTAAAATTAATACAGTGTAAGCTGGTGCATTATCATGATGTAAAAACCAAATAGTTGTCTTTCCATAAATCTGGCCCTTTGAGACGAATAGCTTGACATAAACGACGCATAATACTCAAACAATATTCTTTGTTAATCGTTTGGTCGGTCGGACGGAATTTCTAATGCACCACACCACGATAATCGAAGAAAACAGTGAGCATAACCTTAATTGTTGAGCGAATTTGGCGTGATTTTTTCGATCTCCGCTCTCCTTTGGTATGATATTCGCTCGATTGATCGGTTGTTTTTGGATTGTAAGCGTAGGCCCAAGTCTCATCTCCAGTTATTAGATACTTCTTTGGTGAATAATTTCAGACATTATAGAAACCGAAGAAACAACTTTTCTTTGTTCACAAACAAAAGTGTAACTATGATTGGCAAATGAAGATAATTGCGTGAAATTTGACACAGATAACTCTAACAGTACTACCAACTTAAAAATAAAAACATTTGTCTGAATCTATAAGCTGTAAATTTCTTAATATGTTAAGAACATATTATTATGCTTCCCTTCATCACAAGCAATAGGACATGTGACTATTGCAGTGAAATGATTTTTAATTTAATTATAGAATGTTTTTGTGTTAATATATTTCAAACGTTTAAAGGTATTTTATATAATGTTTTGTATAATACATGAGAAGATGTATTCAAAATTCTTACTATTATATGAAGACATGACACTAGCATAACTAATTTACTTTTTTTTATAGGAATATTACGATTAAGTTTATTTTTCCTAAGAACTAGTAAAGAAAAAATATATAAACTAAAAAATGTCTTTTGATATGTTATACAGCTCGTATTTTAAAATTTTTTGAAATTTTACAAAATAAGTGAGGAAAACAGAATTTTTACTGGGCTTTAATGCGATTCATTATAAAAAAGGAATTGTCATCAAATTTTTACGATCATATCTGTAATCAGAATCCTAAATTACATATATGTACAAATTTTAATGCAAAATCGGTTAATCTACTAATTGGAAATTAAACAGGTCTTTGCTGTAAGAGATGTTCTCAACTTTTGATACTTGCCAGTTTTTTTTTCAAAAATGAGCAGAAACTGAAAAAACCAGGTCAAAGTCAGTCGAAAATCAAGGCGATATTCATCGTTTTTTCTATTACCATGGAGTAGTTCACTATGAATTCCTTCCAGGAGTTCAAACAGTCAACAAGGAGTACTACTTGACCGTTTTGAGGTGTCTACGCGAAACAACAATTCGTTGTAAACGATCGGATTTGTGAGCAGACAATTCACAATTTTTTACCACGATAATGCGCCGGCACATTCCAGCATGATTGTGCCTGATTTGTTGGCCAAGCACGAAATGAAAGTCATTGCTCAGCCACCGTATTCACCAAAATTGGCTCCCTGTGACTTTTTCCTCTTTCCGAAACTCAAAAATCCGCTTCGGGGAACGCACCATGAGTCCATTGAAGACATAAAAAGTAATTCGCTAAAGGAACTGAAGGCAATCCCGGGTGATGCTTACAACAGGTGTATGGAAAATTGGATTAAACGTTGGCATGCTTGTATTGGCTCAAAAGGAGCCTATTTTGAAGGCGATAATAAAGATTTGTCTTAAAATACATAAAAATGTTGTTCTTTTTGGTCGGTCAGGGTCAAATTGGATCACATTTGTACATATATACATGGGTATACTTATACCCGTGGCAAAAATTTCTTTTACGTCGTTGCCAACATTAGCGGATCCTCTTTTATTGAACCCTGCTGCCAGTTTATTGTCTTGCCGTTGAACTGCGTGGGTCGAAAACTGTCTACGCCCCCCTCAATCAAACGAGCTCGAAGAGAAACATCTGGAAAATCGCACAAAATAATCAGTACATAAACTTAGCTACCAGAGGCTCTCGTTTTCAATCGGAAATATTTACCGCAGTCTCAGCCATAAGCGTCGGCGATTCCTCCGAATTATCTTTATACTCTCTAAATAAGCCTACAATATTTTTTTTAAACATTCATCATAGTATTATTCTGGATATTAATGTTTCAATTTGAGCAATATAAAATTAATTGACTGAATAGAATTTGTAACCATTGTTTCACTAAAAAATGGACTTATAAGGCTCCTAGTTTATATTGTTCTGGAGATAAAGTATCTCTCCCTTCCTCTCTCTCTCTCTCTCTCTCTCTCTCTCTCTCTCTGAGCTTTTTGCACCACCAGAACCATTCGAAACTTGGATTATAACCATATTGGCAAAGAAATCGTCCATCACGTATACGAGTATGCCACATAAGCCAAAGCAAAATTAGCAATCATGGGCGTTAAGATCGTACAAAAGACATATGAGTCAATTTATTATTAAAAAATAGTTGTTTATACTTAAAATATTCATTTAAATATTGTAATATATTTTTATAATCGCAGAGCATATTAAAAACCAGAATAAACGTGATTTAATTATTTTCTTTACACTTTTATTAAATACATAATGTAACAGAAAAAAATTAAATAAAAATAATTTTTTTAATAAATTCATTTCTCTTGATAATTATTATACACGTGTTTTAATTAGAAACAAAACTATCATTGTAGCCGTATTTGACTGTTTTTTATCCAATTTAATTTTTACTATTTTAATCCACTCTTTATGATTGTTTACCATTTACATATAACAAAATAAATTTTAGTTGCAACAGGTTCAGGTATACAATAAAACTTAAATTAGTATTAATATTTCTATAAAAAATGAAGTGTTTTACTACAATCTCTCATTATAAAACCCTTTCGATGATGTGCAGAGAACTTTAGGCTGCTTTTTTCACAATCTCAACTGTACTATAGCACTTCTGATGCTTCACTTTGATATATTTCAGTAATTTTCAGTTTTTTTTTTCAAGAAATACTTCAAGTACTCTGAAATTTTACTAATCTAATCAATGTTTTCGCGTACTTCTGTAACGCCGTTATCCGATATTTTTTTAGTTCTTCTCTGTACCGCTAATATCTTATATTATATTTAATTTGCTAAGAAAATTTAAATATGGAAAAAGTAGTTTATATCCAAGTAAAGCTATTGACAGCAATGCAAACAGAAAGACATTCTGATAGAAAGAAAAGAGAGAACGCCTAGGTATACTAGAAAAGGCAATGATTACATGGACAATTAATAAGAAAAAAGTTATAAGCATCAAAATATGATAAATAGGAATGAAAAATGGTCAAACACAAGTATAATTAAAGAGAAGTAAAGAAAGCTCTAAAAAATTATAAAAAAGACAAAACTGAAAAAGAAATATATATAAAAAAAGGAGTGGAAAAATCATTGATGGGAAAAAGAAGCTTTACTGAGGGAGAAAGAAGAGGTGGAATTAAGAAACATTAAAGGGAAAAATGATGTATGAAAATTTTTAAAAAAAAACAAGAAAAGGGGGGTAAATGAATAAAACATATAGAATCAAAGATATAGAGTTAATTAATCATTTGAATGCATTATCAGATGTAACAAAAAGACAGATGGCAGAAAACAGAAAATTAAAAGATACTACAGAGAATGAAAAAATAAGTGTAAGACATTAAGGAAGTCTGGAGAATTCTGAAGAAAAATAAAGCAGTTGGCATAAATTAAATTATAATTGAAGACTGGCTGATAAAGGAGAAGATTTAATTAAAAAATTACTGTATGCATAGCGAAAGTTTACTTTATTTAAAGAAAATGATGTAAAAAAATTTAGGGTCACTTTCCTTCTCTAAAAAGCACATTAACTCTATACAGATATCATGCAGAGATTAGAAAAGAAGTCAGAGAAAAAACTTACAGTATGGGAGGGACAACATGGACTTAAAAAATAAATATTAACCAAGAATAATATCTTTATTTTAAATCATTTATTACAAAAGCCAAAAACAGAAAAGAAGACAATGTATGCATTGTTCATATATTTAAAAGTATCTTTTAGCACAGTAGATATAAAAATTATATAGGAACTTTTCTGACATATAGAAATTAGTAATTATCTGATAGAAAGATCAAAAATTCATTAAAACAAAATCAATCAATCAAGAATAATGACAACAAAAATGTAAACAATGCTTATCAATCTCTTTTATTTAGTGTTTAAATTACAGTTTTCAAAAAATTTATAAAAGTAATAATATTATATTAATTAATAACATTAATGAACAATAAATTTTCTAACATTATTAAACTTGGTAAAGACAAAGTGAAAAAACTTAATAAAACTAATGTGATTTCAAAAATGCCATGTTTAGATTGTAACAAAAAATATTTAGGGAAAATATGAAGAAGACTAAAGAACAATAAAATTGAAAAAGTTATGGATAAATGTCATACTTTCAATTTTAATAATGTGAAAAATGTTGACGAAGTATTATATAAGTATACGCAATTTTTATCTGAAATACAGTTGGTATATTATACAAAAAATCATATAAACAGATAACTTAACACTTGCAATTTGCAAAACAAATATAAGACATTCTTTAATAGCATTAGTTTAAATACAAGCTAAATTCTATAGATATATTATTTTTAATATGTATCACCAATATATTAATTCCTTTTCAATAAATATCACATGTTGATCCTAGCCCAGTTTGACTATATAACACAAGACATATCGTATATATTATAAGTTCTGTTTTACTTATTAATTCTATATTAATTTTCTTTATAATAGGTAGATCGTTATATTAAATTCCAATTAGATATGATTAAGAATTTTTTCTGTAATATTCAAAATGTAGCGTTATATTCACAATATTTGTATAATATATCACTAATATTATAATTGCAATATTTCAAAATTAATATAACAGAAAGATTATATAAATATTTATATAAACCACAATTTCAGTAAAAATATTTTGATAAAATTACATTTTTATTTAAGAAAAATGCAATATTCATGACTATTACTAAATCTAATTAGGTTATTATTACAAAAATATTACATAGATTATTCAACTGCTATTTTCTATATAATTTTAGTAGATATCTTTCAGTAAAATTATTTTGAATTATGACAAATACAATATTAGCAACTATTACTTCATCTTGTTAAGTCATTAGTACAAAATTATTACAACTGTAATGTGGCCAATATATATATAACTTAAATTATTGTAAAAGTAATGTAACATAAATATTATATATATATTTCAGTGGAAATATTTCTGTTCCATTACATTTGAAATGTGACAACTGCAATAATATTGACACATTACTGAATCTAATTAATCTATATAACAAAAATAAAACAACTGTAGTATTCCAAGTGCATGGCATTTAAATTATTTTAAATTAAATGCAACAGAAATATTAGATATATTTTTCAAATAATATTTTCACCACCATTTCAGATAAAATATTTATATGACATTATGTTAGAAATTATAAAAAATCCCATATCTTTCTGGTAATAAGTTATTCAGTTATTAGTAAATAATAACTTATTCAGTTATTTCAGTTATTATTGAAATAACTGAAATATTTGAAATTGACTTAACGTGCTGACTTCGTTATCATTCCAGGTGTAATATTTTTATAATATTACATTTGAAATATTAAAAAATTTGTCCAATTTTTGACAAATTATTATATTTAAGACAAATTATTCAAGAACAAAATGATTTAATAACAATTAAAAAATATCCTATAAAAGTTTTTAAATTTTTTAAGACAATTTTTTAATTATATTACAGAAATATTACTGTAACAATACTTGCCGACCGGGAAAGGTGCTCTACCATCCCCTATATATATTATATATTGAATATTTCTTGTTATATATTAATGTTATACTTTCATTTATTATTTATTTTATTAAATTCAATATTAATATGTACAAGGCAGCTTATGAATATATGTCCATATATTTTAAAGTAATCAAAAGTAGGTAAATGTTATATGATATACCTAGTATTAATAATTGAATTGGATCTTAAACAATAACTACAAATTCTAGTGTCATGAAAGAGTCAAAATAATTGACTTAGTCTCTAAATTCCTATACTAAATTTTATTTTTATATTACCAAATATTTAATATTTTTAGTAGCTATGTTTTATAAAATGAAATAAATACAATTAATATTTAATTTATTTTATATAAAAATTTTATTTACCTTAATCCTGGAAGACCCTCGCTATATTTATTATGCAAACATGAACTAAGGCATTGAAGTACACTTAATGAGGTAAAATTTTCACTAGCAATCATTTCAAGACCACATTTTTGCCTGTCCTTTTCTTTTTTTAAGATACAAAAAAGCTCTGGATCAATTTCCCAAATGTTCTTATTAAGCATACCATCCATTGTCTATTAACACAATTTAATTAATCAATTGAATAGCTTTAATTGAATCATCATTTTATTAATTTTACACATTAATAAACTGATATTAATGACAAATAAAATGATGAATTCTTAGAACAAATAAATAATTAGTAAGAGTAAGTAATGAATAAGTATTGTGAATATCTGATTTAAAATAAAAATTAGTTTGTAATGTTCAATGTTCAAATAAAAACAAAAATGAATATTATACTAAAAATAGATAAAAAGTTTGAAGTATTCTGTTGAAATTGTTTATAAGATAACTTCAATAATAAATTATAAAATTTAATATGTTACATTAAGATAGCCCTATAAAGTTATATATAATTATTAACAATGTACTGTTTTACTGTATTAAATAATTATTGAACAACTTCTATACAGACATATATTCATTTATTACAACTGTACTTAATTTAATTATAATTTAAAATATTGATACTTTTATTTATATAATTATATAAAATTCAAAATTTAAATCAAGGATACATACAGATATGTACAAACATCGATAGGTAGTGACTCTGATTTTATGTAAAAATAAAATAAACTTTAAATGATGAAAAAATTTTGTACAATTATTGAAACCGAACTGAATTGTAGAAATCATTACTTAGATTGTCTTTTTACAAAGATAAAAATAATAGTAAATAGCATTAAAATATCATATAGGTAGATAACTTTGAGAAATGAATGAAACCTATTCTTTAATTTATTACTATTTTTATTTTATTTAAATATTTCATCATGAACTATCAATTTGAAAAAATCCCATTTTTGAAGAAATCTTTAAGTAATCAAAATCACGTTTTTTGTAATAACTGTAATGTCTATTTTTATACACTTATGATATAATATGATCAAGCCGCGGCTGAATTTGCGATTGGATTTATCTAATGGGACTTACGGGAACGTAGATAATGAAAAATCAAAATTAATACAAGGATACCCCTTGTAGTATAGTGCTCTCAGTTGTGTGTAAAAAAGGCAATTTTGTCCTTTATACGTGTCGAATGAACGCTGTTTTATCAAAGAAGATATACGCTTATAGAAGAACCAGAGATGAACCGAGATTGCCAGAGAGATAGGCGACGTTGGTTCCGTGACAGCGCCAGATTTTGCGGCAGAATCACGAACAAGGTCCGTCTGCCATCTCGACTATCGATAAATGTAGTGCACTGCTGAAAAATGTTCGAATAGCTACCCAGATAACATTGAGTGCGCAGATTATCGACAGATTGCGCGCTTGCAAGCGGCTTGAAATCGCTGTTTCTGCTTGCCAGGTACCGTACAATAAGCGCGTAGATTTCGCGCATAGTTGCGCCGGCATAATAAGCGTGAAATCTGCGCGTATATTGTGCGTACAGTGCCGATATATTATAGGCACGATCGTGCACGTGCAGGTAACGTTGCTAGGCTCAGTAGGTAAATTAAATTTATTTTTATTTTTTTTTGTGAAATAAATAAACCATTATATGTTATGCAAGAGTTTTTATTTACAATTGATACATATATTTAAAATTCATACATATATTAAAATGTTGCAATATATTACAATTTCTTAGAAATTATTTCTAAATTTTTATTTATACTATTCATTATTCACTGTATCTTTTTTATTATGCTATTCACAATACGACATAATAAAAAGTAAAGTGAAACTATTTGAATTTATAAGAAGCATCTTCTTCTTCTGCATATGAATGAAGAGAAATTCCTTTTAGTTTGAGCATCATAATTGCGATGATCAACTGAAACAAATATGATTATTATAATTAGTGATGTAACTGATTAAAATTATTCTAAATATAACAAAAATCTACAATGATATAAATAAGAAAAATTTAATCCTGCAAGTTATCAAAATGAAATTTACATTAAATAACATCAAAATATTAGCGAACAACAATATTTAACTTTTGAAAAAATATTAAGACAATCTCACTTTGTGAGTTTGAAAAAATATTATTTGATATTCAATTAATCACAATAACCTGAAAAACTCAATTGAAAAATTTCAGTGGTATACAAAATATTTTGTACTTTTTGTATATAATTTATCCTAATTTCTTTTACAATAAGAAAAACTATAAATTCAAACAAACCTGTTTCAGTACATTCTTTGTTTTGCATATCTTTTTTTCCAATCCCCTAGGCCTCTGCAACAATCAAATTATGTAAAACTTTAAAAAATTAAATTTTATACAAAACAGTTTTTATTTACAATTAAATTTAACATTTATACATATATTAAAATATTGCAATATATTACAATTTATTAGAAATTATTTTTAAATTTTTATTTATACTATTTATTCTTTACTGTACCTTTTTTTATGGTATCCACAATACGGCATAATAAAAAGTAAAGTGAAAATATTGGTATTAATGTCAAGCATCTTCTTCTTTTACATAAGAAGGAAGAGAAATTCCTTTTAGTATGAGTAGCATAATTGCGATGATGAACTACAACAGATATGATTATTAATTAGTTATGTAACTGATTATAATTATTCAAAATATAAAAAAATAAATCAACAAAGAAATAATTACAAAAAATTTAATCATGTTAGTTATCTAAATAACACTCAAATTAAATAATTTCAAAAGTTTAGTGAGTAACAATATTAAACTTCTTAGAAAATTGTAATGCTAAATGAAAAATGTGTATACTCTACTTTCAGTGGTCTTTTTTAAGAATTAAATTCAGTCCGATGTTATTTAATAATTTAAGAAACTTACCTTGTATAATTTAAAAATCAGAGAATTCTTAAATCTCAAAATGTTGAAATTTCTCAATATAAATTTAAGTCTTTCTTTTTCTTTTTGTTTAAACAATAAATTATATTTATTATAGGAAAAAACTTGTACATATACTTATAAGTACAACCAAAATTGAATTTAGATTTCAAAAAGTTCGTGGAACGTTTAAAATGTAACGGTAAAAAACGCGGACTTGCTTGCGCAGTACCGAGGCGGGAAAATATAAAAATTCAATTATGCAAGAATATGTTACATATTAAATATATATTCGTGTACATATAAGTCGTAAAAACATTAATAATAAATAAATAAATATTATTCAAAACATTATAATAGATCATATTTTCATCTATTGAAAAAATTAAAAGTTTAATTTTCAAAATACTTTTATTTTACACATAAAATTAAACTAATGCAATTATATGTAATTAATTATACTAAATTACACAAATAAATTAAAATATAATAGTTACATATGAATGAACATAATAAAATGTATGGTATAAATCTTTATATTAATATAATCTAGTCCTAAAAACTCATTAATCTGGTTTGTCCTAATCATCAACAAAATAAGATATATTTTCAAATCATTTAATTATTTATTATATATTATAAATCAATTAATTATTTCTCGAATAATCGTCAAAATAAAGAAAAAGTCCATATATCTGATGGAATCTAAATAAAAAAGAAATGCAATATTATATAAAATATTTTAAAAATGGAAGAATTTCAAATGCATACTTTTTTTAACATTAAATTATATTTCATCGATAATATTGTAATGTAACATAATATGTATCATTTTCATAGAATTTCTGAAGTTATTTCAAAACAAACTTGAAATACTGACACATCCACATGGCACACGTATACTATATATTGATATATACATGTATATATATATATATATATATATATATATATATATATATGCTTATAACCTAAAAATATTTTTAGTATATTAAAAATTTGATCTCGCACATAGCTGGCAATAAGTCCATTCTTTTGCTCCAGATTTTGCGCAAACACGTACATTCACATTACCCGCAATCTTGCGCAGCAGAACAAATCTCGCAATATACGCGCAGATTACGAATGAATACGCATCAGATGTCGTGCATGATCATGCCTGGCATACGCTGCTATCTGGGTATTCGGACATATTCATATATAATATAATTAAGGCATTACAGCAAAGAAGGAGAAATAGCGGGCGCGTGTACAGGCTGCTATTAAGGGGAGGGGCAACGTGGCATGCCGACACGATGCCCAAGAGGGGAAGTAGGGAAAGTGAAGGACCGACCGAAAAAGAAAACAACTGCGCGTCTATACATCTATATATAAATTTTAATATAAATGCGTGACTAATTATTTTCTTTATTTCGGCGAGTTCGGACGGACTTCAACCGTGACCAAAGTCCATTCTCTCTCTCTCTCTCTCTCTCTCTCTCACCTTCTCTTATATATGATTGGTATATGTCAAATATGGTTATACCTATAGCATGCTTTAAAAATACGAAAAGCAGTCAAATAATTTTTGAAAATCGTTTTGAAAAAGTTTAGTCTACAATTAGCATATATTTCTAGAGCTATTCAATTTATAAATACAAATAAATTGCTGATAATAGTGATTATTATTATGTCAATGTTATGTTAATTTTATCAAAGCGATTTTGTTGCAATATAATTGTTTTTATTAAACAGAAGAAATTTACGAATTAAATATATTACATGATATATTTTAAATATGAAAGAAGACAAAACAAACTAATCCGTTTAAAATATATAAATATACAATTCTAGCAATTAGACCTTCAAATATACATTTTTTTTAGTTCTAAATATTTGCAAGATAGAAGATATTTAATTATACACTTCAGACAAAAAACGCCTTCAATTAATTCTGTTTCTGTTAAGGCGTTCTTATGTTCTTAAACATAATAAGCATTATTCCAGACATCTAATTTCTTTTTATAATCTTCAATTAATAAAGAAATTGATCGATTGTTACATTTACTTTATCTACAGATTTTCTTTAATGTAAAATTTAATTCATTTAAATACATATTTTTAAATTAAACAAATAGTTTATACATATACCATTTAGATACAGTAAATATTTTTTGATGTATTAAAAATAAAATTTTGTTTTAAGATATTCGGTTCTTAATTCGAAAAATATTTATTTGCTATAAATAAATATTTTTAAAAAATATTTTTAATTTTGTATAATTGAAACAAAATATAAAATTGAACTGTAATATCTTAAATTATTAGACCGTCCTTTTCGTAATCTACAACTATGTAAACGTATGATATATGTTATATTGCAATAAAGAATAATTATATGTACATTTTTTTCTTATGCATTATATAATATATATAAATATATACACAATATTATATTAGTATTGTAGGCAGCGCAACGCAACTTAATTTGAAACGCAAAATCTCAGCCGTTCAAACTTTACATATATAATTATAAAGGTTAAGAATCTCATTATAAAGGTAGCAACTGGTACAGGCATGCGTTAATATGAGAATTGCAATAAAAATCCTGGATACACCTAGCGAAAAAATTTTGGAAACATTTTTATTTTTCACTAACCAAATATGAAAATTAATGATATGCTTATGAAATGCAATTTAATGCTTTTAAGAAAATGAAATGGATTTAGCCACTTAAATAAATTCTTTTTAGACAATTTATAATATTTTTTAAAATTAAAAATATCGCTTCAACTAAATCAGTTAATACATTTATATATATATTTTTCTTAACGAAAAACGGTTGATTATATTAAACAAATTCTTCGTTTTTTCAATTCAAAGAAATGTATTTATTTAAAATTATTAAATTTTGTTTTAATGTATTTCAATTTACAAAAAGTATTTCAAACAAAAGTTGTAGATCTTATCAACTTACATTTTTTGTACTATGCGCTGGATTTCTACAAACAGCATTTCTCAAGAAAAATGTTTCGAATGTATCTATATTTCGTATAAACGTAGAATTATTCCGGGGATCTCGAAACGGAAATGTTGAACTTTTCTCCAAAAATATATAGTTTGTATCGAATAATTATATAGAACAAAAAAATATGTATTTTAATGAGCTCTATGATTTTGGTTTTAAATGTTAAATTTTTTCATTTTCTAAGATGAATTCAGAAAATCATGATTTTTATGGAGTTTTCATCGATTTGGGAATATATATTTAATTTCGATCTAAGATTCTTATGATGTTAAGAATCCGCGCTCCAAAAAATATAAGTATGTAAATTTTCAAAAAAATAGTGACAGGACTTATTCAATACAGTCACACCACTGCCGATGCTTCAGATGGACCAAGCAAGATTAAATTTTTGATTATTTTTCGAGAAATATTCTCAGAGGATGAAATTATCTATAGGAATATGGATTTATAGATAGAGAATTGTTTTCATAGATATTATTTAACTTTTTAATAAATTTATTACATTACTATTTTGAGTAAAGCCGAGACGGCAGATGCTTATATATATATATATATATATATATATATATATATATATATATATATATATATATATTAACAGTTATAAAATTATAATACATTTCGATGGTTTTACGATGAATTTAAAAAAAATATTTTTTAATAGTGCATGCTTGCAGTATGATCGCAGCGATGTAAATTTCACGAAAATTTTTGATAATTCAGCCTTGCTCCAGGGCTGTTGCGATCATCAGCAGTCTAAATGCGTACTCGCAGCAAGCTTGATCCAATAAAAATTGCTATGTGAGTCTATAACAGAGATCGTGGATGAACTTCCGAAAGACGAACATAATTGATTTGTCGATTTTTTTTAATTCTCAAGTTAAAAACTATAAACACGTCTATATAAAACTATAAACACGTCTCTATATCGAGTCTGTTGGACATATCTCCGGAAATACTAAAATAAACAAAAATATATTTTAAAAAATCATTGTACATCGCATTAAAATACATATTTTTTATTCTATTTAATTGGTCTCTATAAACAATATTTCTCGAAAAAAATGTATAGGAAGGTACCTGCATTGAGTATATATGGGAAACCGTTCACGGGACTCCGAAACGGAATAGTTGAACTTTGTCGAGAAATATTATTTGCAACAAAAACTGTATAGAACAAAAATATGTATTTAAATGAGCTCTATGATTATGGTTTCAAATTTTTTGCAAGTGTTTTTATTTTCTTAAGGGAAATTGAACAAACTATGATCTTTATAGACTTTGCATGTATCTAGGAATAAATATTCAATTTCCGTCTAAAGTTGTTACGATATTCGTAATTAGTTCCCCAAAAATCATAAATATTCAGAAAAATAGTGCGGGGAAACTTTCTTGGAACTAAGCTCAATACAGTCACATCGCTGACATTGTTTCGGCGAATCCAGAAGCTTCATTATTTTTTCTGCAGATATTTAATATGTGTTAATATTATTATAGGTAAAATTATCTAGGCAATATATTTTTATACATTGGGTATTTTTTAAATAAGTAAACTGTAAACTTAAACAGACTGTAATTAAGGGGTTGGGCAAGGGGCAGGCAGGCACGATGCAGAAGAGGGGAAGTAAGGGGAGTGAAGACACGATTGACTCACAGTGAGGCCTACGATAATTAGATCACTAGAGCGAAGGACTAGTAACTTGGTGACCCGAGTTCAAATCCCAATCTCGGCCGATTGACACAAGCACCGCTGTAATAATTTACATGTGCTTTGTTTACAAACACATCTTAGATTCCCGTCGCTGATTAGCACCAGTATTTGGATGCATAAATAGAGCGACGTGAAATAACAAAAAAAAAAAAAAAAATGTAAGACAAGTATGGTGTATTAGACATTCTAATCAATTAAAAACTCTTTTCTATAATGTTACTTTTTCCTAATTAGACTTTACAGTCGCACGTAAATATTTTTCAATCTTAAAAAAAAGTTATAGCATAAGATAGTAATAAAATGGAATTTCAGGATTATACTTAATTATTTCCACTTTAAATAAAAGAAAGTATTCAAATCCATTTTTACAGTGTGAGTATATGTAAATATGTATGAGTACCAATTCGTCTCGCAATTCGTGTAAGTTTCGAAATTATTACTTATGATTATTCAATAAAAAAGTTGCTTATCAAAAGTGTTCCTATGCACTCAGTTATTTATAACGTGGGAATACAGTACTATCAAAGTATAATTTAAAAATTATTTCTACATGTACTTGCGGGCCTTTCGTTAAAAATTTATGATAATTTAAATGGTTAAGAAATATTGCGGAATAATATCTTTTGTATAATAGTACGCAAAATAAACTACAGTTCCCAGTCCATCATGAATGAATTAAAATTAATTAACTGTAGGTTGAATATTTACGAATGTTTCTGTTAATAAAAATGACGAATTGGTCTCAACAAGTGAAGAATTCTCTGAATTCTTCAAGCCCTGCTTCAAAACGGGTAAAAGGAGCGACACGACTACAAATTGGGTGGTGGAGGTATCCCCTGATGTTAGGGGTAGACTGCTGCAACGCAAGAGAGTCTACGTCGAGTGGCTCTCCTGCAGAGTACAGGATTACCTCCGCGTCACAAGATGCTACAAATGCTAAGGATACGGGTACGTAGCAAAACATTGCAAGTCAGAGCAATGCTGCTCCCACTGTAGTTCAGAGGGACATGACAGCAAAGATTGTACGAAGAAAGGGTCAACACCAAAGTGTGTTAATTGTAAAAAGTAACATGGGTCAATGGACAATAAGTGTCCTGCGTACAAAGCTGCTATGGAAAGACTAGTGAACTCCACGGACTATGGCCAGTAATGTACGAACTAATCGAAGTGGACCTGTCCTGCGCTTTGCGCAGCTAAACGCAAGAAGAGCACGCAGGGTCACTCCGGAACTAAGAACTAAATGTGTGGAAAGAGGAATAGACATCCTGCTTCTCCAGGAGCCATACCAACGCAGCGGCCGAATAGAGGGGTTCGGACTGCGCACTAAGATGGTATATGTAGATGGGCAAATCCCCTGGGCGGCAATAGCAGTCCTCAACCCTGAGGTAACCGTGCTTAAATTAACACACTTAACCAACACACACTTTGCTGTGGCGGAGATTAGGCCACAGTATGTGGTCAGTGTATACTTCCAGCTGAGCCACGAAATAGGGGAAGAACTGAAACATTTTACAGTACAGTGGAATCTCCGGATCGCCAATGTGCCAGGTAGTATCGCTACTGTCACAGGGAAATGTGGAGGTAACTCTTGTCACCACAAATCTCGAGACATTCATCACAGGATGGGCCGTCAGGGAGGACTGGACATCGAGTGATCACAGAACGATCACGTTCCACCTTAATGGAGCAAGCACACCTGCTAGTTCAGGTGCTGCAAATCAGGGAAACAAATTAAAGCGATACTCCACACAGAAAGCGAACTGGGATACTTTCTACGCTGTACTCGAGGGTGAATGGGACCAGGTCCCTAAACAATTACCAGGCTCCAAAATGGAGACAATTGAGATAGTTCGCTCACTGACAGCCACTTTGAGGAAAGCGTGCAATGCTGCCATAGCGAGGAGTAGGGTAGCTTTTAGGAGGGTTACCTGGTGGAACCCTGACTTAGATAGGTTAAAAAGGGCTACAAATCGAGCTCGTCGAGTATTCCTGAAAGAGCGTGATCCCGTCAGACGGGAGCACCTCAAGAAAGAATACAAAGCGGCCAGAAAGGTGTATGTGCGTAGACTCAGGCATACTAAAGAATCGAAATAGCAAGACTTTGTCACTGTAAAGGGTAATCAGAAGCCCTGGAGTGTAGCTTACCGACTCCAAGTCGGTAAGCTGTCCATCAAAGAAGTTGCTTGCAACGTCCGTCTGGATAATGACACCTTCACGACGGACTGGGTGAGAACTGCTACGGCAGTGCTAAACACTTTGTTCACTCCTGACAACTTGCAGGATGAAACGCAAGAGCATAAATATATGAGGTCCTTGGCCAACGCTCTCCCCTCGGGGGGAGCCGAGGTTGAATTTAATCTCACCCAGTTGGATCAGGTCATGGCCAAGATAAAGCTGGGTAAGGCCCCAGGCCCAGACAGCTTTGACTTGGCCATTATTCGAACCATCAGGCAGGACCTGATCAACATATACAACTCGTGCTTGAGATTTTCGGTCTTCCCTAATGAGTGGAAGGTTGGCCAGGTCGTCACAATCCGAAAGGGTGACGACAAAGAACCTGAGGACACTGCGTCCTACAGGCCATTTGCCTCTTGCCACTGCTCGGCAAAACCCTTGAGGCTCTCATACTGAACAAGTTAAACAGGATCATTGAAACGAGTTTATCTCTTAGACAGTATGGCTTCAGGAGAGGGCGTTCCACAGAGGACGCCATCGTTCAGTTGCGTAAGTCTGTGAGTGAATCGAGCAGAAAATATGTTGTAGCAATCTTCTTGGACATTAAGGGCGTCTTCGACAATGTCTGGTGGCCCGCTGTATTAACAGCATTGAAAAGCAAGGTATGCCCCAGGAGTCTCTATAAATTAATAGAAGATTACCTGAAGGGCCGTCGAGTCCTCATGCAAGATGGCTTTGAGGAAGTACAACTTGGGGTCAGTAAAAGATGCCCGCAGTGATCCGTACTGGGCTCAACTCTGTGGAACCAAGTTCTAGATCCCCTTCTTTGGCAGCTCTCAAGACTAGGGTGCGAAGTCATTGCTTATGCAGACGGCATCGCACTCCTGGTGGAGGGAGACTCGCGCAGGGAGATCGAAAGAAATGGCTAGTGTTACATTGAAGAACTGGAATCCTGGTGCCCCCCCCCCCAATAAAATGAGGCTGGCTTCTCAGAAATGTGGAATGTTGATTTTGAGAGGTCACCTTCACCCGAAAGTCCCCCCCTGAATTACGGTCGGCAACTCGATGGTGAAGAGTTTAGAAAGCGTATGATACTTTGGAATCCACTTCGGCGAACATCTTGCAATCGGTTTCCATTTGAAAGCGGTACAGTCCAAATGTGTGGACTTGTTTAACAGGATTGGATGCCTGGCAAGATGGGAATGGGGCCTTAAATTTAAGGCGCTTAGTACTATCTATACTGGGCTGTTCACACCTGTCGCTACTTATGCAGCGGCAGGATCGCACGATTTGATGTGTTTAGAACAGCAACGCAAGTTGTCAAGTACTCAAAGAAACGCGCTCATTAAAGTCACCGGCGCGTACAGAACTACCTCAACAAACGCCCTAGCGATGATAGCGGGAAAACTCCCCATCGTGCTAGATTGTAGGCGTAGAACGGAACTATACGCGAACCTTAAAAATGCAGCGTCACCTGAGGACCAACGTCGTGCCGCGAGAATGATATCTGAAAGGTATCTCGATGACTGGCAGGAAATCTGGAATAACGCGACAAAAGGTAGGCTGACATATTCTTATCTACCTAATGTCAGAGACAGGATAAAGGCAAACTGGATCGGGCCGTCGCGATAGTTAATCCAGTTCCTCACTGGGCATGGTGACTTCGGGTCATATCTCTCTCACTTTCATCTGAGAGAGAGAGAGCGATACATGCACATGTGGGGAGATGGACACACCAGAGCACGTCCTGACGTCTGTCCTAAATATTAGGAAATTAGGATCATGTTCCAGAGAGATGACAATACCTCCATTGAGGTTAAAGCTCTATTGAGCTAAACATACTATAAAGGGTTTGAAGATCTAGTAAAAGAGCTCCTACAGGTAAAGGAGTCTCTGGAAGCGATAGAGCATCTGCTTGAAGCAGATGTAATAGAGGAACCTGAATAGGTAGGTAGGAACTGGCAGTTGTGAACGGGAAAATATACACAAGGATCATATACAAATAATATAAATTTTATAAAGCATATACACAAACATAGTGGACTGGCGCCATCCACTGGTCCACAAAACTGTAAATAAAGATACCGAACCAAATCAAATGGCAATATATTTATACGCAGACTATTTCTATATTTTATACACAATTTAGCAATTAAGCAATGCCAGCCTATACACTGGCAACCAACTCTAGTCTGAATATACATGGTGCAATATAAATAGTTCGGAACCCACTATAAACTGTAGGTCCACAAAAGTCGTAATGATGTACAAATCTGCACCATTGAAAAGATCAGCAATACTGCAAAGCTCTGGAACACAACCAGTCAATAAAGCGAAGGCTAGGTGCGGCCGGGAATGTCTATGTGCAACAAAGCATAACTGAGCGACCTTTGTTTTTTTTTTGTTTTATTGTGTCGTATGTGCGGACCGTGCGCGTCGTCCCCACGTCACTCCCCCTATTTAGCGATTTTTCTAAATCTAGAAAACTCAACCAGGAGAAATCCATCGCTTATTAATCTAATGCTATTTATTTTTACATGATTTAACTTACGACTAAATGGTATGGGTGGAAAAGGTATGGGTTTCTTTGTTAAGAATGGAGGTTCTTGTTCATTTATAATACATTTGTATGCTTAACTCTAGTTTGTACATTTATTTGTTCGCTGTTACATAAGTCTTAACCTAGTTAATAAATATTTTTTATTGGTCTTACAGTCCAATCAATTCAACCTAAAAATAAAATAAAAATAAAAAATAAAAATAAAAAAAAATAAAAATAAAATAAAAATTAAAAATAAAAATTAAATAAAAAATTAAATTAAAATTATAATGACAGTCAGACTGTCCTTGTTTACATTTACACCCGTAGACTAATCTGAAAATAAAATATTAGCTGAAAAAACTCTTTGCTAGTAAAATGCAGTCTGACTGTCCCCAACACCTTTACCTTATTGAAGACTTGTCCAACGTTTCGAGCTCGCTATTGCTCCTCATCAGGGACTGATGGTCCTCATCGGTATATATAGATATATATAGATTAGAATATAAGGTTTAGTTTAGTCCCTGATGAGGAGCCGTAGCGAGCTCGAAACTTTGGTCAAGTCTTCAATAAGGTAAAAATGTTGGGGACAGTCAGACTGCACTTTACTAACAAAGAATTTTTTCAGCTAATATTTTATTTTCAGATTAGTCTACGGGAGTGAATGTAAACAAGAACAGTCTGACTGTCATTATAATTTTAATTTAATTTTTTATTTAATTTTTATTTTTAGTTTTTATTTTATTTTTATTTTATTTTTATTTTTATTTTTTATTTTTATTTTATTTTTAGATTGAATTGATTGGACTGTAAGACCAATAAAAAATATCTATTAATTTGTATATGGGCAGTCGACATAAGTACAATTAAATTGTCTTAACCTAGTTATATGTTCCTTCATTTTCTTAACTAAATTTTATATAGATCTTAACCCTAGTTGCATAGCTCGTGCTTATGCCTAATATGTTTTGCATTTGATCTAACGTGCTGTCGTTCACCGTTAGCCTACGCCGCGCCTGATTTCGATGTATTTCTTACACTGCTCTACTATAACCCCGTCGCGCTTCAGCTGACGCAGTCTGTGAGCGGGTAATATAAGTTTATACTTACGCAGGTATGTGTGGAACGACTGGTTGTGCCCTGCCATGTTGAACACATATTTATCGTCTATCGCACGTGTTTTCCTGGCACCTAGTTTGTTCTCCATTCTTCTGTACTTAACTACTCTCACACTGAGATTAATTGATTAATTCGTTGATCTCCGCGTAATAATCTATGTTCATGGTGTTCAGCCGCACACAACTGTCCACGTGGATGTTGCGTGGGACGGTTATTCCGTGTATCATAATCTCCTCTAGTGCCGGGGCGTGCGATAGCACCTCGTAGAGGTTGTTGTTCAGACGTAACACCCTAATATTTAGGGACTCTAATGACCGGCCACCGGTAGCCGATGCCCATCGGTATATCTCGGGGCTGCGAATATGCAAAACTAAAAGTTTATATCACGTTTTGTCCCCAGAATACTGCTGCAAAAATCTCGCCTATGTGTGTATCTTTGTCAAGAAACTCGCAGTTATCGAAATTAAACTTCACTAGCATCGGATTTGCTTTTATAAATTGCGCTATTGGCCTCACATACACCTTAGTGCAGTTAACTATTTCCAAGCAACGTAGATACGCGAATCTGTGCGTTGTTAAGCTCGTAGCCTGTTAATGCACATTATTTATCATAACCAAGCGATATACTTCTCGGACATGCAGAAAATTGTCAAACGCGTTTCGTACCGAGCCTATGGCTAGGTATTTCACCTTGTAGGCCTCCGAGGTTAACTTGACAATTTACACGGTTCTCTTGACGTTCCTGATATCGAGTCTCTCGAGTGCCAGCTCTTTGGCTGGCCTTTGAGAGGATTGTGTACGCAATACGGGCTCTACAATTCCGGCTTCATCCAGTTCAACGCGGCTGTCTTCGAACGACACCGACTTAAATCTAAACTTCCGGGCGTCGTAAATCATTAGCGTGACTGCTCCGTCTCCACTGTATCTTTTGATTCCTGTACTAAAGTGTATTTTAGACCAAATCCAACTGCTTGGAAAAGCGAGTGCGCGATACATATTCATGAAATCGTTCGCCGCTATATGTTCGACGATTTTCTTCACTGGCTGCTGCTGGGATTTCTTTAATATTCCCCGTGGTCGCGACGTCGGGATCGGTGCCGCGTAATCGTCCAGTATGTCGCCTGCGTCGCAGTCTATCAGTACCTCCGCGTCGTCCTCGCGCAATGAAGAGTTGCCGCGGTATGACTCGCATATCTCGCCCGGCCGTGGTGATGTTGTGACATCTTTGTCGAATGCGTCGTCGCTGTATTCAATGGTTTCATTGAGGTCGTGCGTTGGTTTGACGCGTTCCATTGGTACGGTTTTCTCGCTTCCGTTTACGTCGATGTGGAGTGTTTTGCCGTTCGGGGCGCGCTCTAAAATACGGTGGGGCGAGTACGGCCGGCACAATGAAGGACTATTCGGATTAGTTTGCAGGAACACGTGTGTGCACGTTTCCATCTCCTTGTATACGAATGGTTTGCGTGTGCACCTATGCTCTACTTTGGCCGGTTTGATCGCGCATAAATGATTTAAGTTTTACGTAGGAACACGCTGTTGTCCAATTCTATCCCATTGTTGAGGTAGAATGTACCAGTACTGTACCGTGCAAATATTCCGCGGGGTTGACACTGGTGTCTGTGCGTATGCGTTTGCGTAAGCTTAAAAGCACCAACGGCAGCACCTTCGGCTAGTCTGGGTTATTACCCTGGCACATGAGAGCGGCTTTGAGGTCGCGGTGCTACCTTTCCACCATTCCTTTCGCGGCGGGGTGATACGACGTCGTCCTAATTCTGCCGCAGCCCGTGAATTGCAGCATCTCGTCAAATAGTCGAGACTTGATGCTGCCATCCCTGGTCAGTCGTAATGATCTAGGGGGCGCCGTAATGAGGAATCCAATGTTGCATTATCGCGTCTGCTTCAGTTCGCGCGGTCGTGTCAGCTATAGGCAGGACTTCTGGCCATCGCGAATAACGGTTGATCATCGTCCAAATATATTGATAGTCGCTCCTCGTAAGGGGTCCAACTATGTCTACGTGGATATGTTTAAATCGCGCATCGGGCACTATGAAGTAGTCTGGATGTGGTTTATTGTACCTGGCTACTTTTGACAATTGGCAGTCTACGCTATCTTTGCACCGCTTGTGGATATTTCCGTTCATGTCTGGCCACACGTATTGCTGCCTTATGAGCCGCTCCGTGACTTTACCGCTCCGGTGCCAGATGTTGTGAAACAGTGTGAATACCTCTTCGTGCATCGGTTCGGGGATATACGGCCGGATCATGTTCTCCACGATGTCACTGTGAAATGGCGTTCTTTCGTCATCGTTGAACGTGAGTTGTCATAGTTTGATCGGATGGTCGTGGTCCCTCAGTATGCAGTAAAGCTCGGAGTCGGCCTCTTGCTCGCCGGCGAGCTGTTTCGTATCGAAGAGCGTGGGGAGTCGGAACGAGTATACGTTCTTACGAACCCGGCCTACATCCTTCTTGTATTGATTCTCTGAGTCGTTTCAGTTAAACATGCTCTGAATCCGAAATAACTCTATTCGTGTTAGGGCGTCTGCCACCACGTTCTCATCGCTCGCGCGGTATATAATTTTCGCGTTGAACTGGGCTATGTAATTTATTTGCCTGAAGCGTAGCGCCGGCGCTTTATCCTGATTCTGCACCATTATGTAAATCAGCGGTTTATGATCAGTGTCTATCTTAAACTCGCGGCCCTCGAGGTAATAATAGAATTTCTGCACGTAATATATCGCGGCAAGTTCTCTATCTATCCTAGCGTATTTCGCTTGCGCGTTATTGAATATTTTGGAAAAGAAGGTCAAAAGGCGCCATTCTCCATCCCTTTTCTGTTTGAGGGCGACTCCCATAACCATATTAGATGCGTCGGTTATGAGGCGAATCTTCGCGTTCTCGTCGGGAAACTCGATCTCAGCTATAGCTAGCAAAGACTGTTTGCAGCTGTCGATTGCCTTTTCCGAGACGGGGTTCCATTTGATCACCCAATTGCTCTTCTTTTTCACGCCTACAAGATAGTTACTTAGCGGTTCGTGAATCTCTGCTGCTTGCGACATGCACGCGTGGTAAAAGTTAATTAGCCCGAGGAACCTTCGCAGTTTCTGTATCGTTTTGGGACGCGGGTAATTGTGTACCACGTTAAGTTTCTCAGGGGTCGGCTAGAAACCGTCGCTATTGATTGTGTGGCCGAGAATCTCAACCTAGGCATTACTAAGCTGCATTTGTCGACGTTTAGCCTCAGTGAATACTGATCGAGCTTGGCGAGGATCTTCACTAGATTGCGTTTGTACTCTTCCTCGTTATCCGACGTGACTAATATATCGTCGAAGAAGGTAATTTAAAAAATAAGTTAGTATTTACAATTCCCGTGTTTGACAAAAAACTTTTCAAAGTTGGGCTCGCAAGTACCTGTCAAAATACTTTTTTAATAATATTTTCATAGTACTGTATTTCCACGTTATAAATAAGTGAGTGCATATGCACACTTTTAATAAGTAACTTTTTTATCGAATAATAATTATACGCGAATAATACAGCAATTGATACTCGTATATGTTTATGTATATCTGACTATGTAAAAATTTATTCTAATACGTTATTATATTTAAATTAGAAACAAATATAATCCTGAAATGTCATTTTATTACTAGCTTCGGCTATAACTTTTGTTTAAGAATGAACAATGTTTACATCTGGCTATGAAGTCTAATTAAAAGAAAATTTTATGTCTATAAATACAATACATTATAGAGAAGAGCTTTTAAATGATTAGAATATCTAATACACCATACTTGCCTTATTTTGAACTTTTGTATAAAGTAAATTATATAAAGTAAATAACTTTTGTATAAAGTAAATACTCAAGAAAATTTATAACGCTGATCAAATTTTTCTTTCCAGCGCTTGGTTTTAAAAGTCGAGTCTATTGATATTTTAAAATCCTTTGAATTTTTGCAGCTTCCCAATATAAAATGAATGAAGAGTTATATTAGGATTTTGATGAATTTTTTTTCCAATATATCCACACATGAATTTTGAAAAAATTTCTACGAGGTTATTCGTTTACATTATTTCTACGCGGAAGTTCGATGAACTATAGACATTCGTCGTGTCTCGAAAATGATTTAAAGAAATATGATACTGATATAATTCACAGCAGCTAAATATTACAATATTTTAACTGAATTTTTCAAAATATCATCAAGTTTAAATTATGAAGTGAGGGTTAAGCAGATAGGTCATAGTGCCCTTCGCATCTGTAATTTAAATTTGACTTCAAAATTTCGAATTTTCAAATACATTTTCTAATTCAAACTAATAAATACATCACATCAAATTTTATATGTAAAGAATAGCATTTATATAATATCAGCAATAAAAGGGCAATAAAGGTTTAGAAAAACAAAAGAATGGCGAGCGACAACGCAATAATATAATTATTGAAACTAATGCGGCATTCGAGAGCACGTGTTTAAGCGTGATATATATAAGAGAATATGTATGTATGTCCTTTATAAGTGGTAAAATTACTGGACCGATTGCCTTCAATTATTCACCACATACTCTATACCGTCAGGATTACTGAGTTTTTCTTTCTCTCTCTCTCTCTCTCTCTCTCTGTCTCTCTTTCTTTCTCTGTTTCTTATTTTTTTTACTTTTAACTATTTGAAAAATAAAAGTTATGTAATTATAAATTTTAGGCAAATAACACTTTGTAATTAATTTTGCTTCTAAAGAGGTACACATTAGTCAAACTTTCAGAAATTTTAAGGACATATTCTTAAATATAATAGCATTAACAACAGATGCAAACATCTCATTAATTTTTATAATTTTCAATAAAAAAATTAATTGATCGATTGTGTTACATTTTGTTTCTGTGAAGATTTTCTTTAAATTAAAAATTTGTACATTTCAAAACATGCTCTTTTAATTATACAAATCGTTTATTCACATACCATTAGTTAATCATTAATTTCAAATAAGTAATTTATATATTTAAAATATTGGATGGTAGCGGGATGAATGATCGGCAGAAAACTTTAACGTGGATCTCTAAAGCGTCATTCGTCAATCCACCAATGGATTTAGAAAGGTGATTCGCACTAAAGTGCCACATCTTCCGTATTGTGCAGAGTTAAAGCGTCAGAAAGATGCGTCGTACTAAGCGTGCTGCACCTTCTGTCAGAATCAGGGGAGGGACCCAGGAAATGCTTCACACTAATCATGCTACATTCCGTTAGGGCCAGAGGAAAGGTCCGAGAAGATGCTTCACACTCAATGTGCTACACCTTCCATCAGAGCCAGAGGAATGGAACGCTTAGTTCTTTTTTCAGCTCCTTTTATACAAAAATCAGAAAGTTATGTTTATGGAAAAACAATTAAGCTATAGAGGGAAACTTGGCTAACGAATCACAGAGCTTCCATTCGTTAGATTCCCTTCTCCCAAAAAATATTGGCCCATAAGCTCTGTAGATTTTGGACTCAGAGGGCCTAGCTTGAACTGATTTTACAATCCTTTATGAGGAGAACAAGAAGGGGGAAATGTATGGGAAAACGCTTCTCCATTTTAAAACAAGAAATTTTCCATGTTTTTATGTTTTAATATCATGTTTTTATGTTATCAATACACGACCGCGAAAACGGTCGTCAAAAACACCCAGTCCCAAAACCTATGAGGAGCGTGTGATCGGAATGCTGGTCGTTCGCTTAATTACTGTGCGCGGCGTTGCTGATTAACGGTGGGAATATGATAAGAAAAAAAGAAAATGAAGTTAGTCGAGTGGAGTTGATATATGCTGGCGGTATTAAACGTTATTGATTACACCCGCTGGTGTGTACAGGAGTCGAAGTTGTTGTGTTGTGACTCTACATAAACCTATTTTGTTATTTCTATTCCTAATGCTAATTCATAACGGTAAATTCTAAGGTGGTAAGAACTTTAATTTCTTTTATTTACCTAAATTTAATCTAATTTAATTCTAATCTTAACCTATGTCTAATCTAGTGTTTTAATTAATGTTTATACCTATCCTAACCCTAATACCCTAAACCGATATTTGGGGGATCTGCATTGGCCATTCGTAATGGGTTAACGTTTGTACGCTTCTAGGTACGACAACTGGTAGTTTTGGGACCCTGTGCGCTTCTGCATGTAAACTTTTACCCCTGGTATGAGGATCATAATGGGCTGCGCATTTCTCGTTGAGCCTGCCACCTCTTGCAGGGCTTGCGCAACTGTGAGGCTCTCGCTACTCACTCGTGCCTCTTCCCTATCTGACACACTTTGTATAGACACCTGGCATGTCGTATTCGCTTCCCAAGACGATACGACGGGGATCGCACAGTCATGCATGCATGCGCACGTGCGCACGTCGCGATCCGCTCTGCTACACTTATAGCAAAATTCCTTGCTCCACGGGTGTGGGTTGGTGGCGTAGCCATGTTCGGTTTCACCACATTTCCAACAGCCGCATGGGGGTACTGTTGTATGCTTATTGGGCACAATTCCTAATTGTAAAATTGGCCTAGCAGGTGGTGAAGAATGTGGGCGCAGGGGGGAGTAAAATTAAGGGGCGGCGATACCTTTAGATCCATCAGGGCCTGTAGTGCTTCTACTGAGCAGGCGGTATTGTGCGTCGCCTGCGGCTCATCTTATGGTAGCTCGATGCTTGCTACCGGTAAGGAAGTTCTTAGCATCGTGGATGTCGATAGTTTGAATGGATTCCATTTCGGGGGTTTATCTGGACACGGTAAAATATTTGGGATCTCTTTATCAACCCCGGACTCGTCGTCGTCAGGTATTTTCTACCGTTTAGGTATTATGATCTTTTCCTGCTCCGTTGTTTTTTCGTCACCTTGGGATTTTGGGCGGGTTTTCCAACAGCCCGTCTTTTTTGTTGCGACCGAGCGCATGAAAGCACAACGTTCGCCACAGTATAGGCGCACCTCGCCGTCCCCTGGTGTGCTCAATAAACAATTGGAGCAGCTAGCTTATATAGCTTATATGCGAGCTACTTTTTGATAGTTGATACGATAAGGGGCGATGGATCTAATTTGCCTCGCAGACATGTATGGTATTGCGTCTCGCGAGTTTCGATGAACAATCACCTTCCTGCGGGATGCCTCTAGCGGCCCCGTCTTATGAGAGTTGTCGCTATCGCTTTCGTCCACTGCGATCTTTTCCCCAAGATCCTCGTATCTTTGAACATACGAATTATGTATCCAATCCGTTTCTCTTTTCCTGCTTTCTCTTCCTTTACTTCTTCATCTTTTCTTCCTTCTTCCTTTACCTTTTCTCCTTCTCTTGATGGCGTACTAGTTTTACGTCATTTCGGACGGGCCTCTTCTATTTCTCCTCCTGATGTTGTGATAGTTTTACGTTTTTCCGGACGGTCCTCTATTGATGTTATGGTAGTTTTACGTCTTTCGAGACGTGCGCACTCCTGTATGTTTTCTACTCCGCGATTTTCATCGTTCTCAGCGGTAAGGGTCCATGGGGGGGGGGGCTATCGCACTGCCGCTGTGCGGGTTGTTCAATAAGGGTGGGGATCTGGAATTTTCAGAGGTGACATTATCTATTTTAGATACGTCGATGTCTATTAGGTATAGTTTGAAGTAGGCTTCGTCAACAGGCCATGCAGCTGTCGGATTTCTTGGCTCCTCGACGATCTCTTGTGTCGAGTCCGGGCTGAACTCGATAAGGTTGCCCTTATTTACCCTTGCTCGAGTTCTTTCAGAGCCTGCTTTTCTATAAGATTGACGTCCGTATGCGGTATTATTGGGGAACCCGGACATGCTTGCGCACGCAGTGCTATTACGTTAGTTGAGGTTAATCCCCACTCTTCTACTTGCTCGGAGGCATGACTCCTTGGGATGGTTATCCCTCCTGGTTGGCGCGGCTTGTCGGCTAATATCGACTTCTGTAGGCCTCGGCCTCTTCCGATGCTTTGCATTATGGCTGTTGTTATTGCCGGGATCTGGCATAAAATTTTGAGTGTTAGGTGGGTAGTACTTTTTTAAAGTCCGACTTATGGACTCTATTTATCCTCCCATCGTTCAGGTCCCTGATTTGGAAGACTACGGGAGAGATCTTTTTTATGATTTGACTGGGTGCCACAAACTGGGGTTCTAATTTTGCCGCAAATTTGTCTGGACCTGATGATAAGACGTGGTTACGTCTGCACACCCAGTCGTTCACATGAAAGTTCTTTTGTGTTCGGCCTTTGTTATAATACTTAGCCTACTTTTGGCTAGCGGTATTTAGGTGGTCTTTCACCATTGTGTGAATTGCTGACAACCTTTTCTTATACTTCAACCAATCCGTTTGGGATAAACTTTGCATCTGCAATGCCGCTCCTTGAAATTGTCGGTACGTCGGCATTTCGCGCGGGTTACGCCCGAAATTCAAAAAAGCCGGCAACGCTTGTATGCTTGTGTGCACAGCGATATTCATTGCAAATGCCAGTTCTGGGAGGTGCAAGTCCCAATCTTTATGGCCGTTTTTTACGAATGTGGCTATCATTGTTTTGATGACTCTGTTCACCCATTCTACTGGGTTTGCCTGGACATGATATGGTGTTATTAGCTGGTGTATAACGCCCAATTCGGTCAACTTGGCCTTGAGAGAATTGTTCGCATATTCCGTACCGTTGTCCGTTATCAAGTACTTGGGACAAACCCATTTGAAGATTATTTTCTCCTCAAATGCCTTGACGATTATTTGACCGTTCGCTTTTTTAAGTGGCCTGATTTGTACGTATTTTGTGAACAGGTCTTGAAATACGAGGAAGTATTTGCACTGTCTCTTACTAGCTGGGAAGGGTCCCATAATGTCTGCTGCAACGCTAGTCCATGGCCCTTCTATGTTACATTATGCCATCAATCCTGTGAGCCCGCGTTGCGATACCTTATAAATTTGGCATTCTGAGCAGTGCTTGACGTACTGGTGTACGTCTCTCCGTATTCCTTGGCCAGTAGTAGTTTTAGCCGACTTTATGGGTTGTTTTTTCAACGCCAAAGTGCCCTGAGGTCGGAGTGTTGTGACATTCGTGCAACACTCTTTCTGTGTCACTTATCGGTACTACCAACTTCCAGTCTTCCTCGTTTTCGCCTAATATGTGCGTGAGCTCATTAGGGCGGTGTTTGTATATGAGGCCCTTTTTTTGTCCAGTCGGGGTATCTTTCCGGGTGTTCCGTGATTTATTTTGTCTTATTCTTGTACCAGTTGTCTTCCTCAACGGTTGGGAGGGTTGCGGTAGGGGATTCGGGATGTTGGTGGAGGGGTCTTGAGAGGGCATCTGGTACATGATGTAATGCTCCTTTTCGGTGCACTATTGTCATATTATACGCCTGCAACGCAGTTGCCCATCATGCTAGGCGGCCTGTCGGTTCCTTGAATATATGGAGCCATTTTAGGCTACTGTGGTCTGTGATGACAGTGAATTTTTCGCAGGCTGCTGTACTCACCATATAGTTTTCTGCTGGTGGTGGCTCTTTATACCTCCGTGTGAGTTCCTTTTTGAATTTTATCTGCTGCCCAATCAGTTGCAGCTCATCTGTTGATTTAAAATGACCTCTATCGATTTTATCTATGTACGAAGGATGTAAATTTCGATAGATTCGGTCTAGTTGTGTTTCGAGGGTTAGCGCGAGCGCCAACTTATCTATTTAAGCGCCCATGCCCCGGAGGTACAAACCGATAGGTTCTTTCGAACCTTGTGTTCGATCGCGTAGCTTCTCGTAAGGTGTAGTCAATTGGTCTAAATTGACGGTGCAAAGCGATTTGAAACTCTTCTAATGTGCGCCAATTTTTGTAGAGAGGTCTAGTCCAGATTCATGCTGCTCCACTCAGGATTCCGGGGATTAGTTTTAATATATCCATTGTTGGGATGTCCAGACTATTCATTGTTTCCTTCAAGTGAATATTCTCGAATGATCTATTCGAGGTCATCTGTCTAGTTTCTGAGGGAGCTAGTTGCATTTCTGGCGGTAAGTTCGGTAGGTTTGAGTACGCTGTCGGGTACTGCGGTAGCATTTCTGTGTATTGATATGGCCACATACATGGCATATACGGCCAGCTGTTGGCTGTAGCTGGGGGAATGTCTATGTTTCCTGCCAAATCCGTGCTGTGGCCGGGTGGCAGTGTCCACGGTCCGGGGAAATATCCGAGTCCGGCGGCTATTTGTTGTAGAGACGGCCCAGGGATACAGTTCGGGTCGTACAGGATTATTCCGTCGGGTTGCTATCTCCTTCTTGGGTGTTTGGCTGTTTTGATGGGTCAGCGGGCGTCTGTGGCGAGTGATCTACCTTGGAAGCTGTCGAGCTCAAGGCATCTGAAATTTCAGTGATGTCGGGGTGATCCTGTCCAGGATTTTTATCCTGTTCTCGCATGACGTTAGACGTTTCTCGCTGGTCCATTCCGAGTAAGTTAACCGAGGTGTACAGATATAATTCTGTAAACTTTTTTCTGTCCTTTTTCTACTGTTTATCAGAAGAAAATAATCAGTATGGTTTATTTAAAATGAGGTTATTCTACTATTAATAACGTCCGATGAACGCGTCTATTCCGCAAACATCTCGTGTATCCAACCATCTATAGCACCTGTATTTTAGGTGTTAATGTCTTAAACTATGTCTATCTTCTTTTTATAGAAGTAATATAGAGATTTTTTTCTTTCTTTACAAATCGTTTATAAATAACAGTAGTAGATAATAAAGATAATAGATAAATAAAGATAGTAAACAATTATTATCGTTTATTTATATTTTTTGTATGATGCATTTAGCAATCATTACTAAAATTTTCATTTATTTATTAAAAAATTTTATTTTATTCTAATTAGTTATTATCACAATATTTTGTGATGTCGTTTATTATAAAAGAATATCGTTATAAAATAATATTAGTGTTAATATTTAATATTATTATTGTTGTATTATATTATATTATTATCATGTATTTAGCAGCTTTACTAATTTAAAAATTCGTTTGATTATTCTAATATTTTAGCTTATTTATTTGTTTTTCATTATTATTATATTATGTAATGCAATATTAAAATAACATTAGTGTTATTATTTAATATTACTGTTACTGAATATTATTATTATTATTATTATTTGCTGTTAGTACTATTTTACAATATTATTATTATGGAATAATTATATTAATATTATGATAATATTAATATTAGCAATATCTTATAATATTATCTTCAGCTCATCCTGTTATTTTTCTATTTATCTAATATTGTTGTTATTATACTGTTATTGTATAATAATGTTATTATTATTATATAATGTTATTGTTTGAAATGCTATTTTATTCTGATTTACTTCTATTAGGTTGTGTAGTTTATGTTAATAATTATCCTTGGCAAGCATGTAGTTTATTTTTTTGACTGGATTAGTTATCAATAATTCAATGTTATTGTTTAGTACTATTGTATATCACTTGTTGGTCGTATATATGTGATTTATACCTTACAACATATTATGCTTTTGTCTTAATGACAATTCCCTAAAGTGTTTTTTCTCTTTTAGATATACTTTTCAGATGAGTATTCATTTGATAATTAAAGAGAAAAAAAGTCTTTCACTATCTCATTGTTTGATTTTTAATTACTTTTTGTTGTTTTAAAATTGCTATTTAGTTTAATTAGTTATTCATTAAATTTAATGTGTGTTAATAATTATTAACTATGATAATTATGTGCTTATAAGTTTTACTAATCTATTTAATACTTATACTATATATCCCTAATGTTGATATTATTATTTATCTATATTATGTTCACTATTCATTGACAGTGGTAGTGTTATGATTCCTAAACCACCTTTCATGTTCTAAATTAGAAGAGTTTGATGTGGTCGTACATAATTGACTATTTTAAAATTTTAATATTCTTCATGTTCTTGTTATTTTTATTATTTATTCATACCATTGACATTATTTTATATTTCTCGTCGAATTAAGTTTATATCCTTTATATTAATATGATTTACCAATAATTTCATAGTAATTTATATTATATCCTGTTGAAAAAGAATTTTTAGTTATAGCTTTTATCAAATCATGTGATTGGTTAAGGATAAATATATGGATCATGTGTTTGATACCATCTATTGATGCGTATGGTTCATGTTATTATTTATTTGTATTTAGTCATACTTATTTATTTTATTCCATGCGTATAATATTTTATTTTTATGTTTATATTATTTATTATTATTTATATTATTTAAATAAACAATGCATAATATATGTTTATTTATTATTCATTTACTTTAATAGTATTGTATTTCTATATTATTTCTTCTTATGTGTTCTGGTTAAATGTTGTGGTTAAATGTTTTTCCCACCTAGTTCAATTGAAAAAAAAAAAGAAATCATAGAAAAGAGAAAGTCCATGTACTTAGATATTGATAAGTGTTGTTTAAGATATTTATGTTATTTAAATTCACTATATTCTATATTACTGGTAAGCGTATTGCTTATTATTACTGTTATTCACTAGTATAGGCTTTTCTTATTATTTATAAAAGGTATCGATTTTTATTATTTAATGTTTTACTATCATACTTTTTCTAGGTTGCCATGAAATGATGACTATCTTTGAAATAATCTAAGTTTCAATTATCTTCATCATACTTATATATTTCTGTATGGGTGTAACATCATAATGCCAAGTTTTCAAGCTTCAAAAATGAGAATGAACTCAAAAAATAAAATTAATTGTTTATGAATTATTTATTAATAAATCATAATTTGTTTATACCTCAAGAAGGTTTTATAACTGGTTCACTTCACTCTCTTTTTCAATTAAATTTTACTATTTGTTTATTGTCACTCTTAATTAATTATTATTAATTTAATTAATGTTATTTATTGTTGGCTAGTTATCCATACGTAGCTTTCTGTTTTTTTTTATTCACTTCAATTTATTTATTATAATTATTTGGTATTTTTTTTGTGAGCATTAGCCTTTGTATTAATATTGATGTTTTCTTTGTTAAAAATTTACAACTTATTGTTTTACTCACTTTCTTTTATTCTCTCTTCTTGCTTTCTGTTGTCTTAAATAGTTATTGAGCTTTTAGTAAGCACCTTTTTATAAAGCCTTGCATCAGGCTTGTTAGTGCGATATATTTGCACTTAAGTATTTAGCTGAAAATTTGAAATTATTCATGTATCCTCCTGAAAATAATTTCCACCATTATACGTGTTATTATAAACTAGGAGCACTTTTCAGAATGGAAAAATTCCACTTACTTCCTATGTTTTTGCTCCTTTCAAAATTTTTCAGCATCTGTCATACACTGGCAGTGTATAGGTATATAGGCTGGTCTTTTTTTTTTTTTTTTTTTTTTTTTTTTATGTTATTTAACGTCGCTCTATTTATGCTTCCAAATATTGGTGCTAATCAGCGACGGAGGTCTACGATGTGTTTGTAAACAAAGCACATGTAAATTATTACAGCGGTGCTTGTGTCAATCGGCCGAGACCGGGATTTGACCTAGGATCACCAAGTTACTAGTCCTTCGCTCTGGCGATCGAGCCATCGTAGGCCTCATAGGCTGGTCTTCTAAGATATGTTATATCACCTGTTCTGTGTACCCTGGTGCTTAAACTTCCTTGGTCTACGTGATGTAATTCTGTTTATTATTTAGAATTACCTTCTTCTCATCACTAGCTGAGTAAAGTGTAACAGTATTAATGCCTATTAGGAAAACATTGATTGTGCTGTTTTGACAGCAACTTATTTTTTTCAGTTTCTTTTTTTTCAGGCAATATCCTTCAAAATTGTTTTCCTGTTTGTCGAGATAGTTTTGAATCTGATGCACGTTACAAATTTGCAAAATCTTACTTGGTTGTGTAATAAAAGTATCTCAAAATTTGTTTGTTACTGCTCACCTGTGCTGTGGTTCTATGCATTTGCTATGTGCTGAGGGAGCTGGCTCTTGTTTTTTGAAAAGGTACAAAAGAAAAGGGGGGAACCGTCCTTCTGTTTATTGCAATTCTACTTTTAGTTATTGATATCTGTTTGTGTCGCCAGCA
Source organism: Sycobia sp. Sy_11 (assembly GCA_018907035.1). NCBI lineage: Eukaryota > Metazoa > Arthropoda > Insecta > Hymenoptera > Epichrysomallidae > Sycobia > Sycobia sp. Sy_11. Next base: position 97,557 of record JACCIC010000052.1, on the reverse strand, counting down.
TTGTGCATTCTATCCATGGCGAGGGACACGTTTCATCAATAACTTTCTTTTTTTTTTTAAATTTGGAATTATTACCCGATCAGCTGGAAATTTGTTTTCACCAAAGATGTGGTGATTGGAAAACCAGGTATGCTTTTGAAATTGTTAAAATATCTACTCCTTATTTATGAGAGGAGTCAATTCTCAGCGCTGGTGCTGTGGCCTGTGATATGATATGGCTGGTCATGTGTATATGTGACTTTAAGGCAGCTGGTATTGGGGTCTATTAACTAATATATTTTATATATTTATTACTAACAGCTACAGAGGGGGTTAGTCCTTTCAAAGGGTCTGAACGATACAAGTTTTAAAAAAGCCGATGCCAACTTGATACAATGTTTAAATATAAGGATAACACACATATGGGGGAAATAAATATGTAAATTTATATATATATATATATATATATATATATATATATATATATATATAATATAATAATACATACATTAGATGTATATGATATAAATTATATTCATGAAATTATATATATTATTTATTATCCCAAGACACTGTTTGTGCTTGGGGGAATAGCACAGCAATAATCCCAGGGATCTAAGGTAAACACCGGTAATTATTTCCAAGTGTGATTAATGGCTACTTTCTCTCTTTAACTGTGACAATGAAAGAGCTTAAATGTTTCTTGCTGAGCTATTTATCAACAGCATCAGAAATAATGAATAATATTATGGATCATGCATTACCAGCATAAAATATATTTTTTCCTTATTCTAACCTACAAATTGCACCTTCACCGCTTGATTCCGGTTTTCATGAGGAAAAATATAGTCCTTACCTAGTACGAAAAGGCTTTTTTACGAACCTCATTACAACCCTCGGCTTCGTCTCGGGCCGCAAACCTGTCGTTTCGTAAATAAAGCCTGTCCATACTCGGTAAGAAATGTACTATTCCCGAACTCGGGGCGCAAAATACGATTTTCTGCAGCTGTCTAGAGGGAGTAAAATACTACTTTTCCTCCCTATGGAGGAAAAGTGTTTATGGCCTCTTCCCGACAAATCAGAAAGCAGAATTTTACTTTTCCTCCCTTAGGAGGAAAAGTGAATGAACGGAACAGTGTAGTCCGCTAGGATTCTCAGTTTTCCGTGTCTGCGTAACATCTGGCATTTACGATGTTTAGACTTACGAGTATATGCACCAGTCGACCTTTTTTTTTGCACTTTGAGTTAGGTTAAAATAAAATAAGATTTATATTCTATCTGAAATTTATTATAAAAATTTTTTTGTTTTTTAAGTATTAAAAATTATATATATATCTTTTTTTTAATTAGTTTTAATTTTAAATTCTATTTATTATACTATTAAATATTTAAAAATTTTTATTTAAGCGTAGATTATTAAAAAACTTATAATCTTCAATTGATTAGTCTTATTTATTTATAGAAAAGGGAGGGCTCCGCCCCCAACCTCCGGCGAAGTTTTCACCCCCTGCACCCTCACCACCCAATCCTACATCTCTTTTTAACATACTATATCAATTTCCAAATAAGAGGAAATTATTAGGAGTGTGAATAAGTCTTTCCCGTTTTTTGTAAGAGATGGCGCCCCCAATACTGTGCGAGTATTCAATGGTTACATATGTCATAATCAAAGCTTATTCATATGTCAACAATTCCATACTAACACATTAGTTAAAATTTTTTCGCATCATAAATTTTTGATATCGTGAAAATGTCGAAATTTGAGCCGAGTCGACGTCATTTGCGGGAAGTTTCACTTTATTGGTTCAATTTGAAGAAATCTGCTGCCGAGACGCATCGATTGCTTCAGGAGGCTTATGGAGAAGGTTGTGTCGATGATTCAAGTGTTCGTGGATGGTTTCGACGCTTCAAAAGCGGTGATTTCGACGTGGAAGACAAGGAGCGTTCCGGGCGGCCGTAAATCTTTGAAGATCGAGAATTGGCGACTTTGCTTGATGAAGATTCTTGTCAAACGCAAGAAGAACTTGCTGAAGCATTGGGAGTTGACCGAACAACCATTTCCAAGCGTTTGAAAGCCATGGGAATGATCCAAAAGCAAGGAAATTGGGTGCCGTACGAACTGAAGCTGAGAGACGTCGAACGGCGTTTTTTCACTTGCGAACAGCTGCTTCAGCGACATAAAAGAAAGGGTTTTCTGCATCGTATCGTGACTGGCGATGAAAAGTGGATACGTTACGATAATCCGAAGCGAAGAAAATCATGGGGACTACTCGGCCATGCATCATCATCGACGGCCAAGCCAAATATTCATGGCGCCAAGCTCATGCTCTGTATATGGTGGGACCAGCTAGGTGTGGTTTACTATGAGCTTCTGAAACCGAATGAAAGGATCACAGGCGAGGTCTATCGACGACAATTGATGCGTTTGAGCCGCGCACTGCGAGAAAAACGGCCACAATACTCCGACAGGCACGACAAAGTTATTTTGCAACATGACAATGCTCGCCCACATGTTGCACCGCCGGTGAAAACATACTTAGAAACATACCCCACCCGCCGTATAGTCCAGACGTTGCTCCGTCTGATTACCATCTCTTCAGATCGATGACGCATGGCCTGGCTGACCAGCACTTCCATTCCTACGAGGAAGCCAAAAAATGGGTGGATGACTGGATAGAGGCCAAACCGGTCGAATTTTTTCGCAACGGGATTCGTATGTTGCCAGAAAGATGGGAAAAAGTTGTAGCTAGCGATGGCCAATACTTTCAATAATTCATTTGTAACCATTTTTTCACAATAAAGGCTCAAAATTTGAAAAAAAACGGGAAAGACTTATTCACATACCTGATATTTAATTTAATTTTATTCAATTCAAGTAAATTACACGTATAACCTTAAGAGAAAAACGATAATATTATATTTTTTTTAAACCCAACGAATTACATTTTATGTTAGGGCAACTTATTTCAGAGCGAGTATCATTTGAACCTTTAAATTTTATTTCTGCTCGCTCTATTTAAGCATGACTAACTCATGGAGGGGGGGAGGTTGTGCATTTCTTTGAGAAAGAAAAAGCGCCCTCGTATGGGAAAATTGTATGTGACAGACGGGAGCAAGGGCGCTTTCGGACTCGGGTACTTTGACGCCCTCGCTTCGTTTGGGCGGCAAACATACAATCGTCGGAAAACGTCTATTTTGCTCCCTTGTGTTACAATGTACTATTGTCGCTTTAATAGTAGCTTGTCTCTATGAAGTATATGTGTAAACAAGGCGAGAACAACACGATAAGACTATTATTTATTTATTTATTTTATTTTATTTTAAGGAGCTGGGCCTTCCCGGCCTCCGGACGCATGGGTAAACCCTTCGCGTCCCTCCCCAGACCAGCAGCCGCTATAAACAGCAGGCCTCCCAGAATGAAATTATTCCGGTCGTCATACTGGATTTAATGTCCTCAATCTCCAAGTAGGCAACCCCCAAATGTCGCCGTCTTTTCTCAGATATATTTGGACAGTGGCACAGAAGATGTTCGGGGGTTTCATCCTCTGTGTAGCAAAAGCGGCAATCTCTCACGAGACCCATTCTGCACATGTGGGCGTTAATCTTACCGTGACCTGTGAGGATCTCGATGAGCAATTTTGCCCTTCTTCTACTGAGGCCAAGGATTACCCTGATCCAGTCCTTAATATTATTTGTGGAGGTGAAGGCTTTAACCTGCCTGCACTCTCCATTTGTTTCCCATAGTCGGCTGTTTTCTTCCGTTATCCACCTCTCTATCTCCCCCTTGATGAGGGTGTTGCGAAGTCCTACAGCCGGCTCAGGGCTGCTATAGGGAGTTCTAGCTCCTATTTTGGCAAGGTCATCTGCCACCATGTTCCCTTTAATTCCATAATGGCCCGGTACCCATAGTAGCGTGACCGTTGCCTTATTCGCCAGTCTATTGAGGGCCTCGTAACAGTCCCTTACCAAATTGGATCTAGTAGTGTAGCTGCTTAAAGCTTGCAGTCCGCCTTTACTGTCTGAGTAGAGGCAAATGTGGGTATCAAGGGCCGTTTCCGCAGCCATCTCAGCTCCCCGCATGATTGCCACTAGCTCAGCTTGAAACACGGTAGGGTACTTTCCCAAAGGGAAACTTGTGCCCTTTCTGTTACTTTTTTGGTACACTCCCGCACCTGCACCCCTTTCACATTTAGAGCCATCTGTATACCACAGCTCTTTAATGTTGGGGATGCTTACCAGCCCATTCTCCCATTCCTTTCTAGATGGGATACTGACCCTATATTTTTTGTCAAAGAGGAAGCTCCTATTCGTGGCGTCGAGGTTCATTTGCAAAGTCACCTTTTCGTCCAGTCCCCGGGGAAGCCGTAATGGCCCCTCTCTGCTCACCTCTTTGAGCGATCTTTTGACTCTGTGGAGGGCTTTTGCAGCCGCTCCCGCCAGGGTCAGTTTAAGTGGCTCTATTTCGAGGAGCATGCCCAGCGCAGCAGTAAGTGTAGATCTAATCGCTCCGGAGATGCTCCTCACCACCATGCTTCTCAGTCTTTCGAGTGAGTTTCTAGCAGACACCAAAGCCGCCCTTTCCCACCAGACCAGGGTCCCGTAAGTTAGTCTGGGTTTCAGGACAACCTCGTATATCCATTTCATGATGCGTGGCTTGAGGCTCCACGTCCTGCCTATGGCTCTCCTAACCTGTCACAGACAGGCCGTCAGTTTGCCAGATATACAGTCTAGGTGTTTATTCCATAATAGTTTACTATCAATGGTCATACCTGGTATTTCACTTATTTCTTAAAGGTCAGAGAATGCCCTCCAAGAGTCAAGCCACAACTCTTATTCAATTTATATCTCCTAGTACAGACTATGACCTCAGTCTTCCCTGTGTTAACCGAGAGGCCGGTCCTTCTACACCATCCGTCGACCACTTCAAGGGCACCCTGTAGTACTGTCATAAGGGGATCTAAAAAGGGCCCTCGGGAAATTAGCATTATGTCGTCAGCATAACCAACCGCCAGACATCCAATGCTGTTCAGCTTATTTAGGAGCTTGTTCATCACGAGGCACCATAGGAGCGGGGACAGGACGCCCCCCTATGGGCTCCCTGACCGTATTCCCCCTCGTAGGGTCGTGCTCCCTTTGCTTGTTTCCAGGATGCGATTTCCCAACATATGATCAATCCATTCTGTAATGCATGGAGGGATATCATGCCTATTTAAGGCCTCCTTGATAACCTTACGTGACGTGTGATTAAAGGCTCCTACGATGTCCATAAGGACACCTACGGCAAACCCTTTAGCCTCCACCTGAGATCGCATCACAGATACGGTTCTGTATAGAGCCGTCTCCGTGGAGCTTCCGGTGCAGTATGCATGTTGCTCCTTATGGAGTTGATTTCTTCTCAAGGCGTCGTCTCTGATGAATCTGTCAATCATCCTTTCCATAGTCATTAGAATAAAAGATGTCAGACTGATGGGTCTAAAATCCTTCGGGGATGTATAACCACATTTGCCTGCTTTAGGTATAAATACCTCCCTGGTCCCTAGCCATCTTGCTGGGATATGACCCAGAGTGATGCTTGCCCACGCCATTTTTGTCATCGGGCCCATATACAGTCCCCGGCTCTTTGTAGAAAGGCCGGGTAGACTCCATCCGGTCCCGGTGATTTAAATAGTGCATAACTGCCATCGGGTCTCTTCAGCGTGCCTAGGACCGCGCCAGGGTCCTTCGACAGGACTCTGTTCAGCCTAGCCGCTTCCTTACCCTCGCATATGCTTTCACAGTAGTTTCTTGAGCTCATCTTTCTGGTTGACCTTACTGCATCTCTGTAGTTGTCCCTGTACGCTCTGTATGCAGTCCAATCAGAATCACTACCTTATCTCCTGGCTATCTTCCGGAGGACCATAGTCTTCTCTTTCAGGTAGTCCTGTTTCTTATTCCACCATCGAACCTCTCCCCTGGGTCGCGCCCGTTTGGGGCGACAATTTTCCTCAAAGGCTTGTTTTATGGCGTCATTAAAGGACTTCGCGACATTATCCAGTGTTCGCTTGTCCCTGATCTCTACAGTTAAGTCCTTACAAAAAGTTTCGGCGGACCTTCTGTAGCCCTACCTGTCTGTGCGCTTAGGATCGCACAGCCAGGTTGGCTCTTCTTCATTGGGTGTCCCCAGTGAATATGTTATCAGAGTGAGGTCCGACAGTGTTTCCACCTCCTCCACTCTCCATCCGTGGATCTTATTAGCTATCCCAGTTGAGCAGATAGTTATATCTATTACCTGCTCTCTTAGCCTGTTTCCGAACGTTGGAGTGTCGCCTACATTGAGTATCTCGAGGCCTGTACCCGGAAGATACTCCAGTAGTTTAACACCTCTTGGGTTCGTCTTAGTGCTACCCCACACCCTATGGTGCGAGTTTGCATCACATCCAAGGACTGTTGGAAAACTGTTGATTCTACAGTAATCCACTAGTCTCCGAACCTTCCCAGAAGGGTTATCTTTGTTATCATACGGTAGGTATGCAGATGTGACAACAATTCGCCCCATCCCTATTATCTCCGCCGAGGCCTCCGCTAGGTCCCCAGTACAGAGGCCGAGCATCGGCACTACATTTAGTCCTTTAACAATAATGCACGATCTAGGCCTTAGTGTCTTTGAGTCACTAATGCAAGCGGCCCTCGACCCTAGACCCCTGATCGCACCTTTCACTATCCAAGGTACTTGGATTAGCGATATGCATGTCTGCACCCCCGCCAAACTCCTCAGCATAACGGCCGAGGCGTCTTTGCAGTGGTGCAAGTTAATTTGGAGGAATGAGATGCCCCATGGAGCCATTTATTGTTCCATCGTGCTCCCGCCCTCAACATTTTCCACAGGCACCCGTTCCTCCCGGCGGCTCACCTTAAAGGCGATCCTGCCCAGGAGGTACCAGGGTCTGTGATCTAACGCCGCCAACAACCTGGCGTGCGATTCCGGCATGTTCAGTACGAGTAGATGTTTATCTCCTCCGTCAGCCCTTCCTTCCTCCCCATATGCAGCCTTATTTCTAGCGAAACTAATATACTCAGTATTTTGTTTAAATATAACGTTTAGACAATAGCTTATGATCCGACTTCACAATGACACTTCATTGTTTAAATATGTCACTGCTCAAATACAATCATTTACTGCGGGAAGCAACTAGCGTCACATAACAGAACATGAAAATGCTACAGATTACGTTTCACGGGGATAACTGCCATTACTGTTTATGAATAAGTATTAGCTACGTGGACTCTCTTGACATAGGCTTGAGGAAAATAAGTTGCTGTCACTTGCATTGAAAAACATTATCATTCCTGAACAGCGAATTAAAATAACACTCACAATCTCTAACGAACCCGATTTACAGATTCACGAAATCAACGAACTTTTATTGCGTTTTTCCTCAATGGTAAAGACAATTCGATCGATAGAATTCTGTCGAGTGTAATTATAAATAAAGTAATTATGAATAATTAGATATAGTAATGTTCATAGACTTATATATTAGACCGTGTGCCCTGGGAACAGAGCTGAAGCTTAAACCAGAGTGAGAGCGCAATACAAGGAGTCGTGTTGCCATCTCTTACAAACGAGAAAGTGGGGAGAAAAGGAAAGTAGGGAAACAGCAGCAGTAGAAATATATGAAGCAGAAATATAATTTTTTCCTATACTCTATACAATTGTTATTGTTAGGTTACCCTCTATTTTTTACCCGGATCAAGAGAGAAATCACGACTCTAGGCCTACCTTTGTCCTTCACTATTGGCTTCAGAGCGTCCATTTAAGCGTGCGGTCTAATTATATAAGTCTATGGTAATGTTGATCTCCGGGATACGCAGTACCGTATAATATAATGAATACAATCACAATAATTTTCTTGAAACATAAAATGTGTAAATGAAGGTATCGAGCTACATTGAAAAATTACATTAAAAAAACTCAATCCATTTCTAAATGAAGAAGGATTAATAAGAGTTGGGATCGATTACTTTTTGCTAATATTACTATTGTGTAAAAACATCTATTATTATTACCTCGTGTGGAGCATATAACTACATTAATTATTCGAGATTTGCATCTTATAAATTAGTTTACAGGCGTATATACTACCCGAAATTCAATAAGATATCATTATTAGTTATTGAATGGGAAGAATAATACATAAATTCCTTAGATGTGAAAAGTGAACACTCACATTTCCAAATTATAAAATGGGGGAATTACAGATAAATCGAGTGACATAGGCGCGGTTGTTCACAAATGTTTGTTTGGATCATTATAGGGCATTTTATATTAAAGAAAAAAAGTCTAGAAATAAGGTGAAATTAAATCGTATCTTTTGATTTTCGTTTGTTTTTCTGCGAAGGTCACACACTTTGAGTTTGTCAAAGATTTGAGAACTGAGGCATTTCTAACAGTTTTTAAACGTTTTATTTTTAGGAAAGTCGTTCAATATTTATTCATTTATTCGGACAATGCTATAAATTTTATTGGAGCGAAAAACGAAATTTTGAAAGTCAGCGAAGTTTTTTCTTTGAAATCAGTAATTCTGAATTATCAAATTATTTAAAAATGAATGGAGAAGAATTACATGAGTAGATCAGCTATGAAAGTTCTGGATCACTTTTGGTGTGATCCAGAACTCTCATAGCTCACAGTGCTTACGTCACAAACTCTGACGTCACGCGTAGTTCCGGATTACTACCAGTGATTACTACCAGCGGTTACATCACGAACGACACGCGCAGTTCTGGAATGATCTAGAAAGCCCAGAGCTTACAACGTCGACGTCACAGACCCTGACGTCAGCGACCTTTAGCACCATATACTTCTCTCTCTCTCTCTCTCTCTCTCTCGTAGAGTGAGAGAAAAGTATGTAGTTCTCTGTCTGACAACGCGATGTTTTTTCTAAATACTACGCCGTACGGCCACTATCGACGTGTCTAAGAGAGAGTGCGCTGTATACTTTTCTCGCTAACAATACTGGTTGCGTGCTAGAGAGAGAGAGAGAAAAGTATATAGCTTTCTCTTTTCCAATACCGTCCGCTGTATTACAGAGTCGGGTCTATGACGTCCAAGGGAGCTAGACGAAGAGAGAACAATATAATTTTCTCTCTCTCTCTCTCTCTCTCTCTCTCTCTCTCTCTCTCTCTCCCTACCAGAGCCCTTCACTTACACACTTGCCACGGTCGCGTTGCTATCCACATGCATGGACGTGTTTACGTCAATTCGAGGAGGAGGATTTTGTAATCGTTGATTTTTTTTTATTATTGCCATCTGATGCAGGCAGCTCGCGCTGTTGAAAGCCCAAGAGCTTACCAAGTAAATCTTTTGGTTCAAAGTTGATTTGATGACTGTGCTAAATAACACTACGAAGTGTGCTATTATTAGGCTTAAGACTTAATATTATACCTTTAGAAGTTAATCTCTCCTTCGGATAATTTTCAGTATCTTCAATTTCATAACTGCCAGTCGGTAGGCTAATTACTTTTTTATCGACATAAAATTTATTGTTATTTTCATCAATATTGGGAATGGAGTTAAATGTTAAAAGCCCAACTAAACCTAGAACATAATTTTTATTAGATGAAAGTTCAATAGGAGGAAAATATTGAGCATCAAGAATAGACGATGTACCGGAAAGCGTCAAAGTAAATGATTCATTCATCGTGGTTAAGTTAAGAATGATATGTATTACAAAATGTTTGAGATTATATAGAAATACTTGCAAGATTGTTACATAAAAATTGCAGGCATAATGACCGCAAATATATGCATTAAAATCCTGATATCTTTCATAATTATACATAATTTCAGCATCGCCAAAGTATAATATAAGATCTAAGGGTGGCTTTAAATCACCAAAACTATAAAAATATAGTACTCTGTTGCCTCGTTTGCGATATGCGACTGAATGAGTTCCAGGACCGCTAACATCATCAAGATTCACAATACCTGATTCATTATAATGCAGACCATTAGTTGGCAGTACATTATGCATAAATACATCTCGAGAAGCTGAAATTTAAAAAATTTGAGCGTATTTTATTAAATCAATGTCAGATAATGGTCAATGAGAATGGCAATTATATAGAGAAATTTTTTTTTTAATCCTTTACCTGTATATGGTTTTAAGTAGAGACCTCTCCCATTACTTTGATACGATTTTAAGTAAAGACCATAACCTTTTTTGTAAGGTTTTATATAAAGACCTTTTCCAAAAGCAATTGCTTCTATTGTTTTGTTATGCCTTCGATTTTCTTCCAATTGTTGCTTTGCTGTTTTGGCATCATTAACAGCTTTGACTATTCCAACAGCACCTCCTGCCAATGCTTCTATTGCACTCAAGCCAGCAAATAAAGGTACAAGAAATGGTAAAACACCACCAAGGTTTTGAGGAACCGGTAATATGCTTGTAATTGTCACATTGCCTTTACCACCTGCTTTTTTAACAGTCTCACAAGCTCCCTTTAATGCAGAACGGAATCATTTTTGAGAACTCGAACTTAGAAACATAGACCTTGCAGCAGAATTAATAATTTTTTTCAATGTTGATTTATTGTTTTTACCATGTAATTTTTGTTTCTTAATTGTGTTTTTTTTTCTATCCCAATCCTAACTTTACTTTAAGTTTCATTGCATTATAGACTGTTAGCAGAGATGATCAGAAATTGTCAGAGACATAGACGGTGTTGGTTCCGTGACAGCGCCAGATTTAGCGGCAGAATCGACAAGGTCCGTCTGCAATCTCGACTATCGATAAATGTAGTGCACTGCTGAAAAACGTCTGAATAGAGGTTCGGACATTAAATATATAATTATATAACGCATCAAAACAAAGAAGGAGAAACAGCGGGCGCGTGTACAGGTTGTTATTGAGGGGAGGGGCAATGTGGCAAGTTAGCACGATGCCGAAAAGGGGAAGTAGTGGAAGTGAGGGACCGAGTGAAAAAAAAAGAACTGCGCGGGACTAATTCTTTTCTCTATTTCGCAAATTTCGACAGCAACCGCCACAAAAATCCATTCTCTCGCGCGCGCGCGTGTATGTGTGACATTCATATATATATATATATATATATATATATATATATATATATATATTGTAACCGCATACTTACGCGTGGGTTACGTATTACTTACTTGCTCTTGTCGAGCGGCGTGCCGGCTGCGCTGAACCTAGAATGGGAAATACGAGAACGCAAAATAACACGAAACGGTTTGTGAAATTATTAGACATTTATTTATTACGCATTTATTCAACAATAATTATAACAACAGTTACGACGACGTAGTGCATACATAATTTTCAGCGCGCGGCGACGACGTATTAATTAGGGAGCGGATTCCGCGGGCGCGGGGGAATATCGAACGGCAGGGAGTGGGATGGGAAGCGTACACAGCGCGTGCCGTTTAGCTCGCAGAGATGCGGAGCGGCCCTACGATCATGGCGCGCTTAGTCTCGGGGACGCGCACTCTTTCATACATAGTTACACAAAACGGTACTTGCCGGGACGGAGCACCGCAGTTGCTTCCTCTCGTTTCGGGTGGTTCTCTTTCTCGTCATTCCTTCCTTCCTTCTCTCTCTCTCTCTCTCTCTCTCTCTTACTGGACCTCTCCTTTTTCAGGTCGCAACAGCTTCCTTCCTTCCTTCCTTCCTTCTTTCGCTTTCCTTCTCACACGGGCGATCGCACAACGATCGGGTGGCTACGAGATCTGCACTTGAATGTATATATGAACTAAACTGAATCACCGAGAAGCTGGCGATCACCGGCGGGAAACAGTGCTGGAGATGGAGGTAATAATTTGGATGGTGCTCTCTCTCTCTCTCTATTCTTCGTGCTCTTCCTTCGGTAGCTGAGCGGTGAAGAAGCTCTTCTCGTACTTCCTCCTTCTTCGCGACGGTCGCGCACTCTCGCGGCTCGCGCTTCGCGCATTTTCGCTATCGCGCGCGAGCACTCGGTTTTCACCGAGAACCGGCAATTTGGCCGGTTACAATATATAGGAGAACGTATGTGTGTATGTATGTACTTTATAGACGCCGAAACTAGTGCACCAATTGCCTTCAAATTTTAACCACGTATTCTACACGGTCAGGATTGGATAATAGGCTATTTTTTTGAAAATTCCAAAAAAATGACAAAAAATAGCTACTTCACTACAATTTCAAGATAGTATATGTATATATATATATATACATATATATACATAATATATACATAATACATAATATATAATACATAATACTTAATACATTTAAATATAAATCTTTGATAATGAAAAACAGTTGTTTATATTAAACAAATCTTTCGTTCTTTCAATTTAAAGAATTGTATTTATTTAAAATTATCAAATTTTAGTGTGCTTAAATTTACAAAAAGTATTTCAAACAAAAGTTGTAAATCTTATCAAAATACATTTTTTGTACTATGCGCTGAATTTCTATAATCAGCATTTCTCATGAAAAATGTATCCGAATGTATCTATATTTCGCATAAACGTAGAATTATTCCGAGGATCCCGAGACGCAAATGTTGAACTTTTCTTCAAAAATATATAGTTTGTATCGAAGAATTATACAGAACAAAATAATATGTATTTTAATGAGCTCTATGATTTTGGTTTTTAATGTCTTTGCAACTTTTTTCATTTTCTAAGATAAATTCAGCAAACCATGATTTTTATGAAGTTTTCGTGGATTTGGAAATACATATTTAATTTCGATCTAAAGTTATTAGGATGTTAATAATCCGCGTTCCAAAAATATAAGTATGTAAATTTTCAAAAAAATAGTGACATAACTTATTCTATATAGTCGCACCACTGCCGACGCTTCAGAGGAACCCCAAGATTAAATTTTTGTTTATTTTTCAAGAAATATTCTCAGAGGATAAAATTATCTATAGGAATATAGATTTATAGATAGAGAATTGGTTACATAGATATGATTTAACTGTTTCATAAGTCGCTTACATTACTATTTTGAGTAAAGCCGAGACGGCGAATGCTTATATATATATATATATATATATATATATATATATATTAAAAGTTAAAAAATTGTACAGAATTTTTTCAATGTGAATCAAAAGAAGTCCAACACGCCCCGCCATCCCCTATATGTGTGTATATATATATATATATATATATATATATATATATATCATATCATATCATATCATATTATATCATATCATATCATACTAATTTATAAAGACAAAGAATGTTTTTGCTTGTACGCGATAACCAAAAAAACTACTGAACCGATTGTTCTGAAATTTGACATATAGATTCTATATTACTTTGGGAAGGACATAGGCTATGTTTTTTCCTGAAAATCATTTTACTTTTAATAATATATTAAGTTAACTGTTTTAGTGGTCATTTTCACCAGCGGCCACTAGGTGGCGTCTTGATTCACGAACATCAACTCAATATAGTCGGCTTAAAGTACTAAAACCAGGCGAGCTCAAGTGAATGTTCATATCCAACTTTGGGATTCGTATCCTAAAGAAGGTGTAACATTAGTCGGTATTACCTTTTTTGTTCTTCAGGCTAATCTGACACTTCTTTCACACCTTATGGATATCTTTTTGTAAATTTTATTTTCTCTTACGTGAGAAAATCTCTCTCTCTCCCTCTCCCCCTCTCTCTTTCTCTCTTTGTCACTATCTCTTTGTCTTTCTTTCTCTTTCTCTTATAAAATGGTTCTGTATGCCAAATAATACTGAATATAGTTTGTGAAGACAAATTATATTTTTACTTTTATACATTTTATTAACCTCAGAATTATGACACAGACTATGTTTTTTTTGGTTCGAACAAAAGAAATGATGGCAAAATAGGGTTCTTTACCAACAACCTCGAAACTATGTATATGTAAATAAAATATATCGTCACTTCTGCATAAAAAGGCAATATCCATCACCTATTTAAAAAATATGCTATTCACATACCAACATTTTGCTTGAATTTCAGTTAATATCACTACGAAAATAATCACGGTATTTAATTGAAAAAACGGAAATATAAAAAGTATATATATATATATATATATATATATATATATATATATATATTGTATGTATATTATATTGTACATGTTATATATACATATTTTAAATACGGTTTCTACTGAGTAATATTGTATTGGCTTGTATGGGCAGTTGATTACGGTATTCCGTTGCCTCAAGACGATTTCTATAGGCAGTTTTGTGTTCGGATGATAGAATGCGATGTCCAAGTGTCTCGGGGCGATTTCTACGGGGAATATTGTATTTAGTTGATGGAAAACGAGATCCAGGTATGAAGAAATCAACTTCTATGGGAAAATACCATATCTAGGTCTTTCCGAACGACTTCTACGGGGAGTATTGTGTTGAGTCGTTAGGAAGCCATGCTAGCTTTCTCGGGCCGACTTCTACTGGGACTATCGTGTTTAGTTGGTAGGAAACGATGTTTAGGTATGTCGGGACAACTTCTAGGGGGAGTTTCATGTTCGGATGATAGAATGCGATTTCTAGGTATTTTGGAACGACTTCTACGGGGAATTTCGTGTTCGGACAGTAGAAGATGATGTCCAGGTATGACGGGACAATTTTTACGGGGTGTATCGCGTTTAGTTCGTAGAAAACGAAGTTCAGGTGTCTCGGGTCAACTTCTACGGGGAGTTTCGTGTTCGGATGATAGAATGCGATTTCCAGATGATTTGAAGCGACTTCTACGGGGAGTGTCATGTATAGTTGGTGGGAAACGATGTCCAGATATGTCATTACGACTTCTATGATGAGATTAGTATTTTATCATTCGAACACGCACACTCCCAGTAAGAGTCGTCCTGGGATAAATGAAAATTGTATTCTACCTCCCCAACACAAAACTATAGCAGTCGTTTCGAGATATTTCCTATAGTTCGAACATGCTGCTCTCTGTAAACGTCATCTCCAGACACTTGCACTTTTTTTTCTACCGTTCGAACTCGAAGCCGTATTTAATATGCATATACATACATACATACATACATACATACATACATACATATATATATATATATATATATATATATATATATTTATATTGTATAAAATGGTCGGTAAAATATCAACCTTTTGAAGTGGAGGCTACATTGAAACAGCTTTTTATACAGAAGCGACGATAGGTCAATTGCGGTCAATTATTTATAGAAACATAGATTTTTATATATAGAATACTTAGATATTATTGAATTATTTATGAAATGGGTTAAATTATTATCTCGGGCAAAGCCGTGACGGGGGATGCTAGTATATATATATATATATATATATATATATATATATATATATATATATTAAAAGTTATAACAGTATAATACGTTTCGATGGTACATGCTTGTTCGACGTACATGCTTGTAATATGATTGCTGCGATATAGATTTCGCGAAGATTTTTTCATAATAGAGCCTTGCTTCAAGGCTGTCGCGATCATGCTGCATAAAAACTATAAATACAGAGTCTTTTGGACATATCTCGAGAAATATTAAAATTTACAAAAATATATTTTACAGAATCCTTGTACATCTCATTAAAATGCATATTTTTTATTCTATTTAATTCGTCTCTTCAAGCAGTATTACTCTAAAAAAATGTATAGGAAGATACCTGTATTGAGTATATGCGGAGAACCATTCACAGGATCCCGAAAAGGAATAGTTGGTCTTTGTCGAGAAATATTATTTGCACCGAAAACTGTATAGAAAAAAAAATATGCATTTTAATGAGCTCTATGATTATGGTTTAAATTTTTTTGCAAATGTTTTTATTTTCCAAGATAATTGAACAAACCATGATTTTTATGGACTTTGGATAAATTTAGGAATAATTATTCTATTTCCGTCTAAAGCTGTTACGATATTCGTAATTAGTTCCCGAAAAATCATAAATATATGATTTCAGAAAAATAGCGCGGGGAAACTTTCTTGGAACTGAACTGATAGAGCCACACCACTGACATTGTTTCGGCAAGCTCTGAAGCTTCAATGTTTTTTCTGCAGATATTTAATATATGATAATATTATCATAAGTAAAATTATCTAGGCAATATATATTTATACATTGAGTATTTTTTACATAAATAGTATTTAACTATTTGATAAGTTGTTTATGTTATTATCTTGGGCGAAGCCGAGACGGGAATGCTAGTGTATATATAAATATATATATATATATATATATATATATATATATATATATAGTAATCCATACAATTTTATGTATTCTTACCTAGTTACGTGTGATCGGATACGCATCCGTATCTCATCCGGCCGCTGTTTCTTGAAGCAGCTATAGTTATGCTAAGGGAAAAGGGGGACGTAGAAATAAGAACATGAAACATATGGACGAACACTAAATGTTATTTATTTACACGACGGATACATACAATTCACTATGGGAGTACACGCACGATTACTTACCGCGAGCGTGTTCTGCGACATCGTTATCCGCGAGATACATATTTACATACGGACGCGGGGAACGGAGAAAAGAAATACGGGGAAGTTACGCGGCGGCTCCGGTCAGGAGTACACTATTCTACGACGTCGGCAACGGAGGGCGTGAACATTTTATTAACATTAAAATACAAATGCTACTTGTCCTGAGCTGACGCGGATGCTGTCGATGACTTCCTCTTGGGGCTTTCTCTTTCACTGCTATGTCGCGCGGCTTGCGTGGCGCCCTCTCGCTCGCTCTCTCTCTCTCTCGCTACTGGATCGCTCGGCTTGCGCGGCGTTTTTTCTGGTGGTGCGTGCTGCACACGCGGTGGCCCTTTTGGGGTAGACAGCGATGGATGAAATCGGGAGAGAGTTCGGTATACTCAGACCGTGAGTATGGCTGCCGGACGGCCTCACTCGGACCGGGGCTGAAGGCTAAGGCGAATGGCTGCGAATACGGTATAGCAAAGCTCGACTGTTCTGTCGGACGGCTGAAGCGCTCAGAAGGCATCTCTTGCTGCCTTTCTTGATCTCCTTACTCGCTGCGCTCTGCGCGCACTCTTTCGGCACATACAGTACCTTATTTGCACATAGACATGCACACGCTCGGTTTTTCAAATAATATTACGGAACCGACAGTTTGTACGGTTACAAACTTCCCCTCCTAAAATCTACGGGGCGCGCTGGAGTCGTGTGCTGAGGCGTAGTGTAAAGGGGTAGATGGTGGAAGGAATTGGTTTGGCGATGCATGCGATAAATCAAAAGAATATAAAAATAGAAACATATTCGTCCGATCTGGGTAAGTGATCTCTTGATCAGTTATGTCTCGTATAATACAGAGGAAAAGTTTTTTTTATTTTAAGCAAACGTCCGTTGGTGTTCACCTAAGTTGTACTTCGCTTGTGACTCGATACAATTCAAAAACTTATACCTAATCTATTCTGACTACCTATATTTTAGTTTCTTTTCTAATCCTAATTTATCGCTATTTATGCGTTATTCGTGCATTTTTTTGTATATCTTAATCTATACTATATATGAGTCTTAACTATTCTATTTTTCGACTTCAATGTCTAGATATATTTTTTCTAGTCCTATTCTATTCTATGAGTCTTACTCGTAAATCTTCTGTTAACTTCAATTTACTCTTCTTGAGTTCATCTTCTTCTTCTATGATTCGTCGTCCAAGTCTGCGTGGTCTTCTGCAATGTTGTTTTTCTTTCTGTCGCTTGTGTGATGCGACTCTGGCATCATCTTCTTCAGGTTGTCTTTCTGAATATTGCTGGAATGGTGTTGACCATTAGTGATTGCTTAATAAATTGTATTTAGCTTCTGGGTAGCGTTGCTGGGCTAGGAAAGTAGATTTATGGGCGAGCCATTGTCTGCTCGTTTTCAATGGTTTAGACCAACTCGTTCTCGCCCGCCGACGCTGCGCCATTTGTAGCGCTCTCAGGCTAGTGATGATGGAGTTATTAAGTGACTGTGTATGGGCATATGTGTATGTGTGTGCATTCTTTATCTCTGTGATCCCGTGTAGTATTTTCGGTACGTCGTCATATATATTCTGACTACATTTCGCGGAATTTGTATTTACTCTCACGTGGATTTTGCTAAGAGACTTCGATAGGGAACTTAGCGCGGTAGGGGCGATTCTAGTTAAACGGGACACGGTATGGCGATCGGGGTATCGTTTATTTATTAATATAAACTGTCGCTCCCGACATGACTATCATCATCGGTGCGATCTCTGAGCTAGAGCGCCTGTGACCTCTTTTATGGTCTGCGCTACGTTGTGCGCGACTGACGGGTTCGCAGCAGATTGCTCTTTTTTCAGTTCCGCCGTGTCGTCTTCTTGTGCGCTATCTATCGCATCCTGAGGCTTCGTCTTTATCCTCTTTCCTAACTGCGTGTCGCGGTCGCTCTCTCCCTCCCAAGACATAGCGGCAGGGACTGTTCGCTCTGGACAGGACGTACAAGTGTATACGTCTCGGGTCGCTCTACCACACCTGTAGCAGAACTTACGGTTCTGGGGGTGTGGGCAAGCGGAGTAGCGATGCCCTTGGGCACCGCAATTTTAGCAGCCGGGTGCATGCGAAATGCACCTCCCGGTCGATGCCGGTATATCCGCTGCTGTTTGCTGAGGAGTTTTTCTCTTCTTGCCTATTATGTTTCCTAGTCCTGGCAGTGACTCGGTAGGGGGGAGAGGGGTAGCGGGACTGTTAGCTCCATGAGTGCCGGTATTGTAGTTCCTCCTGGAACTGTGTTTGTGGCGGAATCACATTGCGTCGCCATTGGCTTAGGGAGTGGATCTTGTAAACCTGCAAAGGGGATTGGTTTCATCGGGACCTTAAATGGATTATATCCTTTTTAACCTTTCTCTGACATTGTTTCATTTGGTTCCGGATGTGTTCGGACGGATGCGATAGGGAGGTATGGACGTTATTGCCGGCACAGGCTCCTTCGTCAACGGGTACTCTCTTCATTTCGGTACTTTGTGGGTACGATGATTTTTCCTTCGTTTTCTGGACGTCGGTGAACTATTTTTTTCCTTCGAGACGCTTCCAGCGGTCCCGTCTTCTGGGAAAAGTTACTGTCTGACTCGTTGTTCACCGCGATCATATCTCCTAAGTCCTCATATACCCTCTTAAACGGATTATAGATCCAATTCGTCTCCTTCAGGATTTTCTTCGAAGGGCGGCGCAGTTCCTTGTATGGGGGAAAATTCATGTTTGTTGTAGGGTATGGATGGGAGGTCGTTTCCTCCTCTATTGTTTCTTTATCTAACTCCTCTGTCACTTCGTCAGATGTTGTTGTGGTAGTTTTACGTCGTTGCGGACGGCCGTGCTCATGTTGAGCTTCCGTAGTTTTACGTCGTTGCGAACGGACGCCATCGGATTCTTCAATGGCATCGGTAGGGCTATGGAAAATTGTTTTGTTGAGTGGAGGCACGCTTGTGTCCAGCAGGGACAAGGTAAATGATGCGTTAATTTCCGGCACAATAGTCATCGGTTTCTCCTCCTCTATTATAATTTCCTATGTTGCGTCTGGGCGGTATCAATCAGGTCGGTGGTTCCGTTGTTTGTAGCCCCTGGGTTTTCCAGGGCATCTATTAAGGCTCGCAGCTCGAAGGGCGTGTTTAGGTTGAGATTGTCCGGACGCGTTTGCATCGCAGTTGCGATCGCGTTTAATGGAATTTCTCCCTTCATCTCTATATTGTTGGGGTTTAGACCTATGGGGTAATTGCTTCCACGGGTCTGTGCAATTCTTCGGTCGCTATCGACCTGCGTAGTCCTCTGCCTCTACCGATGCCTTTCTGCATTTTTCACCATGTGGCACCTATGAAAGAAGCAGGAGTGATGTTAGGAGGTTGATATCTTTTGATATCAGAAACGTGGGCTCTCGTTTCTTTCCCGCTATTTATGTCTCTCAGCTTAAATACGATTAGGGAAATCTTTCTGATGATACGACATCGGGCCATGTATTTTGGCGCTAATTTTGCCGAAAATTTGTCGGGACCCGATAATAGCACATGGTTGCGTCGACATACTATGAAAGTTTCTTGTCGTCGGCATTTGTTATAGTTATTCGCTTGTTTTGAGGTAGCCGTTCCTAGACTGGTTTTTACCAGCTCGTGGATTGCTGATAATCTTTTCATTCGATCGATCCAGTCTGCAGGTGTTAGAGACTGGATTTTCTGGGTTTGTCCGTGGGTGTGTCTATACGTCGGCATTTTTCTCACATTTCAAATTAAGGAATGCCGGCGATGTTTGGGTGCTAGCGTGTACCGAGGTGTTTACGGCAAACGCAAATTCGGACAGGTGGAGATCCCAGTTCTTGTGGCCGTGTTTGATGAAGATCGAAATCATCGTCTTTATTGTCCGGTTAAACTCGTTCGACAGAGTGCGCCTGTGCGTGATATGGTGCTACGAACTGGTGAATTATGCCTATTTCATCCAATTTGTTTTTAAGCAAATGGTTGGCAAATTCTGTGCCATTATCTGTGATTAGATTTTTTGGGCAACCCCATTGGAAAATTACCAGTACTTCCACGGCCTTTGCGATTGCCTGTCCTGTAGCTTTTCTGAGTTGTCTGATTTCGATGTATTTAGTCAAGAAATCCTCGAAAATTAGCAGGTACCGATGTTGGCCCTTACTGGCCGGGAAGGATCCCATGATGTCACCTACCACAGATGTCCAAGGGCATTCAATATTTCTTTGGCTCATTAGACCGGTCGGTGCTCTTTACGACACTTTATGTATTGGACATTCTGGGCAGTGCTTTATGTATTTATACACATCCCTTCTCATTCCGGGCCAGTAGTACAGTTGGTCTGTTTTGTGCACTGTTTTGTTTACGCCGAAGTGTCTTGACGTAGGGGTGTTGCGGCACCCGTATAACACCCTTTCTCTATCTTTAACTGGTATAACCAGTTTCCAGTCGTCAGGGCTTTCGTCTATAGCATTTAAGAATGTATTTCGTCGGTGTTTATACATTCGGTCGCCTCTGACTGTCCAGTCTGGGTAGTTTTCTGGATGAACTTGTATTTCGCTCATTTTTCGCTCGTACCAGGAGTCTTGCTCTATGGACGTGAGAGTGGCAGTAGTGGATTCCTCTGTTTGAGGGGGTCGTGAAAATGCATCCGGTACGTGATGGAGCGTTCCTTTTCGGTGTATTATTTCCATATTGTGCGCTTGTAATGTTGTTGTCCATTTTGCTAGGAGGCCTGCTGGTTTTTTGAATGCATGCAGCCACTTAAGATTACTATGATCTGTAATCACTGTGAATTTCTCGCCTGGTAGGTACCCTCTAAATTTTTCAACTGCCCACAAGACGGCTAGGTACTCTTTTTCTGTAACAGTGTAGTTTGTTTCAGCCTTAGTCAGTGTAAGCAATAGTATGCTCTTCTCCGTTATTTTCCTGACTAAGTACTGCTCCGAGTGCGTAGTTGCTTGCGTCAGTTTGTAGAATGTATGGACTATTCTGCGTGAGTCGAGCTAGCACAGGCGCTTGCGTAAGCAGGATTTTTAGTTTGTCCAAAGCGTCTTGCTGGACCTGCCCCCAGTACCATTTGATGTTTTTAAGTAGTCGTGTCAGTGGTAATTTTATGTCCGCTAGTGACTGTATAAAACGGGCATATCAGCCTACCATTCCTAAGAAGGCCCTCAGCTGTTTTAGATTTTTTGGCCTCCGGTAATCACCTACCGGGCGGATCTTCTCTGGATCCGTGCGCAGGCCGTTTTCATCTACAATATAACCTAGATATTTAACTTCGGGGCAGCACAACTTAGATTTATTCCTATTAATTTGAAGCCCGATTTCGTTAAGGCGGACGAGCACCGCTGTAAGTGCTTGGGTATGTTGCTCGAAGGTTCATGTGGCGATTATGATATCGTCTATGTAGACGAATACAGTCGGTTGCCATTGTGGGCCGAATATGAGGTCCATTCCTGGTTGGAAAGTAGCTGGGGCGTCGGTCAGCCCATATGGTGGGCGGGTGTATTGGTATAGACCTTTTTGCGGTACTGCAAATGCGGTAATCTCTTCGTGAAAGCTGCGTTTGTCTAAGAGAATCTGATGGTACGCTTGACTAAGGTCTATTTTAGACAAATATCTTGCGTGCCTTAAATTATCCAATAGCACATCCATGTGTGGTAGCGGGTACGCGTCTTTGCGTGTAATCTGATTGACCGCTCGGTAAACTATACAAAATCTAGTTTTCCCGTCTTTCTTTGGGACAATTACCGGGCAACTGCTCCATGGGCTTTCTGAGTGTTCTATAATGCCCTCTGACAGCAGCCTGTCAATTTCGTCTTGTGCTTGTTTAAGCAGTCGGTCAGGTATACGATATAATCTTTGTTTAATTGGGCGATGCCCTTGTAGATCTATGTGATGTAGCTGCATTCGCGCAATTGGGAGTGTACCGCTCGGGGTTGGTATTAGGTGGTTTAGCACTTGCTCGAGCTTCTGCACCTCCTCTTGGGTCAGTATCACTATACCTTCAACGGCTGCTATGACGTTGATGTTTTCTTATCTATTCTTTTTCGGTCTTACGAAATGACGAGTTATTTGTCGTGGTGTATGCCAGGTGGCGTTAGCGAAATCTATCGTCGTTTGTATCTTTACGATAATGACCATGCCGAGGATCATTTCGTATGTTAGTTCTTTGGAGACTTTCAAGTTTGTTTTCAGCAATTGGCCATCGATTTTTGGTGATATTATCACGTCTCCGTCATTCGTGCAGAGCTTTGCGTCTGGCAATTCCATATATGAGACAGATGGTGTTATTACTGATTTTAGCAGTTCCTCTGGGCCCGGAACCACATATGATCTCCTTGCTCCGGGATCGACAAGAGCTGGGAATATTTTTCCCATTACTTGAATATTTAGGAAGAAACGTTTTTCTTCGTCCCGTATTGTGTTGTTCGGGCAGGTGTCGGTTACATTTTTAGCTTTGGGATATTTATTTTCGCGGAAATTTGTTCCGGTTAGTAGAGTCCTCTCGTAAGGGGTGTCAAGATTGACTCTATTTTCTTGTCCCCTTACGCATTTCCCTGGCGTTTGTAAGGGCTGCAGTGTGGGCAGTCTCGTGTCGCGACGTCTTTTTCTCCACAATTGTAGCAGTGGAGACGTCTTCTATTGGGGCATCGATCTGCCCAGTGTCCTACCTGCTTGCAGTTTCAGTAGGGTCTACCATCATCCCGCCGTGGTTCGTTTCTTACTGTTGGTTTCTGTGTGTTATTGCGTTCATCGTTTTTATGCCACGCCCGATCGTCATATCGCTCGTTTCTGATCGGCGATGCTCGTCTATTATATGTCGGTCTGTATCTATCCGATGTTGGCGATCGTGATTACCGATCTCGATCGCCGTGGCGTCTAGGTGGCGTTTGTTTTCGAGAGGGGCTCCAATAGGTGATGTTGGGGGAAGGGTTTCTTGATTGCTTTTGTGTCGAATATTGAGTATTACGGGTGGGTGATGGGGAATGGACTCTGGTGGGTGGTGTTGGTGAAGGGCTTCGCTGCCGACTCGTGTTTCGTTCGTTCCTCCGGGGTGAAGCGTCTTGTGAGTATGATGGTGTCGGGATGTAGGTTCGACGTGGTTCTTTCCGTCTGTCACGATTGTCCGTTTCTTTGCTCGTTTTGTTAGTTACCGTTGCAGACGGTTCTATTATTGTCACATGTTTTTTTGAAATGTTACACTCTTCAGTATCGAGGGCTCCTAGTCTAGAGCGTCTACTGGGTCTTTCTGATGGTGAACACGCTGCCGTGCTGACCATACAGGTCTCGACGGGTGAAGATTCTTTGTACCGATTTTTCAATTCCTCTTTTAATTCGAGTTGTTGTCCAATTAATTGTATTTCATCAATCGATGTGAAGTCGCTGCGATTAATTTTGTCGATGTATTCGGGATGGAGATTCCTATAAATCCTATCGAGTTGTAACTCGGTAGGAAGTGCTGATGACATTTTGTCGATCAGCACTCTCATACCTCGAAGGTAGGAGCCGATGGGTTCTTTCGACCTTTGTGTTCTATCCCTTAGTTCTTCTTTGAGTCGCAGCGCATAGTCTATTGGCCTAAATTGTCCGCGGAGGACTGTTTTGAAATCTTGCAGATTTTTCCACTTTTTATGGATGGGCCTTGCCCATATCCTTGCCGATCCACATAGTATTCCCGGTACTAATTTTAGTATCTCCGTCTCTGGGATATTTAGGCTTTCGACTGTGTCCTCAAGTATGTTAATTAACTCCTTTACGTCTTCACGTGGAGCTCCTGAGAACTGAACCTTCCACTGTCTGAGCAGCTGACCTGCTCTTGTTTCATTTAGGTAGGTGCTGTCTGTTGATCGGGTGTATGATCGATCATTTGTGGCGGTGCTTTGATGATGTAGATTATCATCAATCACCTGTGTCGTATTTATCCCTCCTGGATGCGGCGTAGCGATATAGTGCTGAAAAAACACCGAATGCAGGTATGGCCATGCGCCTGGTAGATATTGCCACGGGTTTGCAGCTGTTGAGGGAATATCGTTGTTTCCTCCTATATCCGTGCTGTGTGCTGGTGATGATGGCCATGGTCCCATGGTATATCCAGGGATAGAGGCATTATTCGGAGGTGTAGGCCATGTAGGCGCCGTATTGTTAGTACGGTGTTCTGTTCTGCAGTCTTTTGTCTTTTGCTCCTGGTGTTGTTTGTTTTCTGCCACCGCTTCAGATTTGTCGCGATTTTGTTCAAGTCCTGTTGAGCTTAGTGCTTCTGAAATCTCAGTGAGATCAGGGTGTTCAAGTTCGGGGATATTATCCTTATCGGCATCCCAGTCGAAGGCTTCTGGTCCAAAAAGGCGCCGTATTTCATAATGGATCAGCCTATCTCTCATTATTGTTGGATTCTGGTCTAATTGTAGATGTCGCTGTTTTATTTCACAGAGCAAAGCATCTTTATGTATTGTTGCGAAAAGGCTATTTAGCCTCTTTTCCTCATCGTTAATCATTGCTTTTGATGCTTCTTGTCGGTCCATTTTCGCTAATTTATATTATTTATACTTTTATTATTTGCTATAGTTAAATAGTTTAGTTAGTTTATTTCGAATTTCCGAAGTGGTTATAATTTATTATTAATTAGTAAAAATAGCTGATTTGAATAAAGCTGATTTATTTGCCTTATTTTACGGCAGCGCTATTAATTAGTATGTGTTGTATTTATATATACATTTTATATATACATTTATATATACATTTGAGGTTTAAAGTTATTGTTAAAAAAAAAAATTTGAAATTCTGTTAAACGATAAGAATTACAAGCGCCATTTGTAATTAAATACGAAGAAAAAAATCTTGGTTTGGATATTCCGAAAAAAAAGAATTCGGTGGTAAGTTTAATAAATATTATAAATATTCGATGTTCGTTGTTGTAAAAAAAATGTTGAAACTTTTATTCAGTTGTTCGCGAGGAACCTTAAAATCAAAGTTACTTTTATTGTCCCAACATTATCTCAGTTTAGGTTTAATATAAGAAGAACGGAGGTTGTTATTTAATGGAATTATAATAAAATATCGTGAAATTAAAATGTATTCTGCTTTCTACTAGTCTTGAGTAAAATTTGCTGATTATCTATTTAATTATTGTTTATTTAAAATTTTATTGTTTATTTAAAATAGTTACTATCATATGCACATCTTCAGTTCAACTGTTCATCTATGTAGTATATTATTGTCTGTACTATCAGAGAGAAGAAAAAAAGAAAATATTTGTAAAAAAAATCATTATTATTGTTTCCTTAATTATTTGTATAACAAAAATTTTTAGTTTCAGGAATTCTTCTGTAAAAGAATAAGAAAGCGGAGAAGAAAAAAAATTTTTTATTTATTGTTATTGTGGTGTTTTATTAATTAGTTTAATTTAATAATTATTTATTTAGTTCAATGTTATTTTATTCTAATTTGCTATTGTTCATTTATGGTTATTTGGCGTTGATTATTTTTAGGTATTTTCTATTGGATATATTAATTTATTATAATTATGTATAATTCATTATAGTCTATTTATTGTTGTCTACTTTATTATGTTGTTGCATGTCAATAATTTCATCAAAATACTAGTACTTATGAGTAAATAATTGGATTGCATTAGATAATCAATTATGCGAGGTCTTCAGTTGTTAATATTTTTTTATATCATAATCTTTTATATTATCCATTTACTTTCAGTATAACTGTTTCTTGATTGTTGAAACTATTATTGTATTTTGATTTATTTTAATTAAATGTTGTCTTCGTTTCACTTCTATTGATGTGTTTCTGTATTGTGTTATTTGTATCACATTTTAAAAGAAAAATTCTAGATTTAGAAAAAAATTCTGATTATTATAAATAATTTTGATTACTAATTATTATTATTTTTTAATTATTTATTTATGACTTGTGAATCTAATAGTTTTGTAAATTTTCAGTATTCCTGCCTCTCAATCTTCTTTCTCTCTCTCTTTTTCACAATACCTCTATATGCTTAGATGGTGTCTCTTATTATTATTATTATTATTATTAATTGTTTATTGATTTGAGAAATTTTGTGTATTTTATTTTCTCTCCTGTTGTTCGATACTTATGAACAATGTCATAGGTGTCAAAATATCTTGTAAATAAGTAATACGCTGGTTGGTACGATATCGACCAATGGTTTGATTTCCCACTGTTTTACTAAAAATTGCTAATTTTTAGTAAAATTTTTTGAAACGAATTTCCACCATTGTGGTGTTACTATACAACTTTCAGAATTTTTCAGAAGTCAAAAATTCCAATTCCTTCCATCGGTTTTGTCTCTTTTAAAATTCTTCAATGTCTATAGTGCAATATATTGCACATATAAGCTATGTCTGCTTTTTAATATATAATTATTGAAATCTGCAATATAAATATTACCTGTTAATAATGGTTGCTAAAAATATTCTGGTTTAATTGTTGCTATGAAGGTGATTTTAATTTATGTTTTGTGTGTATTGAGTACATATGCCAGTGATGACACCTCAATATGATCCAGTATTAAGGTTATTATTAATAATATTATTATTGTAGTGAATATTAAATTGCCACGTCTATTCTTTTTTCTTTTGTTTTGTTTGTATTTTAGCCAGATATGCTTGAATAATATATTCGTCGAAACAGTTCCATATACTCTGCTTGTTCTTGTTGAAAAAATTGCCACTAAGTTATTTAGACGGAAATTTCTAGTTTTTATCAAAATTTATCGAAATTCATTCCCATGCTTATGGTGATGATTACAAACTTGATAAACATTACAGATTTAAGAAATTCCACTTCCTTCCTATAATTTTGTTACTTTCAAAAAATTTTATGTGGCATGTATGGAACGTACATATAACATTCCATGTTGCACACAAAGTAAATAGAAAAAGTCATAGAAATTTAATGTGTTTCTTAAATCTTATTACAGGTAAAAGTCATTTCGAATATTGACTTGAATATAGAATTTCTAGAAAAACTTAGAATTTAGACTATTGAATTCAATTTAAGATTTCTACTCGCTGTGCAAAAACAGAAAGGTACCTTGCCCTCTGGTATTTATAGTCAGTGAATGTGTTTGAGTACATGCAATTCTTGACGTATAATATCCTTCATTTATCAGCTAATATGCTAATAAATTTTTCCTTTTCTTTGTGCTTTCCAATAGTAGCACAAAAAAGGATGTTAATACATTTTCTCCTCAGACACATACACTGTATGGCACACATAACACATGAACACTAGTCATATGTTTTATATTTGCAATACACTTTTATATAATATTATTAATACATTTATGACATATTTGGAATTAATCACTAATATTTATTAAAAAGGACATGTACACACGACGGGGGGGGGGGATGTGAAACATTTGGGACGCGAAAGGCAGTGAAAAGAAAAAAAAACTTTTTATATTATTTTCAGCTGTCAGGTGAAACCACTGCGCACTCCTATGCGCAGAAGTAAAATGTCCGCTACGGTTTGCTTACTACTGTCTCGATTACTCGAATACGATACTACGTACGCGTTTATTATACAACACAAAAAATTTTACATTTAAAAAGGATTTACGTTAACGCATTTTTTTCGGTAGGGAGAAGCTAACTCACTTTTGACGGTAAATGCTGGGGATCGAGAGAAAGTGCTATTTTAGCTCTTGCATAGTATCTCGACGTCACCGGTTCCACATTGTTGGGCGCCATTTGTAACCTACACAATTTTATGTATTCTTACCTGGTTACGTGTGATCGGATACGCATCCGTATCTCATCCGGTCGCTGTTTCTTGCAGCAGCTATAGTTATGCTAAGGGAAAAAACGACGTAGAAATAAGAACATGAAATGCTATTTATTTACACGACGGATATATACAATTACTATGGGAGTACACGCACGATTACTTATCGCGAGCGAGTTCCACGACATCGTTATCCGCGAGATATATATTTACAACCGCGCCCGCGGGAGACGGGGAAAAGGAACACGGAGAAGTTCCGCGACGGCTCCGGTCAGGAGTGCACTATTCTACGACGACGGTGACGGTGGGCGTGAACATCTTATTAATATTAAAATATAAACGCTACTTGCCCTGAGCTGATGCTGTCGATGGCTTCTTCTCGGGGCTCTCTCTCTCAATGCTATGTCGCGCGGCTTGCGTGGCGTCCTCTCGCTCGCTCTCTCTCTCTCGCTACTGGATCGCGCGGCTTGCGCGGCGTTTTCTGGTGGCGCGTGCTGCACACGCGGTGACCCTTTTGGGGTAGACAGCGATGGATGTAATCGGGAGAGGGTTCGGTATACTCAGACCGTGAGTATGGCTGCCGGACGGCCTCACTCGGATCGGGGCTAAAGGATAAGGCGAATGGCTGCGAATACGGTATAGCAAAGCTCGACTGCTCATTATTTGCACATAGACGTGCACACGCTCGGTTTTTCAAATAATATTACGGAACCGATAATTTGTTCGTTTACAATATATATATATATATATATATATATATATATATATATATATATATACACATTGACATACACATTTTTATATATGTAAAGAAAAAATATATAAATATTATTAAAATAATATTAATGCAAGTGATATTCGGTAGATTTTTACTACAAATTAGAGATAAAAATCAGGCTGCTGCGAAAAATCAAAAAATAAGTGTATTCACCCCCCTCTACACACAGAGAGAAAATTAAAATTAGAATTTCATTTATTACAGCCTAAGGAGTCGTGGTCCTTCATAGGGCAAATAAAGAGAAAGAGAGAGAGAATGGATTGTGAAATTCTTATATATATTATAACCGCATACTTATGCGCGGTTACGTGTACTTACATGGTCGTTGTACGTTTCTGGCCGGCTGCGCTGGACCTGAAATGGGGAAATGAAGAGATGCGAAATAACGCGAACAGCCGTGTAGATTTAATGCGCATTTATTAATTACTCACTCATTACTTTACAATTCCGGCAACGATATATACATAGATAACTCAGCGCGCGGCGACGACCTTTTCCTACGGGAGCCGATTCCGCGGGCGCGGGGAAATATCGAACGGCAGGGAGTGGCATGAGGGATTAACGCGGTGCGTAGCTTCTAGATGGCAGGGACGCGGAGCGGCCGTACGACCATGGCGCGCTTAGACTTTGGGGCGCGCACCCTTCCACATGTAATAAAACAGAGGGTACTTGTTGGGACGACGCTCCGCCGTTGCTTCCTCTCGTTCTTGATGGTCTTCGCTTTCATCCTTCCTTCCTTCCTTTCTTCTTTCTCGCTTCGTTCTTGCGCGGGCAATCGCACAACGATCGAGCAGCTATAGAATTAGCACGCGGAAATATATTTAAGTATACGATTCGAATCACCGGGAGTTAGTGATCACCGCCGGCATAGGTGCTGGAGATGGAGATATTAGTTTTGCTGGAACTCTCTCTCTCTAGATTTTACGTGCTTTCACGTCGGTAGCTGGGCGGTCAAGATCTTCTTCTCCTCGTACTTCCTCCTTCTTCGCGATGGTCGCGCACTCTCGCGGCTCGCGCTTCGCGCGTTTTCGCTGTCGCACGCGAATACTCGGTTTTCACCGAGAACGCGGGGGAACGCGAGAACCGGCAAATTTAGCTGGTTACAAACTCCCCCTTCCCAACATACGTGTGAGGCGCATCCGTCCATGTTTCTGTGCAGGCTCATACGGTGGAGGTCTTGGTGGAGATGGGGATAAGAACTTAGGTATGGTAATGGTTATGTGGGGATCGGATTCGCTCAGAATAAAAATAAAACTTTATGGGCTTCGCCTTGTAAAAAGAAAAAAAATATAAACCTAAATTTGTGTGTGGCTGTAGAGGGTCTCGCCTAGTCGACGTCGCTCAGTAATGATTCTATATAATACTAAGGGAATTCTTATTCTACTTACAAAAAAGAAAATCATACGTGCCATTTATAAAGTCCTTTCGAAGGTCATTTGCAGGCCATTTGTAGTACAGAAGCATCAAAAATATACGCGCCATTTATAGATTAATTCTGGGACCATTTGTATAAAAAAATCCGGAATGTCATTTAACAAAAGAAAATAGTACGCGCTATTTATATAATCTCTGGGGCCATTTATATTTATATTTGTAAATACATCTGCGCCATTTATATATTTAAACGGCTGGAGTAAACAAACGAAAATGGGGAACAAAATTACATCTTTGGGTTCAATCTATAGACTAAAACTACTCCTAACATCTAAGGAAAATAAAATTACAGCTACATGCTTAACCTATGTATTATAACTAGTCCTAATATCTGAAGAAAAGCATTGAAATGTCGCTATTTGTAGGTAACCTATAACCTCTATACTATAACTAATCCTAACGTCTACAGAAAATAATTCAAAAGTCGCCATTTATAGAGAATATTGAATGAACAAAAGTTGAAATCGCCGTTTGTATGGCCTTAATCCTTGTGTTACAAACTAACTGCTAACCTATCTAATCTACGCTTTTATACTGCAACCTCCTGCAGGGCCTGACCCACAGTCTCTTGCGCCTTGGCTGGCGCGACTGTCGGCTTCTCAGGGGTGTTTTTCGGCTCAGTCTGATCACGCGACTTATCTTCCTCGGCCACGTTAATGGACGTCTGCCGCGTCGTCTTCTCCCCCTCACGTGGCGACTGTTCTAGGCTGTCGCCTACCCCTTCCCCCTTCCAAGACGAGGCGGCAGCGGGCGGTGTCACATGGAAAAATGTATACGTAAGTATGTCTTGTGTCCTACTGCCGCAGCGGTAGCAGAACTTGCTGCTTTGTGGCTTGGGGCAGTTGGAGTATCTGTGCCTGCTCTGACCGCAATTCCAACAACCATCCGGTATTCCGGCCTGCTGTTTCGTGAGGGGCCTGGCTGAATATGATGGATGTGGGCGCTTGGGGGGTGTGAAGTTTTCGGGGGGTATAACTTTCAATGCCATCAGCGATGGAATACCATGCGATTCTGTGGCGGAATTCTGCGTTGCCGTTTGCTGGGCAAGAGGCTCGTGAAGGCTGACGACGGGGCTAGGAGTTTGTGGTATCGTAAAAGGGTTGAACTTTTTTTTGGTGTTCAATCTCCAATCGTCATCGTGGCAAGGGGTTGATTTTTCTGGGCGCGGACTGGGTATTGGGGACTTACTACCGGCGCAGGCGCCTTCTTGATAGGGACCAAGGCTCTCTTTCTATACCGTCGGGATTATTATTTTACCTTGCCTATCTATGTCTTTATTTTCCGGGTATGTGGAGCGTTTGCTGCGTTTGCCGAATTTTTGTGTTCCGACTGAGCGCATAAATGCGCATCGATCGCCACGGTACAGGCGTACGTCGCCGTCCTCCGGAGTACTAACATATACTATGGGTTCTGGTCTTCCGACTTTCGTTGGTCGCCTGCTTTCTTTTTTTCTATGGAATCTCGGGCCTGGCCGGTACGGTAAGGGGCTAATAGATCGAATCTGATGCTCCGATCTATACGGGATGGCGTCTTCCGGGGTTCTGTGGACCACTATTCGTCTGCGGGACGCTTCTAGTGGTCATGTCCTGTGCGATACATCGCTGTCAGACTTATACCCTACTGCAATCGTATCGCCCAAGTCCTCGTACCTCCCGGAAACTGGATTATAAATCCAGTCCGTTTCCTTCTCTCTCCTAGTTTTCTGTCTTTGCAGACAATGGCCTTCGACTTGTTCGTTATCATCCCCTTCTAATGTTGACGTTGCTACATCTTTGACCTGTTCAAGGTTCTCGCTTTCCTGCTCTCGCGTTGGCTCGCGTCCGTATGGACATCTGAGCTCCTGTCTTTGCGGTGGTGTCGTAGTTTTCTGTCTTTGCGGACTGACCGTTTCCATTGTTTCTACATGCTCGTCTTGAGCTAACTCCTCTATTCCTTCGTCTGATGTTACTGCGGTAGTTTTACGTCTTTCCGGACGCACGCATTACTGTGCTATCTCCTCTTTTACTTCGTCAGATGTTGTTGCGGTAGTTTTACGTCTTTCCGAACGCACGCCCTCTATGGGCAGGGATTCTCCTATCTCTTCTTCACTGGTGGGGGTAGGGGTTGGCTGGGGGATATTATAGGATCATCGGGTGAGGGGATGCTCCTGTCTAGCAGTGAAAGCGCGAACGAACTTTCGTTAATCGCTCTTGGTGATTTCTCTTCCCCGATGTCTATTTCCTGGGTCGAGTCCGGGCTGAACTCTATTAGGTTCCCCGGCTCGTTTATGTCGTCCAGGGCTTGGGCGAGTTCACCCAGGTCTCGGGATTGACCTTAGTGGTCGAGGTCGTATTGGCGCACCTGCGTCTCTTGATTGGTCGTTTGCCGGGCTAGAGATATCGTCGCGTTGTCGGGTGTTGAACCCGTTAGATTGGGGGTAAGTGCGTCCCCTGGCCGACGTGGTGGCTCGGTCAACGTAGACCGGCGAAGCCCTCTGCCTCGTCCGACGAATCGTAGCATCTTCTTTTCTGTTGGCGGTATCTGTTGGGAAAAGAGAAGTTTTATTAGGGGGGTAATACTTCTTTATGTCCGAAACGTGTACTTTGGTTTTCTTCCTGTCGTCCAGGTCTTCTAACTCGAAGATGACAGGGGATATTTTCCGCACGATTCGGCATGGTGCGATAAATTTAGGCGCCAATTTGGCTGCAAATTTATCTGGCCCCGAAGACAAGACGTGTTTTCGTCTACAAACCATCTCGTTTTCCTCAAATGATACTTCTCGTCTATGTTGATTGTAATAGTGCGCCTGCTTCTTGCTAGCTGCACAAAGGTTCTTTCTGACTAGTTCGTGAATGACAGGTAATCTCTTTACTCGAACTAGCCAGTCAGCTGTTGTTAGTGGCTGTCGTGGTTGATTGTTTAAGCAGGTATTTTTATACCTAGGCATTTCTCTTGGATTTCTGCCGAAGTTCAAGAAGGCTGGCGAAGCCTGCGTGCTCGCATGCACTGATGTATTCATGTCGAATGCCAACTCCGGCAGGTGTATGTCCCAGTCTTTGTGATTTTCTTTTACGAAGATGGAGATCAACCCTTAAAGTTGCGGTTTATCCGCTCTACCGGATTCGCCTGTGCATGGTATGGCGCTATGAGCGGATGTATTGTCCCAAGTTCGTTGAGCCGTTGTCTTACTAATTTATTGGCGAATTCAGTGCCATTGTCTGAAATTAGGAACTTGGGGCAGCCCCATTTAAATATAACGAGCTCTTCTAGCGCTTTCAGTATCGCTTGGCCCGTTGCCTTTCGCAGTGGACGAAACTCCACGTATTTAGTGAAAAGGTCCTCGAAGATTAGCAGGTATCGGGTTTGACCTTTACTGGCAGGGAATGGGCCCATTATGTCAGTAGCCACGCTTGTCCATGGTCCTTCAATATTTCTATGCTTCATTAGGCCAGCTGCTGCCCTCTGGGAAACCTTGTATATCCGACATTCTGGGCATTGTTTTACGTAACTATAGACGTCTCGTCTCATTCCTGGCCAGTAGTAATCTTGGGAGCCTTTTGGTAGCGTGTTTTCAACACCGAAATGTCCCGATGTCGGGGTGTTATGACACTCGAACATGATTTGTTCCCGGTCTTTGGAAGAGATGGCGATTTTCCAATTGTCTTCTTCGGGGCATAAAATGTCCGAGTAGACTTTCGGGCGGTGTTTGAATAGGATGTCATTCCTAATGCACAAGTCTGGATGTTTTTCTGGACATTCCTGTATCTCTTTCATTTGATTTTCATACCAACCATCTCGCTCCATAGCGGTGATGGTAGCTGTTGGTGATTTATCAGTGGTAGGTGGACGTGATAGCGCGTCTGGCACTTTGTCTAGTGCGCCTTTTCGATGAACGATCGACATGTTGTAGGCTTGCAGGGATGTGGCCCATCTCGCCAGTCTGCCCGTGGGATTCTTTAGCGTGTGTAGCCATTTCAGACTACTGTGATCTGTGATCACCGTGAATTCTTCTCCCAACAGGTAGCCTCTAAATTTTTCTACTGCCCAGAGTACCGCGAGACATTCTTTCTCGGTAACCAGGCGGGCTAGTACCGCTTCTAATTGCTGAGTGTGCTGCTCGAACGTGTCAGTGGCGATAATAATAATAATATCGTTCATGTAGACAAAGACGCTC
This sequence comes from Sycobia sp. Sy_11, assembly GCA_018907035.1. Taxonomy (NCBI): domain Eukaryota; kingdom Metazoa; phylum Arthropoda; class Insecta; order Hymenoptera; family Epichrysomallidae; genus Sycobia; species Sycobia sp. Sy_11. The sequence continues at coordinate 62,980 of JACCIC010000052.1, read as the reverse complement.
AGTTGTCATTGCGGTCCGAACACGACGTCCATGCCGCGTTGGAAACTAGCGGGGGAGTTGGTCAGCCCCTATGGGATTCGAGTGTACTGAAATAGACCTTTCTGTGAGACTGCAAAGGCAGTTATTTCCTTACTATCGTCATCTAGAGAAATCTCGTGATACGCCTGGCTCAAGTCAATCTTGGAAAGATAATGAGCGTCACGCAGATTATCCAATAGGACGTCCATGTGAGGAAGAGGATATGCATCCTTCTTCTTCACCTGGTTAACTGTCCTGTAGTCAGTACAGAAGCGGATCTTGCCGTCCTTCTTCGGCACGATCACCGGACAACTGCTACACGAACTCTCCGAAGGTTCGATGATTCCTTCGGCGAGAAGCCTGTCGACTTCTGCGTGGGCCTGCCTTAGTAGTTTGTCCGGTATACGGCGGAGGTGCTGTTTGATTGGTCGATGGCCTTGCACATCTATGTGATGGGGGAGGCATTTGTGCAAGTTTTAGGACCCCTGTCTGTTTTGGTATTAGCTGCTCCAGCAGCTGGTTCAGCAGTTGCCTTTGTCTCTGTTCTAATGTCGCTACTTCATTTACTGCAGCTAAGGCAGTGATAGCTTTGATTTCATTGTTCGAGCTCGTCACAAAGTGTCGCACTATTTTTCTAGGTGTTTGCTATGTCTCCTTGGCGAAATCAATTGTCATCTGTAGCTGGATTAGGATATCCATCCCGAGGATGATATCGTACGTCAGGGATGTCGACACTCTGAAGCGCGCCGAAATTTGCTGCTCGTCTATTTTTAGGAATAGGTCTACTTGTCCGTCATTAGAGCAAATCTGGCCATCTGGCAGCTGCATAAAGGACACTATTGGTATGATTGCCGATTTTATGATGCGTGCTGGTCGCGGTCCAATGTAGGACTTGTGCGCCCCGGGGTCTATCAGCGCCGAAAATATCTTGCCTGATAGTTCTATATTCAGGAAGAATCGATTTTCGTCTTCCTGAATTGGGGCTGCGTTTCGGGACTCAGTAACATCCGTTGCTATAATAGTCGCACCTTTTGTGCTGGTCGTTTCGTTGTTTGTTCTGGGAGTCTCTTTGTATGAGGTAATGGGGTCGACTCCGGTAACCCTTTCCCTTACGCATTTCCCTGGTTGTTCTTGTTTGGTCCGCAACATGGACAGTTCATCGTGGTAACGCCATCTTCACCACAATTGTAGCAAAAGATACGTTTTCTTTCGGGGCATCTATCCGCCCAATGACCTGGTCTATTACACGTCCAGCATGGTCGATTGTCTTTCGCTGGATATCCTCGTTCTTCGCTAGGTCGTGGTGACTCGCGACGCGTCCTGTCCTGGTTCGTATATCGGTCGTTGCAGTCTCTGCTAGGCGACCGGGGATAGCGTCTCGGTTCGTCGTTCCCTCGAGCTGAGCGGTAATCGCGGGAGGGGCTGGTGGTGGTATAGGTTCTATTTCGTGGGGATGGACTCCTAGGTCTATACCGAGGTTCGTCGGTTAGTCTGTGTCGAGGCTGGGGGGGGGGGTGTTGCTGATCGATATATGGGCGAGGGGCTTCGTTTTCGCGAATCGTCTGCCTTATATCGTCTTTCTTCCCGTGGGTGACACGCAGCTGTCAGTTGCTGTTGTTCAGCTGATCCATGCTTATGTTAGAAAGGCTCGATGCTTTCAATTTACTCTTTTTTGTATGGGGGATGGCTCGAGAAAATGCGAAAGGGTATTTGCCACTGACTTATAAAAGTCAGTGAGCTGGACGACAAGGGGAAAGGGCCTTAAGTACACCATTCAGACATATAACGATTGGTGTGAAATATAGATTTAGATAAAGTTCCATAAGATATTATATGATAAAAAAAGATATATAATTGATAAAATGTTATTTTAAATAATAATTAAATATATATAAATAAAGTATATGACATGAGCACATTAATATAAATTTCATAATAATAATGAAAAACAATAATATATATAAACACGTACAAGATTTTATATATGATACTGCACACGTATGACATAATACACTATATTGACATATATAATATAACTATATTACTGGAGCTTGAAGGGGCTGATCGACATCTCAATTATTATTAATATTAATTGCATCTATCTCTTTTTTTTATATGTAACTATATTTTATTTAAAAGAATTTAATATTCGTACATCTTATATTCATAACTATTGATGCAAACATACTCTTATTGTTATTTTTAACACTGTACTTTATTAATGTAAGAATTTGAAATAAATTTTTTTTTGTTTTATATTTAGAATTTAAGAATTAATATGCACATTATATAACATATGCGTATATCATAACTTTTTACCAATTGTACTTATATAACAATACTTTTCAAGCAAATTTTGATTAGAAATAAATGTAAATAGACATGTATTCATTACTTTTAAGATTGTAAATAGTGAAGTAAAAAATAAAAATAATCTGAACGTATAAAATATAGTATGAATAAGAATGATAGCTTATGCTATATAATTTTTTGACAGAAGTACGAAAATAGGCTATGAAAGTTTGCAGCAAGTTGAGCATTGCTAATTATAATTCCCCAAGAAAAAGAATACATTTATCCATAGTCTTTGCATCTGTATGAAATTTTGTTTGTTTTTTCAGTGTCATTTTAACTTATCAAAAAAAATTCTTTAATCCCGAGGGGTACTACCAATAATTGTTAAGATATACATAAATATTTCAATAATATGCAATTAGAAATTCAGTGCAGCAAAAATTCCTTAGGGGAAAGCATCCAGTTTGCGAGGAGGGGGGGGAAGTCTCATACATGCCTTTACTGTATGTTGCTCGCGGTGGTGCTACTGCGCATTCTCGTGCGCCGCTCATCAATACGACCGCACTGCGCACTTCTCTACGTGCTCACGTATTTTATGATTTTAATTTTCACTTCACTGATCGATATTTCTACATTCCCGCGGAGGGAAAAAAACTGCGGGAAACGTTTTACTATATACATATATATTCTCGCGTATATTTTAACGTGATCGCGCGGGACGACACATATATTTCCGCGTGTATTTTAACGCGGTCACGCGGGGCATAACCGTCCGTAAGTTGGCTTCTGCCGCGACATAACATTCATGCCCGCGGGCCACACTGTTTGGGCGCCATTTTATAACCACATAATGCGCGGTTACGTGTACTTACACGGTCGTTGTACGTTGCTGGCCGGCTGCGCTGGACCTGAAATGGGGAAATGAGGAGATGCGAAATAACGCGAACAGGCGTGTAGATTTAATACGCATTTATTAATTACTCACTCATTACTTTACAATTCCGGCAACGATATATACATAGATAACTCAGCGCGCGGCGACGACCTTTTCCTACAGGAGCGGATTCCGCGGGCGCGGGGAAATATCGAACGGTCGGGAGTAGGATGGGGGATTAACGCGGTGCGTAGCTTCTAGCTGGCAGAGACGCGGAGCGGCCGTACGACCATGGCGCGCCTAGACTTGTGGACGCGCACCCTTCCACATGTAATAAAACAGAGGGTACTTGCCGGGACGACGCTCCGCCGTTGCTTCCTCTCGTTCTTGATGGTCTTCGCTTTCGTCCTTCCTTCCTTCCTTCCTTCTTTCTCTCTTTCCCTTATTGGGTCTCTTTATATATATTTCTGAGCGTTATGGCTTCCTTCCTTCCTTCTTTCTCGCTCCGTTCTCGCGTGGGCGATCGCACAACGATCGAGCAGCTATAGAATTAGCACGCGGAAATATATTTAAGTATACGATCCGAATCACCGGGAGTTGGTGATCACCGCCGGGATAGATGCTAGAGATGGATATATTAGTTTTGCTGGAACTCTCTCTAGATTTTACGTGCTTTCACTTCAGTAGCTGGGCGGTGAAGATCTTCTTCTCCTCGTACTTCCTCTTTCTTTGCGATGGTCGCGAACTCTCGCGGCTTGCGCTTCGCGCGTTTTCGCTGTCGCGCGCGAATACTCGGTTTTCACTGAGAACGCGGGGGAACACGAGAACCGTCAAATTTAGCCGCTTACAATGTATATATATATATATATATATATATATATATATATACATATGCGTCCAGTATTGTTCATTTAAAACTCTGATTTTCGAATTTCGTCCTTCCTCCGTTTCGACCGTGCGCGCGCGCGCGTGTGTGTGTGTAAAGAGCATATCAATAAACAGTATTAATATTTAATCTGTACATATTCATTTATATATTCACAATATATATATATATATATATATATATATATATATATTAGATTGTCAAATTTATTTATTATTAAATTTATTATCTTCCGCCTTTTTGTCTTATGAATTTCATTCAATTTCGTTCAAAAGTTATAGACATGCAAAGATGAGGTTCATTAACATCGAAATTCACGCTATAAAGTTTGAAGCTATTAAAGTTTTCCTTCGTCAAAGGCAAATCCACTAGAGAAAGGTTCCGTGAGATTAATGGTATTTTGGGGATAGCACGCTATCACTTCGAACCACAGAGGAATGGTTTCAACGATTCAAAGCCGGTGAAAACGACACCATGGATGAGCCGACCGGCGGAAGACCTGTACTGACGAATATCGATCAAATCATGGAATTTATCGAGTTAGAACGGCATGTGGCAATCTTGTGACATCGCCCAGGAAATGAGAGTTAGTTTCCAAATTATTTTAAACCACGTGAACAACTGGACCGCTTGAAGCAGGCTATCGACCAGAAGCGTCTACAGTTGGCCAATATGACGGTTGTACTGTTCTACCAGGACAACATCATAACAAACACTTCGTTGATGACTCGTCAGAAGATACAAGAGTTCGGATAGGAGGACATCCACTATACACAAGCCTCAAAAGAGGCTTGTGTATAGTGGATGTCCGAGTTCTTCGCAAATAAGGAGAGGGGTTTCTATGAGAGGGGTATTATGAAGTTGCCTTTTAGATGGAAACAGATTATCGAACAAAACGGTACATATTTGAAGTAAATCCGACCACTGTAACACTTTTTATGAATCATTGAATGAAGAGCAAAAAAGTGGAAGGGAGATATTTGACAACCTAATATATATATATATATATATATATATATATATATATATATATAGAGAGAGAGAGAGAGAGAGAAAGAGAGAGAGAGAGAGAGAGAGATAGAGAGAGAGAAAATGGATGGATTTTGGTCGCGGTTGGAGTCGGCCCGAACTTGCCGAAATAGAGAAAAGAATTAGCGCAAGCATTTCTTTTATACACACACACACACGTGTGTGTGTGTGTGTGTGTACGCGCAGTTCGTTTCTCTTTCGCTCGGTCCATCACTTCCCTTACTTCCCCTCTTCGACATCGTGCCTGTCTGCCACTTTGTCCCTCCTCTTAATAACAGTCAGTATTTGGGCCCGCCGTTTCTCCTTCATTGCTTTTAGATATGTGTTATTTCTTATTTTCTATTCGGACATTTTTCAGCAGTGTACTGCAATTACCGATAATCTACATCGCAGACTGACCTTGTTCGGGCACCTATCAGAGTAGGCTGTGGCGCCAATTTGGAACCATTGATTTACATGGGCCCTGAAAATCTCGATTCATCTCTGCTGCCAGTGCAGCACCCTTCTCAGCTATACTTGTATCCTTTGATTGAAAGCGCAAGCAAGCTTTGTCTGCGAGAATTTGATCTGCTGCGTGCGTAGCTTGCATATCGTTAACAATATTGGAATATAATATGTCGTGATCTTTGCAAGCGGAATCAAGGAGATTTATCCCTCGATCACCACGAGCTATACGTTTTTTGAAATTTCTTCCAGGACCACAATATTGATAACCTGGTAAATGCAGTTCAATAGGTTTACTAGGGATCTTATAAAATACTCCACTACCTTTTCGCTTATGTACGATCATTGTATAACGAAAGTTAAAATGAAACTACTGGAATTTATATATAAGCGTACTATTTATACTCTACTCTCACAGCTTCAGTTAAAACCGTAATGTGCAAACATGGAATTCAAGGATTACTCGACAAAGTTCAAGAGTCATAAATTTTGACTCTTTTACAGAGCAAAATAAAAAAAAGTAAACGGCATGGAGATTTATTGCCAGATAGTATACGATCAGTGGTTTGCGGACCTTGCAATTGTGGAAAAACCTTAGAATGGTCTTAAATTTGAAAATATATACATATATTTAAAATCATTAAATCAACCATACTAAAGTACTTAGAAAAACTTTTCGAACCAATAGAGGGTATACAATATTTTTCATTTAGTGAACATAAAGCAGTAGTATCATCTGACGCAGTACTTTCTAACTCTATGATTTTCGATGATATTGCTTGCGAGAAACAGGACAATGTTAAAGCTCACTTTTGCATGGGAGGACATAAGAATGTTGATTCTTTTTATCTTTGTCAGTCCTATGCACACATTCCAAAGCATCTTGTAAGGCATAATGTTAATGTATTTATATTGTTTCGACAAGATGAGGTCAATTTAAAACATATGTATCTCGATCATGTAAACTCAGACATGTCCTTTAATCAAGTTAAAAACAATTACTCAACTTGTTGGAATGACGGTAAACATAGTTTTATAGTCATTGGTAAAGATCAAAACATAAATTCTGGTAGATATAGAAAAGGGTTCGACTGTTTTGCTATATATATTGTGACGAGCGTCACAAGGCGCCGCACTGACTTGTTCGGAAAACGACGACGCGCGCGCCATTCCGCGGACAATAAAACCTTAAGGCGCTCGCGCCTTGTGCTTGGCACGGTCCTTTTTCCCCCCTCCCTTTTTTCGTCCCCGTACACGAGTCAAGAAAAAATTTTTTTTTCGAAAAACTTCAATGGACTTAAGATCGAAACAAAGGAACAAAGAAAAAAGCTTTCCAGCAATAATATTTTTTTTCATACCTAACTTGTCGGTCTCTGCATCTCTGTCTTTTCCGTATGCTTCAAAATTTTGGAGCACTCTTACGTTTGATAATAAATTTAAGAATTTTTTTTTATTGTGCATCTGAACTTGAAAAAAATTGTATTATTATTATCATTATTGTTCGTTATGTTATTATTTTAATTATTATTTTACTGCTTCTTTCATAGTATCAAAAAAAAGGGATTTTTTTGTAGACATTTTACAATATTGATATAGTTATTAAATAATAGGAGATAATTAAAGATAGTAGAATAAGACAGATGATAAGAGATAATGATAAATAATAGAAGATAATTAAAGACAATAGAAATATGATAGAAGATATAGAGATAAGAGAGATAAAATAAGTTAATCGCGTATATAACTATAATAGATAATAGAAGATAATAGAAATAATAGAGAATAATAAAAGTAAGGGATAAATAATAGAAGGTAATTAGAGATCATAGAATATAAGATAGATGATAAGAGATAATGATAAACAATAGAAGATAATTAAAGATAATAGAAGATAAGATAGATGATAAGAGATAATGATAAACAATAGAAGATAATTAAAGATAATAGAATAAGATAGATAATAAGAAATAATAGAAGGTATAGAGATAATAGAAGTAAAATAAGAATAGTATATATAACTATGAAATTTAGATTTGATATTATTTTCCTACCTAATGCCATGCAATTTCAAACATTAGTATAAAGAAGAAAAAAAAACTTAGCATTAAGAAACGCCCTTAAATAGTTTCCTATGCGAGCGAAGAAAAAAATTAATCTTTTTTTTTGTCTAAAACATTCTAGACATTGTTATAACGGGCACAAACTATAATTATAAGTTTTTTTTAATTATAATCTAAAAAGAAAAAAATTTTGCGTTAGATCTGTCAATTACTAGAAAAAAAAATATAAGATTGTGATTTACATTTAATATCCGTAAATTCGTCAAAACCGATTCTTTTTGTATATATAGAAAAATAAACGACTCTGCAATCGCTCACCGCCTGTAATTTCTCATCAAATTAAATGATGCTGTTGATTTAGATACTTTGAGAACTTATGTGTAAGAGGAAACTTCAAACTTATTAAAACTTTCAAGCGAGATAAAAGAAAAAATCGATATTTTATCAACAATACCACCATCTATTGCAGAATTAGAAAAAATAATTGCTGATTCAAAAACATCATTCAATGCGTATAAATAAAAAATTAAAAGCGAATTGATTTCTATTAATAGCAAGGTAAAACAAGTTATAGAGTTAGCAGGAAAAACACACAATGAATTATTCAAACAAAGAAAAAATGGAAATAGTGAGGGAAATTCATAAGCCGGCCCGTCGAAATTATATTCGACGACAATTTGAACTATGTGATATAGATGATATATGGCAAGCAGATCTCGTTGAAATGCAACTTTATGCTCGAGATAATAAAGGATACAAATACATGATTACAGTCATAGATACCTTATCTAAATTTGCATGGGCTATACCTTTGAAGCGAAAAACTGGTAAAGATCTCGCAAGAGCTTTTAGTACTATTCTCAAGCATGGACGTATACCAAAGAATTTTCATACAGATATAGGTAAAGAATTTTACAATGTAGATTTTCAGGAACTAATGAGAAAAAATAATATTAATCTATACTCAACATATGTAAAAGCATCTATATGTGAGCGTTGCAATCGTACTTTGAAAGAAAAAATGTGTATACAGTTTAATCTTCGCAGAAATTATAAGTGAATTGATATTTTATCGAATTTAATTACTGCTTATAATGTGACAAAGCATAGAACTATCGGTGTTAAACCGAAGATGTTACATCAGCAAATAATCACAAATTTTAAGAACGTTACTTGGTAGAGCAAAGATAAGGAAGGAACTTAATAAATTTAATGTTGGAGATAAAGTACGAGTGAGTAAACTGAAGCAGAGTTTTGAGAAAGGATATACACCTAACTGGCCAACAGAAATATTCACAATCAACAGAGTTACAGCAACCAATCCTGCAACTTACCATTTAAAATATTATAAAAATCAACCTATCGGTGGATGCTCTATGGACAAGAGCTTCTAAGAATCAAGTATCCAGATGTTTACCTCGTTAAGAAAGATTTTAAACATCGGGGAGATAAAGTTTTCGTCAAGTGGCTTGGATTTGATAGCTGTCATAATAGTTGGACAAATAAAGAGTATTTATAACTTAAGTAATAAGAAATTATAAAATGATTATACTTTTAATATGTAAATTAATTTTGTATAATTTTGTTAATGAGGATTAATAAATAAGTACATCTCTGTTTAAATAAATTGTTGTTTAATTATTTCATTTTACACATACATTTTACATATTACGCTGGTTTAAATTCAAAATTATCTTCACCTAAAGATTTTATAAATAATTTAAGTTTATTTGCATACTCGCACATATTGTTGAAGAATTTTTCATCTTTCATTAAAGCTTCTGAAATTCGGTTAGGTAAAAAAGATTGGAATGCACAATCAAGCTCGACCACTGTTTTCCACCCAAATTTCGTATTAACTTTCTTTATTTATGTAATTATATAATTTCTATTTCTTTCTAATTCACCAATTTTTGAGTGGGAAGAAATCCTCCTCCTGCGATATGGTTCAATGTTGTCAAATCCATCTGAAAAATTAACAAAAATATTTTAAAAATATTTTTATATAATTATTTTCTACTATTTATAATTAAAAAAAACACACCTGAAGAGATGAATTCTCTACTTGTACGCCGTCTATGTTAAAATTTGATATGAAATCAGCAGCTGTCAGTTGTGCTACCAGTTGAGTAGACGACTCAGCACCAGGGAACGTCATTTCAAGACTCCTATACATTGTTTATGATTATCGTTGAACAGTCGCTTTTGGGAAAAATGAGTGTGTTAATTGTTTTTCAGAGGCACTGTTTCGAAGGCCTGCTTGTGGACAATTGCAGTCAAGCACTACACACTGAATGACTGAGTTCTCTCTACACTCTCGCTTTTTCGGTTGTTTTACTCCTTCCATAAGGTCTATGTCCCCTCCATTTTCCATGTCCATGTTGAACGTGCTCCGACGTCGTTTGCGCAAGCTCTCTCGCTCGCCGCTCACTATCCCGAGTTACTCAGGTGACATTTGTAAAATTTTATCGCTGACCTTGTCTTCAATGCAGGTTCTGACTTGTTCAGTTAAGCAATGTACTAAGCTATTACTACCCACGCTTTCTTCTACTAACCCGGTTGCAACTTGTTCAGTAGATAGTTGAAGTATTTGTGCATTTCCAGTGTCATGTATGATTCTTTTAGCGACTTGTCCATTTAATACACTTTCATATTCACGAATGCTATAATGTTCCCAAGGAAGAGTGTCTGTTGAGTTTGTTTCTATAAAACACTTATCGTCAAAAGGATTCAATGCTTTTTTATTTTGTTTTTCCGTTTGTAGAATATGAAGTCTCGAGTGAATATTAAACTGATCTCTATGTATGATGGTTTTTCCTTCCAAGCATTGCATGTAATCTTCAAAACTTATTGCATTTTTTACTACTGCACTTTTAACACCTTTGGCTTTCTTGATTTGACTTTCACTTTGACTTTTCATACTATACGTTTTACTTCGCAATCCAACAAATTCAGTTGACATTCTACCATTACACTCATCTATCATTAACCTGACAATTTTCTTATTTTTCTGAGATATTTGATAGGGATTATTCTCAGAATAATCTGACGTATTCAATTCATGACTATCCTTCCGCATCAAGTCAAATATATCAATTTTTTTTAATTCGTATAGAAAACTATCAATATCTGTATATAATAATTTACAGTTTTCATCTACTCTATTCTTCATATACTCATAATCAAATCTGTAAACAAGAGTTTTAGATAAATCTAATACGGACAACCCAAAGTATATAGGTTTTCTTATATGAATTTTAGTTCTCAATGACTGTATGGCAACGAAATTTTCATAAAAAATGGAGCAATTGTGGAAATTAGCATGCTTTCTCTTTTCACTATTTAAATCAATATAATCTTTAAGCCATGGCTTCTGGTTAAATTTGATCTGGTTAAATACTCTATGTTTTTTTAAGCGTAAACCATATTGAAGTACTTGTGGTAATACTCGATAATGTATAACATAGCGATGTTTATCATATAATGTCGTTAATAATTTCTTCATTTTACTTCCTTGAGGTGCAATATGTTCGTGGCACAGAAGTAGATCTTAATGAGTATCCTGTATATTTTTAGGATATTCTAAATCAACCTCTAGTATGTATCCAGTAGAAGAGTCTTCTGCTATATTAAGACATTTGGTTTCATCATCATCATCCATATTTTGAAACCACTCAAAGCCTCCGTAACGAAGATATTGTGTCATAGCCCAGACGTAAAGATTATTTACATCATAATAGAGCAAATATATATTTTCTTTTGTTTCATCCAAGTCACTACTCATGTATTTATTATTTGCTTTTGCATATCGATTAGAGTATTGACTAATATCGCCTCTAATACCTGTTTCATAAGCATATCGATATCAGTAAGCAATTCTAATTTTATTTTCGTATATTTCAGCATGGCATCCCATGATAGACTGAGAGTGGTATCACAGTGTGCTGGATCAAGACCGTAAGCTTCAAGACAATTGTTTCGAAAGTTTTCGAATATGTCAATAAGAAGTAATACATCTGTTTTCAAATACTAATCCGAATAGTCACCTAAAGTTTTAATATCAAATTTTTGCCAAACTAGTTGAGCATGCTTATAACCTTCATTAGCAATGGTTGCATTATTTAATTTACTATAAAATGCATCCTTTACTGGTAGCTGTGCCTCTTGCAGTCTATCAAAAGATGAAATATACTCATATGGGAAATTCCTTTTCTTTTAACTAAATTAATTTGATCGTTTGTTCGAAAATCACTTTTAAAAGTGTTTTCTAAAATACGATGCTCTTCCAGATATGAGACTAATTTATCGAGAGTACAAGGCATAAAATATACTCAACCTTCAAAATTTGTTGCGAGCTCTTTAATGAATAAATGTGAATCATACCCTGATAAATTGTGGAATACAACTGTATAACTTTTGAATCGTTATAATTCAAATTACATAAATTATGCGCAGGACCTAGATATCTGTAATTGATATTTAGATTTAAAAAAATCGATAATATAAAACTTTAAACAAATTTACCGTCCTGTGAGATGATAATGATCTTGGACTTTTGTATCCTCACACTTAAAATTCTTTTAACAAATATGACAAATTTTTGTTTTTTAAAATTTAGGATTTCAAGATCTGTAAGTCTATTCATTGGTTTTGGATTCTCATATACTTGTGCTATTTTTCTGAAAATGCTTGTAATTTCTGCATGAATCATTCAGCATGCGATGGTCCTATTTCTTCATCTACTTGTCTATAGCTTTGGTATTCCGATTGTGCATCATCAAAACTACATTTTGTATATAAACGAACACTAAATGCTTTATGTCGTTGCTGTGCATGTTTATGATTTTCTATTTTTTCTAATATACATTCAAAATCTGCATATATAACAAATGGGACACGATGCTTATATGAAAAGTTTTTAACTGGTAAAATATTATTCTTTTCAGTCGATAGTTTAATTTTGAAATGATTTTTGTCCTGACAATCAATGCTATGCAATGTTAATTTGTCTGCGGATATAAAATAATGTAGACAACGATCGCAAAGGTCAATTTTTCCATTGTGTTTTAACAATTGCGAACTCATCAAGCGAGATAAATTCTTAATCCAAACATAGTGATAATAAGGTTGGAGATTATTATAACTTATGCTTTCGCTATTTTCATGATTATAGTTATCTTGTATAATAAGTAAATTTACATGCTTTTCGTTTTTATAGCTGTTATATAGCATGGAGATACATGAAAGACATTTTTTTTCTTTTTCAACATATATAAAGTAATTGAAATATTATGTTTATATTTCTCAAATTTAACTATATCTTTTGTCTTGACTGGAAATTCAATATCTTTAAAATTGAGAACATTTTCATACTGCTTATATGTGGAAAGTCGATTAGCATTCACTTTAGCTATATATAAAGCTGATAGAACTACCCATTTAAAGCATTGATTGTCAATATTTTTTACATTAACACATGCATGTCTTTTTTCTATTGCTGCAGGTAGTGCAATATATAAGCTACCTTTTATAGGATTGAATTTATACATATTGATAGCTAAATTTAGTATAGAATGCAACGACCATCCAGAATCTCTCTCTTGAAATTCATCCATATCATGTGTAATGGATTAATTTAACATGCGTTGCAAACTATTCTTTTAAATTCGTAGTACTAAATATTTCAGAATTTTTTGTATTCAAATACTTTATTTCTACTATTTGTTCAGAATTTTAAGAGACAATATACTCTGCAGAGAGCACTGTATCGATTTTAATAACTGTATGATTTTGTAAAGATAGTTTAATTTTCTGTTCAACCAATTTAAATGCATCATATATAAATATTTGAATATCTTGATGTTTGATATTCGTTACAAGTCCAGATTTTATACAATTGTTGAAAGCAGATTCAACATCACTCCAAGTTACCTTCTCATCCTCCTTTTGCGCTAAGCGACCTACTTTTAACATAACTATTTAATTTACAAAAAATGCTTTGAAAATGATTTGCAAGTGTATGATAACATCATTTCTCAGACGTGATTCTAGTATTTTTCATGAGATAGTTTATCAATGTGATTGCTGCAGATGCATGATCCATCCATCGAACGATATCATCACTATCAGCCATATTTCTAGTTGCAAAGAAACAGAATTCTTGGAGCTGCTGAATGACATCCTGATAATATTTTAATAACGCTATAATGATTGACAGTACGCTTACAAGACAAGATAATTTAATATCATTAAAACAATACACGTTAAACAAAAAAAACTATTTCACTATAATTTATTTTCTATAAATATCAGTAACTTGTATAGGATAAAAAAAAGCTGATCATGACAAGCTATCAATATATATAGATGTGAATAGTTTGAAATTCAAATTTATACTGTGTAAATTTGCTGCTTCGTATTACTTGTATAACTAGCGAAGCCTCAAAATTTTGTTTGTTACAGTGAACTTTCTAATGAAGTAAACCTTGATATAACAGCATGCCTAATATATGCTGGAAAATATCCTTTCACTTTTCAAGTCAAACGTATATCTCTTGCTTTAAATGAAAAACTTAACTGAATTAAAAATTACTGAAAAGCAATATATGCGAATAATGAGCAATATGTAATATAATAATTGCATATGCAATGAAAAGATAATAGTGGGAAATGAAAAGATAATAGTGGGAAATGAAAAGATAATAGTTTATTTATCTATAAAAGCAATTGGATAATAAAATAAAATTATTCTTACTCATTATGGAGTACATTGTAGACATGCAAGGCTTTAAAAGCTCTTTGAATGAATTTATTTTGAAAGAAGTTGCAATAATTAATCTTGAAGACGATGCACCAATAGTTTATTTGTTTCAAGCACCGAAAAAATGGTGTACACTGTCTGAGAAAGAAAAGAATCAATGGTTAGAGCCTAATTATCACGGGTTACCATGGAGTTCAGGCAATATACCATATGAAGAAATTAAAAAATAATTGCTAATTGTTTAAAAAATGCTCGATCGATCTATGTGAAAGGTCTTCAAAAGAAAATATACCTGCAAAAATTTTCAAACAATATTAAAAATCTTAAGAACTTAAAGTGCTCTCCATTATGGAAATTACAAGGTTCAGGTAGTACGTACTGCAGTCATTTTACATTATGCTTTAGGACTGTATGCGCAGTACAGAATGCACATTTACTAAAATCTTAGATACTCGAAAATCGTCATCGAAGGCTGCAAGAAATTGATGAAACAAGTTTATTTTTAATATATACGTAATACAAGTAAAGTTCATCTATAGAGAAAAAACTTTTCATTGATGTTTTAATCTTTTCGAAACATATTTTCGACTGACCTGCCTGCCTTGTGTAGAAAAATCTTCTTTTTCTTTACCTGCCTATGAAATACAGCAAGCGGGATTGAAAATTTTCTCGTCTACTGCTCAAACTGTCTCTAATCTAAACAGCAGGGCAGCTCGGGCTGACTCTGGGAAAAAAGAGAAAACGGTCAAGAAATTTTCTAACTATAAATGTAGGTCTAACACCATGAGATAATTTGACTGCAGCATCCACATCAGTTTTAAACCTGTGCTTTAACTAGCTATATCGTCGACACTTTATATTAAATTTACAATGGCACCGCGTTGTAATAAGAAAACGTGCGTTAATTTTGTAGACAATATGCCAGTGCGATTCACAACGTGAGCTTGGATTGCAATTTTTAATTGTGATAATTTAATACACTTGGAAGTACGGGACACCGCTGAAGAAATTTCTAAAACTTTAAAATTAATCTCGAAAAAGACGAATATTTGCAGAAACCTTGTACGGAGCATCCAGGAAGATATCTATTTGAAGGGTTTGGAAATTTAGAATTTCAATATGGATGCAGTGATGTAGAGTGCAATGAATGATATATTCAAAATCAGGAAGGAAGTGTGGCTGAAGTCTTGTCTATGTTATTAGATAAAATAGAAAAGCAATACATCATCGATGCTAAAAATGTAATTGTAAACATTAGTTAAAAAAGTACATGTAAGTTTAGTCGATACTCTAAATATTTGTTATAATAAGATTAATGATTTCAATGAGCCTTGGCGCTTTGAAGATTGCATTAGTGCGGAGTTAACTAATGTTGAAATCGTGAAACTTTTGGAGAATCAAAAGTGTTTTAATTTTTACATTAAAACACAGGAATTCTACAATTGTGATTGTTATGTAAAAATATCGAATGAAGAGGTTGAACGAGAATTCGAAGAGTTTAAAAAAAAAGTGTATAATGTAGTTACATATTTTAATATTAATGGAATTGAACAAAAATTGCTATTGTTATTAAATTGAATAAATCTATTGTATGTGCTTAAAAACAGTATTTTTATTTTAATTATTTAGTAATATATATATATATATATATATATATATATATATATATATATATATATATAATATTCAGGTGCAAAGAGAGTGTACGAGAGCAGCGGAAAAGTTTGTATTGGTAAGTATAAACTTACTTGTATAATATAAGAGCTCTGGCAGATAAAAAGAGAAAAGTATATTGTTCTCTCTCCGTCTGGCCCCCATGGACATCATAGACCCTCTTCTGTAATACAGCGGGCGGTATTGGAAAAGAGAAAGCTATATACTTTTCTCTCTCTCTAACACGCAACTGGTATTGTCAGTGAGAAAAGTACATAGCACACTCTCTCTTACACACACCGCTAGTGGCCGTGCGGCGTAGTATTGAAAAAAATAGCGCGATGTGAGAGAGAACAACATACTTTTCTCTCCGTCTACGAGAGAGAGAGAGAGAGAGAGAGAGAGAGAGAGAGAGAGAGAGAGAGAGAGAGAAAGAAGTATATGGTGCTAAAGGTCGCTGATGTCAGGCCCGTGACGTCAGGGTCTGTGACGTCGACATTGTAAGCTATAGGCATTCTGGATCATCCCGGGACTGCGCATGTCGTTAGTAACGTAAGCGCTTTAAGCTATGTGAGTTGTGGATCAATGGTAGTAATTTGAAACTACGCATGACAACAGAGTCGGTGACGTAAGCGCTATGAGAGTTGTGAGAGTTAGTGAGCTATGAGAGTTCCGGATCATACCGGAAGTGACCCAGAACTCTCATAGCTTATCTACTTACATGTTTTGTCACTTTTATCGATTCACTTTGGAGGGCTATGGTTTACCGCCGTATAGTCTTTTAAATGACATTTATATAGAACCGTAGCAGAAACACTGTTTATATACAAACAATTTAATACGTGCATAGATTAAATAAAAGTAATTTTAAATTAACCCCATTTCATTTCCTAATTGGAGATTACTCATCTAGCTGACCTGAAGACGATCTCAAGAATGTAAAAACGATTACTTTCTCCGTATGGTAACACGTTCAAAAAATAAAGCAACGTTTTTGGAAGAGGTGGTATAAAGGTTATCTAAATGAATTACGAACTCGGAGCAAGTAGTATCAAGGTGATAGTAGTGAGATCAAGGTTGAAACTCTAGGAACTATTAAAAATGAAAATTTACCTCCCATGCGGTGGCATATTGGGAAATTCGTTGATCTTCATTCAGGTGCTGATAAAATTATAGGTGTAGAATCAGTAAAAATGTAACATGTTATATATAAACGTTACGTAAAGAAATTATAACTACCTTAAGTGGTCAAAAATCAGATTGATCAAAGTCAGTGGACTCTAAATAAAATTATATTCATTGATATACATATACAAAATCTAGTCGTTTTGTAATATAAGTAAATATTATTTTACAATTTTGTCTTATTGTACAACTCATTCAACTTATGTAGATCTATAATAATTATTTAATCATATTATATATTACAATGGAATATTTATTTAGCAATCTTGTAATCTGAATTATACCAAAAAGGGGGCGTTTTTTATTATTAAACTGTCAATGCAAGCTTTCAAGACGGGTAACATGTTTCGTCTGCAAACTGGAAAAAATTATGGGGACGCACTATAGTCATTTGTTAATTATAACCGGTATCGATAAACATTTAATGAGCATAACTGTGGGTGTAAACTGGATATCTACCTGTAGGGAGAGGTTAATGTGTATTCTTAATACGACTTGAATTAACCTTCCTGTTCTTTCGTATATTTTGTCAATTGATTTGGTTAACCTACTATATGCTATCACGTTTTAAGTCGTGTCTTTTCTTTTCTCCTTTTGTAAAATCCTAACTCATCAGAAATTAAAATGAAACCAGGACAGAAAATATGTCCAAAGCTCAAATTTGATCTCATAAACAATAAAATAATGTATTTAATTATAACTAAGATTTGGGCCAAATATAGGAGGATATAAATTAAAGCCACAAAAGAAATCGGACATTACGATCCAATTTATAAAGTCGACTCCGACGCGCGACCGATGTCATTAGTATATTGAAGAATGTAGTATGTGAATTTCATTGAAGAAATATATTTGTCCTATTTATTGGAAGGGTCGACTGGATAGCAACTTGGTGGCGTGCTGAACGACCAAGGGGCTTAGATTGTTTGGATATTGCGTTCAAAAGTTATAGACGTGTAAACATGGAGATCACTAATACCGAAATTCGCGCTATTTTAAAGTTTTCCTTCGTCAAAGGCAAATCTGCTAGAGAAACGTTCCGTCAGATAAATATTGTTTTGGGGGAAAACGCGCTATCACTTCGAAAAGCAGAAGAATGGTTTCGATGATTCAGACACGGTGAAAACAACACCATGTATAAGCCAGTCGGCGGAAGACCTCTGACGACGAATACCAATCAAATCATGGAATTTATTGAGTTAGACCAGCATGTGGCAACTCGTGACATCGCCCAGGAGATGAGAGTTAATCACCAAACGATTTTAAACCATCTGCAAAAGACTGGATACAGAAAAGCTTGACGTTTGAGTTCCGCATGATATGATGCAAAAAGACATTCTGGACCGAATAAACGCCTGCGATATGCTTCTGAAATGGAACGAACTCGACCCATTTCTAAAGCGGATGGTGACTGGCGACGAAAAATGGATCACATACGATAATATCAAGCGAAAACGGTCTTGGTCCAAGGCCGGTGAACCGTTCCAAACAGCGGCCAAGCCGGCATTGCCGGCCAGGAAGGTTTTGCTGTGTGTTTGGTGGGATTGGAAGGGAGTCATCCACTATGAGCTGCTACCATATGGCCAGACACTTAATTCAATCATCTACTGTGAACAACTGTACCGCTTGAAGGAGGCTATCGATCAGAATCGTCCACAATTGGCGAGCAGGAAGGGTGTAGTGTTCCATCAGGATAACGCCAGACCATACACTTCGTTGATGACTCGTCAGAAGCTACGGAAGTTCGGATAGGAGGTTGTATCGCATCCACCATATAGACTCAACATAGCGCCAAGTGATTACCACCTGTTCCTGTCCATGTCGAATGCCTATGGTGGTGTAAAGTTCGACTCAAAAAAGGCTTGCGACCGACCGAGTTCTTCGGAATTAAGGAGAGGGGTTTCTACGAGAGGGATATTATGAAGTTGCCGTCTAGATGGAAACAGGTTATCGAATAAAACGGTGCATATTTGAAGAAAAATCCGACCATTGTAACACTTTTTATAAAGCATTGAATGAAGAGCAAAAAAGCGGAAAGGAGATATTTGACAACCTAATATCTACTATGCGCACGAACAGCAGAAAACAATTCAGATTTATTTTATGTGTAACAACATAATATTAGATTAAATTAAGCTCATTCTTCATAAGACATTGTTCGTAGCTTACGTTAGAACAGGAGTAATAGGACATAGGATTTACTTAGCATTAGATTAGATTAGGTATACTTTTCCAAAAAATTTTTTTTAGCTTAAGTTAGGATAGGAAAAAAAGTACATATAATTTTCAGAAAAATATAATAATCGATCATAATGTCAGTGCCTAAGATAAGAATAATAATAAGATGTAAAATTAACTATAACTTTCGTAGTGTAAATAAAATAGATTATCGGAATAGGATAGCGTTGGTAACTTTAGACATACATTTTTTTAATTAAGTAAGTAGCAAATATCGTTAATGACTTTTCAACAATTTTATAAAGTGGCGCTATATATATATATATATATATAGCGACACACTCAGGTCGTGTGCATAAGCGCATCACCGATCCGAGTAAGCACATGGAACGCAAAGGCACCGATGCAGTTCCAGACGCGCACAGCTGCCATCCATCTGCGGCCTGTCGCCATTGAACCGAGGACGACAGCAGGGCTATACCCCAGCAAGTACTGCTTTCAAAAATATATATATCCTCGCCCTTGCTTATCCCCTGCGCCTACTGCCGCGCAAAATATCTGCACCCGTGCTCTGTGAAGCACGCGCACATGTATCTCCACAGTAGAACCCGCTTGGGATTTTTCGAGTCAAGTACTGCCGCCAGTAAATAGGGTTTAGGTAGGCACAGTAATATATATATAAATATATATATATATATATATATATATATATATATATAAATATAAATATATTTATATTGCGAGATAACTATAAATATATGTAAATATCATATGTGGGCGAATAAATATGAATAGTATACAATAGTTGCTACACGCATATATTTTAGTCTCCCTTCTCCCTGCTTCTTTCTCTCACTATTTCGGAGCAGCGAATGAGTCCGCGAATGCATCGCAACGATGCCACCAGCCTCTATACTCAGATAAGAAAACCTCCTGACAAATATAAGGTTACAATATACGATATCATGTATATATATATATATATATATATATATATATATATATATATGTATATATATATATATGTATGCCATACATATATACCGCACTCGTAAACCGTGAGATTGCGCACCGAGTGAACAAGCAAGAAGAGGAACCAAACATGGAACAAGTGCGTTCCTTCATCTCGTCCCGACATTCGAGCCGACAACACGTAGTCCGGGACCAGAGATCAATAGAGATTGCTAGAGTCCATGAAAATGAAAGGTTTCAAAAATGACGCGGTTGTGGCAGAACCCCGAACAAGGTCCGTTTAGGATCGATAATGTCGATTATAGGATTCTGTAACACAATTTCCGAAAAGAAAAATATAATACGTGTTCCGGCAGTGCAAGTGGCGATGAGCATCTGGCTGGAAAGGGGGCGATCAAGCTTAATATAGTAGCTAGTGCAGCTGCAACGATCTGCAAGTATATGTTAAAATAATTTTTAAATTATATTTTATAGTACTGTATTTTCACGTTATCAATAAGTGATGCATAGACACATTATCAATAAGCAAATTTTATTGAATAATAAGAAATAATTTTGAAACTTACACGAATTGGTACCCATACATATTTATATATACCTGACTATGTAAAAATTGATTACAATGTTTTCTTTTGTTTAAATTATAAACGATCAATCGATTTATTTTCTATATAGGACCACTCAGACTTCTTAATTTTCGTTCAATTATCATGAGAAAGGATGTGATAAAACATGAATATATTGTGTAATAATATTGGAATTTTCTTCTAACATCTTACTCATATTCTTTTAGAATTAATATATATTCTTAATATTTTATATTGAAATTCAAAATATCTGTATCCGTATTTAATTAAAATTCATTAAAATTAATTTAAATTATTGTTTTAATACCTGAAATAACTAAAATAAATGCACATATTCATGCGCTTGATTCCGTATACATAAACGCCCATACACGCACGCACGCACGCGTATACGTACACGCTATACACAAGTATATAGGAATTTAAACTCCCGAATACGTGCATTTATTTCAATTTGTTTACAAGTATCCCGTCTTAAATCTGCTCGAATATTGCTTGGTATTGCCAACCTACATTTCTTAAGGTTCCCTCCTCTCCGCTTTATGACATTGCAGCCCGCTGCAGCTGCACTAGCTACTATATTAAGCTTGCCCGCCTCCTTCCCCCTTTTCCAGCCAGACGCTCATCACCGGTTGCACTGCTGGGACACGTATTATATTTTTCTTTTCGGATATTCTCTTAAAGAATCCTACTATTATCGATCCTAAACGGACTTTGTTCGGAGTTCTGCCGCAGAAAAAAAGTTTTTCTAGTAGCGCTGCGACGGAACCAGATGTGCCTATGTCCCTGGCAATCTCTATTCATTTCTGCCGACACACTCTCATACCTGACTATGTAGCCACGGATTTTGAGTGGCCACTCAAAATGACTGTCGAGCAGCCCGTTATAAAAACACGCCTGAATCCTTCCACACTGAGAACGCTGAGCTGCAGCGAGATAGAGAAACGTCGTAGCCATAGTCGCCAGCTCCGGATCAAGCCAGCGCAGCAGCATAGATAGAGAGAGAGAGAGAGAGAGGATCAAGCGTCAGCACGGACGCCGCGTACCGAGTCCCCGCACAGTGAAGAGAGACAAAGAGAGGGATAGAGAGAGAGAGAGAGAGAGAGAGAGAGAGAGAGAGAGAGAGAGAGAGAGAGAGAGAGAAAGAAAAAAAGAGAGAAGACAAGACAGCAGCGGCAGCCTATGCATCGGTCTGGCATGTAACCTCTGAATTCATTCAATCGCGTCAGTCCCCGTACCGAATTCCCTTCCTATCGTTTCCGATGAACGACCTCGCATAAATATAGCCCCTGTCTTAGTATCTCGCGCCGCGGAAACTGCCGGCAATGTTTAACTAGTGTTCGCACGATCTCCAATAGACGGTGTAATTGTAATTAAACGATATTCTTGTTTGTTACTTATATAAATGGTTTTAATATTTAGCGTTCCTCTGTCCGTTCTCATTCTCTTTTCAGCAGCCGGAGGATCCAGCCAGTGCGCCGTGGTTCATCACGCGCACACACACGCATATACACCCTCGTCTACACGGTAAGTGCAGCTCTCAGCAATGCAGTGACAACGTGTGTGTGTGTGTCTGTGTGTGTGTGTGTGTGTGTGTGTGGGTGGGTGTGTACGTGTGTGTGTGTGGGTGGGTGTGTACGTGTATATATATTTTGGATGTTTTGAGACATGTATAAACATATATACCCGAATAGGTATATTTATAAATTAATATTATAAATTACTAATAATTATAAATTATTAAGATTATTGAAACAAATTATTATTATAATCATTATTAATTAGTATTATGATTATTATAAATTAGCATTATGAATATTATGAATGATTATTATAATAGCAGTGGCTTGTCTGATCTTACACGAGCAGCGGCTATATAAAATAATATAAATTGGCCTCCAAAAGGCAAAATTAGCAGTGCGCCCTGCGAACCGACTCTGATAAAGTAGTTTCAAATGAACTCCTCCCGGAGCTAATAAACCTGTCCAGAATTCGACAAAATGCTGACTATAATTTATTTCCAAAATATAATTATCAACCTGATCTCTGTCGCGAGGTGTGCCTCAAAAGACAGATGGCTAATAATGTTTCTGATCTAAAGAGATCGTAATCCTGATTGCGAAAAGTTCCTCAAAAGCGGAATTAAGCACACTTCTTACTGTATTCCCATTTAAAATCAACCTGATTTATAGAAATTCCCCGCATGAAAACTAGCACCGGTTATTCATATCGTACAGAGTGTCGAATCATTAACGTAGTGGAAAATAGTGCGTTTAGAACTAAGATACTCAATTTATAATAAATTTAGTGTTGCTTTTATTTTACTCGGTTAGTAATTATTTTTTGTTATATTTCATTACTACGAAAACCCACGATAGCCTGTACCAGGAGTTTCATTTTGGAATAAATTATTATTTTTTATATTTTTTATAAATTTACTGTGTTAAGTTATAATTATTTTACCTGGTTCGACTTCCCGTCCTGAAAATACGTCCTCTCCTCTCAAACGATCATGGAAAATACCGAGTATCCCAAGACTATCCCAAGAGGGATAGGAACATTACAGCTTTATCTGTCACCGTTGTACCTGATAATAAAGATTCAACTAAAATGGGCTCTATGGCCCACTTGACCAGAAAATGGCTCGGAAACGTACAGCCAAAACAGTAGGTACGTAAATTAATGTATTTCTAAATAGATTAAGAGCAACCAGATGTCTATCTACTATTGATTTAAAGAGTAGCTACTGGCAAGTAGCACTTACGCCAAAAAGCCAAAGATGACCGTATTTACCCTTCCTGAGAAAGGATTCTATGCATTCTTCATCATGCCCATTGTATTATACTCGGCACCTGGAACATTCGAACGATAAATGGATGAGATGATCACCGCAGAAATGGCTGCGAATTTTCATACATTGCTGGGTTACATCGCTATTATTTCGAGAACATTTAAAAACCATTAAAAAATTTAAAAGAAGTGTTTGAACGTTCAAAAAACGCCAAAGGGAAATCAAACTTTAAAAAATGTTATTTTGTCCATCTACAACTAAAATATGTAGATCATATTGTAGATAAAGACGGCCTACACATCCACCTAGACACTGCAGCTGTCGATATTTTATAAGAACGTAACAAAAAGCATTTGGCGAAAGAAAAAATATATTTACCTATTGTATTACAAACTGATGCAAGTATCGAAGGGTTAGGAGCCGCCTGTACGCAATTTAAACATGTTATTACTTATGGCAGTCATATTCTCACAAAAAACGTCGGTCAGTTATGTTTTATTAAATATACATTCCCGGCCGCATCTAGCTTCCATTATTGGTCAGTTTTGTTCCATATCTTTAATTTGCAGTTCTTTTCTTTTATAGTGCAGATTTGTACATCATTGCGATTTTTAATGGAGTCATATTCTCACAAAAAAAGTTGCTCAATTATGCTTTGTGACACAGAAACATTTATACTAATACAGATCAATATATAATTAATTGAAAATTATAATGATAATCAGACTGTCCTTGTTTAAATTTACGTTTAAATTTTAGTTTAAAGAACGGAAATTTGACCTTCTCAAAAGAAAATTTTATTTAATTTGAAAAACTATCTATACTATCACAAAGCTCCAAAATTTCAAGACATTATTGAAGTATTTTGTGACAATTTCAAATAAATTCACGAATACCGAGATTTTTCAACTAGTATCTGAAATTCAAACATTTTGAAAATTTTGTAAATTTTCAAGAATTTTCGACATATGTAATGTTCCCAAATTTCCGACAACTTCACAGAAATTCGAAAAATTGAGTATTTTTCCGTTAATGTATTTTTTTTAAAGTTTGCCTCACGTTGGACGAGATGTCATAGCGCCTTTCTACATGGATAGCCGTCGAGACATATCGTTGCACCTTGTCAGTCATGTTCTAAAGAATAATTCTAAATAACAATTCTAAACAACGAAAAGTGTATAGAAAGACCGGCGAACCCATCTGATGAACGCCGAAACTATATATTCATGTAAATAAGATCATGCGTTGCATATGGCGGGTTCAAAACGATGCCGTATATTACGAACTGCTTGCGAATGGTCAAATCATCAAAGGAACTTTGTATCGAACCAAAATTATTCGTTTGAAGCGAACATTACGGGAAAAACGGTCAGAATATGAGACTAGGGATGAGTTCGTCATTTTTCATCACGATAACGCTCGGCCAGATGTTGCGGCTATGGTCACAAAGCATTGGGAGAATAGTGGCAGGGAAAATCTGTCTCATCCGCCTCATCGTCCAGACTTTAAACCATCTGGCTACCACTTGTGTCGACCAATCCACAACGCTCTTACAGGAATATGCTTCAGTTCAGTAGACGGAATCAAAAATTGGCTCGATATTGGTTCTTGTGCTTGAAAAACGCGAAATATATTTCTTCTGGGATGTATAAATTGTCAAAAAAATGAGAAAAAGTTATAGCTTTTGGTGGACGATACTTTGAATAAGGGATATGTAACCACGTTTTCATAATAAAACCACAAATTTTGGAGAAAAACTAATCTATTCGCGTGTGCGATTAAGATACCAGGATTAATTTTACTCTGCAAACAACAAAAGTTACTTCTTTTATTTTAACCGTAAATCTTCCATTGTCAGACGAATCTTCTAGTTATAAACCATTTATCAAGGATTACCTTTTCAAGGTAATCAATGTATATAATACCTCTTGCATCCCAAAAAAACAGTAGCCATAACCTTGTTCGCCGAAAAAATTGTTTTTGTCTTCTTTGGAGTTGGTTCCCCTGGTTCAATCCACTGTTTAGACTGTTGTTTGGTTTCAGCAGTGTAGTGGTGGACCCAAGTTTCGTTAACGGTTACGAATGGACACAAAAATTCGCTTGGATTGCGCTTAGAACCGATTGGCGGTAGAAATGTTCTTTCGAATCAATTTTTGGTCGACTGTTAGCAAACGTGGCACCTATCTTGCACAGAGCTTTTCCATATACAAATGTTGGTGCAAAATATTTTGCACATATTCATATGACATCTTACAGGTCTCAGCTATTTCACGCACTTTTAATCTGCCGTCTGTCAGCACTATTTGATGGATTTTTTCGATCATATCTGGAGTTGTGACCTCAATGGGGCGTCCTGCCCGAGGCTCATCAGAGGTGATCACACGACGCTTTTTAAACTCGGAAACCCACTGTTTAACGGTTGAATATGATGGGGAGAATGTCCCCAGTGATGAGTCTATCTCTTCTTTAATTTCCTTCGGCGTTAACCCCTTCAAATAAAAGTTTTTGATGACAGTACGATTTTCCAGCTTTTCCATTTTTACGAAAAACACAAAGGCGTCTTGTTCAGCGTGCTCTCAAACCTAAACTAACATAGCGATCAGACTGAAACTATAGCTACAAGCTATCTAAGGATGGTACTATAGAATGCCACCTCAAGGTAGGCCTAGGGGCGCCATCGCTTGGTCAGGTCGGAAACTTATCAATTCACGCTCGTATATATATATTTTTTTTTTCTTAGAATTTTAAGTTTGCTGCGTGGTGCTGATCGTGGTGCGGAATCAGGCTACGAAAAAGTATACGCACTTAAAGAATATCTTCATCGATACTAGTGAATACCTTTTATTAATTTCGCTAATAAATTTTTAAGAGAATAGTTATATACGTGGGTTATTTGATAAGCACTTAGCCTATAAATAAAAAAACTAAAATTTTACAAAAAATAAAATGTATTTTTTAATGTAGCGAATGCAGAAGTGGTGGCCGGTGTATTATCGTGATAGAAAAGCACATTCTTTTTAGACAAATAGGGCCATTTTTCTTTTAATACAGCATCAATTCGGCTCAACAGTTTGGCCACAAATAATAAGGAGATATTGCCGATGCCATATACGAAAGGCTCGACGATTTTCGAGCGCCGGGAACATGTGCCCTCAATAGGCGCAACTGCTACACCAACGCGCTAACAGGACGTCACAGCTACGTCAGCATAAATTAGTGTGCGCATTTGCCTACGTCACGAGTTGTGACGTAAGCAATAAATATATATATATAGATATAGCTGTACGCTTTTATTCAATGCGAAGTTGCTGTTTTCCTTTGAATCATACAGAGGCTAAGCCAAAACATATTTGAAATGCGCATGAGTATCAGAAAGCAATTCCAACCCAAACTCCAATACCAGCTACATATTGCAGACGAATTTTTCATTCTCAAAAAAATCAAGAATTTTCTTTCTGCCATTGTAGAAATTTCAAATTAAGGCTTTCAAATTGACTGAATTAATACTGAAATAGCGAAGAGCATAAAAAACTTTGTATATAATAATAAATACATTCTGGTATGTGAAACAATAAAGAGTTTGTTAAAAATTCTTTGAAGCAAAATTTGGTGATTTACCTAAAATAAATTTTTTAATTTCCATATATTTTTACTATAAATCTATACTTTTATAAATAAAATTTAAAATTGAAAAATACTATTACTATGTATCATTTGAGCGGCGAGGTAGATTCCTAACATATAGACTATAACTTGGGTTGATAATAATTTTAAATGTTCATAATGAACTGCGTTTTTCTATATAATTATTTGCTTTAGAGCAAAAACGTATAGAACATAAAAAATTGTTTAATGTAGATAGGGTCTACAGCTTTTTTATGAACAATTTTTTTCTAAACTCAAAACTACTCCATAAAAATTGTTTTTATCATTTTTTAAAAATTTTCATAAAGTTTGTGTGCCTTATTTGTGTGCCTGACGTTGTCACATCCACATTAATTGACGCAACAGACCATCGATCCACTTTAGAGCACATTGAAACGCATCATTTAAACTAATTTTTGACTGTGGATAAATCTATGATAAAAAAATATCACTGGCTTCTAGACTGCAGGCCAAATAATATCTAATATGCGTACGAGCTTCAGAAAATAATTCAGACCCAAATTCCAACGCCAGCTTCATAATGCAAAAGAATTATTCATTCTGCAACAAAACTAGATTTTCCTTTTATTTATCAAACCTTGCTCTTTACGAAGATAGACTGAAAGCAGGATTTCTGTCCCTAGAAGGTCATTATCAATGAACATGTCTTCCCTTTTGCCTCAAGACGTCTCCAGCGATTTTTCTACACATACTAAGAAATATTATAAAAAAAATATAAACTATCTAGGTTCGTATTAAACTATATTGATGATATTTTCAGTTTCTCAGGTACGTTCAATAAACAAATAATACATATGAAAAAATTATTAAAAACCATTTAAAAAGAAAGCCATAGATTAAAACTTACAAATGCAAATTAGCCATAAACTCTCTCTGAGAATACTCGATAATACTCGAGTAATCAATATCAAAATTCGATAATACTCGAACCATTGAATAATTTATTACGTAAGAACACAACATTTAATTAGTTCATGGAATGCTTAAAATTATTAGAAATAGGAAAAATCAGTATATTCTATCAATATATTCTAAGTCAATTCTCACGCTTTTTAATCCAAACTTACCAATCGTCATTTCTATCGATGCCAGCATCCATGGCTCAGGAGCAGTTTTGAAGTAAATACAAGTAAATTGAAAAAAAATCCTACAGCCTACTTTTCCAAAAAAACTAAAGGAATCTCAAAAAAGGTAATATTTTTAAAATGTTTAACAATAAAAATAGTATAAAATTTTGGCAGCATTAGCTACTAGGTAACTTTTTTACAATAAGTACAGACCAAAATATACTTAAAAAATTGAAAGTTAAGAACAGAACTGATGATGAATTTGGCAACATGAATCATTGCAACACGTCGATTCACCAATACATTCCGCCTCATAAATTTCTGAATGTAAATGATAGGCCTCAACAGTACTTTTCCTCATTTTAAAAAATAGAAGCAGCGATTTTCGAAAATGACGCTTATTAAGCTAGAAACTTGTCATGATTTTGGTCGATTAAATTAACAACACCAAAAGAAATGCTTAAATATAATGTTGCAAAGTTGTTTATATATAGACGACCTGAAAATATAACAGCTATCACGGAGGAGAAGAATTAAAATAGCAAGTAATGTATAATGTATAAAAACTACAGATACAAATAGCAATACATCGATGAACCAATATGTGTAGCGAAGCATGATAGCTCGATGAAGCATATCTCTCTCTCTCTCTCTCTCTCTCGCTTAATCCATCGCGTCATTACAGAATAGGGACGATAAAAAAATCATTTATGTAAATATTAAATAATTTAAGGACGATATATGAAGCAACAATGTGTAAAGTGAGAAAAGAACAAAAAGCAGATGCCATTGCGCAGTGGCTGCAGTAGTCTAACTGCAGATACGCGTCCGATGCTGTAAGATTATTGCTCTACAAAAATTGTTGCTCGAATCTTTGCCCAAGTGTAGCGGGGGGAGAGTTCCCACAGTAGCGCCGAGAGCTGAACTTTTCTGGGGTAACCTACATTCCGCATAACCAAGGCTATGTCGCTGTGGCAGGCGGATTACAATCACGTGGCTTCGCACAGGCTCGAGTTACAACTTCTTGATGAATTACGACTCGCGTTGTATACGCTTTTCATTGCTTATGCGCGACGATACGAACGTTCGTTGTTTCGTCGTTTGCGGATATATGGCTTCACTCGCTCGTTTAGAAGTTACACTTAGGCGCATCGTCGAGGCGCCTATATTTTTCTAAATCTGCGATCGCTTGCCTGGATATTAAAATCAGACGCATTAAAGTCACGTTCTTCACCCGAAGGCTCTTCCGTATTCGATTCGTTGTCGTCTTCGAGGTCGTTGTCGTGGTTGTAGAACTTCAGATCGGGGATGCGATACTTGCCAACACCTGTTCCTGTAGAATTTGTCAAAACGTATGTATTTCTGTCGAATTTTTCTGCGAAGGTATAAGATTCGTCAAATTTCGGGGCAAATTTAGAGCCAAATTATTTGTGCCGTCATACACAATTGTCAATCGTGTAATTAACGTGACTCCGTCTCGCATTATCATTGAAAGCTTACTTTACCTGTGTCTGTAGCGAGTTTCCCAATATATGGATATCAGGCAGTTTCTCTATGCGCTTTTTCCAATACTGTAAAGCAACCTCTTCTTGTGCTAAATATTCGCACTGCTCTTTCTGCCAACGATGTATACCAGGGGCTGAAGGGTGACGGTCCGTGTTGAGGAAGGCCGAGCCCAGATTCTCTGTGACTCCTCGATAAAGGTGACTATCGCGATCTTCAAGATTCGCTTGATGCTTTCTATTGGATTCGCCTGAGCGTGGTTAGTGGATATCGTTGAATGGACCACCCCATGAGGAATTTCTCGATGTTTTTATATAATTACCCCTCAAAAAGAATTTCTCGATGTTTTTATATCGAGATTCGGTGACGTTATCCAATAAGAAAAGTTTTGGAGTAACAAACTGTAACAATACGCGATCTTTCTATTCCTATGGGGATACATTATACCCAATGAATGAACAAATCCAAGAAGACGATTAGATACTCGTATCCTCGAGTAGATCATGAAACGGGCCCATTATGTTTTCAGCTATTATTGCCCAAGGACGGGTGACCGTCAGATACCCTAGCAGACCATTAGGTGCAGCATGTTGTACCTTACGTTCTTGACAAATAGTATAATTACGGACCAATTAGGTTAGATTTTTGTGTAACGAAGACCAGTTGTATGATAATGCAATATTGTCGATGTCTTAGGGTATGCAAAGTGTCAAACTGTGTGCTCTTCATTGATATTCTCGAAGAACGGTACGGCGATCCTCTTTAGGTAGGACTAGTTTACAAGTGTCCTTGTCAGATACTAAATTTTCAATGGCAGGATCGAGTAGATAAGAGTATAATTGTTCTTGGATAACTTTCCAAAACAGGTAGTTGATGGGATCACTGATCACTTTCTTACAAAGATGCGAATACGAAAAATCTTGCACATCGGTCATGTCGAGGGACGCGACTTTTTAGGCGAAATTTATGTATAGCTCAGAGTATGACGAGGCACTAATGTTCGGTGACCAAATATATACTCTCAGACGTAGTCATGGTGTAACTGGCGTAATATAGCACGCGCTTTATATCAATAGTTGTTTGCCTGAGCACGACATGTAGTTCCGCATCGCTCCCATCCGTTTTTATCCGAAAAACTTCTCCGAACGACGGTGGAGATATGATTGGTGTAGATGCGAATAGTGTCCAAATATGTTCGAATGCTTTCTGCTACTCCTCCCTCTAATGATACTAATATTCTTCTTGGTCCCTCGGGTGTCAGGCTCAGCAAGCATCGCCAAATTCTCCAAACTCTTACGATCCAACTCTTAGGATGTGAGACTTAGAAACCTACAACGTCGTTTTGGGTTCTTAAGTCTGGCATAAGTTAAGATTGGTGAAATCTTATACGGATCGAATTGAAAACTATCACGATCAATGAGAAGGCCAAGAAACCAAACTTCTACGAGGCCAAATTTGCATTTCTGCTAATTGATCGTCAAACCACCATCAGAAATTCATCGCAGAATGTGTTTGAGCTATTTAAGATATTCATGAAAACTCTCCGTAACCATGATTATATTACCGAGGTAGGCAAAGTTTACCGACTTCATTTGAGGCCCGATCAGCTTGCCGTCTAGTTGCTGAAACGTGTCCACCGGTGACGACATATGTCATACGGGTTCATTTGAACAACCTCATGCCTGATAAATTAAAGAATCAGTGATGCCATAATTTTTCCCAATGTGGGAGCTGATGGTAAGCCATGCTAAGGTACAGCGTCGAAATGTAACGCGCATTTCTCAATTTCATACAGGCTAACGTAGCTTTTGCTAATCATTATGACGAGACTTGACCACTCGCTGGTTGATTTACCAATTACGCCTTGCTCATGCAAGGCACTGATGAGTATATACGGGTCCCTGATGAGGAGCCGTAGCGAGCTCGAAACGTTGGACAAGTCTTCAATTAGGTAAGGGTGTTGGGGACAGTCAGACTGCACTTTACTAACAAAGAATTTTTTCAGCTAATATTTTATTTTCAGATTAGTCTACGGGGGTGAATGTAAACAAGGACAGTCTGACTGTCATTATAATTTTAATTTAATTTTTAATTTAATTTTAATTTTTAATTTTTATTTTATTTTATTTTTTATTTATTTTTATTTTTTATTTTTATTATTTTTTATTTTTATTTTTATTTTATTTTTAGATTGAATTGATTGAACTGTAGGACCAATAAAAAAATATTTATTAATTAATAATCACAGTTAGACTGTCCTTGTATATTATCATCCCCAAATTTTTGTGGAAAATGTTAAAAAATAATAACAATAACAGAATGACGTCAATTTACAGTGAAAAAGACGGTGCTGATAATAAAATTAAAATTTTTTTAACATAACACAATTTTAATATATTTTCACAAAAATTTTCGTATAAAAAACTCATTAATAAAGGGTTCTTCTTATTGACACTAAAAATTTTTACTATTTGACTAAAAAAGCAATATTTACTATAACTGTTGATTTGCTTTTTTAAATTGTTCTTTAGGATCATTTTTAACAAAGCTGATGAATGTTATGCATGGGTTGCTGTTACACACTGCGACATAGACGGAGTTTGTCACAGAATCGGAGTTTGTCCAGCGCGAAGCATCAGATACGACTTTAAACAGCGTCCAAATTGATTACGGTATTTACGAAGCCTGCAATGGAATCGTTCCAATTGATCAGAAATCACTTTCTGTTGCTGTAACGTTATTCCACAGAGTAATAGGCAGAATAATCGGATCAGAATTTCAGCCGAACACCATTGCATATCTTGATATTATCATCGGGAGGAACACCTGCAAAGAATATTTACACTGAATATATCTTGTGTTTGCCGGAGTACATGTAGCTGGACCAGGATTCGCCGAAAGAAGGGAGTATTTGGATATACTGAAGTTAAATATTAGTTGTAAAACTTTGGTTCAGCCGTTTTCCAATAAATAGCTGTAGCGACAAGTTGTAATCGAAATAAATAAATCATCGATGTCATACAATAAGCTTAGGTATTTGTTAGTTTTTCTCTGTAAAATTTTTTTTTCGGTATTTAGTTTAATTTTGATGTAAGAAAATTATTTGTCTTAGACATACATGTGTTATTTTCATAACATGTGACATATTTCACATGCCCTGTTGCCGGATCAATGCGCATATGGAACTGCCGATTTCCGACCCATTGCCGGTGATGGACGGCACCTAGCCGGAAGAACAATATGGCGTTTTCATCATAGATAAACACCCGCCACGGGCGTGTATCGTCGGCAGGAGCTCGTCTATGCGGCTTATAATCTGGGGTCTGAATCGACGGCATGCCTTGA
This sequence comes from Sycobia sp. Sy_11, assembly GCA_018907035.1. Lineage (NCBI taxonomy): Eukaryota > Metazoa > Arthropoda > Insecta > Hymenoptera > Epichrysomallidae > Sycobia > Sycobia sp. Sy_11. The sequence continues at coordinate 29,667 of JACCIC010000052.1, read as the reverse complement.
TAGGATGCATGGTCCGGCGACAGCAGTGGTGGCGCTGGCTTGTCAGGTCCAGGTGTTCGAGCGTTATTCGGCAGCGCGGGCTGTTCGCCGCCGGCAGGAGGCACGTCCGCCTCGTCGACCCGCGGTGGCTCCGGGATGTCCGCTGGCGCTGGATCGGCCTGTTGACATATGGCGAGTGGCCGACCTTCCAGTTGTCGACTAGGCGGCTGCGCCGGAGGCACCACCAGGCGTGGACGCACCGGTATCCTCAACATATTTGACAGCTCCTGCTCGGCGATGAACCGGTCGCGCTGCGCCCGGGTTAATTGCCGACGAAACATATTTTGCTACACTTCACTATTCGACGGTTTGTTAAGGACTGATTAATTTTCCGCATTTTCGTTACTTCTAATCCTAATTTGAATGTCCTTAATTTAACCTCTTGTCTTAATTCTCTATTTTCTTGAAGAGGGTATCAACCCTGTTCGCTCTTAATTTTTGTATTATATATATATATATATATATATATTTGTCGTCGGTCGACTTTTACAATGTCGTTATTCCGACACGAATAGAAACGATCAAATTTTGTCGGTGAAATAAATGAATCTATTAATATAAAATATTTATTGAAATAAATTTTAAAAATTAAAAAAAAAATTCATTTATTTTTACATTTATTTATTTTCATATATTTATTTATCTTGTATATCCATTTAGTTCATATATTTTCTTGCAAAATATATGATAGGAATAAACATAATAAGTAAATATAACAATAAAGCAACCGTTATGCGATATAATATATCAATTTAACAAAATATTTATATATTTCTTTCTTTTCTTACAGTTTTTATCAATGAGATTTTCGGAGTCGGTGGCGCTATATATCCACTCATCTTCTAACCCAGCTGTGACTCTCCTAGCTGCTCGATGATGTAGCCGCCTGTTTTCCCGGCGCCGTTCCTGGACTGCCGGACTTCGCTGGTTGAATAAGATTCTATAGCCGATCTTCATTATTTCGGCCATGCCAAAAATAATATCTGTAGGCTGTCCGGGTAAGATGGCAAAGTTACTTATTCTGGTTTTATTTTTACAGGAATATTCAACTTCGAGCGTGTATGTGGTTTCGATGCTCACGGGATCGGCGGTGTATAACGGGTCCCGGTTAAGATGGAGAACCGCTTCCCCGTATACACGTTGAGTACCACGTCGCTCGAGTATCCTGCCGATTTCTGCCGAGGCCGTGGTCATCAGTGCCCCAGTATTGATGAGTGCATGGAATTGAGTTCCATAGCACTTGATGGGAACACTGAGTTCCAAGAATCGACGGCAGAGCTCTTGTTCAACAGGGTGCTGCATGATAACTGAGCTCTGGAGCCTCGGGACGGCCCTTATATAGTGGTTTCACGGTGGTATCTCATCTAGATTATTGTATTTTTCCCGTAGATCCTTAATATGGATGTATTTAATAACTTTTCCTTTATTATCTTTCAGGTCATATAGAACCGGCGATATCTTCCTGAAGATAATATACGGACCCAGATACTTTGGAGCTAATTTCGCGTTAAATGCGTCTATTTTATTCGATAAATCGTTTGAGCGTTTATAGATACAGTCGCCGACTTCCGGGCTCCATTTTCGACGTTTTTGATCATAGTAATATTTCTGTTTTTAGAAACTTGTGGCTAGTTGGCTCTGTACTAGTTCTATCGTTTCTTGTATCTTTTTGATACGATTCTCGGCGGTAATATTGCATTTTTGGCCGCATTGTTGGACAAGAGATTCGGGTGCTCTTAATTTTCGTCCAAAATTTATGTAAGCGGGTGTAAAACCCGTCGCTTCAGACGTAGCGGTATTATATGCGAATTGTAGCTCGTGCAAGTAGCAATCCCATGTTCGGTAATTTTTCTATATGTACTGAGAAATCGTGGTTTTAACTACTTTGTTCGCTCGTTCTACAGGATTACATTGTGGCGTGTACGGTGGTATTTTTTCGTTGAGCTATTCCGGATTTTGACAGCATTTCCGTAAATTCTTTTGAGACGAATTGTCTCCCATTAACCGAAATGATAGTTTTCGGGCATCCGAAACGTAGGATGACTTGCTGTTTAACTGCCAGCGTTATAGCCTCGGCAGTCGCTTTCTGTAAAGGTTTTAATTCTACCCATTTTGTTAATTTATCTTGCATGACTAACAGCCAGGTGTTCAATTTTGTTGAACTTGGGAGTGGTCCTATGAGATCGACGGCCACGATATCCCAAGGCTGTTCGACTAACGTCGCATGCAATTTTCCAGCCGGTGCTTGTTGTTGCGATTTAAACTGGTGACAGTTCTCGCAATTTCTTACATAACTCTTTGTTATCCGGAGCATTTCAGGCCAGTAATAGCTTTTGGATATTTTTACTAGAGTTTTCGAAATTCCCAGTTGACCAGCAGTGGGATCGTTGTGTACTTCGTTTAGAACTCTATGTTGTTCGGTTGTAGGTACACAGATTTTCCATTGCAAATTTTCACTAGTATCATTAAAATCTAAAGTATGCAGAATATGCTTATATAATCTTCCATTGATTATACAAAAATCTGGGTAGCTTTCAGGATCGCTTTCCACATTTTTTTATATTTTTTCATACCAATTCTGTCTTTTGATTGTGGTTGCTTCGACGGCTAACGATTATCGGGATAGGGTATCGGCTAGTAAATTATCTTTACTAGGACGGTATTTAATTTCGAAATCATATTGGCTTAATTCGAGTGCCCAGCGGGCTAAACGACCGGAAGGATTCTCTATATTGTTATCTTTTGTGTTGGTATCTTTCGAGATAATCTCGGAATTTCCACACACCCCATTTTATTGCTAGATATTCTAGCTTAGTGGCAGAATAATTTTTTTCGGCTGGGCAGAGTACTCGACTTGCAAAAGCGATGACTTGTTCATTGTTCTCATACGCTTGAGTAAGCGCAGCTCCCAATCCTTCTTTACTGGCATCCGTTCGCAGGATAAACAGGCTCTAGTCTGGACAGGAAAGGATGGGTGCGTTTGCGAGAAGCTGCTTGATTTTGTCAAACGCATCTTGCTCGGTTTCTCCCCAGGTCCACTTAACTTTTTTTCTAGTAAGACGATGTAGTGGTGCGGCAACATTCGAGATATCTTTAAGGAATCGTCTATACCACGATATTAAAGCCATAAATCGCTGCATTTCTTTCATGTTTTTAGGTGGATCTAAATTAAGTACAGCAGCCACCTTTTCCGGATCGGTTTGTAGACCTTTTTTGTCTACTATATGTCCTAGATATATTAGACTTGAGCGGGCGAAAAGGCACTTATCTAGATTCGGTTTCCGTTTTGCAATTTTCAGGCGGTTGAAAACTTCTTTCAATTTTGCCAGATATTCCTCGAATGTAGATGAGACTACTACAATACCATCTAGATATGCAAATGCATACAGAGCCATTTCTAGAGTTATCAATCTGTCTAGGAGTCGTTGAAAGGTGGCCAGAGCTGAGTGTAAACCAAACGGCATTACCTTAAATTCAAATAAACCTTTACCAGCCACGGTAAAAGCAGTAATCGAACGACTTTCCGGGGTTAATGCAACTTGCCAATATCCATTTTTTAAATCCAATGTTGACAGATATCGTGCTCCTCGTAATTTGTCCAAAGTTGCATTAATTTGTGACAGAGGATAGGCGTCTTTCTTCGTTACTTTATTCACTTTTTGGAAATCTACACAGAATCGTGCTTTTTCGTCTTTCTTCTTTACTATTTCTGCCGGTAAGCTCCACGGACTGCTTGATGGTTGAATCACGTTTTCACTTAGCATTTTATCAACCTCCTGATTGATAATTTCTTGCATGGTCAGATTTCTTGGTCGATATTTCTGCTTAATCGGAGTCTTTTCCTCTAAGATGATTTCGTGCTGTAGGAGCGGAACAGGACCTTTGATAAACTTAAATTTATCCATTTCTGTTTTTAAAAATTCTTCTAATTTTGCTGTTCGATTGGATTTAAATTCTGAAGTCCGTAAGGTGTTCCAGTTCCAGTATGCCATCCGAATTTCATGCAAACTTCACTAAGTTGTTCACTTAAATAAGAACTTACATATCCGGTATCCAGAAGAGCTGACACTTCGTAATCACCGATCATCACTCTTACAAAATGTCTATTATCTGTTTCTATTTCTAATTCTTGTTGATGGGCCGAGCTGGGTTCGGTGTGGACTCGGCCCTTCTGGCGTTTCCCGACGGATGGCACTTGCAGTCACGGGTATACACATTATCGCGACCGCAATATGAACAAAAGATTTTTTGTTGATTTATGCACTTGAAGTGGTCGTGTCCCGTCCGTTTGCGCCTCCAGAAACACTTATTTCGGTCGTACACTTATTTCGGTCGTTTATTGTTAAAATTATGTACACGAATTTCAGGCTTTTTCACTTTATATTCTGGTGTAGGTATATGATTTTTCGGAATTTTCTGTTTCTCACACTGTTTTTTAGTTTCCAGATATTCTTCTACGTGTTGTACGATATCTGATGTAGACGTGACATCATCACGACGAATACGTAATCGATATTCGGTGAGCATATTGTAGTACATCGTTTCGGTTTTTTGCTCTTCTATAAAACCTCCTCGACGTCTCATTAGTGTGATAAGTGAGTTGTCGAACGTACGTATATCCTCATTAGGTTCCTGTATACGGTTATGTATCTGCCTATCTAGAGTTCGATGTTCACTAGGCGATAAATAAAACTTTCGTAATCCTTATGCTAATTCTATGAAAGTTTTAAAATTTGAGGAATAATTTCTATGCAACAACTGCGCATCACCTCTCAATAATTCCAGAAATCCGTTCAGAATTTGTTGATCGGATAAATTATATGCTCGTTGTAGTTGATGGATCCTTTCGAGAAAAGAATGTAGGTTCTTGCCATCAAAATGATAATTCCACTTTCTCATTTGTTCCATCACTTTGGCATTTTCTTGCACAGCAGTTGATTACTGTACATAGACAGTAGCGGGCGGAGTCCCATAAGGTGTATTCGATGCAGGGCGTGCGATGACCGGACTGGAAGTTTAAGCGGCAGTTTGTTGATTAAGAAGCTGCATACGAAGTTGTCTGAACTCCTCTTCGATTTCTGCCGAATCTCGCGTGCGGTTGAGATCTTCATTGAAGTCTTTTTCGTCTTCTGGTTTATCACTATAGAGCTCCGGGTGAGCTCGTACATGAGCAATTAAACATTGTCGCAAATACGCTTTTGTGCCGTTTATTGGCAAATTATTTTTTGCGAGCTCGTTTTCTGTTTGCTCTTTCGTTAATTTATAAATCCAGCTGACTCGTGGTTTTGCCATTTTAGCAGGGTTTTAATTTTATTTGAAATGACAAAATACAAAAAATATACTGCGTAATATTTTTTTTAACTTTTCTGAAATGAAAAAGATAATTTTTTTTTATTTTATCTACGAGAAAACTATTAATTTATTTTTCTATTTTTTAAAAACGGTTAATTTTATTGTAATTTCAATATGTGCTACTTCGTGCTTCGGCTCAATACGCCTTAGCACCTAGTCGCTCAACACGCCACTAGGCTCTTTTCACACAGATCGAAAAAATGCAGTTTCTGAAGTTTATCAATTTTACTCAAATATAAATTTTACGGATTTATTATACTAGTCCCTCTTCGGGCGCCATGTACCGTTCCTACCCCCCTCGGGATAGCCTACGCGGTATTTTACCAGGGTAGTTTGAGAGGGGAGGAAGTATTTCGGGATCGAACGGCAGATCAGGAAAATAATTGTACAAGTACACAGTATAATTTTAATAACAATAAAAATGAATTAATTCAGGAAATCTTCTATTTACAAGATTCTGAAACAAATAAATTAGAAACAAAATACTTAATAAAAGATAATTTACGGCTAGATTTATATATATATAATTACTTATACTAAGTTCGCGTTATTTTCCGCGATGCGTATAATATCCGGCGTTATTTACCGCACGGATACCCGGTGTTATTTTCCACGGGAGGAATTTACAAAACGTGACAGGTAGAATTTAAATAGGATGAAATAAGGTAAGCTTAACTCCGCTGGTCTTTTGAGAAGCCCCTCGCAACCAGGTTCAAGAGTTAAGGGAAAATTGACTGGTCAGGATAAGTAAACGGCTGGTTTTTTGAGAAGCGCCGCGCAACCAGGATCACGTTTACTTAACGATAGGTAAAATTATTAGCCGTCTGTCCTTTGAGGAGCGCCTCGCAACAGACATCAAGCTAATAATTTCGGAAAGTAAGTAAATGTAAAGGATAAGTAAATGGCTGGTCTTTTGAGGAGCGCCTCGCAACCAGGATCACGTTTACTTCGGAATAGGTAAAGCTATTAGTCGTCTTTCTTTTGGCGAGCGTCTAGGAACAGAGATCAAACTAATAGTTTCGGACAGGATTTTCAAGTAGAAGTTTATTGAGCTCTGGATAAGTTTTTAGCTCCGGGGAGAGTTCGTGTGAATCAACTTCGGGGCAGTTGGTTCACCGGGCGAACTCTCGATTTTGCCTTTTGCAGGCCCTTTTATAACAAAATAATCGAGTATTTCCGTCGCCGCTCGTTGAATTTCGGACGAGGCGCCGAATTATAATAATTATATTAATAATAATAATTAATAACAATGATATTTAATAATAATTATAATAATTATTATTTACAATTTGGTGTTTGTACTTGCAGCCGGTGTGCTGCGCACAGTGATTGTATATATGTATGCGTGCTTATATATATATATATATATATATATATATATTGTAAGTACATTTAGTAATGTGATTTAAGTAATTTAATTAAATACAGCGGGTGCATTCGTTTTCGGACACCCGTTGTATACATTGGCATGCGCGCGTTCGCCTACCGCAATATTCGTTGCTGGCTCGCGCCGTTCGGTGAGAGCGTATAGTAGTGTGTGTGCGACGCGTCTTAGAGGAGATAGCAGCCGCCGGTATAATACACTTGACGCGCTCTCTCTCTCTTGCCGCACGCAGTGTATCCCCTTATCGTATACTTTTGGCTTAGCTTAGTAGTAGTAGAGAGAGAGAGAGAGACTAGGTATTGCGTTCTCTCTCTACTTGTTCGGTTTTCGGCAACGTCGACTACCTTCTTCAGTAGTTGTCGCGACCTTTGCCTGTTTACGGTATGTTTATCGCGTGTTACATAATATAATATATTACTTATAATTTAGTTTTATATTTCTAGCTTAAATATAAAGTGTTTAATCAATTATTAACGGGTTATACATCTAATTTCGTATATGTAAATAGAATACATACAGGAAAATAGATGTAACGGTAGTGTGAAATAATAATTTGTGTTTCTTTTGTGTATACGCGATATATTGGCGTAGTGAATTTATGTGTCGTTTGTGATAAATTTGCGCGGCCATGTTTTTGGCCGTCGCAACTTTATTATCGATAACATACACTAAACTATTTAAAACAATAGAGTTTTGTACCTACTGTAATGCGAGATAATACCTTTACTTCAATTTAGTCAATTCCAAAAATCAACAAAAAGAAGTAAATCAAACGTAGAACAGATTGATCCGTATTATTACCAACACAAATTTCTAATCTTTTTATTAAATTTAATATGTCAGACAAAGTTTTCTAGAAATTTCGAATGTTATTCTTCAGTTTTTTAAAGATATTTTTTCAGTTAATATAGACTTTCAATTTTAACCCGATTACGCCCAAACATGCATAAAATGTTGTTATTTTTCAATCACTATACTCCTCAGATAATATTTATTCAATCATAATGAAATTACATGTTTTTTTGTATTTTTTTCTGCGCTTTCCGAATCCGCTCTGAAATTCACTATATTAACCATCATTTTTTAAATACAGCTGTTTAAAACTAAAAAACAATTATAAACCTGATATTTTTTTCGAAATCATCATGAATTTAAAGAAGAATCCTTTATCGGAGAGTGCTAAAACTCTGAATCGGATGGAATACAGACTTATACTAAAAGATACGATAGTAAGTTTATCGAAATTCAAAATGGCGATCATCAAAACAGTTGTTTTTATGTATGATTGTATTAAAAAGCTTTACAATTTTTTTCTCAGTAAGTATTAACTTTATGTAAAAAATTAAAAGAACAAAAAGTACTTAGAATTAGTCGAAGAACATGTATAAATTTCTTCAGAATTACTCTTATGTCAACTGTTTTTAGATAAAATTAATAATTGGTCTTACAGTCAAATGAAATAAAAAATATTATATAATTATATTAATATATGTTTATATTAATATTTATACATATAATATATACTGTACAAATAAGTTTTCACCATTTTTTGTAAAGAAATAAGAATTTATTGTAAAAAAAAGTACAAATAATGTCGTTCAAAATATTGCGCATCACGTTCTACTACTTTTGAGTATCTGTCGGGCAGCAAGTGGATACCCCGTCTAAAAAAATTGCTCGTCTTTTGAGGCGATTCACGAATCAACCCCTTTCTTCAATTCCTCGTAAGAAGTGAAGTGCTGCTCAGCCAGACCATGAGTCATCGACCGGAATAAGTGGTAGTCTGGAGAAATAATGTCTAGTGAATACGACGGGTGAGGTAGGACGTCCCAATTCAATGCTTCTGACATTTCCTTTCCGATTTTTGCAACATGCGGCCGAGCGTTGTAATGCTGAAAAATGACTTTAACGTGTCTGCATCAGCTGTTGTTGATAATGTTCCACGGTGACGGTTTGATTGTGTTGGAGTAGTTCGTAATAGATTACTCCAAGCTGATCCCACCAAATGCACAGCACTAGCTTCTTGCCATAAATGTTTGAATCGAAGTAGAGGCATGCCCGAGCTTACCCCATGACTTCCTATGCTTTGGGTTGACGTAGTGAAACCACTTTTCGTCCTCCGTCACGATTCGATGTAGAAATCCATTCCGGTTTTGCCTTTTGAGCAATTGTTAGTAAGCAAATAAGCGATGCTCAACGTATCTTACCTTCAGATCGTAAGGAACCCAATTTTCTTGCTTTTGAACCATACCCAGAGTTTTGAGACGTTGTGAGACAACTTGCTGAGTCACTTCTGACTCTTGTGCAAGTTCTGCTTGCGTTTGGTATGGATCTTCTTCCAGTAGTAAAGCTTCCAATTCTGTTTTTGTCGTGTATAGTTGGTGGGAAACGATATCCAGATATGCCAATACGACTTCTATGAAGAGATTAGTATTCTATCATTCGAACACGCACACTCCCAGTAAGAGTCGTCCCGAGATAACTGCAAATTATTTTCTACCTCCCCAATACCAAACTCTCTATAGCAGTCATTCCGAGAAATTTCCTATAGTCCGAACATGATACTTTCTATAAACGTCGTCTCCATACACTTGCACATCTTTTTCTACCGCTCGAACTCGAAATTCAATATTCAACATTGAAGCTGTATTTAACATGCATATGTGTGTGTGTGTGTGTGTGTGTGTGTGTGTGTGTGTGTGTTTTTGTTTTTTTTTTATTAGGCGTAGGCAGAGCAAGCTCTGCACTAGTGGCCTCTCGAAACCAGCATCCCGCCGGAACTATCCGGGAATATTACTTCGGCGGAGCTGTTAGTTAGCCTATACGACTCCTCTTCTTATGACAATATCCTACGTCCCCCATTCACACAGGTGATCAGGGGTTCGGTGTTCGTCCTCTGTATCTTAAAATAGGATCAGTTAGCCTGATTCATCCTGGGCCATTCGCCTAGTTCTATCGGCATATCTAAGTTTGGTCATGACCTCTTTTGCGAAACGGGCTACTGCCTTCCAGTTTTCAGAAGATTCCAGCATTATTGATAGGATGCTCTCTGGTCTTATTGGCTTATTGATGATGTTCATCAAGTGCTCACGTTGTGTTCTAAAACGAGGGCAGCTCACTAATATATGCTCGGTATCCTCGACCAAAGTCGGACAGATGGGGCAGAGATCATTATTATCCAGGTGAAAGCGGTGGAAATAGGACCTAAAACAACCATATCCAGTCAGCAACTGAGTTAGGTGGAAATCTAATTCCCCGTGATTCCTGTTGATCCATCTGTGTATGTCTGGAAGGATACGATAAGTCCATCGGCCTTTGCTAGAATCGGTCCATCGTTTTTGCCATATTTCTATAGAACGATGACGCTCCACGTTTTTAGCACCTTGTAGAGAATCCACTGCGGCCTTACATATGTTATGCAGCCTAGCCAGTTCATCTGCAGCTAAATCGAAAGGAAGAATTCCGGCAAGTACCTCAGCAGCGTCGGTGGATACCGTCCTGTAACCGCTAATAATACGTATACAGGAGCGACGACGGGTCGCAATGGCCAACTCACAATACGATTTAATTCCGCATGCATGATGCCAGATTGGTGCTGCATACATGCTGACAGAATTAACAACATAAGCTAATAGTTTCCTCTGGGGTGGACGTGGGTCACCAATGTTAGGCATGAGCCGACACAAGGCAGCTGAAACTCGTTGCACTTTTTCGCCAGATATCTTTAGATGTTCTTTGAAGTTTAACCTGGCATCAAGCTGGACACCCAAGTATCGTAAAGATGGCGCAGAACTAATGCGGCAGCTACCAACTTTAAGAGTAATACTATCTACCTTCTTACGACTGCTGACAAGAACTACTTCTGCTCCGCTAATTGTAGACCAGCCGTCTTAATCCATCTACTGATGTTGCTGATTGCCTATTGGCATTTTCAGTAAGTTCATCAAGGGTCTTAGCCGTCACTACTAGAGCGATATCGTCGGCGTACCCTACTGTTATTGAACCAGGCGGTTGTGGAATCCTCAACACGCCATCATACATAATATTCCACAATATAGGTCCCATAACTGAGCCCTGGGGGACTCCCGCAGTAACCTTATGCGATACAATGCCTTCATCCGTTCGGTATAATATTATCCTATTCTCAAAGTAGCTGGCCACGACATTCTGTAAATAACCAGGTACTCCGAACTCTTTAAGAGAACTCATAATAGAAGACCAGCGCGCTGAACTAAAGGCATTCTTGACATCTAGAGCGACAATGGCACAATACTGTTTAGTGCCACCTTTCCATCTCTTACCACTGATTGCATTTCTTGCGGTACACACTACCAGTTTAATGGCATCGACTGTTGATTTCGATTTCCGAAATCCAAATTGGCGTGAGGATAAGCCGTGCAATCCTTCAGTGAATGCTTCCTGTCGGCTACATATTATTTTTTCAAATATTTTACCTACCGTGTCGAGCATACACAATGGCCTGTATGATGAAGGATCATCAAGTGGCTTATTGCCCTTAGGTAACAGGACTAACCTTTGAGTTTTCCAGCAATCAGGAAAAATACCCTCCAGAAGACAAGCATTATATACTTTAAGAAATATAGCTGGATTATTCTGTATCGCCAACTTAACTGCCGCATTAGGGATACCATCAGGGCCAGGAGCAGCATTGTCTCTAGTCTTAGCGTAAGCATTATGTAGCTCCATTTCTGTTATAGGAGGTATATCGTCCGAGTGTTGCGTGCGCAGTACAGTCCCATGGGTGTCATTGGGAAAGAGAGCGGAAACAATCTTATCAATCAATACCGTGCTAGTGGGTTGTATTGGTGCCCTACTCAATCTTGCCATGACTGTTTTGTATGGTCGTCCCCATAAGTCATTGTTGGCCTCTGCACACAGTTCAAGCCAGCATCGACGCTTGCTTGCCTTAATGGCCTTGACAAGCGCTCTTTGTGCTTCTTTAAATAAACTATTAAACGTATCACGATGGGTGCGGGCTCTTTCGGCAAGTCTACGTGCGCGATGACATTGTTTGCGCAATTCTGCAATTTCATTTGTCCACCAGTAGACAGATTGACGATGTTTTAATCCGCTCTTAGTTCTAGTCATCGATGCATCACATGCTTCAGAGATATGCTTCATGAGTGCATTTGCCAGATGGCCTGGTGCACCATATTCTAAACGCTCTTCTGATATTATAGTGGCGAACACTTCACAGTCTAGCGATCTGATGTTCCATTTCCGTGTGGGCATCCACTCATTGCACTTGTTCTTTACTTTCTTCTCTGCAATCTCATACAAGATCGCCCTGTGATCACTATGGGTGTAAAGGTCGCTTACTCTCCCATTAAGGATCCGCTGAATCAAGTCATCACTGGCGAATGTTACATCAATAACTGATTGTTTATCACCCCTAATGAAAGTGGATTCAAATCCCTTATTAACCACGTGGAGTTGAAGAGAATTAAGGCCATCAAGCAGCATACTACCTCTGTTATTTGTTGAAGCGCTTCCCCAGGCTGTTGATCACGCGTTAAAATCGCCAGCGATTAATAATGGTTTCTTGTCCATGGCTCCATCAACTAATTTAGCTACGAGGATTTCAAACTGCTTGTCCGTCAAGCTTGGAGGAGCATATACACTAAAGACGTATATTTCTTGTATTTTAGCCCAGGATATCAATTCGCTCCGATGACTCGACTGCTTTAGTACCTGCCTATTTTGACCAATCCAGAGGGCAGCTCTATTGCTTGTGTCACTTATCCAGCGCTGTGGTCTGACCCTGTCACAATATGGTTCGGAGATTACAGCAATGTCTATTCTTAGCTCCTTTATTGTCTGTTTCAGCAGGTCATGAGCTGCTACGCAATGGTTGGTATTCAGTTGGAGTATTCTCATGTTTTATGTCTGTTTAAAAACTCCACGGTAATCGGGCACTTATATCTGTATGCTGGATGGTTAATCTCCTTTTTTCCTTCACATTTACAGAGTAAACAACAGGGCTCGTTTACACACAGCTTGGATAGATGGTCTTTTCCACCGCAGTGCCTGCAAAGTTTAGTTCTGTCAGGGCCCGAGCACACGGACGCTAAATGGCCAATCTGCCAACACCTGAAGCAGCGCTTTATTTCTGTTTTTTTTCTAACTCTGCAGCTGACCCATCCGATTCGAACATGCCCTGCACGTAGTAACTCAGCTGCGTGGCTGTATGGTACAGACACCACCGCCGTCTGAGTACCCCCATAAGCTTGCCGCAAGGAACGAGCAATTAGTAGATTAGTCTCCTTTAGATCGAGGTGTGTTCTCAGAGCCTCTAATACTTCATCCTTTGAAGTGACCTCATCTATACCTTAAGCACGTAATGGAGATTTCTCGATCCGTCGTTTCTTGATCCATCATGACATCTCCTTCTTGTACCCAGTGTACTATCTATGATTATGTTTGATTTGCCCTCCCCAGAATCCGAGGGGCTACTACCGACCATAGAGGCTTGCACTCTATCGGAATCGGTGAGGAAATTGACCGGTCTTGCCGGAGTTACTCCCTGGGGTATATCCTTGTTTATACCAAAAATTAGTCATAATTGGCCTTAAGTTCGGGAGGCCCTCCCTATTAGCTTTTTCTGTCCGCCCTGAGTATTTTATTTCCTAAGTGCCCTCTACAAATTGTAGCGAGCCATTCCCTATCCGCAACCTGGGGAGGCGCCAGATGGGAGAAAGCAACAAAACTCCACACTGGGGTGTGTGTGTGTGTATTGTATAAAATGGTCGGCAAAATATCAACTTTTTGAAGTGGATGCTACATTGAAACAACTTTTTATACAGATGCGACGATGGCTAAATTACGGTGAATTATTTATAGAAACATAGATTTTTACATATAGAGTACTTTTTACTTAGATATTACTGAATTATTTATTAAATCGGTTAAATTATTATCTCGGGCGAAGCCGAAACGGGGGATGCTAGTATTGTTATATACGTCTTACTCTAAATTTCGCTGAGATTTTTGCTATGTATTCAGGGCTGGAGTAAGCTTTAACGGGGCCCAGCACTATCAAATAATCAGAGGCCCCTTACGCAGGCTATATTTTAAATTATCAATTTCTAAACCCATTCTAAATGCAACTATATTTTAAGCCCTAAATTTTGCAAACCCACCTACCAGTAAAGAGAGAGTTAAAAAAGTTAAATAACTATACGTTAAACATAACAGCAACATGAAACAGTTATCCTCTCTTAAAGAGTGATGGATAAACTCTCATTAGAATTAAAGTATAATAATAAAATAAATAAAAATATTGATATTTTCAGATGTTAGAGAAACTGCGTTATTTTCAGTTTCTACAGTTTCGTGCACACATATATCTTGATCACTTTCAAAAACACTGCTTATATCGTCACTTTGTGTTTCATCATTTTTAGAACTTTTTAACTGAATAGATACTTATGTTTGAATTTTTATATTTGTGCCTGTAGATGTAAAATAAATAAAAGAAGTGAGATTAGGAATTTTTTCTTCAAAATCATATTTTTTCGCTATATATTCGCTTTTTTCTCTTTTCTTTTCGAAGATCCGCTTTTGAATTTTTTCGACATCGTTTCTTATTTTCACTCTTTTTACTCGACCCGATTCAATTTGTTAAATCGTAGCTGTAATTGCAAAGCTGAAGACTGAGTACTGATCGATCCACTGACTACGCATCAACTGACAAAACAGTAACTTCTGCTCAAAATATTGGAAGTTTTGTTTTTCGACGAACGGCAAAATTGAAAAAAAGTAGTGGCCGGTATAGGCATCGTTCTACGAGCTCGCATATAGAGGTATGCAGAGAATTTTGTATATAATCATAAGCCGCTTAATTGCGAGCTGATGAATGTGTTCATTTTGGACGGCGCTGTTCCACTGATATGAACTATACATGATATGTATATATAACAATAATCATCACAACTGTATTTTAAAATCAAAATCTAATGCGCTTCAAGCACTCAATTATTTTTTTACCACGTCGTATGCAAAACTCGATTTTGTTTATGCTTGAATAAAAATGATGATTTTAACCTTGTGTTACTTTGTCATAATAAAGCTAAATAATGTTTCGAAAAATAATTATCTACAAAATCGTTTTACAGCAGAAAATTCTCTCTTTTTAACTTATAGCCTAATCCAAGCGAACTTTATTATGAATATAAATAATAAATATATACCTATTGTATTAGTTCAAAATTTCATTTGGAATTTCATTAATATTCAATAATCGGGTTCCGTAGAACGGTTAACTTTTAACATACAATAAATATTAAATTTTGAGATTGTAAATTTAACATTAATCTTATACTTTTATCGAGTATTTTATAGGAAATCAAAATCAACGATAGCATTAAGGACTTCGTTACTTTCAAATCTTTGTTTTTAATTCTCGAAGCTTTTTACTCTTGAATATTAAAAGTTTAAGGATCTCATTTTTGAGTTTAATATCATGAGTTAATATTTAACATAATGAGTTTAATATTTCTTTTACAATTTCATTAATAATTCGCACCCTAATTCAAATCAATAATAATTAGCAAAGTTTTACTATAAAGTATTCAGAAAATCAAAGCTGTTCGAGAAAAGTTTTAGAAACACCATTTCTATAATGAAATTACTCTTGCCTGTAATATCTTAATGAGAAGTCTAATTTGAAGTGTGGAGATATAATGAGAAGACTTTAGAAATGGGTGTTGAACTTCAATCGAGAATGCCACGGCGAAGCCAAAACAGCTTCTAATGAGTGTTCAAAACATAAGAAAGAGTGTGAATTATATTAATTCATGTAAGGAGAACACAAAATATGAATATATTATTTAACATACATATAAATAAAAGAGTAGTAAATATATTTTTTACTGCTAACAGTTGCACATTCAAAAGTGCTAAAGGATATTGAGAAAGTTCACTGAAAAAGAGGCGTCAATGATGAGTCGATCGTTGCGGGTCGTAAAACCGTAATTGAAACTTACAAAATAGTCCAAAATGAGAGAAAGTGTGATTCCATCGCTTCACACAACAAGTAAACACACGAAAGTATGAAAATGAGATCATGTTCGAAAAACATCTCGAAGCAGGCGAGACAGCCTGTACTTATGCATGATAGGTGGTTTGTTTACCATTGTGAGTGCTAAAGTGCCGGTCTCGCCATCTACTGGTAGGCGGATAAATTATGCCCCATATACCGCTACAGAGGGCGCACTGTACTATACGTAGAGAGTGGACTTATTTTGTACCGTACATCGTATCTCATACAAAGCATGAGCTAAATCTGAGTATTGTAATATTAGTTCCTCGATCAAAAACCAACGCTAATATTAGAACTTTCATTACTTTTAAATTTCTATTTTGCTTTTTCACAAATCACATTGAGTTTTTAAATGCTTTATAATATTTGACGATTGTTTTGTTTTCTAAGACAGGATATAGGGTATAGTTAATTATGTTTTTATAAACGATATCTTCTGTGAAACAACGGTTAATTTGCAACACTCTAAGAATAGTATACGCCAATAAAGCTGACCGATAATTTAACACTCATCTGACTTTCAAAATGTGGTTTAAAAAAAGAAATACATTATCTAAGAAATAACTTATCTAATATATATATATATATATATATATATATATATATATATATATATAAAAGAATAAAATGTTTCTAAGCTTTTCTATAGCTATATACGGAGTTTTATATTAAAAACTGCTTTTTAGCCAAAAATTCCGGTCGGAAACGATTTTTTATATTTATGTATACATTGTACACATTACAAACGATGATGCAATGGGGTCAATACCAAACCAGTGTCCAGTCACTACTGGCGTCGATAATTGCCTGTAATTTCCGAGGCATGCTCTCGACTAATTGGCCGGCGTATTCTAGTGGCAACAATCTCCAGATCCGACGAATTTGGTAAGACAAATGCTTCAAAGTATCTGTGCGTCTACTACGAAGCTTCTGTTTAATATCTGCCCACAAATTTTCAATAGTAGTACAGTAATCAGAACAGAGCTTACTTCGGTGTTTAGGTTGTCAATAAAGAGGTGCCAAGTGCTAAATTCCTGCTTTGAGAAGCAGCTCCAATGATGCACCTGTATTCCATGTGTTACATCCTATCGATCAAAAATCCACAATCTGCGTTTTTAATAGGCTTTTAAACATTGCATAATCTCTTGAAAACTGAAAATTCACTAAAATATTTTTCATTATTGCATTTAGTGTTTCAAAATCTATACACATATGGTAATTTATTTAAGTCAGTTCCAGTAGTATGTTTTAGTCAGTTCAATAAACGAATTTACAAATGCATTGTTTAACATTTCAATTGAATTTACTGCTACTGAAATTAAAAATAATATGCTTAAGGTCATTGAATGCGTATCAATAGCATCCGATACCTTCATAATTATTTTATATGATTTTATACGTAACTGAAGCCTAAACCATCTGATTTTTATCATTCAAAGTTCCTCACAATCAGTATTTTTGACTGTTTTGAATATGACAATGATGAAATATTTATTTTTCCATCTTTGTAACATTTCGAAAATTCAGTTGCATATTTGTTTTATACATACACGTGTACGCTCGCAGTTAGTTTGTCCGCCTCTGTGACTATAATGATTTTCTCATAGATCGAGAGCAAGCATCCGCCTTTTCTTCATTATTTCCAATGCAGTGGAGTGGCTGTTATAAAAAAGGGTAGCTTGACAAAAAATATGGGAATGAACCGTTGTAGATGAAGAAAGATAATCTTTATTCACAAAACTCGTGAACCTCGCTTCGTCAATGCGTCTGTATAACCAAACAATTACGTGAGTGTTGAAAATGGACAGGAAAAAGAACAACTACTGGTCTTTGCCGTGTTCACTCGACTTCGCCTCGGTTCTCTTTGTTTGACCTCGTTTTCCTCGCCTGCAGCCGATGACCAACTTCTCTGAGCTGATTGGCTGACAGACAATGGTCCATATTACAAAAACTATTAACAAATAACCTAAATGAATATTAATATTTATACATAACTTTTCCTTCCCGATACCATGCCGCTGATATGAGCAGTTATAAACCTGTCGAAAAAGTTGGTGGCGACAGTATATTCTATTTTTATTTTATTTATTATTTTTAATTTGTATTTTAATTTGTTCATTTGATTAATTGAAAATTCTAGGTATCACAATATATAGTACTTTGTCTTAGAAAGAACTATGTCATATTACAATCAAGAAAGGTTGTATTGCTTTATTGTACCTTAGAAATAACGAAGAATTTTTTCTACAGTCTTTGAAATTTATGATAATCAAAATAATAATATTTCCTTGCATTTGGTACGGATCTTCCTCCAGTTGTAAAGCTTCCAATTCTGTGTCACCATACACTTTGATCCTTCCACTGCGTGTTTTGTCATCTACGTCAAAATCGCCACTTTAAAATTTTTGGATAACTTCTGTCTTTTAATAATTTGAACAACTTCTTTCACTCAAATTAACAGCAACATATGCTTCTATGAGTAGCCGATGTGCTTCAACTGCAGATTGCTTTAAAGGAAAGAAGTAAATTAACAATTTTCGCAAATGACGCTTACTTGGCTCAAAATTTGACATCTTAACACGATGAAAACTAAGTGATACTAGAAAAAAGTCAGAGGTATTAAAAAGTTATACTGTTTCCAGATGTCAACATATTCTATACGACTTTTTACAGCTGACAATGTCGATCTTATCGGTGGCGCCATCTTTTCTAAATGGCGGAAACTTATTTGTACACCTAATAATTCATTAAAAATTATAATGACATTCAGACTGTCCTTGTATAAAATCAGCCCCGTTCACTAATTGGAAATAAAAATTTTATTAGCTAAAAAAAAAATTTTTTTTTATTATTAAAGTAAAATCTGACTGTCCTCGCCACCTTTATTTAATTGAAGTTATTTCTGCTGTTGTCCAACGTTTCGACCTCGTTACGGCTCCTCATCAGCTACCAAACTAACAGTCTGATTGTCATTATAAGTTTCAATTAATTACATACTATATGTATTTATATTAATATAAACATATATTAATATAATTATATAATATTTTTAATTTAATTGGACTTCAAGACTAGGGTACTAAGTTGATTAAAATTCAAAATAACTATTATCGAAACAGCTGTTTTTATGCATAGTCAAAGAATACCTATGACTTTTTTTCAGAATTGTTTGAATGATTTTTTATTTTTTTGATTAGTTCATTTCTTGAAAACTGCAAAAATCATTTTAAAAATTCTCAAAAAAATTACGTTCATTCATTTACTAATTCTAAGTACTTTTTGTTCTTTAAAATTTTTTTGTAAAGTTGATTCTTATCGAGAGAAATGATTTTGTAGTTTTTTCAGTTTCTTGATAATTTTACGATGTTTAGAACTTAATCTTTTGATTTAAGAGACTAGTCTTGTATAATATATGTTTATATTAATATAAATACATATAGTATGTAATTAATTGAAACTTATAATGACAATCAGACTGTTAGTTTGGTAGCTGATGAGGAGCCGTAACGAGGTCGAAACGTTGGACAACAGCAGAAATAACTTCAATTAAATAAAGGTGGCGAGGACAGTCAGATTTTACTTTAATAATAAAAAAAAATTTTTTTTTTAGCTAATAAAATTTTTATTTCCAATTAGTGAACGGGGCTGATTTTATACAAGGACAGTCTGAATGTCATTATAATTTTTAATGAATTATTAGGTGTACAAATAAGTTTCCGCCATTTAGAAAAGATGGCGCCACCGATAAGATCGACATTGTCAGCTGTAAAAAGTCGTATAGAATATGTTGACATCTGGAAACAGTATAACTTTTTAATACCTCTGACTTTTTTCTAGTATCACTTAGTTTTCATCGTGTTAAGATGTCAAATTTTGAGCCAAGTAAGCGTCATTTGCGAAAATTGTTAATTTACTTCTTTCCTTTAAAGCAATCTGCAGTTGAAGCACATCGGCTACTCATAGAAGCATATGTTGCTGTTAATTTGAGTGAAAGAAGTTGTTCAAATTATTAAAAGACAGAAGTTATCCAAAAATTTTAAAGTGGCGATTTTGACGTAGATGACAAAACACGCAGTGGAAGGATCAAAGTGTATGGTGACACAGAATTGGAAGCTTTACAACTGGAGGAAGATCCGTACCAAATGCAAGGAAATATTATTATTTTGATTATCATAAATTTCAAAGACTGTAGAAAAAATTCTTCGTTATTTCTAAGGTACAATAAAGCAATACAACCTTTCTTGATTGTAATATGACATAGTTCTTTCTAAGACAAAGTACTATATATTGTGATACCTAGAATTTTCAATTAATCAAATGAACAAATTAAAATACAAATTAAAAATAATAAATAAAATAAAAATAGAATATACTGTCGCCACCAACTTTTTCGACAGGTTTATAACTGCTCATATCAGCGGCATGGTATCGGGAAGGAAAAGTTATGTATAAATATTAATATTCATTTAGGTTATTTGTTAATAGTTTTTGTAATATGGACCATTGTCTGTCAGCCAATCAGCTCAGAGAAGTTGGTCATCGGCTGCAGGCGAGGAAAACGAGGTCAAACAAAGAGAACCGAGGCGAAGTCGAGTGAACACGGCAAAGACCAGTAGTTGTTCTTTTTCCTGTCCATTTTCAACACTCACGTAATTGTTTGGTTATACAGACGCATTGACGAAGCGAGGTTCACGAGTTTTGTGAATAAAGATTATCTTTCTTCATCTACAACGGTTCATTCCCATATTTTTTGTCAAGCTACCCTTTTTTATAACAGCCACTCCACTGCATTGGAAATAATGAAGAAAAGGCGGATGCTTGCTCTCGATCTATGAGAAAATCATTATAGTCACAGAGGCGGACAAACTAACTGCGAGCGTACACGTGTATGTATAAAACAAATATGCAACTGAATTTTCGAAATGTTACAAAGATGGAAAAATAAATATTTCATCATTGTCATATTCAAAACAGTCAAAAATACTGATTGTGAGGAACTTTGAATGATAAAAATCAGATGGTTTAGGCTTCAGTTACGTATAAAATCATATAAAATAATTATGAAGGTATCGGATGCTATTGATACGCATTCAATGACCTTAAGCATATTATTTTTAATTTCAGTAGCAGTAAATTCAATTGAAATGTTAAACAATGCATTTGTAAATTCGTTTATTGAACTGACTAAAACATACTACTGGAACTGACTTAAATAAATTACCATATGTGTATAGATTTTGAAACACTAAATGCAATAATGAAAAATATTTTAGTGAATTTTCAGTTTTCAAGAGATTATGCAATGTTTAAAAGCCTATTAAAAACGCAGATTGTGGATTTTTGATCGATAGGATGTAACACATGGAATACAGGTGCATCATTGGAGCTGCTTCTCAAAGCAGGAATTTAGCACTTGGCACCTCTTTATTGACAACCTAAACACCGAAGTAAGCTCTGTTCTGATTACTGTACTACTATTGAAAATTTGTGGGCAGATATTAAACAGAAGCTTCGTAGTAGACGCACAGATACTTTGAAGCATTTGTCTTACCAAATTCGTCGGATCTGGAGATTGTTGCCACTAGAATACGCCGGCCAATTAGTCGAGAGCATGCCTCGGAAATTACAGGCAATTATCGACGCCAGTAGTGACTGGACACTGGTTTGGTATTGACCCCATTGCATCATCGTTTGTAATGTGTACAATGTATACATAAATATAAAAAATCGTTTCCGACCGGAATTTTTGGCTAAAAAGCAGTTTTTAATATAAAACTCCGTATATAGCTATAGAAAAGCTTAGAAACATTTTATTCTTTTATATATATATATATATATATATATATATATATATATATATATATTAGATAAGTTATTTCTTAGATAATGTATTTCTTTTTTTAAACCACATTTTGAAAGTCAGATGAGTGTTAAATTATCGGTCAGCTTTATTGGCGTATACTATTCTTAGAGTGTTGCAAATTAACCGTTGTTTCACAGAAGATATCGTTTATAAAAACATAATTAACTATACCCTATATCCTGTCTTAGAAAACAAAACAATCGTCAAATATTATAAAGCATTTAAAAACTCAATGTGATTTGTGAAAAAGCAAAATAGAAATTTAAAAGTAATGAAAGTTCTAATATTAGCGTTGGTTTTTGATCGAGGAACTAATATTACAATACTCAGATTTAGCTCATGCTTTGTATGAGATACGATGTACGGTACAAAATAAGTCCACTCTCTACGTATAGTACAGTGCGCCCTCTGTAGCGGTATATGGGGCATAATTTATCCGCCTACCAGTAGATGGCGAGACCGGCACTTTAGCACTCACAATGGTAAACAAACCACCTATCATGCATAAGTACAGGCTGTCTCGCCTGCTTCGAGATGTTTTTCGAACATGATCTCATTTTCATACTTTCGTGTGTTTACTTGTTGTGTGAAGCGATGGAATCACACTTTCTCTCATTTTGGACTATTTTGTAAGTTTCAATTACGGTTTTACGACCCGCAACGATCGACTCATCATTGACGCCTCTTTTTCAGTGAACTTTCTCAATATCCTTTAGCACTTTTGAATGTGCAACTGTTAGCAGTAAAAAATATATTTACTACTCTTTTATTTATATGTATGTTAAATAATATATTCATATTTTGTGTTCTCCTTACATGAATTAATATAATTCACACTCTTTCTTATGTTTTGAACACTCATTAGAAGCTGTTTTGGCTTCGCCGTGGCATTCTCGATTGAAGTTCAACACCCATTTCTAAAGTCTTCTCATTATATCTCCACACTTCAAATTAGACTTCTCATTAAGATATTACAGGCAAGAGTAATTTCATTATAGAAATGGTGTTTCTAAAACTTTTCTCGAACAGCTTTGATTTTCTGAATACTTTATAGTAAAACTTTGCTAATTATTATTGATTTGAATTAGGGTGCGAATTATTAATGAAATTGTAAAAGAAATATTAAACTCATTATGTTAAATATTAACTCATGATATTAAACTCAAAAATGAGATCCTTAAACTTTTAATATTCAAGAGTAAAAAGCTTCGAGAATTAAAAACAAAGATTTGAAAGTAACGAAGTCCTTAATGCTATCGTTGATTTTGATTTCCTATAAAATACTCGATAAAAGTATAAGATTAATGTTAAATTTACAATCTCAAAATTTAATATTTATTGTATGTTAAAAGTTAACCGTTCTACGGAACCCGATTATTGAATATTAATGAAATTCCAAATGAAATTTTGAACTAATACAATAGGTATATATTTATTATTTATATTCATAATAAAGTTCGCTTGGATTAGGCTATAAGTTAAAAAGAGAGAATTTTCTGCTGTAAAACGATTTTGTAGATAATTATTTTTCGAAACATTATTTAGCTTTATTATGACAAAGTAACACAAGGTTAAAATCATCATTTTTATTCAAGCATAAACAAAATCGAGTTTTGCATACGACGTGGTAAAAAAATAATTGAGTGCTTGAAGCGCATTAGATTTTGATTTTAAAATACAGTTGTGATGATTATTGTTATATATACATATCATGTATAGTTCATATCAGTGGAACAGCGCCGTCCAAAATGAACACATTCATCAGCTCGCAATTAAGCGGCTTATGATTATATACAAAATTCTCTGCATACCTCTATATGCGAGCTCGTAGAACGATGCCTATACCGGCCACTACTTTTTTTTCAATTTTGCCGTTCGTCGAAAAACAAAACTTCCAATATTTTGAGCAGAAGTTACTGTTTTGTCAGTTGATGCGTAGTCAGTGGATCGATCAGTACTCAGTCTTCAGCTTTGCAATTACAGCTACGATTTAACAAATTGAATCGGGTCGAGTAAAAAGAGTGAAAATAAGAAACGATGTCGAAAAAATTCAAAAGCGGATCTTCGAAAAGAAAAGAGAAAAAAGCGAATATATAGCGAAAAAATATGATTTTGAAGAAAAAATTCCTAATCTCACTTCTTTTATTTATTTTACATCTACAGGCACAAATATAAAAATTCAAACATAAGTATCTATTCAGTTAAAAAGTTCTAAAAATGATGAAACACAAAGTGACGATATAAGCAGTGTTTTTGAAAGTGATCAAGATATATGTGTGCACGAAACTGTAGAAACTGAAAATAACGCAGTTTCTCTAACATCTGAAAATATCAATATTTTTATTTATTTTATTATTATACTTTAATTCTAATGAGAGTTTATCCATCACTCTTTAAGAGAGGATAACTGTTTCATGTTGCTGTTATGTTTAACGTATAGTTATTTAACTTTTTAACTCTCTCTTTACTGGTAGGTGGGTTTGCAAAATTTAGGGCTTAAAATATAGTTGCATTTAGAATGGGTTTAGAAATTGATAATTTAAAATATAGCCTGCGTAAGGGGCCTCTGATTATTTGATAGTGCTGGGCCCCGTTAAAGCTTACTCCAGCCCTGAATACATAGCAAAAATCTCAGCGAAATTTAGAGTAAGACGTATATAACAATACTAGCATCCCCCGTTTCGGCTTCGCCCGAGATAATAATTTAACCGATTTAATAAATAATTCAGTAATATCTAAGTAAAAAGTACTCTATATGTAAAAATCTATGTTTCTATAAATAATTCACCGTAATTTAGCCATCGTCGCATCTGTATAAAAAGTTGTTTCAATGTAGCATCCACTTCAAAAAGTTGATATTTTGCCGACCATTTTATACAATACACACACACACACCCCAGTGTGGAGTTTTGTTGCTTTCTCCCATCTGGCGCCTCCCCAGGTTGCGGATAGGGAATGGCTCGCTACAATTTGTAGAGGGCACTTAGGAAATAAAATACTCAGGGCGGACAGAAAAAGCTAATAGGGAGGGCCTCCCGAACTTAAGGCCAATTATGACTAATTTTTGGTATAAACAAGGATATACCCCAGGGAGTAACTCCGGCAAGACCGGTCAATTTCCTCACCGATTCCGATAGAGTGCAAGCCTCTATGGTCGGTAGTAGCCCCTCGGATTCTGGGGAGGGCAAATCAAACATAATCATAGATAGTACACTGGGTACAAGAAGGAGATGTCATGATGGATCAAGAAACGACGGATCGAGAAATCTCCATTACGTGCTTAAGGTATAGATGAGGTCACTTCAAAGGATGAAGTATTAGAGGCTCTGAGAACACACCTCGATCTAAAGGAGACTAATCTACTAATTGCTCGTTCCTTGCGGCAAGCTTATGGGGGTACTCAGACGGCGGTGGTGTCTGTACCATACAGCCACGCAGCTGAGTTACTACGTGCAGGGCATGTTCGAATCGGATGGGTCAGCTGCAGAGTTAGAAAAAAAACAGAAATAAAGCGCTGCTTCAGGTGTTGGCAGATTGGCCATTTAGCGTCCGTGTGCTCGGGCCCTGACAGAACTAAACTTTGCAGGCACTGCGGTGGAAAAGACCATCTATCCAAGCTGTGTGTAACGAGCCCTGTTGTTTACTCTGTAAATGTGAAGGAAAAAAAGGAGATTAACCATCCAGCATACAGATATAAGTGCCCGATTACCGTGGAGTTTTTAAACAGACATAAAACATGAGAATACTCCAACTGAATACCAACCATTGCGTAGCAGCTCATGACCTGCTGAAACAGACAATAAAGGAGCTAAGAATAGACATTGCTGTAATCTCCGAACCATATTGTGACAGGGTCAGACCACAGCGCTGGATAAGTGACACAAGCAATAGAGCTGCCCTCTGGATTGGTCAAAATAGGCAGGTACTAAAGCAGTCGAGTCATCGGAGCGAATTGATATCCTGGGCTAAAATACAAGAAATATACGTCTTTAGTGTATATGCTCCTCCAAGCTTGACGGACAAGCAGTTTTGAAATCCTCGTAGCTAAATTAGTTGATGAAGCCATGGACAAGAAACCATTATTAATCGCTGGCGATTTTAACGCGTGATCAACAGCCTGGGAAGCGCTTCAACAAATAACAGAGGGTAGTATGCTGCTTGATGGCCTTAATTCTCTTCAACTCCACGTAGTTAATAAGGGATTTGAATCCACTTTCATTAGGGGTGATAAACAATCAGTTATTGATGTAACATTCGCCAGTGATGACTTGATTCAGCGGATCCTTAATGGGAGAGTAAGCGACCTTTACACCCATAGTGATCACAGGGCGATCTTGTATGAGATTGCAGAGAAGAAAGTAAAGAACAAGTGCAATGAGTGGATGCCCACACGGAAATGGAACATCAGATCGCTAGACTGTGAAGTGTTCGCCACTATAATATCAGAAGAGCGTTTAGAATATGGTGCACCAGGCCATCTGGCAAATGCACTCATGAAGCATATCTCTGAAGCATGTGATGCATCGATGACTAGAACTAAGAGCGGATTAAAACATCGTCAATCTGTCTACTGGTGGACAAATGAAATTGCAGAATTGCGCAAACAATGTCATCGCGCACGTAGACTTGCCGAAAGAGCCCGCACCCATCGTGATACGTTTAATAGTTTATTTAAAGAAGCACAAAGAGCGCTTGTCAAGGCCATTAAGGCAAGCAAGCGTCGATGCTGGCTTGAACTGTGTGCAGAGGCCAACAATGACTTATGGGGACGACCATACAAAACAGTCATGGCAAGATTGAGTAGGGCACCAATACAACCCACTAGCACGGTATTGATTGATAAGATTGTTTCCGCTCTCTTTCCCAATGACACCCATGGGACTGTACTGCGCACGCAACACTCGGACGATATACCTCCTATAACAGAAATGGAGCTACATAATGCTTACGCTAAGACTAGAGACAATGCTGCTCCTGGCCCTGATGGTATCCCTAATGCGGCAGTTAAGTTGGCGATACAGAATAATCCAGCTATATTTCTTAAAGTATATAATGCTTGTCTTCTGGAGGGTATTTTTTCCTGATTGCTGGAAAACTCAAAGGTTAGTCCTGTTACCTAAGGGCAATAAGCCACTTGATGATCCTTCATCATACAGGCCATTGTGTATGCTCGACACGGTAGGTAAAATATTTGAAAAAATAATATGTAGCCGACAGGAAGCATTCACTGAAGGATTGCACGGCTTATCCTCACGCCAATTTGGATTTCGGAAATCGAAATCAACAGTCGATGCCATTAAACTGGTAGTGTGTACCGCAAGAAATGCAATCAGTGGTAAGAGATGGAAAGGTGGCACTAAACAGTATTGTGCCATTGTCGCTCTAGATGTCAAGAATGCCTTTAGTTCAGCGCGCTGGTCTTCTATTATGAGTTCTCTTAAAGAGTTCGGAGTACCTGGTTATTTACAGAATGTCGTGGCCAGCTACTTTGAGAATAGGATAATATTATACCGAACGGATGAAGGCATTGTATCGCATAAGGTTACTGCGGGAGTCCCCCAGGGCTCAGTTATGGGACCTATATTGTGGAATATTATGTATGATGGCGTGTTGAGGATTCCACAACCGCCTGGTTCAATAACAGTAGGGTACGCCGACGATATCGCTCTAGTAGTGACGGCTAAGACCCTTGATGAACTTACTGAAAATGCCAATAGGCAATCAGCAACATCAGTAGATGGATTAAGACGGCTGGTCTACAATTAGCGGAGCAGAAAGTAGTTCTTGTCAGCAGTCGTAAGAAGGTAGATAGTATTACTCTTAAAGTTGGTAGCTGCCGCATTAGTTCTGCGCCATCTTTACGATACTTGGGTGTCCAGCTTGATGCCAGGTTAAACTTCAAAGAACATCTAAAGATATCTGGCGAAAAGTGCAACGAGTTTCAGCTGCCTTGTGTCGGCTCATGCCTAACATTGGTGACCCACGTCCACCCCAGAGGAAACTATTAGCTTATGTTGTTAATTCTGTCAGCATGTATGCAGCACCAATCTGGCATCATGCATGCGGAATTAAATCGTATTGTGAGTTGGCCATTGCGACCCGTCGTCGCTCCTGTATACGTATATTAGCGGTTACAGGACGGTATCCACCGACGCTGCTGAGGTACTTGCCGGAATTCTTCCTTTCGATTTAGCTGCAGATGAACTGGCTAGGCTTGCATAACATATGTAAGGCCGCAGTGGATTCTCTACAAGGTGCTAAAAACGTGGAGCGTCATCGTTCTATAGAAATATGGCAAAAACGATGGACCGATTCTAGCAAAGGCCGATGGACTTATCGTATCCTTCCAGACATACACAGATGGATCAACAGGAATCACGGGGAATTAGATTTCCACCTAACTCAGTTGCTGACTGGATATGGTTGTTTTAGGTCCTATTTCCACCGCTTTTCACCTGGATAATAATGATCTCTGCCCCATCTGTCCGACTTTGTCGAGGATACCGAGCATATATTAGTGAGCTGCCCTCGTTTTAGAAACACAACGTGAGCACTTGATGAACATCATCAATAAGCCAATAAGACCAGAGAGCATCCTATCAATAATGCTGGAATCTTCTGAAAACTGGAAGGCAGTAGCCCGTTTCGCAAAAGAGGTCATGACCAAACTTAGATATGCCGATAGAACTAGGCGAATGGCCCAGGATGAATCAGGCTAACTGATCCTATTTTAAGATACAGAGGACGAACACCGAACCCCTGATCACCTGTGTGAATGGGGGACGTAGGATATTGTCATAAGAAGAGGAGTCGTATAGGCTAACTAACAGCTCCGCCGAAGTAATATTCCCGGATAGTTCCGGCGGGATGCTGGTTCGAGAGGCCACTAGTGCAGAGCTTGCTCTGCCTACGCCTAATAAAAAAAAACAAAAACCACACACACACCACACACACCACACACACACACACACACACATATGCATGTTAAATACAGCTTCAATGTTGAATATTGAATTTCGAGTTCGAGCGGTAGAAAAAGATGTGCAAGTGTATGGAGACGACGTTTATAGAAAGTATCATGTTCGGACTATAGGAAATTTCTCGGAATGACTGCTATAGAGAGTTTGGTATTGGGGAGGTAGAAAATAATTTGCAGTTATCTCGGGACGACTCTTACTGGGAGTGTGCGTGTTCGAATGATAGAATACTAATCTCTTCATAGAAGTCGTATTGGCATATCTGGATATCGTTTCCCACCAACTATACACGACAAAAACAGAATTGGAAGCTTTACTACTGGAAGAAGATCCATACCAAACGCAAGCAGAACTTGCACAAGAGTCAGAAGTGACTCAGCAAGTTGTCTCACAACGTCTCAAAACTCTGGGTATGGTTCAAAAGCAAGAAAATTGGGTTCCTTACGATCTGAAGGTAAGATACGTTGAGCATCGCTTATTTGCTTACTAACAATTGCTCAAAAGGCAAAACCGCAATGGATTTCTACATCGAATCGTGACGGAGGACGAAAAGTGGTTTCACTACGTCAACCCAAAGCATAGGAAGTCATGGGGTAAGCTCGGGCATGCCTCTACTTCGATTCAAACATTTATGGCAAGAAGCTAGTGCTGTGCATTTGGTGGGATCAGCTTGGAGTAATCTATTACGAACTACTCCAACACAATCAAACCGTCACCGTGGAACATTATCAACAACAGCTGATGCAGACACGTTAAAGTCATTTTTCAGCATTACAACGCTCGGCCGCATGTTGCAAAAATCGGAAAGGAAATGTCAGAAGCATTGAATTGGGACGTCCTACCTCACCCGTCGTATTCACTAGACATTATTTCTCCAGACTACCACTTATTCCGGTCGATGACTCATGGTCTGGCTGAGCAGCACTTCACTTCTTACGAGGAATTGAAGAAAGGGGTTGATTCGTGAATCGCCTCAAAAGACGAGCAATTT